>JAUPFV010000004.1:223548211-224748211 GCA_036936605.1 Limnanthes douglasii subsp. nivea | reverse complement strand
TAGAGGCTTTAATGATTACCAAATCCACCACTACAACCTCAAAAAGACTCCCTCTCTGCCTATAAATGACAGTAACCATAGGGTTCTATAAACATAAATATTTACATAAAAAACTCATATCATCTTCAACTCCAATTACCATGTCCAGTTTTGGTTCCTTTGGCGACTCATGATCTTCCATCACGCCCAACAGAAGCTCCGGTTACTTCTCTCTAATGGCACCCCCAACTCTACGGAGTCTGTATTGGAGTTTCCCCTCTACTACTCTCAGGAGGATCCATATGCGATGAAGAAATATGAGGAGCACCTGGTGACTGAAAAAAAAGAATATGTTGACGATGAACGTGAAGAGGAGTTTGAAGAAGAAGACTCCTCTAGTGATGTACACAACTCGCAATATTAGTAGTAAACAACTTGCAAGGTCGGATTTAATATATAAATAACACTCGGTATCTCACTATACCGACAATTATCATTTCCTTATTGTAATTTAAACAACTCGCAATATTAATAGTAAACAACTCTCAAATTTGGATTTAATGTAAAATTAACTTCCATTTCTTCAGCGTAATGTAAACAACTCACTTTGATAAAAGTAAACAACTCGCATGTTGTTAGATTAATGTAACAAACAAATAACTTTTTGAAGTGGAACCTCACAAGTCCTCCTATTATGGTCTGCTTTCAAACAACGAACACACCTCAAATTCTTGGTTGTCACTTCTCTTTTAGACAAAATTCTCTTTTTGTAGGCCTTTCTGGGGCATCTTTTCATGTTGTGAGGTAGAATTCCTAGATCCGATGAATTGTTAGAGCTTGATCTTTCACCGAAATTGGTTATCGTTGGTATGCTCAAATGATAACTTGATCTGTATTTGCTAACCGTGAAGAATGACTCTATCAACGCCATAGGATCTTGTTGAGTCGATTGTATTGCCACTAAAGCGCGAGGACATGGAAAATAATCTTGTTGCCATGTACCGCAAGAATATTTGAAATCCAGCATATTATCAACCATTATATGGTCTGAAAAGACTTCAAACAGGGCTGCAGAAGACTTATGAACTACCCAAGTTTTTCCTTTTCCCACTTTTTTCTTTAGCTTGTTTTCATACTCGGGGTATAAATTAGTACTCCAATTTAAAATTGAAAAATTATAAAGCAATCAGTAGTAGGTGTCATAACCCCATATTGTTTCTCTTTAACAAATGTTTGAGCATACTTATCCGGAGCCACCACCTTCACATAGAAATTTTATAAGTATATTATTAAAAATATCCGCAATAGGAGCATAAGCACATCAATGGAAAAAATATAGCATCCTATCATTATAGTCTCTATTAGTGTGATCCAGAGTAGTCTTCAAATTTTAAACAAGATGGAAATAATAGTACATATGATAACAGTTTGGATACAAGACAGAAACATCATTAATAATACCTAAATGACGGTCCGAGAAAAATGTGATTTGATGCTCCAACAAATGAGGTTTCATCCAAAAAACACAACCAAATTTCAGAATCCTCAGTACCCACGATACCAAATGCAATAAGGAATATACCTGAAATACAAGACAAGCATGATGTCTAGACAACTCACAATGTCAGTCGTAATACAACTCTCAATGTATGTTGTAAAATAGTTCACAATAACGTTATATTACAATGAACACAACTCACATTTGGCTAACAAAGAACCGTCATCTTCGTATATAAAATATAAATCAAACAACTCGCATATTACAATGAACAACTCGGATTTGGTTAACAAAGAACTCTTATATTCATACGCAGAATTATAAATCAAACAACTCGCATGAATATCTGGTTAACATAGAACTCCCATATTCACATGCAGAATATAAATCAAATAACTCACATGTTTATATTATAGTGAAGAACTTGCATTTTGTTAACAATGAAGTCACATTATGTTTTATAATTTTAGCGCAGTCCTCGTCATTCATCAAATTATAAGAAAAACATGAAACTAACTGTTGTTGTCGTCCTTGCATACGACATACATCAATACACCCTTATACTTGCTAGCTAAGAAGTTTCCATCGATATACAAAGCTTGAAGACATGAACCGAATATTATTAAACAATGCTGGAAGATATTTCCAGCTGATAATTCCAACTGACAGTCGGTAGTAATATCACGACTCTTCAATCGTTTGAAGTATGCCCTTAGTAAACTAAAATAACTTGAACTATCTCCTAAAACTCCTATCATTTTCTTCTTTAAAGCATTTCATGATAGACGGTAGGAGATGTCTAAACTGTAGTTTTGTTTGACAAACGATTATTTGGTTTTGGCTGTCAACGAATGACATGTCCGGATAGAGTTATAAATTTTCTCCGCAATCAAGTCTGATATCAAATGTCTATGCCTTTCATGTTTTTAATAGAAAATGGGACTGAAAGTATGGTGCCCAACATACCACTTAATCATTCGTAAGTCGGTTCCGGAATCAATTGATGCATAAAGTTTCCATTTACATCCGTTAGAGACTTTATTTTCATAATAAGTAGTGATCTTGTTTGATGTATTGTGCATGTATTTGAAAGAAAAACCATGATCTAAAGCATATCGAAATAAAGATAACCTTATAGTTGCAACGCTTTCTTCAAAAGGCTGACCAACCCTTGTGATGGCATCAACCCAACCACTAGTAGCAAGTTGTATTTTTTCTCTCATTAGAATTAACTAAACCATTACTACTCTCCACACTAGTTAGTTGATTATGAGAGGGTTCTCCCGAACTTATGCTAGATTGTTTACGCTTTTCACCAGAACCTTTATTAAGGAGTTGTTATTCTATGACAAAACTAACCCATTTTAAACGCTCCAAATTAAGATATAAATATAAACCAACAAAATATTTCTCATTATTAAAGAAACAATTCTTGTGATCACCACAAGAATAGGTGATAATGTAGTTACCCCAGACAAGCTCGTCCTTTCTGATTTACACGTACTCTTGGATACTTTGAAAGTTTTCAAACTCCATGAAAGGCAGAATTACAGTTTGGTGACCATGTTTGAAAATACAAACTCATGTTTTAGACATAGACGGAGAAGAAATAGACGGAGAAGGAGAAGGAGAAGGAGAAGGAGAAGGAGAAGGAGAAGGAGAAGGAGAAGGAGAAGGAGAAGGAGAAGGAGAAGGAGAAGGAGAAGGAGAGGGAGAAGGAGAAAGAGAAGGAGAGGGAGAAGGAGAAAGAGAAGGAGAGGGAGAAGGAGAAAGAGAAGGAGAAGGAGAAGGAGAAGCAGAAGGAGAAGGAGAAGGAGAAGGAGAAGGAGAAGGAGAAGGAGAAGGAGAAGGAGAAGGAGAAGGAGAAGGAGAAGGAGAAGGAGAAGGAGAAGGAGAAGGAGAAGGAGAAGGAGAAGGAGAAGGAGAAGGAGAAGGAGAAGGAGAAGGAGAAGGAGAAGGAGAAGGAGAAGGAGAAGGAGAAGGAGAAGGAGAAGGAGAAGGAGAAGGAGAAGGAGAAGGAGAAGGAGAAGGAGAAGGAGAAGGAGAAGGAGAAGGAGAAGGAGAAGGAGAAGGAGAAGGAGAAGGAGAAGGAGAAGGAGAAGGAGAAGGAGAAGGAGAAGGAGAAGGAGAAGGAGAAGGAGAAGGAGAAGGAGAAGGAGAAGGAGAAGGAGAAGGAGAAGGAGAAGAAGAAGAAGAAGCAGAAGAAGAAGAAGAAGAAGAAGAAGAAGCATAATAGTTATTTTGATAGGCCAAAGGGATTATGTAGCATAATGAACAAAATTTGTATGTAACTTGAGTGAAAATATATTGAAGTTTATTTTTTAAAACCAGATCTTAAAGAGAAGAAAGTTGTTATCTCTTTAAGAGACTATGAGATTTTTCATTTAAATATTATAAATCTGATTTTTCTATTTATGAGCTTTTTCATCTAAGTTTCAACAAAAAATTTGCACTTAAATTTTTGTACAACTTTTATACTTTAATTCCGGAAGAGCTCGTGTACTTAAATTTAATTTATGTTGTTCAAAATAGAGCATCAAGTTTTCACTATTGTCTGTCAAGTATATTTGTAAGTGTCTTTCTAGTGATTATATCTCTAGAATTCATCAGCTCTAAAACCACTCAATTCATTTAGTGCTTTCTCTCACTAACAATTGCTTATCTATCTAAAAGATTTATTTTCAGTAAGAGCACTTTCTTAGTTATGTATGTATAGGTGCTCCTGCAACATATCTATATATATATATGATCTTAAATGGAGTGTAGGTTAGTACAACATACATCATTCTCGTAATAGCAAACTAATATCGTTACAACAACCGGACCATTACCTTATCAACGGGTGTGATCAAATGGTACATGAGAGAGTTGTTATATAATTGCATTATATCAAAATCAATGGATATGATCAAATGTACTCACAACTATAACAAACTTTTACTACATTGATGCTCAACTATTTTCCATTACAATCCAACATTAAATTTCAAATTAGTTTTACGTTAATTTCTCGAACAAGCCGAAAATTTTCAACTTCCAAAGTCAAGAATTAACTCATGTCGGAACTTTTTGTTAGAATTTATTGAGAGTACTTAATGCCAAAATATCATGCCAAAACTTTTGTGCGAAAACTTTCTTCCAATCACTTATAACCTACAACTGAAACTTATAAATTATATTGCACTTGTTTGTGAATTCTAGAGGTTGTTAGAAAGAATAAAAGATACATATATAGTATAAGGCGTTAGAGGTTATTTATATCTATTACATTAATTATTTCAATTTATTTGTTATAAACTGAAATGATAAAACCAATTGGTAGAGATATTTGTTAAACTGTAGGCAATAAGTGACTAGGAGTAGGAAAAAAACTCAACACGAAGTTTTGGTCTTAGACTTAGAGGTTTCCGTTACCGTAGGGTTTTGTTCTTTATGAAAGGGTTCAACGGTTAAAGGTTCACTTTTAGTGTAATGAGTTTCACCTATGCAGAGTTTTGGTTTTAATATAGAGTTCATGCTTAGTATTAGTTAAGTATTAGAAGCGGATGTCAAGTCTCAGCTTGAACTAAGTCTCGACACTAGGAGAAAAGACTTTGGGACCTTACTTATAAGGAATTTGTAAGCTTCAACCGTTATCTTGAAATCGGTATGGAACTAATTTTGTATATTATATTGGATTTAAATAAAAAGTAGTTGTGGGAATGTGGTACAAGTTTTTTTTAACTTAATTAAATATATTATTTAATCAAGACCGTTAATCTAGAATATAATACACATTGTTATAACAACGCGTTGTACAGTTTGTGTAACACATGTCCAAGTCATTATAATAAGGTCAAAAGAAAACAATTTTTGTTGAATACATAGTTTTGTAAGTGATTTTAGAGTTCACAAATTCTTGAAGAAAATCACTTGAAATTTAGTAAGAGAAACACCATTAGCCGAGAGATCCTTCTGTAATCTTGTAATGTATTTTGAGAAGCTTTATAAGTGAGTATTTTGAGCGGATGCCTTATTTGTGGTCTTTGTAACTCTTTGTCAAGGTTATGTCAATAAAATTATATTCGTTTTCCATAAATGTAGGATTGGTCTATAATTTCAACCATGTAAATCTCATGTTGTTACTTGGATGTTTTTGTTTCATATTTTACAAGTTCATGAACTATAGTGCCAAATTAAAAAATATATATACTAAAGCTTAATTAAAACTAGTAGTACTCTAAACTATAATTTTCAATCAAATGATTTCCCTACTTTATACGCGTGAATTTTACAGAACATAGTGTCTTGTTTATATCCATAACAAATGGTGCGATGAGCGTGGATATCAATAAATTAATAATCAATTGATATGCGGTGGTTAATATATAAGAGTAAATAAATATTTTAAAGATGAGTATAATAAAATTTGATTTTGATAAATTCATCGAATATAATGATTTGAATACATTTATGAGAAACTTGTAAATAAGGCTGATGTCGAAATGTTATCCAAAATCTATAGTGCTCTGATTTTGAGTTTTGGGAATGAAGTACCAAGAGAGGTATCTAAAGATTCTATTGTTACAAAGATAAAAAAAATCTTGAAGATATTTACTAAATAAATATTTAGGAAATATATTGTATCTTAATAAACAAATATATACTTTAAGTATGGGATTATTCTTGATGAATAAATTATCTCTTCATATATTTTCTGAAGGTTTATAAACATTTTATTGGTAGTGTGCTCTATAGAAAAACAAATTACAATGTCTCGATAAATGAATGCTCTAAATTTAAAAGATTTTAAATGAAATCTGCTTTAATGGTGGATTTGCTAGAAAATATGAAGAATTTATGGGAATAGAAATTCAAGAAAGACTAAATAAAACTCAAGATCTAGATCTAAAAGTCCAACTAATGAATTTATAATGAAATATTGATATTGCAAAAAAGATGGTCACCTAAGGGAGAACTGTCCAAGATGGAAAAAAATAGGCATCAGAAGTTTGAAATTGGAGAAACCGTAATGGTTTTAGATGATTATGAATATATTTATATAGTAATGGATTATACTTTTAGGTATGGTAACACTGGTTTGAAGATTTTATAGAGTTTGATGGTGACAAGATCATATTGAAGAATGATGAACCATGTCTTATAAAAGAATCGCTAGAATGCGACTCAAATTGTCTACACAAATTGAGAGAACTGTAACAGATGTGAGGTATGTCCCTGATGGTAAACATAACCTTCTTGGAATGTTAGATGAAGAAGGGTATAACTATGGGGTGGAGATAAAATTATTCAAGGCTCACTAGTTATTATGAAAGCTTATAGAATTAATAGTATATTAGTTCTTGATGGACATGTGTTGGTCATAGGCGTGTCTAGTGTGGAGAATGATTCCACCAAGCTAGGGCATCCGAGGTTAGGAAATTTTTGTGAGAAATTCCTAAATAAACTTAGCAAATAAGAGCTATTGAATGATGATAAGGTTTATAAGCTAAGATTTTGTGAGAATTATCTGCTAGCTAATAGTAAGAGAGTTAAGTTACTAATCAACAACCATAAAACTTATACTGTGCTTAAATATGTTCATTTGGAATTTTGGAGAGCTACAAGGCATCCTACGATAAGAGGTCCATGGTAATTTATGTCCATGATTGATGATTATCCTTGAAAAGTATTAGTTACACTTTTGAAGACCAAATATGAATTATTTGATGTTTTTAAGAACTAAAATAAGTTGGTTTATTATATGTATGGGAAGATACTTAAGAAGTTATGGAATGAAATGGTTGGACTTTGTAAATAAATCATTTACAAGCTATTATTTTAGATATGGCATTGTTAGATGCAAAAGCATAAAATAAACTTGTCAATGAAATATTATTTTAGAGAGGATAAATCGAACGAACTAGAAATAGTAAGGTGTATGATTCTAACAATTGGTATGTTCCGTATGTCTTAGGAAGAATTTTTCAAGACAGTTGCACATCATTAATATGAATACTTTTTCTGCACTAATGTTCAAGTATCCTCAAGAAAGATGAACTGGAAAGAAACCAATGCACAACCATGTACAAATGCTCGAATGTGTTGCTTATCCAGATGTGAACCAGGACAAGCTTCAGTCGAGAGAACTAAAATGTATGTTTCTGGAGAGTATAAAATGGTTCATGGTGTGGTCTTTGTAACTTGGATATAAGAAACCTTTAATTAGCATAAATTATTTGTTTGGTATAGTTGAGATGGCATTACTTAAGAATATGATAACTACACATATTACTTCTGATAATGGAACTTAATTTGAGATGAAGCATAAACAAAAGATTGAAACTGAGGATATATATACCAAATCTGGTTTCATATTTCGTATAGGTTTCATAGGAAGTTAACCTATTTTACGAGTTCAGCATTGGCCTAGAGTATGATGTTTCAGATGTTTGGACCAAAGAGCAACTTAACGGAAGTGACAATAATTAGTTGGTGAGGGATAAGGAACATAAACCTAGTTAGGTTATATAGAGGTAAGTCTATGGTGATATTATAAGTTATGATATATTTGTTTAAATGTAGGAAAATATTCTAGAACCTTAGTGTTATCACAATATTATAAATAGCTTGATAATTTGAAGTAACGGATGTCATGAGTGAAGAAATGAATTATTTTAAGAAGAACGACACATAGATTCTCGTGATGTAAATGGATATTCAAGAGGATGTGATGTATCTCGAGAGTAGAACTATCTAGGTACAAAGCTAGGTTGGTGTTAAATGGATTTACAATAAATGTGGATGATGATTTATACAAAATTTTATCAGAGGCTGTGAAATGAACCTCTATAAGGGTTCTTGAATCAATTATTGTTAAAATTTGATCTTGAGACATATCAAATGGATGTCACTATTACCTTCTTGTGTAAAAAACTAGATGATACTATATATATGAGTCAACTTCAATATTTTAAAGAAGGGTAGGAAGGTTATGTGTGTTAAGAGACTTATATATATATATATTAAGAAAATCGCAAAGCTAATGAAATATTACTATTTTTTCTTGTATGGAAAATTGGAGGATACATATATATGAGTCAGTCCCAAGGTTTAAAAAACATAAAGATTATGTGTGTTTGTTAAAAAACCTATATATAGGCTAAAACAATCTCCAAGATAATAGAATTAGAGATTTTAATATTTCGTGAAGTCAATCAATTATGTGACAAACTGTTATGAAAAATGTGTCTATTGTAATGAGAAGACACACGTGAAAATGCATAGTATGTTCCTATTGTATGTTAGATATTTTAGTGTAATTGGATCGACTAGTCGACTAATTTAATCATTATACATTATCAAATAAGTCGTAGAGTGTGGAGTGCACGCTCGTTAGGTTGTATAATGATTAACAGGGTCAAGGGGTGGAGCCCCTGATGAGGTCCAAAGGGCAGAGCCCCTGACTGGGGTCCAAAGGGCAGAGCCCCTGACAGGGGTCCAAAGGGCAGAGCCCCTGACTGGGGTCGAGACTTAACTACCCCTTACAACAATAGCAGTTTATTTTGGTTAAACGACTATTGTTGCAAGTCAACAAAATTTCGAAATTGGAAATTTTAACGTTTTATTAAAATTTCAAATTTCAGACGTTTTAATACAAATCCCGTGTAAAGACCTTAACTACCCTAACTGCCTAACTGACTTTTTTTGGTCGAATTTTTTAAAGATGAGTTATGTTGAAAAACGAAATATCATCAATTACATACTCTATGTTCAATTGAAATACCTCTGATTTTATCTAATTGAATTTTCTGGAGAAATTTAAAAATATTTCAATAAGAAATTGTTTACAAGACTCCAGAGATTTATCCGGAATCAAAACATTGTTTTCTACGTTGTATGTTGATGTCATACTTATAGCTAGAAGAAACATAATATGAATTAGAACAACAAAAAGAGGGTCATTTCTATGGTTAAAAGAGCTGATAAGTGAGATTATTGGTAAGGATCATGAAGT
Organism: Limnanthes douglasii subsp. nivea; assembly: GCA_036936605.1. Lineage (NCBI taxonomy): Eukaryota > Viridiplantae > Streptophyta > Magnoliopsida > Brassicales > Limnanthaceae > Limnanthes > Limnanthes douglasii. The sequence continues at coordinate 224,738,738 of JAUPFV010000004.1, read as the reverse complement.
GATATTATTCTGTGATAATATTAGTGTTCTTCACTTGAAGAGTGATTCTACGTTCCATGAAAGGACAAAGTATATAAATTCAAATATTTACTTCATCAAGGATATGGTGGAGAATGAGAAAACAAAGTTCGTAAAGATTTCAAATAAGGAGAACCCTTTGGAAGCTTTGAATATGTACATTTAGTTTCATAGTTCACCTATTGTATGATACATGTTCACGTCTTGGAACATCATGGTAAGAGATGTTGGGCTCATTGAAGCCTATGTGGAGAAAAATGTTAAGTTGTAGGCTATACGCAACTAAAAGTTAGAACAGACTCAATGGGAAGTTATGATCTCAACTTTGAATATTTTGGCTACTGTAGGGTTTCGAGCCTTACTAAAGCGTTTGACTTCTGTAGGGTTCATATTTAACATAATGGCTTTCAAACATTGTAGGGTTGTGGCATCAATAGAGAGTTTTGACTTGGTATGCGTTAAACTTTCCTACATGAAGTCAAATCTAAGCTTGAGCTAAATCTTGCACTAGGAGAATAGACTTCGAGGGAGTTTTTTTGGAGAAGTTGTAAGCTTTGATTGTTATCTAGAAATTAGTGTGGAAGTAATTTGGTATATTAAAAAATATGTAAATGAAGATTATATGATGTATCGAGGTGGTAAAGTCTGTTATAACCGAATTGGATGTAATATTTCATCAAAATCGTTGATATGGAATATAGTACAAGTTTTTATAGCACCTTGTTGAACGAGTTGACAAAGCTACTGATCGGGATCTTGTTATAACAATTTTGGCTTATTATTATGAACATGATGTATTTTAAGTGATTATCTTCAAAAAATCGTAAACTCTAAAATCTATATTTTTTAAGTATTTTCTCTGGCAAACAAAAATTTCTCCCTTCACAAACTATGTATTCAACATGAACTTCTTTTCAATATCTTTAAGATACCTTATAAAGATGTTCCATCAACTATATATAAAAGTTGTTAGATTGCTATAAACAATACGCTATTTTGAGAAATTTTGTAACAAAATATTTTGAAAAAATATTATATAGGTAGTATTTGTAATTTTTTTTTGTAGTCTATAACATCATATTTGTTAACCGTCACTATAGGATTGCTCTGTGATCTAAACAACACAAATCTTATATTGTTATTTTGTTGTTTGATCAATATTTTTGAACCCAAATATTATATTGTTACGTTATTGTTTCTTATCAATATTTGTGAAATTGCATGACTTTAATTTTATAGTGGCAGGAATTATAGCGTTGAAACACAAATGTTAAACCTGAAACAAAACTAGGAAAAGCTAGTACTTTGGTTCAATTTATTGATCTTGTACTATATGGATTCATTCTAAAACAGAGTTTATTTCCATATCAAACTTTCTAATTACGAGCAGGTTTACTACAACCAATGCTGCACTTATTTTTGTCTGCATAACATATACCGTTGTAAACACAGCGGTAACCTCCTTTCAAACAATCACAATTTGCAACAGGACCAATAGAATAACTTGCAACCAATACAATAACTTATTTTACTCTCTCCATTTGTTTCCATCTTTCCTAATTTACCATTACCTGCAAATATCATATATTAGTGTTAGGATTTTTTTTGTTTGTTTTACATGTATTAATAAAAGTACATTTTTTATTTACAATTTTAATGAATTGTGCGTATAAATACATTGGAACGAACTGAGTTCGAGTCCCTCTACATACGCTTTCTCGGCTGAGCCTGTCACCTTGTGTGGTTTACCTTCTGGCGTTGGTTTGCAGGCTATCGCGTCAGACTGAGGGTTTACCCTATGCGCACTCATTGCACTCTGAGTAGCGGCTGCGGGTTCCCTCCGAAAAAAAAACAATTCATTAAAAATGGACAAAGCACAATACAAAGGGGTTATTAAACTTATTAAATGCCCATATTTAATGATATAAAATTTTAAAGCTTATGTAGTCGTTATTAAAATTACGAGTTGGATACTGACTAAGTATGATTTATACACTAATAAATCAAATGTAGATAAAGCACTGCTTAATTATTATTATTATTTTTTTAAGTAATAGACTTATATTTGATAAAATGAAAATTTGAGAGTTACAAAGCGGGAAAAAACCCGCCAAAACCAAAACAAAATCCTAACTAAGGATTTAAAAGAACCAAACCCTAACAATGAAGCAGCACAAGCTGCTATTCTAATAACCAAACAAGAGAAACAAGAGTTCCAAATTATCTAGACCAACAAATCCAGCCAAGAAAGCCAACAAGATCAGTCACCAACTTCAAGGGCTTCACCAACCTCAGCCTATGCACCAAGAGATCAGCAAGCTACCAAACACAGGCTACAGGGGACCATTAGAACATTAGCACAACAACAGACGATCAGCAACCTGATCAGCAATAAAAGCTTCAAAGCACTACAACTGATGCAAAGCACAGCAGTCCTCAACAACAAGCAAACCCCAATCAACAAGCACAAGCTTCAGAGATCCATTTGAACAATAGCACATCAACTGACGCACATCAGCAAGACCAGCTACGAAAGCTTCAAATCACCAATCTGACAATCAGCAATCCCCAACTATCTAACACATGCTTCAGAGCATCATTCGAACTCAGCAACAATATGCCCAACAAAAACAACAAAACTCAATCAGGAGTATTAACATAAGGTACAGCAAGGCTTTCAAGCACTAGTATAGATTTTAAAGCAGTAGGTGCATTATCAAACACATACTCAGTTTTGAGTTTGCATTTGAGAGTCCATCACGCCAGCCAGTCGGCTGCACGATTTTGGTTCCTAAAGACATGCTTAATGTTCATATTAGAAGTCAGTAAAGTTCTACAACAATTAATGACAGGGAAAAGAGCCCAGTGAAGAGCACCCATATTATCATTCTCAATAAAGTTAACAAGCAAAGAAGAGTCAGATTCAACATCCACAGAAGAGAACCCCTTAGAATGACAAGCAGCCAAACCATCCATTAAAGCCCTAGCTTCAGCCATAATAAGAGACAATTTGCCATAGACATTTCCACCAGCATGAATAAGGTTACCTTCGAAGTCTCTGATAATGTAACCAGCACTGGCTTCACCATTAAAGACCACAGAAGCATCAGTGTTAAGCTTATACCTACCCACAGAAGGAGGAACCCACTGCAGAACAATAGGTCTAGAAGAAGAGATAGAACACAAGTTTAAGAAACCCAGCCTTTTAGCAACAGAACTATCATTAGACCAATGCTTCAACTTAAACATATCAGCCACATACATGTAATAAATGATTCTATGAACATCCTTAATGATAATATTAGATGAAACAGATATGTTTTTAAACTTACAATGATTTCTATACTTCCAAATGGAACTGTAAATAATTGAAGGAATAACATTCCTAATATGATTCTTCTTATTAGAACTGCCAAACCAAATTCTAGACATATGGACAGGAGTCATATATCTATAAATCATGATGTTAAAGAGCTCAGCAAAATGTAACCATACAAACCAAGCAATGTCACAAGAAATAAAAACATGCTGCGTAGTTTCACAATTGAAACAGAACTGACATTTAGATGCTATATGCATGTGCCTTTTCATAAGAATCGAATCAGTGGACATATAATTTTTGACAAGCTTCCAATGAATGAAAGAATGTTTTTTAGGAGTTAGATCATTCCAGATTTTGTGAAACAAACTGGACTCAGTGAAATGAGACCTAATAAAATCCCATGTATGCTTGAAACTGAAAAAACCAGTAGAGGATAAAGTCCACAAAATCCTATCTTTGCTGTTGTGGTTAATAATACAGTTTTTAATACGAACAATATCATCATTACTAATAAGATTAACAATGGAATCCAAATCCCACTGATTGTTAGACCAATAACCATTAACCTTCTCCTGATGAAACCAACTATTATCAATAGAGTTATCAAGACAAAGAAGAGGATCAGAACCTGACCATCTATCCAGCCAAAAGTCCATATTGCCTTCACCTAAAGACCAACTAACAAACTGATCAACAGTAGACTGAATCTTCTTGAGCCTATTCCAAACCATAGATCCTTTGATGCTACTACTCAGTTGTAAAGGATGCTTGTCCTTACAATAAATGTCATGAAATAGATTGGCCCAAAGCAATTTATTATCCCTGAACTGCAACCAAAGCTTACAAGAAGTAGTCATTTGAACATCATCTAAGTTTCTAATATTAAGACCCCCCTCCTTATAAGTTTTACAAACAGATTTCCAGGTGCACCAATGAATCTTATGCTCAGCACTAGTCGAACCCCAAAGAAAAACATTAAAAGCTTTTTCAATTTTATTAATCACAAAGCTAGGTATAACATTACTATGCATCCAATATAGCACTATATTCATGAGAACAGCATTAATAAGAGTGACTCTTCCAGAAAAAGAAAGGTGCTTAGACTCCCAGTCTACAATTCTGCTTTTAATCTTTTTAAGAAGGTTAGTGTAAATGACAGCTTTGTTATTAGTACTAATCGTAATGCCAAGATAGTCAGTAGGAAGAATAGAATGGTTAAAGCCTGTAACATTATAGATTGATCTAATACTATCATCATTCATACCACTAGCCACGATCACCTTAGTCTTGCTTTTATTAATCACCTGCCCAGAGACCTCTTGATACTCCTGCAAGAAAGCATTAAGTGATGCTAAAGAGGCATCCTTAGAATTAGTAAACAATAAAATGTCATCAGCAAAAGCCAAGTTACTAACACAAAGCTTGCTGCGACATTTATACCTCAAACTTTTATTATTCTTGAAGAGTAAAGTGACACCCCTCAACAAAACCTCCTCAGCTATTATGAACAAGCTAGGCGAAAGGGGATCACCATGCCTAAGCCCCTTAGCTGTCTTAAAGAAACCATAGGAGGCTCCATTCACCAAAATAGATACAAAAACATTAGTAATCATGCTGCTTACTAACCTCACAAATCTATTAGAGAAGCCAAAACAAGTTAGAACTTTGAAAAGGAAAGAATGGCTAAGCTTATCAAAAGCTTTACACATATCCAACTGAATAATAATGTTCTTATGCTTAACTTTCCTATTCAAATCATACAAGAGCTCCTTAGCAGTTAAAATATTTGAGTGAATAGAACTACCAGGAACAAACCCACCTTGGGAACTAGAGATAATTTTAGGGAGAAGCATAACCAATCTGTCATTCAAAATTTTAGCCATAATACGGTTCAAAAGAGTGCAAAGACTTATGGGCCGGTAGTCACTCCAACTAGAAGGGCTCTTAGTCTTAGGAATGAGACAAATACCAGTAGCAAGAATGCCACTGGGGATATGAAATCCTCTAATAAAATGCTGGAGAGCAGCTAACAGATCAGTTTTAATGATGCTCCAACATTTTTTATAAAAAACCAAATTAAACCCATCCATACCTGCCATGCTAGAGGCCTTTAAATTGTTAATTGCATTATAGACTTCCTCCTCACCAGGCAGAGAGAGCAAGCTCTTATTATCATCAGCAGTAATGACACAAGGAATGACATAAAAAAGGCTACTATTGAGCTTATCTATCTCATCCTGATCATCCTTGTAAGGGCTACAAGCAAGAGCAGCAGTAAAGAAAGCAACAGCTGAGTGACCAATAGATTCCTTATCAGTAATCCAAACATCATTATCCTTGATTCCATTAACAGCACTCCTCTTCCTTTTCTTTGAAACATAGCTGTGAAACAGCTTAGTACTTCTATCACCATCCTTGATCCACTCCACATTACACTTCTGCAGCCAATACTCCTCCTCTATCTTATAAGCATTCATCAGCAAAGCATTAACTTTGTTCAACTCATCCCTAGATTGACTAGAATTAAGGTTCTGATACAAGATATCCACCCTGAGAACCTCATCCTCCAAAGCCTGAATCTTATTGAAAATGTTTCCAAAGTGTTGCTTATTCCAATCAACAAGAACAGCCTTTAGCCTTTTAAGCTTAAGCCAAAACTTGTTCAAAGGATCACTATTAATATCCTGTCTCCAACTATCAGACACAATAGACAAAAACCCTTCATCAAGAAGCCACATATTTTGAAATCTAAAACTCTTTCTAAAACTATAATTCAAAGAAGAACAATTAACAATAATAGCCATATGATCAGAACCAGTTCGAGGCTTATGAATAACATTGGTGCTGTTGAAGACTTCATTCCAAGAGTTGTTGATAAAAACACAATCCAGACGTCTCCACTTAGTCTTGTTGGACCAAGTGAACCTCGACCCAACATAACCAGCATCCATAAGGTAGCAATCTCTTAACATATCATTAAAATCATCAGCACTGCTTTGACAAAATGTAGAGCAGCCAATCTGATCATCAATTGAACTAATAGAATTAAAGTCACCACACACAAGCCAAGCTTTAGTGTCACAAGAAATGGTACGTAAAGCATTCCACAAATCAACTATGTTTAAACGTTGACACTTAGCATAAACAAAAGTTAGAAGAAAGCTGTTATCTAAAGAACTTAAAGCAGCCTCAACATGTAAACATTGAATATGATCAAGCAATATGTTAACAGTTATACTATCATTCCAGAAAATCCAAATTTTATTAGCAATATTAGAAGCACAATTACTAAAACCAATCTTAGAAGCACAATCAACCAAATTATCTTTACTTATTAAAGGCTCTTGGATCACAACTAAATCAACTCTATTAACTTTAATAAGATGCTTAAGTCTCCTAAATGAAGATTTATTTCTAATGCCACGAATATTCCAGTTAAGAATATTAATCATAAGAAAGAGAACGTTTTGAGTTACGAGTTGTTATAGTCAATTGATGAGAACTCCTGGCCAGCTTCTTCTTCTTAGCTTGCTTTAACTGTTTATCAATTATAGTTGTAAAATCCTCCTCCTCCTCTGAAGATTCTTTTATGTGAAGCCTACTTCTAGTAATTCTCTTTACAGGTTGAGCAATCCTAGAGACTTGCAACTGACTTCTAGATGAAACTTGAGGACTCTCACCATCAACTTTAGGTGAAGAAAACTCAGAAACTAAATTTTCATAGTCCTGATTGTTAGTAATCCCCAGAGTTTGAAGAGCACCAATCATTTCTTCATTCTTATTATTATTATCCTCCACATCACCAGACCCACCTTCCTGTGTTTCACCCACACCATTAATAACTTTTCTGTTACCTTCTGACTGATCAAGATTATTCTTATTATTATTGGGAGAATCAACAATATTATCCTCCACACAACCCCGCACAGGAGAAGATGCCAGACTCCCAAGATTCGAGTTCTTGAGAGAAAGAGTCTTATTATCTTTAGCTTTGACACTTTCCAAGACACTATAACCAAACTCCAACGTTTGAATAGCACCTTACATATTAACCTTAGAAACAATAACTTCACTGTCCAACCCTTCAACAGATTTTAAACTCTCCAACTTCTCAGCATCAGGATCAACAGACTCAGCATTAATAACCACTTTCTTGGGTAAATCCTCAACCTTTTCATTATCCAACTGCTGACTATCAACCATTACAGACTTCTTTAATTCCTCAAGGCCTTTACGCTTCTTACATTTATCAACACCATGGCCAATATGAAAACAAGACTTGCAATAATCTGGAAGGTTTAAATAGGAGATACGCACCCAGCATCCCTGATTGCTACCGAATCCAACCCAGACATTATAAAAGATCTTGCTAGTTAAATCCAACTCAATCCTGGCCAAACAGTGATTATAAAAGGCCCTATTCTTGGATGGAACTTTGATCTGCATAAGCTTTCCCAAAGAAGAAGCCACATCAGAAACTATCTTCTCATTAAACAAGTGCTCAGGCAGATTCTCCATCTTGATCCATATAGGAGTAACAGGACTTTCATATTTGACATTAAAACCCTCCTCCCACTTCAGAAGCCTCATCATTGTGGAACCAATCATCCACACATTTCTTCTCCACAGATTAGCCATATCATTGTATGAATCAAACTCTATAAAGATATGTCTAGAGTCTTTTATGGTATAACTGTAACTTTGAGAAAAATGGAACTTATCCAGAAATTCAAGCAACTGTTTCCTTCTAGGCAAGCCTGTCGAACACTTACCCACAATGGTATGTTTAGACTTAGTTTTCAGGAGATCCAAGAAGCTATCCTCATACTGCAAATGTACATGATCACTCCTATATCTGACCTCCTTAGGGTTGAAAGAATCAGCCAAACCCTTTGAGTCAGTAGTTACTGCCTCAACAAACGATTTCTTCTTCCAAGGATTGCTAGTTTCAACGTTTTTCTCTAATTCCTTAGTAGCAGAAGAACTAAACACCTCCTGCACAGATGGATATTGATCCATAACAGAAAAGAGCTTACTTCATCAGGAGATGAAGATCAAGATGATAAAAGAGAATCTTGTTTCTTGGAGCTCAAGCATCCTTCATAATCGTAGAAAAATCAAGATTTTCTATTCAAGCACTGCTTAATTATGGTATTCGTATAAGTTATAATTTTCTTTTGTAATAAATACTTAAATTTTTTCAGCTATAATTAAATAAAATACTTATATAAATATATAATAATAATTATTATTATTATCAAACCATCGTTGTATTAAAAATGATTTTTTTTCAATTTGAGTGCTAAATTTTATAGTATTTTCGGGCTATCTTTTGGTTTAATTAGAGGTGTAATAGTTTTTTATGGATCTTATCTTCGTACATGTGTAGTTTGAGGTAATTTAATCTGATAGTTTTTTATTGATATATTTCGTCTATTTTTTTATGTATCTTTTTAAGTTGATTTCCTTAAGTATATTTTATTTGGTTTTTATATTTGAATCGATAACTTCTTTTTAAATAGCCATGGTCTTCGTGTACGTTGTTGTTTGGGGTATGGCTAATGTAGTCATTTTTCTCTGCGAAATTGTTTCCAAACAAATAGTTGTATACCCATTTCTGATTTAATTTTCATTGAATGCATAGTTGCATACCAAAGCTTCATTTTAATGTCTATTTGATATAGTTTAGAAAGTCCAAACACAAAGTTTATTTTATTTTATTTTATTTAATTAAATATCTTTATATTATTCAAATCGAATCTAATTATATTAAGATTTTATTTTAGAATATATATTTTATTTCTATGTATTTTAAATTAGGGTTGTGAGAAGCTCTTATATAAAGTTTCATATGCCTTAAGTATTTTAAGTTTTTGGAATAATATATTTTTTATCTCTCAAAATTTCAATGTTTGTTACCCTTAGATTAGGGCTTCATCATGTTACCCTTGAATTAGGGTTTCATCTATCGTTGTTTCTTCTTCTCTTTCCACCGTGTCATCAGTTTGGTATCAGAGCCTGAGGGGTTTAAATTGCATACCAATCGTCGGATCAAGGTAAACCTTTCTTACGAGATGTTGTCCCAGACTATGAAGAGGTTTTCAAAACCATTTTTCTATAAACTAGACATGAGGATGTTGTCTTCAGGCTATGAAAAAGTTTTCGAAACCAATTTTATCATCAACTGGATGGCTTCAATGTGACTTCGAATAAGGAACACTCGAGAATAATTTATCTTATTCCGATAAGGTCAACAATTATAATTCCCAATGTAACAATTGAAAAATATAAAATAAAATAATTTTGGTTGTTGATGATGATGGTACCGTGAATTTGAGGATGAATTCTTGTCAACTAGGGGAGGATGATGTTGATGAGTCCGAATTCGAAGTGCTCCCCGGAAGGGCAGCCCAAAGTAAATCTCTCCGTAAACCGGACAGGATCCAGGAGCTTAATTCGGACAGGACATTTGAACCGGGCAGGTGACTTCGAACACTGCAAGTCCAAAGCAGTTCGAACTATGACTAAAGTACTAAAAAACCTAAACACTATATGACTAAGCTACCTGCCCATCTGCTTAAAACTCATGGGTCTTTAAACATGACCCGGGTCCATTAAACTTGACCCGAAAGCCCATAAGGGCCCAAAATTCATACTATAAATACCCAACCACCAGTATTAACTATGGGTAACGGAATTTACTGCTGCCAAGCTGCTCAATTCTCTCTCCACATTAAATATACTTTGAAACAATCTTAAAACACCCACACACCACCGTGAAACACCCTTACGCCGCCTTAAAACTCCACGTAAAATTACCAGCCTACCCTCAGGCTACTTTTATCCTCACCAAATTGGCGAGCACAGTGGGAGGCGACGGTGCCTGAATCAAGTATTCAAAACCAAGTAAAGACTTTCTGTCCGAATGAATTCGGATAATCCAGAGCTCCCACCAGCTTTGCTCGAAGTGGTGGAAGAGAACGATGAATATACTGTCCAGGAGCGTGACAGACTGAAGCTTGAGATAGAAGCTTTGAGGGCTGAAAAAGCCAAAATGGGTGTGAAAGAAAAATCCAAAGCATCAGCTGCTCACCACACTGATAACCCAAGAGAGCATGAGGTTTCCAAAACTCATGTGAGCACTAAGAAGACGCATGCCAGCTCTAAAAAGTCTCACCGGTCCAAGCCTGTGGAGAGTTCTGACTCGAGTTCAGAGTCTTCGGACAGCTCTTCGGACAGTGAGGGAAATGAAAAGTCCTTGTCCTCTAGCAGTGATGAGGGACGAACCAAGAAGAAACAAAAGCAAGTTAAAATGTATTCCAGAAAAAGAGATCACCATGGAAGAATGAAAAGGCATATTGGAAAAGGGTCATCTCACCACCGGAGGTATACGGACAAGATGCTGATGGATCCTTTTGCCTTCCATGATGAGCCAGGTATCTTTGCAACTCCTAATGAGGATACCGTGTTCAGTCGTGGAAAGAATTGGAGGCAGTCTCCACTGTCTTCTAAAATCCTATCCGGAAACCTCCCCAAGAGGTTTGATAGCACCAAGATGGAGAAGTACGATGGCAGTACTGATCCGGACAATCATCTGGAGCAATTCAAGAACTTCATGATGAACTTTGATGATGATGATAAACTACTATGTAGGGCATTCTCCCAATCCTTCACGGGGAGTGCTCTGAAATGGTACAACAGCCTGCCTCAGGGTTGTATTAAAGACTTTGATACTTTTTGGGTGGCCTTTCGAAGGCAATTTGTGGGGAGTAAGGAATTGAAGGGCAATGGAGACACAATAATCCATTGTGCCCAAGAGCCAAATGAGTCATTAAAGGAGTACATAAGTCGTTTTGTAAACACAAATAATGGGTTGGCTGATTGCTTTGAACAGGTAGCAATAGCATCCCTGAGACAAGGTTTGAACCCAGGCAACCTGGCCGATTCTGTGACTAGGAAGAAAGCCATGACCTGGGGAGGATTGCTGAACCAAGTTGGCAAGCAAATAAATGTAGATGAAACAAAAAAGACCAGGGTGCACAGACAAGTGAGATCCACCCCGGTGGCACCAACTCCAAATCAAAACCAGTCCGAGAACAAAGCAAGAGAAACCGGACGGGGGCATGGAAGGGGAAAGGCTCAGTCTCAACCAGCTGCTCCTGCACAAAGTCAACAGTCTAGAAACAAGAGAGGGCCGTGGGTCCAACCAGAGTGGTTTGCAGAGCTCAAAGAAAGTGTGGCAACCATTTTCGAGAAAACAAAAGATGAAGTACACTACCGGAGACCGGCCAACTTGCAGTCTCCCAGAGAACATCGAAATAATTCCTTTTGCCAATACCATAATGATATTGGCCATACCACCGATGATTGCATAGCATTGAAACAAGAGGTACAAAACTTGATTGAAAGAGGAAAGTTGGGTGCATACGTTAAAAGAAGAGGAGGCAACAGGCCTGACAACACTCATAGAGTTGGTCCAAGCAACGCTGCCCCGGAGGGGGCCATGGTAATAGTTGAAAGATTTGATGTGGAGTCTGAGTACTTGGATCCTGATCCAACCAGAAACAGAGTGGGAACTATTGAGGAGCGTTCTAGGTCAGTCTCCGGGCTCATTAAATTCTTCGAGTCACTGACAATCTTCGGAGGGGACACAATGACAGCTCCTACTACTTCCTCAAGAAAAAGACATGTTCATAATTTGGCCTCCCAGCTAGAAGGAGGCATGACATCCTATCAATCTCCAAACTCATTCCCATTTATAGTTTTCGATGAGGATGATTTGAGAGATATTGCTGGCCCTCATGAGGATGCTGTTGTCATAGGAGCATCTATAGGGGGCAATGAGATAAGGCGAGTTTTGGTGGATACTGGAAGTTCTACCAATATCCTTTTTCTAAACACTTACAAGAAAATGAGAAATCCAGCTGTGATACAAAAGTCGGACAGATCAATCGTGGGCTTCACGGGCAGCTCAGCCGATGTGATCGGGGAATTTGAGGAAGAAGTGTTGTTGGGCAGGGGCCCTTTCAAGAAAATGGTTAGGGTACTCTTCATTGTGGTGGATTGTCCCACCTGTTACAATGCTATTCTAGGGAGATCTTGGCTCTCTAGGATGCATGCAGTGGCTTCGACAGTCCATCAGTGTTTGAAATATGCTGTTCAGGGGCAGGTTGGGGTTGTCCGGAGCAGCCAAAAAGTTGCAAGAGAATGTTATGCCACTGCCTTGGCTCCACGAACGCTGGGGGCAGTCCGTATAAATGACCAATAGCAGTTTGAGGGCCTTTCTGGGGGTGAGGGTGAAATTGATGACCCTAGAGAGGCCCCCGGAGTGTTGATCCCAGTTGAGGAGGTTGAAACGCACTACTTGGAAGAAGGAAAAAATGTCAAGATAGGGTCCAAAATGCCACTAATACTGAAAAAAGAAATGTTGAAATTCTTGAAAGACCATCAGCATGTTTTTGCTTGGTGCAATGCTGATGTTACTGGAGTTCCATCAGAGGTGATTTCCCATCACCTGTCTGTCCGAAGAGATGTGGCTCCAGTGGTGCAAAAAAGGAGAGCTTTCTCAAAAGAAAAGGCTGATGTCATTGTACAAGAGGTTGACAGACTCACAAAGATGGGGCACATTAAAGAATCTCAGTACCCTTTGTGGACTGCCAATCCTGTCTTGGTAAAAAAGAAGAATGGTAAATGGCGTATGTGCATTGACTTCACAGACCTTAATCGAGCTTGCCCAAAATACTTGTATCCGGTTCCCCGGATAGATCAGTTAGTAGACTCTACTTCTGGGAACAAGCTGCTCTCCTTTATGGATGCCTTCTCCGGGTACAATCAGATCCAAGTGGATCCAAAAGATCAAGAGCATACCACTTTTGTCACTGATAGAGGTTTACACTGCTACAAGGTGATGCCCTTTGGTTTGAAAAATGCTGGGGCTACTTATCAAAGGTTGGTCAACAAGGCATTTGCTGATCAGATTGGAAGAAATATGGAGGTTTACATTGACGATATGATGGTAAAAAGTATGGATGAGCAATTGCACTTATCCGACCTCCAAGAGACTTTTGCCAACTTGGCCAAGGTGAATTTAAAACTAAACCCTGAAAAGTGTGTGTTCGGAGTGCAGTCCGGGAAGTTCTTGGGGTATATCATAAGTGAGCATGGAATACAGCCCGACCCGGACCAGCTTAATGCTTTGTTTCAAATGGAGCCTCCTCGGAACATTAAAGAAGTACAACGTTTAACAGGGAGGTTGGCAGCCTTGAACAGATTCATCTCCAGGTCTTCGGACAGATGCGCACCATTCTTTCAAACTTTGAAGGGTGCCAAAGGGTTTGAGTGGACACCACAGTGTGATGAGGCATTCAACGAAATTAAGAAGCATCTGTCCTCTCCTAAGACTCTGTTCAAACCAGTCGATGGGGAGACTCTCTTTGTATATCTGGCTGTTTCAAATTGTGCCATCAGTGCTGTGTTAGTAAGGGAAGTTGACGGGCATCCTCACCCAGTGTACTACATTAGTCAAAGCTTGATTGATGCTGAGAAGCGTTACTTGAAACTTGAAAAGCTAGCCTTGGCCTTGGTGATAGCTGCAAAGAAGATGAGGCCTTACTTTCAGGCTCATCCTATCGTTGTCCGGACATCTTTCCCTTTAAAGAATGTCCTTCAAAAGGCATACATTTCAAGCCGAATGACAAAATGGTCAGTAGAGTTGGGGGATTTCGACATAGACTTTGCTCCTCGAACAGCAGTAAAAGCTCAAGCTGTGGCTGACTTTCTGGTCGAATTCCATTCTGATAGGGATTCAGAAGAACCTACTGATTCCAAAGACAAAAAAGTGTGGATTGTCCGAACAGACGGAGGATCCAGTACCACAGGATCTGGGGCAGGAATATGTCTCACTTCCCCCTATGGGGACAACATGTTTCAAGCTATTTGTTTTGCTTTCAGGGCATCCAATAATGAGTCCGAATACGAAGCAGCTATAGCTGGGTTAAAATTGGCATACATCTGTGGAGCAAAAAGGGTCAAGCTACTAAGCGACTCCCAATTGCTTGTCCACCATGCTCTAGGCCTGTCAGAGGCTAGAAAGGAGCAATTGGTCAAGTATTTACTCCTCTTGAAAAATGAGGCCTTAAAATTTAAAGCCGTTGTCTATGAGAACATTCCCCGGGCAGAGAATGAGCTAGCAGACACATTGGCAACGATAGCATATACGGAGTCCTATCCATGGATCCATGTGCTCGAAAGCCCTTCTATTCAACTTGATGAAGGTAAAAAAGAGGAAGTCTTTGAAATACAAGTAAACCGGCCTCAAGACTGGAGGTCTCCTCTTATGCAATATATGTCCGATGGCATCGTGCCCTTGGATAAATCACAAGCCAGAACATTGAAACACAGGGCTCGTGGTTTCATTATGATTAGAGAAGTCTTGTACAAAAAGTCCTATAGCAAACCTCTCCTACACTGTTTAGGGGATCATGAGTCACAAACGGTTCTCTCTGAATTGCATGATGGTGAGGGATCAGCCCATTGTGGATTTAGAGCTTTGACAAGAAGAGTGCTTCTCTCCGGATATTATTGGCCATCAATTATGAAAGATGCTAAGGAACTGGTCAGAAGGTGTGACCCATGCCAGAGGTACAGCAATGAAATTCATGTACCAGCCATTCCTTTGGAATCAATTTCTGAGCCCATCCCTTTCGCTCGATGGGGATTGGACTTAGTTGGGCCTCTCCTTGTGGCGTCCGGAGGGCGTAAAACCATAATTGTAGCCATTGACTACTTCTCAAAGTGGATAGAAGCAGCCCCCTTGGCAGGGACAACATCAAAAGCTGTTATAAAATTCATTCTATCCAACATATGTTGCAGATTTGGTCTCCCCCAGAAAATAACAACAGACAATAGGCCACAGTTTGATAATAGAGAGATGGAGAGCTTTTGTGCTTCAAGAGGTATTCAGCACTGCTTTTCTTCACCTTTCCACCCTCAGGCCAATGGCCAAGTTGAAGTGGCTAATAGAACAATTCTGTCCGGTTTAAAGAAAAACTTAGAAGGGGCTGCTGGGAAGTGGCCTAGTTATTTACAAGAAGTCTTGTGGGCCTACCGGACAACACCTGGGCCTACAACACAAGAATCCCCCTTTGACTTGGTCTATGGGATGGATACAGTAGCTCCCATAGAGAAGACACTCCCCTCCTTTCGTGTTCATAATTTCTCCGGACAGACTAATGAGATGGCAGTTAGAAATAAGCTTGATTTGATTGAAGAAAGACGGGTTAAAGCTCATCTTAGAATGGCACACTATCAGGGCTTGATGAGAAGCTGGTTTGCTTCTAAAGTTAAAAGAAGGGACTTTCAACCAGGAGATAAAGTATTGAGGAAAGTTTTCTTGCATACCAAGGAAAAGCTCTTCGGAAAGCTGGCCCCAACTTGGGAGGGTCCGTATACTGTGGTTGAAAGAATCAAGCCTGGGACGTACTGGTTGGAAGACAAAGATGGCAGGGTTTTAACTCACCCTTGGAATATTGAACACCTTCGAATGTACTTGGAATAAAGCTTATGTAAATATTTACTTGTTTAAACATCCATGTAAATATTTGGGGGCATACCGCTTCCTCTCTTCGGTGCCACGGAGAGCTTTCAATAAAACTTGATGCCTTCTTCAATAATTTTCTAAGTTTTTGCAAAATTCTGTTGCTTGTCATACTACCCGGACTAAAAGGTCTAAAGGCTACTTAAATTCTAGCCAGAGAAGCTAAACGCTTTCACAATACGATAACTCAAAGCTACTTAAATTCTGGCTGTCTAAAGTAAGACAAATAATAAAAGAAGAAGATGGTTGAGTAAAATAAAATCATTCATTCAACAACTTAAAGTTGCCTTGGCCTTCCAAGGACTTTTTGAACATGTTTGGTCACAATACAAAAATCTGTCCGCATAATGCGGACACCATCACAAAAAAAAGGTGCCTTGGCCTTCCAAGGACTTTGGTTCAAACAAAAGATAAACAAAACAAATTATAAATTAAGGTTGAGCCTTTGAAGATGGCTCACCCTCATCTGTTTTTTTGCCTTTGATGTCGCTCTTCTCCTCGACAATCTTCTTACCCTTGGGGTCAATCTCCACCTCACCTGGACTCTCTCCGGTTTCCTCTTCATCACAAGAGGAGGACACATCAGTATACCCTTCATCAACCATGGTCCAGTATGGGAGATCGTCGTCATCTACGTAGCGCCATAAGTCCCCTAGTCTCCTCTTCGGGAACTTCTCGTGAAACAGGAGGACCATATCGGACTTCACCTTTTCAATCATTAATTCTTCACTCCGTATCATCTCCCTGGCATAAGAATTGATTTTGGCCTTGATCATGGCCTCCTGATCCTTCACCAAAGCAGCTTTTTCTTCAACAGCCTGAGTCACTGCATTCTCTAAAGCTAGTTTGTCAGTGGTCAGGTTGGTGACAAGCTTCTCCTTTGCTACAGTTTCCCCTCTTGAGGCTGTCAGATCCTTCTCCAGTCCGGACATCTTAGTCCGGAGGTCTTTTACGATCTCTTCCAAAGAAGCAACTTTTGTCTTGGCTTCATCCTGATTTGTCTTTAGCTGCTCATTTGCTTCTTTGAGCAGATCAATCTTGGCGGCGGCAGTCTGGAGGTCATCGGACAGTTTTTTCTTCTCAGACGTGAGCTCCTTGATGATGTTTGCTTGACTTCGGACTTGCCTTTCTAAGGTAAGTACTGGCTGCACGTTGCTAAGGAGAGAGTGGGCTATAACATCCCTCTCACTGGAAACCATGAAAGTCCTACCATTGAAATTCACTGTGTTGGAACTACTTGGGGGAACGTATGGCCCTGCGAATTCATCTCTGGACAGGCCAAGGAAATAATCACCTAGTTCACCAAGACCGGTGACATCCACTTCATCCATGTTAATCTCTCCCCTTTCGACTTCATCAGTATGGAATTCCATTGGAATCCCTTCATTAAGATTCCCTGGGATCTCTTCGGCTAACGTCGGATCGGTTGGGAAGGTGGGCTCCGGATCCCGGAGAGCGAGCTCTTCTCCTTGGGAAGTCTTTTTCTTTTTGACTTCCCTGTCAGCACTGTCACTTGCTTGCTTACGAGTCCGTTTGGAGGCCCTTGAAGGTTTTGGGGGATTCACTCCTTGTTTTTCGCTCTCCTGTTCTACCACTTGTAGAAGGTTTGCATCAACTTGAGCCTGGGCTGACACCTCTGAATCTGTTGGGACCTCTTTCTCAGTATCCTCAACCGCTCTCTTACCTTTCTTCTTCTTGCCCTTCATCTTACTTGGGGCTTTGGCCCGGGCAGGAAGGAAAAGAGTCCCATCCACTTCGTGAGATCTTCTCAGCACGATGTCTTCATCAGGTGGTGCGGAGAGCTCCTCCCTTGTTAGATCTCTTCGACCCGTGGTATTCCACAGGTGAGATCTTGCAAAGTTCCCAACAGTGAAGGCTTTGTGAAACCGGTTCTCCCAGTTCTCTGCGGCCCAAGCGTTGATTTTGCCACAGGTGACCTGTCCGGCCTTCAGATAGTCCCCGAATTCCTTTGGCAGCTCTGATAAAACAAAAGAAAAACTGATTAGTATAAACTTAAAGGAAAGAGAGGTTCGAGCAGAAACTTAAAATGAAAACTTACGATCGCTCCTCCATCTACTTCGAAGAAGGCTAGGATTCTCCCCGATTTTGATTTTCTTGCCATTTTCCCATGAGCCACTAACAAACAAGAACTGGCTCCTCCATTTGCTCTCCGATTCCAGGAGATCATCAACAGCTTTAAGATCGTTCCCCATGTTGAAATGATAAAAGGGGAACTGATGATGCTTGCACAAATTAGCCACAGCTGCAAACTCTTCCATAGGAAGAGGAATTCCAGATAGCCTAGACGCCATAATACATGACATCAAGGTGTACCAGCCGTTGGGGCTTAGCTGTGATGGACATAGCTTGACCAAGTGAAAATAGCGTACTATTTCTGGGTCCAGTGGGAACCTAAGTCCCCAATTGAATAGCTCCGTAAAGAAGACTATCTCATTTCTTTTGCAATCTATCGGGGTCTCTGGATCGATGGGAATTCGAATCTTTACATTCTCAGGGATCCCCCACTTAGTGCGCAGTCGTCCCAGATCTTTAGTATGGATGAACGCATACTTGGTCTTTAACAGAGATAAAAGATATTTGAACTCCACCTTGTGAAAGCATGGCCCTACTTTCCCTTCGAGGCTCTCCGGCAGGTCCGGATGCCTCAGATATAAGTTTTCTTTGCCTTTCTTGGCAGCAACTATAGCAGTTTCAGCTTGTCCGGAGGACTCGGACTCAAATCTAACCTCCTCGGTGGAGTCCTCTATTCTCTCCTCCATTATTGTTGGGGGAGCTTCTGTAGAAACAGCCCGGGGAGGGATGAAGCTTGGCACGGCTAATCCTCCGGACTGTTGGCTCTCTGAATGTTTTCGACTTACCACCTCAATTTGAGTTTCTGAGGTTGAAGTTTCTTTGGGAGGTAGAGGACTGCTAGCCCCCGGGCCGGCCGGCCTTTCCCGGAGAGTCCTAATAGTTCCCCCGGACCCTGATTTGCTAGCATTTTTGGAAGAAAGCCCTTTAACCAACCTACTTGGCTTTTTCATGATTAATTTGTCAGAGGAGTGGTCAGAATCGGACCCCATAGCGATAAAAGAGGATTTTTTCCTAACACTTGTGGCAGTGACCCCCGGTTCAACAATAGGGATCGACTCTTGAACTGATGAGCCAGATACTATGGGGGGAGTGTTGATTGAAAGAGTTTTTTAGGTTTTGAACCTTTAGAGGAAGATGAACCTCTGTCAGATTCTTCGATTGAAGGGGCTGGTTTTTCAACAGGCGATGCTGGAAGCCCTGCTGCAAGTCTCTTTTCTTTTTCAACTCTTTGAGCCTTCCTAATTCTGAGAGGTTAAGCCAACCGCCCTTGATTAGTGCTGTTCTTGCTGTGAACATAAACAACTAAGGAAATTTTGAAGTTTTAGAGAGATAAAGCTTTGGATGAAATGGCAAAGTGAAAGAGATAGTGAGACTGTAAAAGGTGAAAAGAATTTATAGTAAATGTGAAAAACGGGCTTGATTCCTAGGAGAATCCGAAAAGTTGGGCAATGATTAAAAGACGACGCTGATATCATTTATGGCATTTAAAAGAAGTAACTTGTTCGAGAAAGTGGCGCAATTTTCAAGGAGAAAAAACGGCTAAAGTGACCAACCAGAGGGTGACACGTGTCCCACTAACTCTGACAAGAACCGTTTGGAATTCGTAACGTTTGGTCTGTCCGGTTCTGTCCTCAACTCTCTTCGAATTGATGAACCACTTCTTGTATCGGACTGTTTTTCAGTTTTTTGACAAGGATACTTGTTCAAATACCTAAAAAATGGGCTCCTGATGAGTCCGAATTCGAAGTGCTCCCCGGAAGGGCAGCCCAAAGTAAATCTCTCCGTAAACCGGACAGGATCCAGGAGCTTAATTCGGACAGGACATTTGAACCGGGCAGGTGACTTCGAACACTGCAAGTCCAAAGCAGTTCGAACTATGACTAAAGTACTAAAAACCCTAAACACTATATGACTAGCTACCTGCCCATCTGCTTAAAACTCATGGGTCTTTAAACATGACCCGGGTCCATTAAACTTGACCCGAAAGCCCATAAGGGCCCAAAATTCATACTATAAATACCCAACCACCAGCATTAACTATGGGTAACGGAATTTACTGCTGCCAAGCTGCTCAATTCTCTCTCCACATTAAATACACTTTGAAACAATCTTAAAACACCCACACACCACCGTGAAACACCCTTACACCGCCTTAAAACTCCACGTAAAATTACCAGCCTACCCTCAGGCTACTTTTATCCTCACCAGATGTAACCTAGAAAGTCCGAACACAAAACTTTTTCATTTTATTTTATTTTATTCAAATATCTTATATTATTCAAATCAAATCTAATTATATTCATATTTTATTTTATAATATTTATTTTATTTCCTTGTATTCTAATTTAGAGTTTTGAGAATCTCTTATATAAAGCCTCGTATGCCTTAAGTATTTTAACTTTTTGGAATAATATATTTTTTATCTCTGAAAATTTCAATCTTTGTTACCCTTAGATTATGGTTTCATCATGTTACCCTTGAATTAGGGTTTCATTTATTGTTGCTTCTTCTTCTCTTTCCATCGCGTCATCAGTATTATTTCATTAACCAGGCCTCTCGAGAATCTAATTTCAGTTTGGTAAAAATGTAACTTTTTCAGCTTTGGTTCTTATAAAAATTTAGAATTTCAGTCTTATAGATTTCGAGATTTATGTATTGACTCTTGAAATTCGATCTTCACTTTCTACGAGCAATCAATTTGTTTAATCTTCCAATTTTAAATAGCTTATGTTTAAGCTTTTTAGCAGTGCGATAGGTCTAACTTGTGCTGGAGCTTGGTACATATTTTAGTCTAGTTTCAATTTTATCTTTTAGAGTTTTTTTAGCCATCGAGTCAGCTAGTGCATTTTGTTCTCTGATAATATGCGTTATTTTCATACCATTTGTCATTAGATCTCTGCAGCAATTGATTAGCGGATATATGTGCCAGGGGGTATTCTCTCTTTTAATATTTTGAATAAGCTCTTTAGAATCCACTTTTATATTCATTTGAGATATGTTTTTTGTCCTCCATATTGAAAACCATTTAGAAGTGCCCTGCATTATGCTAGGATATGTGACTGTTTGCCATAAATCTTGCCAAAATCTAGAAAATATTCTCTGAACTATCTCTTATAACCCATCCACCAGATGATTTTCAGAAATATTAAATGCCTTATCTGTATTAAGCTTCATACTATTTCTAGAGGATTCCGTTTGATTGATGTACAGGTTCTAGGTCTGTTTTTAAAATGATAGCATCACAAATCAGAAGCTATGTTAATATCTTCTTTCCAATGGGCTCTCTTAATGAGAGCAGCTTGATCCAATCTTGATAATATATTGTAGATGTGGTTTATAACTGAATTTTAATGGATATTTTGGTCTAGGTGCTTAGCTTTATTTCTAGTCAACCATATTACCCAACAAACTATTGAGGGGATGATGGTTCTAATATGGATATTATTTTTTATAGACCAGAACCAACTTCAAATAAGGTGAGAAATAATCATGTTCCTTGGGATATATAGATGAAATATTCCAGAAAATGTTTTCCAAGCTTTCTATGTCAAGTTACACTCTACAAATAAGTGTTTCATAATTTCAATTACATTGCATACTTGACATTTTGAATCCCAAGATAAGTTTTTATTTTGTAATATGGAGCTTGTCGGGATCCAGCCGTTCAAAATCATCCAAAGAAGAAAAGAGTATTTTTTAAGTACTACAGTGTTCCATATTCTCTTATATAGTTTCGATATATTTCCATTTTCTCCAATCACTTGCCAGGGTTTTCTAGTGTTGAATTCACCCATAGGAGATATAATCCATAAAATGGAGTATTTTTTATGATTTGTTTGGTGTTTTCAATATGAGATTGAACTACAAAATATTTCAGTTTATCAATATCCCAAGCTTCTTCAGTCCAGAATTATTTGATCTTTTTTTTCAGGAATGATATTTGAGAAAGGTATGAAATCCTGCTTATCAGTCCATTTCTCCAGCCATAAATCAATTTCACTCTTATCTACTTTCTAGAAAGTATAACTTTCTATAAAGTATAATTTTTAGTTTTTTCTCTTATTCTCAAAAGTAATTTCCAATTATTTGAAGACTAATTTTATTGATGCACTTATAAAGGATGTGAACTTTTACAATAGAGAGAGGACATATATTTAGCCCAAATACTTGAGTTTTTTTTTCTGAAATTACACTACATTTTGTAATAGAATGTTTCTTTCATATCTTATAATTTCCTCATGTTTAATCATCTCTCACTATATGATTTACATAGGTTGTTCTAGTTAGACCATAAGACTATTTTTTTTGCTTCAGAAGATTGGCATAGAAACCTTTTAAACATCATTTTCTATCCTATAGATCACAAATTTAGGTAACTTACAGTTTTGTAAGTTATATATCGGGGTAGTTGTTAGGACAGTGTAAATTAGAATGAGTCTTCAAAAAGAAAGTAAATTTATATCCCATTCTTGAATCTTTAATCTAATCTTGGTTATAATAGCATCAAAATTTCCAATGTTATTTCTTGTTTTAATTTGAACTCACATGTAATTTAAGAGAAGTTTACCTTGATTAAAATGAGTTTGGTTTTTTTATAGTGTTTATTCAAGCTTGATTCGTTTTTTAAGAGACGACAAAGATGGATTTATCTTTGTTGATGATATGACCATAAACATTCTCATAGTGATTCAGAGACTTACTTAATTTCTTATGGTTCAAGGATGACCATTTCCAAATATTATGAAGTCATCAGCAAAAGTACGACAATGTATCATTATTTGACTGCTTGTTTTATATCTCAATCCATTATTGTATTCATATAACTTCTCAAATCCCTTTATTAGGTATTCCTCTGCTAAAATGAATAGACTTGGAGTTAAGGATCTCATTGTATTACTTCCCTAGTAGATTTAAAATATCCTTTTAGTTCTACATTTAAAATTATTGAGACCAATTTTTATTTATGCAATTTTTGATCTATTCAACCCATTTATAATCAAATCCAAATAATTTCAAGATGTTTAGAACAAATTGAAAGATAGTCTATCAAATACCTTTGACATGTTTATCTTTATCATCAAATTACCTCATCTTACCCTTCTATTGAGTTCATGTGTTAACTTTTGTGTCAATAAGATGTTTTCATGGATATTTCTACCCTTGACAAATCCATTTTGCTATGAAGATATAATATTTGGAAGAATTGTAGCCATTCTCTCATGTAGAACTTTAGATAAAATTATGTTAAAGACTGTATAAAGGCTAATTGGTTTGTATTCATTCCAAGTTCGGGGAGAATCTATCTTTCTACTAGATATATAGCTATTTAGAAGACTCTTGTAATAAATTAGTGATCATGAAAGAATGTTATGATAGTTGTCTAGAGATCATTGGAGATAATTGGTCAGCAATACTGAAAAGTTTTACCATTAAAGCCATTTACACGACAACTTGATTAGCATTTAGTGATTTCACAAAAATATATATTTCCTATGCTAAAGGTAAATTTAATAGGTTTTCATTGTCTTGGTCTGTTATTAGTTTAAGGATTATGCTTTATAATTCTTCAAGTTCATATTGGTTTGGATCATCAACTAATAGATTTTATGTTTTTAAGTGATCCACAATTGATCGCTGATCTACTTGTCTCGAATTGGATGATCAACTAATAGATTTTGTGTTTATATCTTTATCATTTATCGAGCAAGTTCCAGAATTGGGTACCCACTAACTTTCCTCTCTTGTCATTAACTGAAAATGAATTTCTTTTTCTTTTGATATCTTTACTTTATTCTCTATATTTTGACTAACTTCAAAACAGTTTTCAAGATGAATAGTTTAGTCTTTAAATTGTGAAATTGCATCAAATATATTTCCAACTGTTTCTCAGTTTTAAATTTTTAGTCTACACTTTAGCCTTTTTAATTTGTTCCTGAAAACAAATATATGATGACCTATCAATTTACTTCACACCTTTCTTCTACAACTTTAAGAAAATCAATATTTAATGTCCACATACTTTGTAACTTAAAAAATATTTAATTTGATTTTTCTCTACATAATATTTATGTACAATGGTGAATTATCAGAACCAGTTCTTGCTAGGTCCCTAACTCTTTTAGTTTTAAAGTGGGTCATCCAATTTGAGTTATATAATAATCTATCAAGCCTTTTGCATTTACTATTATTAGTCCAAGTGTATTTTGAACCAGAGTAACCTGCATCTTCCAACTGGAAGTCTTGCATTGCATTATTGAATTCATCAATGCTCCTCAAGCATAATGTAGCACATTCTGGTTGTTCTTGAGAGTTGGATATTGTTTTAAATTCTCCTATGACTATCAATTCAATTGTTTGATCTGAAACCTCTCTTAAACCATCCCATATATCGATTCTTAAACCTTTTGCATAAAATATTGTTACTAAGATTTATTTATCCATTGAAGAATTGTTCATGGTGAGTAATAATATCAATTTTATACTCTTCCTTAAAAAACACATATCTTATTACTAGTATTATCATCTCCTTAGTGAAATTCAAGTTTTCTAATAACAATATCTAATTTATCCATATGTATCTTAAGCTCTTGAATAACAATGTATTCAATTTCAGTCTTTTTAATGATTGAATTCCTCTGATAGCCACTTTATTCCCGTTTCCTATCATATTCTAATTTAGGATTGTGATATTCATTTAGATACATTTGAGGAAGACCAAAATAACATTTGTTGTTACATGCCTTTATTAATATTATCACATTTCTAAGATTTGTTTTAGTTTTCTTTTTTTCTTTTTTTCCCACCTCTATAAATTCCTGATCTTGTTCAATTTTACCCATGATATGGGGTGAAGGAAGGCTTCTAGTATTTTCTTTAGAAGGTGATTTTCATTCAGAATCAGTTAACTCCAACTCTTCAGATAAGGTAAAGAGTGATCGAGTATCTATGGTGTGTAAGGCTCGATGATTTCATCTTCTATATCATTTGAACTTGAGGTTTCAATTGCTTTAACACCTTGATTTTCTTCTATCTTTTGATTGTCTTCTTGCTCGGTATTGTTTAATGATACATCTTCAGTAGGTGCATTTAAGTATAGATTTAATCTTAGTAAATCAGAATTTAGCATTATTAGTTGTTTACCATTATAAGAATAATTTGATTTAGTCTCCAGTTGATTAAATTCTGCTTATTTTCCAGCATTGTTTTATAAGAGTTTCTTGCAGTTTATGGTATTGTGTCCTAGATGGTTACATTCCTTACAATATAATAGAACTTCTCCATGAATAATTTTCTGTCATAATTCTTCATATTCACCAAATCCTACCCAGATAGATAAGATTAGTTCATTAGAGACATATTGCAAACATTAAACTTGTCCCTATTTCTTGGTCTCACCCAGACTTGTAGTGGTTTCCTAATAGCTTTAAATATTGCATTGATAGCTTCTTGTTTGTATAAATATTTTGGTAGGTTTGATATTAAAAATGTTGGGATGATATTTTTTAACTAATATTTATGATTTTTCTTTTAAAAAAATGGTTAAATACCTTTTTTATTCATATGTAATAATATTAAATAAAAATATTATTAGTCGGGTTATTTTTTAGATTCGAGCTATAAATTTTGTATAATATATTATTGAAAATATGTTGAGATTCTAAAATCATTTATGATTCATACGTATAGTCAGATCTATATCGGTTATTATAAATATAACAATCATCTTTAATGTTAGGAAGTTTTTATTATGTTCCAAAAAAACTAAACTTTCTCTATTTTAATATATATATATTCAAATATATTTTTATGTTATATATGTTTGAGATTTTACCGTCTTACAAGTCTGATCCGAATATATAAAGGGGCGAGGCTAAAATGAGACCTTGTTTTTGTTAGAACAAAACTCTGATTGGATCAAGACCCAGTTTTGTTAGCATAAGACCCCATTATTTAATTTTTTGTAAGGTAATGGTATTTTAGAATATTCAACTTTTTGGAAAAAAATGGATGGAAGTCTTCAAACAAAAATGGGCCTCATTTTAGCATAGCCCAATATATAATTGAGTCTCATTAGTGGGTTCTTTTGTAGGATTTTATTGGTATTCAAAAGGTTCATTTCATAATCAATACTCGTAGTTATAAGTTTTCTTACCATGTTTGTAGGAAATAGATGATCTCAGCGAGAGTAAATTTATTAAAATAGCAAGTGTCAATCAATAAATAATTAAATATCTCTCATAGCCGTTATCACTTCACATGAACCTTGACAAATTACATCGCTCGCATATGATATACTGACTAAAATTTATGGCTAATTGAGAGTGTGAGTACTAGAATACTCATTTAGAGGTTGGAAATTCATCGGCTAAATAATACAACACGATTATTTGAGTGGAGTTGCTTCAACATTTGTATGCAGACCAAAACAATGTATCTCCCAATCAGGTTCGTTATGCTCGACCCATACATTATTCTTCCTATTTGAGTTAAAGTTATTCTATAAATTGTGGATGTATTTAGACTCGTAGAACAGACAACACCCTCGGCATAAAGCAATATCATTTAAGGTGTCAATGCCACTCTTAGGACCGGCATCAACAAAGAGGTGTTAGGTACTTAACCGAAACTTCAACTGAGTCTTGAAGGACCTTTGCCCATGAGATAAAAGAATAATAGTGTGAGAACCCAAATCTTAAGGTAGTTTACAGCAATCTCCTCAATCGTTACAATAGTAGCTTTGAACACATCAATATTTTTTTATTTTATTATGATCAAAGAGGAGACTTGGAGGTTGTTTAGTTACATTAAAAAATTTATAGTCTGAACTTATTCTTACCTAACCCACATCAACAGAACTCATAAATGTATCAAGGTCTAATGAATATTATGCATGGTACGAGGCAACATGATATCTCCGTTATAATTTGAAATACAATTTGGCTAGGTCGACTCTTGCCTAGAAATCCTTACATGAGACTAGCCTTTTAAGTTTTAATATTACAAGATAGACAAATATGATGGAATGAAGACCTAAAGCACCATACCAAACAATTTAGGAATGAAATACTAGGCTTTGAATGTGATGATCGATTCTTTTATCGAGATATTTCAAAGACCTTCAAGGGGTATGTGCTAACATCGTTTAATTAATCTCTTTTAGGGTCTATTCAAAACTTTGAGACGAAAAAATATTAAGAGGCTACACTCAGTATTTCATTCAAACCAAAAACCATCTGAAAGACTGCCATGAGGTAGTTGCGTGTGAAGCCTACATGCAGAGGATCTTACATGATCATATTTTTGTAGCATAATAAAAAAATAATTTTATTGAATTTAAAACCTTCATACTCCTAATAGAGTTTCAAATCAAGGTGGATAAGACCATGCATATGAGATTCATGTCGAACCATCATAATCAAACCCCTATTACTATCATAGTTCCTTATCAAGCTTTGTTTACGGTACAACAACAAGCATTCCAACCATGTCATTCTTATTACTCCCAAAAACAAATTCCACCAAAACCCTCAAACAATAAACCAACAATCTGATCCTGAGCAAGAGAGTTCTTTGGGTTGAGGTAAAATTGATCGAAAGGGCTTCTAGGATAGAATCAGATATTTTATAAATTTCATAAAAAGTGTAGCTTTCATCTATGGTAAGCCTAATAATTTTGTGAACTTCAAAAATTATCACACAATGTTAAGACCTAGATATTTAAGTAACGCAAACTAGTTATGTAAGTATCATAATGACGCAGGTCATTACACGAGAGATTGTAGGCGGATTAAAGAGAAGATTCAAAACTTTATCAAGAATGGTTAGTTATTCGAGTTTGCTAAAGGCTAATATGGAAGAAGTAAAAAATAGGTAAAGCTTGAATCAAAAAATGATGACCAAATGGTCGAGACTCTAAAGAAAAAGGCCCTAGATATTTTTCCAAATTAGGAGGAGACATTAGGAATATTAATGATACCTAACGACTACCTAAATCTGGAACCCAACCGTATAATTATAGGTATCATTGAAGAATGATATTTTCTATCTAGATTGACAAAATCTTCAAAGAATAGACATGTATGTGATCTTAAATTTCAGTATTAAGGACAAACTTATGTCTATCAAGGAATAGACATGTATGTATCTTATTCGTAAGTTGTTTTTTTATGATGAAATCTTATAGGTGTAGTTGGACACAATGATAATATTGTACTAATAATCGCTCAGAGTGGTGTGCCTATTAAACCCAAACATCCAATTTGTTAAGAATAATATGTGTGTCTTATATTTTAAGAAAGTATATGCCATTTTAGTAGAGATTAACCGGAAATTTAGCGTGGGGAACATCTGTGAGTCCCATTATGCAATTTAGACAGTAAACATGATCGTCGGCCATAAAAAAAGTTTGGGAAGTCGAGAATGTGATAGACTTCATAAACTTGAATAAAATATGTCTCGAAGACTTTTTTTTTGTTCTAAGGGTCGCCCAATTTGTGGACTCCACATCTAACAACAAATTGGTATCCTTCATGGATAC
The DNA here is from genome assembly GCA_036936605.1 of Limnanthes douglasii subsp. nivea. Taxonomy (NCBI): domain Eukaryota; kingdom Viridiplantae; phylum Streptophyta; class Magnoliopsida; order Brassicales; family Limnanthaceae; genus Limnanthes; species Limnanthes douglasii. The sequence goes on along the minus strand of JAUPFV010000004.1, from coordinate 224,710,172 downwards.
CTATTTAGGTTACAATCAAATATAAATATATCGTGACGATTAATAAAGTACTATTTATTACTAATTGAGGCATACATTGTTATATATTTATATTTTTTTGGTTAAACAGTTATGATCAACCTACCAAATATTATTGAACAAAACTTATGTGAGTCAATTAAGCCGCAATATTGAAGCTAAAATTGAGGATATGTTGGTCAAGAGTGCTAGAAAATGTAACTTTAGGTGTAATCATGGATTTGTTTTGGTCATCTAGTGAGTGTGAGAAGGTAGTTACCGATCGATTACATTTAGGAATCTCACGTGTATGCTCCTACCAAGGTTGATAAATGAGGTTCATGTGTTAGTATGATGGTTGAGAAAATTGAATATATTCATCTCTTAATGTTTTAGTAATTTAAAAAAAATAGATTCCAAAAAAATCATGTCAATTCTACTGGTTGGAAAAGAGGAAACAAGCCTTCAAGAAGATTAAAGAGCATTTATCATCTTCAATGATGTTATTTAAGCGCCTTTCATGAGAGAAGTTTAATTGTTACTTTATGGTTTTCAACTATGTCGTACGTGTTGTTATTGTTGGTAAGAAATAAAGAGATCTAAAACCCATCTAATACGTAAGAAAGAGTCTGGCTGATGCCAATATAAGATACCTTTAGCTAGAAATAATGGCTCTCCATTTAGTTATTGTAGCTAAGAATACGAGACCATACTTCCAAGGTCATTCAATCAATTTTTGAATATCTTTATCACTTTATATATCGATAGGGGCTTCTCAATCTCTCATGTGTTGTCTTAGTTCTAATACGAATGAAAACACTATTGAATCACAATACTAACATACATGATATCAAGAACACTATGTATGACAATTGATCGAGAGATGTTATTGTAAATATCACATACCAATTATAGATCAAAATATTGAATAATAAATAATTTAAAAACCAATTAAAGAGAATCGACCATGAATGAAAAGTATGGATCATATGTATAGATATAAGACTCATGTCTTGTTTGAGATATGAAAATATTTATTTCGATATTCATAATTATATTTTAGTAGATACATATATTAATGTTTAATATTGAAACTTTTAAGCACCTGATTTAGTCGCTCTTATTTTGGTGGGTTAATGCATTTTTGTCTCTATCTTAAGTGATATCAGTTATCAAAACTTTGGCAAACTCAGATTTGGATCACAAATTTATCTTTTACATAGATATTTCATATCAGTTACCCGACACTCCTCCTAATAACTCATATTCCTCCCTTATTAAGTTGGTTTATGATTAGTATTGTAGCCTATTTGGTTAGTTAAATACGTTTTCCAAATATTATGCGGACCAACTTTCTCAAGTTTTTTTCTATGACTAACTATTTTGGTAATGTATATTTTTGTTTGATTTTTTTGTTAGATGATTGGTCTCTCAATTCTGGTTAATATGTTAAACTTCTGTATTTTTTGGTTAAGTTTTTCTATCGTTTTTTAAACATTGCGTTTGGATGTTGTTAATGTTTACGATTTATTTAAATGTGGTATTTGGCTTTAAGTGGGTTTATGTCTACTTTTCCAAATAGTTTCCTTCATGTATTTTGTAAGGAGTCATATACTTGGATTTCATTCATGACAACACAACAAGTGGAAATTATATCTCTGCTTATCCCATATTTTTGACATCCAAGTTCAAGGCACCAAAACCTACCTTTTTACTTCTTCCAAATAGTCGAGGTATAAATATTTTAGTGTTTTAGACATAAGCTTATCTTGTTTCACATCTTTGTAGGCAGTATATGCTGGTGAGGATAAAAGTAGCCTGAGGGTAGGCTGGTAATTTTACGTGGAGTTTTAAGGCGGCGTAAGGGTGTTTCACGGTGGTGTGTGGGTGTTTTAAGATTGTTTCAAAGTGTATTTAATGTGGAGAGAGAATTGAGCAGCTTGGTAGCAGTAAATTCCGTTACCCATAGTTAATGCTGGTGGTTGGGTATTTATAGTATGAATTTTGGGCCCTTATGGGCTTTCGGGTCAAGTTTAATGGACCCGGGTCATGTTTAAAGACCCATGAGTTTTAAGCAGATGGGCAGGTAGCTTAGTCATATAGTGTTTAGGTTTTTTAGTACTTTAGTCATAGTTTGAACTGCTTTGGACTTGCAGTGTTCGAAGTCACCTGCCCGGTTCAAATGTCCTGTCCGAATTAAGCTCCTGGATCCTGTCCGGTTTACGGAGAGATTTACTTTGGGCTGCCCTTCCGGGGAGCACTTCGAAATCGGACTCATCAAGAGCCCCTTTTTTAGGTATTTGAACAAGTATCCTTGTCAAAAAACTGAAAAACAGTCCGATACAGGAAGTGGTTCATCAATTCGAAGAGAGTTGAGGACAGAACCGGACAGACCAAACGTTACGAATTCCAAACGGTTCTTGTCAGAGTTAGTGGGACACGTGTCACCCTCTGGTTGGTCACTTTAGCCGTTTTTTCTCCTTGAAAATTGTGCCACTTTCTCGAACAAGTTACTTCTTTTAAATGCCATAAATGATATCAGCGCCGTCTTTTAATCATTGCCCAACTTTTCGGATTCTCCTAGGAATCAAACCCGTTTTTCACATTTACTATAAATTCTTTTCACCTTTTACAGTCTCACTATCTCTTTCACTTTGCCATTTCATCCAAAGCTTTATCTCTCTAAAACTTCAAAATTTCCTTAGTTGTTTATGTTCACAGCAAGAACAGCACTAATCAAGGGCGGTTGGCTTAACCTCTCAGAATTAGAGAAGGCTCAAAGAGTTGAAAAAGAAAAGAGACTTGCAGCAGGGCTTCCAGCATCGCCAGTTGAAAAACCAGCCCCTTCAATCGAAGAATCTGACAGAGGTTCATCTTCCTCTAAAGGTTCAAAACCTAAAAAACTCTTTCAATCAACACTCTCCCCCATAGTATCTGGCTCATCAGTTCAAGAGTCGATCCCTATTGTTGAACCGGGGGTCACTGCCACAAGTGTTAGGAAAAAATCCTCTTTTATCGCTATGGGGTCCGATTCTGACCACTCCCTGACAAATTAATCATGAAAAAGCCAAGTAGGTTGGTTAAAGGGCTTTCTTCCAAAAATACTAGCGAATCAGGGTCCGGGGGAACTATTAGGACTCTCCGGGAAAGGCCGGCCGGTCCGGGGGCTAGCAGTCCTCTATCTCCCAAAGAAACTTGAACCTCAGAAACTCAAATTGAGGTGGTAAGTCGAAAACATTCAGAGAGCCAACAGTCCGGAGGATTAGCTGTGCCAAGCTTCATCCCTCCCCGGGCTGTTTCTACAGAAGCTCCCCCAACAATAATGGAGTAGAGAATGGAGGACTCCACCGAGGAGGTTAGATTTGAGTCCGAGTCCTCCGGACAAGCTGAAACTGCTATAGTTGCTGCCAAGAAAGGCAAAGAAAACTTATATCTGAGGCATCCGGACCTGCCGGAGAGCCTCGAAGGGAAAGTAGGGCCATGCTTTCACAAGGTGGAGTTCAAATATCTTTTATCTCTGTTAAAGACCAAGTATGCGTTCATCCATACTAAAGATCTGGGACGACTGCGCACTAAGTGGGGGATCCCTGAGAATGTAAAGATTCGAATTCCCATCGATCCAGAGACCCCGATGGATTGCAAAAGAAATGAGATAGTCTTCTTTACGGAGCTATTCAATTGGGGACTTAGGTTCCCACTGGACCCAGAAATAGTACGCTATTTTCACTTGGTCAAGCTATGTCCATCACAGCTAATCCCCAACGGCTGGTACACCTTGATGTCATGTATTATGGCGTCTAGGCTATCTGGAATTCCTCTTCCTATGGAAGAGTTTGCAGCTGTGGCTAATTTGTGCAAGCATCATCAGTTCCCCTTTTATCATTTCAACATGGGGAACGATCTTAAAGCTGTTGATGATCTCCTGGAATCGGAGAGCAAATGGAGGAGCCAGTTCTTGTTTGTTAGTGGCTCATGGGAAAATGGCAAGAAAATCAAAATCGGGGAGAATCCTAGCCTTCTTCGAAGTAGATGGAGGAGCGATCGTAAGTTTTCATTTTAAGTTTCTGCTCGAACCTCTCTTTCCTTTAAGTTTATACTAATCAGTTTTTATTTTGTTTTATCAGAGCTGCCAAAGGAATTCGGGGACTATCTGAAGGCCGGACAGGTCACCTGTGGCAAAATCAACGCTTGGGCCGCAGAGAACTGGGAGAACCGGTTTCACAAAGCCTTCACTGCTGGGAACTTTGCAAGATCTCACCTGTGGAATACCACGGGTCGAAGAGATCTAACATGGGAGGAGCTCTCCGCACCACCTGATGAAGACATCGTGCTGAGAAGATCTCACGAAGTGGATGGGACTCTTTTCCTTCCTGCCCGGGCCAAAGCCCCAAGTAAGATGAAGGGCAAGAAGAAGAAAGGTAAGAGAGCGGTTGAGGATACTGAGAAAGAGGTCCCAACAGATTCAGAGGTGCCAGCCCAGGCTCAAGTTGATGCAAACCTTCTACAAGTGGTAGAACAGGAGAGCGAAAAACAAGGAGTGAATCCCCCAAAACCTTCAAGGGCCTCCAAACGGACTCGTAAGCAAGCAAGTGACAGTGCTGACAGGGAAGTCAAAAAGAAAAAGACTTCCCAAGGAGAAGAGCTCGCTCTCCGGGATCCGGAGCCCACCTTCCCAACCGATCCGACGTTAGCCGAAGAGATCCCAGGGAATCTTAATGAAGGGATTCCAATGGAATTCCATACTGATGAAGTCGAAAGGGGAGAGATTAACATGGATGAAGTGGATGTCACCGGTCTTGGTGAACTAGGTGATTATTTCCTTGGCCTGTCCAGAGATGAATTCGCAGGGCCATACGTTCCCCCAAGTAGTTCCAACACAGTGAATTTTAATGGTAGGACTTTCATGGTTTCCAGTGAGAGGGATGTTATAGCCCACTCTCTCCTTAGCAACGTGCAGCCAGTACTTACCTTGGAAAGGCAAGTCCGAAGTCAAGAAAACACCATCAAGGAGCTCACGTCTGAGAAGAAGAAACTGTCCGATGACCTCCAGACTGCCGCCGCCAAGATTGATCTGCTCAAAGAAGCAAATGAGCAGCTAAAGACAAATCAGGATGAAGCCAAGACAAAAGTTGCTTCTTTGGAAGAGATCGTAAAAGACCTCCGGACTAAGATGTCCGGACTGGAGAAGGATCTAACAGCCTCAAGAGGGGAAACTGTAGCAAAGGAGAAGCTTGTCACCAACCTGACCACTGACAAACTAGCTTTAGAGAATGCAGTGACTCAGGCTGTTGAAGAAAAAGCTGCTTTGGTGAAGGATCAGGAGGCCATGATCAAGGCCAAAATCAATCCTTATGCCAGGGAGATGATACGGAGTGAAGAATTAATGATTGAAAAGGTGAAGTCCGATATGGTCCTCCTGTTTCACGAGAAGTTCCCGAAGAGGAGACTAGGGGACTTATGGCGCTACGTAGATGACGACGATCTCCCATACTGGACCATGGTTGATGAAAGGTATACTGATGTGTCCTCCTCTGGTGATGAAGAGGAAACCGGAGAGAGTCCAGGTGAGGTGGAGATTGACCCCAAGGGTAAGAAGATTGTCGAGGAGAAGAGCGACATCAAAGGCAAAAAAGCAGATGAGGGTGAGCCATCTTCAAAGGCTCAACCTTAATTTATAATTTGTTTTGTTTATCTTTTGTTTGAACCAAAGTCCTTGGAAGGCCAATGCACCTTTTTTTGTGATGGTGTCCGCATTATGCGGACAGATTTTTGTATTGTGACCAAACATGTTCAAAAAGTCCTTGGAAGGCCAAGGCAACTTTAAGTTGTTGAATGAATGATTTTATTTTACTCAACCATCTTCTTCTTTTATTATTTGTCTTACTTTAGACAGCCAGAATTTAAGTAGCTTTGAGTTATCGTATTGTGAAAGCGTTTAGCTTCTCTGGCTAGAATTTAAGTAGCCTTTAGACCTTTTAGTCCGGGTAGTATGACAAGCAACAGAATTTTGCAAAAACTTAGAAAATTATTGAAGAAGGCATCAAGTTTTATTGAAAGCTCTCCGTGGCACCGAAGAGAGGAAGCGGTATGCCCCCAAATATTTACATGGATGTTTAAACAAGTAAATATTTACATAAGCTTTATTCCAAGTACATTCGAAGGTGTTCAATATTCCAAGGGTGAGTTAAAACCCTGCCATCTTTGTCTTCCAACCAGTACGTCCCAGGCTTGATTCTTTCAACCACAGTATACGGACCCTCCCAAGTTGGGGCCAGCTTTCCGAAGAGCTTTTCCTTGGTATGCAAGAAAACTTTCCTCAATACTTTATCTCCTGGTTGAAAGTCCCTTCTTTTAACTTTAGAAGCAAACCGGCTTCTCATCAAGCCCTGATAGTGTGCCATTCTAAGATGAGCTTTAACCCGTCTTTCTTCAATCAAATCAAGCTGATTTCTAACTGCCATCTCATTAGTCTGTCCGGAGAAATTATGAACACGAAAGGAGGGGAGTGTCTTCTCTATGGGAGCTACTGCATCCATCCCATAGACCAAGGCAAAGGGGGATTCTTGTGTTGCAGCCCCAGGTGTTGTCCGGTAGGCCCACAGGACTTCTTGTAAATAACTAGGCCACTTCTCAGCAGCCCCTTCTAAGTTTTTCTTTAAACCGGACAGAATTGTTCTATTAGCCACTTCAACTTGGCCATTGGCCTGAGGGTGGAAAGGTGAAGAAAAGCAGTGCTGAATACCTCTTGAAGCACAAAAGCTCTCCATCTCTCTATTATCAAACTGTGGCTCATTGTCTGTTGTTATTTTCTGGGGGAGACCAAATCTGCAACATATGTTGGATATAATGAATTTTATAACAGCTTTTGATGTTGTCCCTGCCAAGGGGGCTGCTTCTATCCACTTCGAGAAGTAGTCAATGGCTACAATTATGGTTTTACGCCCTCCGGACGCCACAGGGAGAGGCCCAACTAAGTCCAATCCCCATCGAGCGAAAGGGATGGGCTCAGAAATTGATTCCAAAGGAATGGCTGGTACTTGAATTTCATTGTTGTACCTCTGGCATGGGTCACACCTTCTGACCAGTTCCTTAGCATCTTTCATAATTGATGGCCAATAATATCCGGAGAGAAGCACTCTTCTTGTCAAAGCTCTAAATCCACAATGGGCTGATCCCTCACCATCATGCAATTCAGAGAGAACCGTTTGTGACTCATGATCCCCTAAACAGCGTAGGAGAGGTTTTCTATAGGACTTTTTGTACAAGACTTCTCTAATCATAATGAAACCACGAGCCCTGTGTTTCAATGTTCTGGCTTGTGATTTATCCAAGGGCACGATGCCATCGGACAGATATTGCATAAGAGGAGACCTCCAGTCTTAAGGCCGGTTTACTTGTATTTCAAAGACTTCCTCTTTTTCACCTTCATCAAGTTGAATAGAAGGGCTTTCGAGCACATGGATCCATGGATAGGACTCCGTATATGCTATCGTTGCCAATGAGTCTGCTAGCTCATTCTCTGCACGGGGAATGTGCTCATAGACAACGGCTTTAAATTTCAAGGCCTCATTTTTCAAGAGGAGTAAATACTTGACCAATTGCTCCTTTCTAGCCTCTGACAGGCCTAGAGCATGGTGGACAAGCAATTGGGAGTCACTTAGTAGCTTGACCCTTTTTGCTCCATAGATGTATGCCAATTTTAACCCAGCTATAGCTGCTTCGTATTCGGACTCATTATTGGATGCCCTGAAAGCAAAACAAATAGCTTGAAACATGTTGTCCCCATAGGGGGAAGTGAGACATATTCCTGCCCCAGATCCTGTGGTACTGGATCCTCCGTCTGTTCGGACAATCCATACTTTTTTGTCTTTGGAATCAGTAGGTTGTTCTGAATCCCTATCAGAATGGAATTCGACCAGAAAGTCAGCCACAGCTTGAGCTTTTACTGCTGTTCGAGGAGCAAAGTCTATGTCGAAATCCCCCAACTCTACAGACCATTTTGTCATTCGGCTTGAAATGTCTGCCTTTTGAAGGATATTCTTTAAAGGGAAAGATGTCCGGACAACGATAGGATGAGCCTGAAAGTAAGGCCTCATCTTCCTTGCAGCTATCACCAAGGCCAAGGCTAGCTTTTCAAGTTTCAAGTAACGCTTCTCAGCATCAATCAAGCTTTTACTAATATAGTACACTGGGTGAGGATACCCGTCAACTTCCCTTACTAACACAGCACTGATGGCACAATTTGAAACAGCCAGATATACAAAGAGAGTCTCCCCATCGACTGGTTTGAACAGAGTCTTGGGAGAGGACAGATGCTTCTTAATTTCGTTGAATGCCTCATCACACTATGGTGTCCACTCAAATCCTTTGGCACCCTTCAAAGTTTGAAAGAATGGTGCGCATCTGTCCGAAGACCTGGAGATGAATCTGTTCAAGGCTGCCAACCTCCCTGTTAAACGTTGTACTTCTTTAATGTTCCGAGGAGGCTCCATTTAAAACAAAGCATTAAGCTGGTCCGGGTCGGGCTGTATTCCATGCTCACTTATGATATACCCTAAGAACTTCCCGGACTGCACTCCGAACACACACTTTTCAGGGTTTAGTTTTAAATTCACCTTGGCCAAGTTGGCAAAAGTCTCTTGGAGGTCGGATAAGTGCAATTGCTCATCCACACTTTTTACCATCATATCGTCAATGTAAACCTCCACATTTCTTCCAATCTGATCAGCAAATGCCTTGTTGACCAACCTTTGATAAGTAGCCCCAGCATTTTTCAAACCAAAGGGCATCACCTTGTAGCAGTGTAAACCTCTATCAGTGACAAAAGTGGTATGCTCTTGATCTTTTGGATCCACTTGGATCTGATTATACCCGGAGAAGGCATCCATAAAGGAGAGCAGCTTGTTCCCAGAAGTAGAGTCTACTAACTGATCTATCCGGGGAACCGGATACAAGTCTTTTGGGCAAGCTCGATTAAGGTCTGTGAAGTCAATGCACATACGCCATTTACCATTCTTCTTTTTTACCAAGACAGGATTGGCAGTCCACAAAGGGTACTGAGATTCTTTAATGTGCCCCATCTTTGTGAGTCTGTCAACCTCTTGTACAATGACATCAGCCTTTTCTTTTGAGAAAGCTCTCCTTTTTTGCACCACTGGAGCCACATCTCTTCGGACAGACAGGTGATGGGAAATCACCTCTGATGGAACTCCAGTAACATCAGCATTGCACCAAGCAAAAACATGCTGATGGTCTTTCAAGAATTTCAACATTTCTTTTTTCAGTATTAGTGGCATTTTGGACCCTATCTTGACATTTTTTCCTTCTTCCAAGCAGTGCGTTTCAACCTCCTCAACTGGGATCAACACTCCGGGGGCCTCTCTAGGGTCATCAATTTCACCCTCACCCCCAGAAAGGCCCTCAAACTGCTATTGGTCATTTATACGGACTGCCCCCAGCGTTCGTGGAGCCAAGGCAGTGGCATAACATTCTCTTGCAACTTTTTGGCTGCTCCGGACAACCCCAACCTGCCCCTGAACAGCATATTTCAAACACTGATGGACTGTCGAAGCCACTGCATGCATCCTAGAGAGCCAAGATCTCCCTAGAATAGCATTGTAACAGGTGGGACAATCCACCACAATGAAGAGTACCCTAACCATTTTCTTGAAAGGGCCCCTGCCCAACAACACTTCTTCCTCAAATTCCCCGATCACATCGGCTGAGCTGCCCGTGAAGCCCACGATTGATCTGTCCGACTTTTGTATCACAGCTGGATTTCTCATTTTCTTGTAAGTGTTTAGAAAAAGGATATTGGCAGAACTTCCAGTATCCACCAAAACTCGCCTTATCTCATTGCCCCCTATAGATGCTCCTATGACAACAACATCCTCATGAGGGCCAGCAATATCTCTCAAATCATCCTCATCGAAAACTATAAATGGGAATGAGTTTGGAGATTGATAGGATGTCATGCCTCCTTCTAGCTGGGAGGCCAAATTATGAACATGTCTTTTTCTTGAGGAAGTAGTAGGAGCTGTCATTGTGTCCCCTCCGAAGATTGTCAGTGACTCGAAGAATTTAATGAGCCCGGAGACTGACCTAGAACGCTCTTCAATAGTTCCCACTCTGTTTCTGGTTGGATCAGGATCCAAGTACTCAGACTCCACATCAAATCTTTCAACTATTACCATGGCCCCCTCCGGGGCAGCGTTGCTTGGACCAACTCTATGAGTGTTGTCAGGCCTGTTGCCTCCTCTTCTTTTAACGTATGCACCCAACTTTCCTCTTTCAATCAAGTTTTGTACCATTTGTTTCAATGCTATGCAATCATCGGTGGTATGGCCAATATCATTATGGTATTGGCAAAAAGAATTATTTCGATGTTCTCTGGGAGACTGCAAGTTGGCCGGTCTCCGGTAGTGTACTTCATCTTTTGTTTTCTCGAAAATGGTTGCCACACTTTCTTTGAGCTCTGCAAACCACTCCGGTTGGACCCACGGCCCTCTCTTGTTTCTAGATTGTTGACTTTGTGCAGGAGCAGCTGGTTGAGACTGAGCCTTTCCCCTTCCATGCCCCCGTCCGGTTTCTCTTGCTTTGTTCTCGGACTGGTTTTGATTTGGAGTTGGTGCCACCGGGGTGGATCTCACTTGTCTGTGCACCCTGGTTTTTTTTGTTTCATCAACATTTATTTGCTTGCCAACTTGGTTCAGCAATCCTCCCCAGGTCATGGCTTTCTTCCTAGTCACAGAATCGGCCAGGTTGCCTGGGTTCAAACCTTGTCTCAGGGATGCTATTGCTACCTGTTCAAAGCAATCAGCCAACCCATTCTTTGTGTTTACAAAACGACTTATGTACTCCTTTAATGACTCATTTGGCTCTTGGGCACAATGGATTATTGTGTCTCCATTGCCCTTCAATTCCTTACTCCCCACAAATTGCCTTCGAAAGGCCACCCAAAAAGTATCAAAGTCTTTAATACAACCCTGAGACAGGCTGGTGTACCATTTCAGAGCACTCCCCGTGAAGGATTGGGAGAATGCCCTACAGAGTAGTTTATCATCATCAAAGTTCATCATGAAGTTCTTGAATTGCTTCAGATGATTGTCCGGATTAGTACTGCCATCGTACTTCTCCATCTTGGTGCTATCAAACCTCTTGGGGAGGTTTCCGGATAGGATTTTAGAAGACAGTGGAGACTGCCTCCAATTCCTTCCACGACTGAACACGGTATCCTCATTAGGAGTTGCAAAGATACCTGGCTCATCATGGAAGGCAAAAGGATCCATCAGCATCTTGTCCGTATACCTCCGGTGGTGAGATGACCCTTTTCCAATATGCCTTTTCATTCTTCCATGGTGATCTCTTTTTCTGGAATACTTTTTAACTTGCTTTTGTTTCTTCTTGGTTCGTCCCTCATCACTGCTAGAGGACAAGGACTTTTCATTTCCCTCACTGTCCGAAGAGCTGTCCGAAGACTCTGAACTCGAGTCAGAACTCTCCACATGCTTGGACCGGTGAGACTTTTTAGAGCTGGCATACGTCTTCTTAGTGCTCACATGAGTTTTAGAAACCTCATGCTCTCTTGGGTTATCAGTGTGGTGAGCAGCTGATGCTTTGGATTTTTCTTTCACACCCATTTTGGCTTTTTCAGCCCTCAAAGCTTCTATCTCAAGCTTCAGTCTGTCACGCTCCTGGACAGTATATTCATCGTTCTCTTCCACCACTTCGAGCAAAGCTGGTGGGAGCTCTGGATTATCCGAATTCATTCGGACAGAAAGTCTTTACTTGGTTTCGAATACTTGATTCAGGCACCGTCGCCTCCCACTGTGGTCGCCAATTTGGTGAGGATAAAAGTAGCCTGAGGGTAGGCTGGTAATTTTACATGGAGTTTTAAGGCGGCGTAAGGGTGTTTCACGGTGGTGTGTGGGTGTTTTAAGATTGTTTCAAAGTGTATTTAATGTGGAGAGAGAATTGAGCAGCTTGGCAGCAGTAAATTCCGTTACCCATAGTTAATGCTGGTGGTTGGGTATTTATAGTATGAATTTTGGGCCCTTATGGGCTTTCGGGTCAAGTTTAATGGACCCGGGTCATGTTTAAAGACCCATGAGTTTTAAGCAGATGGGCAGGTAGCTTAGTCATATAGTGTTTAGGTTTTTTAGTACTTTAGTCATAGTTCGAACTGCTTTGGACTTGCAGTGTTCGAAGTCACCTGCCCGGTTCAAATGTCCTGTCCGAATTAAGCTCCTGGATCCTGTCCGGTTTACGGAGAGATTTACTTTGGGCTGCCCTTCCGGGGAGCACTTCGAAATCGGACTCATCATATGCGAACACTCTTAGATATTAAAACTTAGGTTTCTCTATAGTTCAGGAATCTTGAGGACAAATAAACTTAAGTGTCATAGTTAGACTTATGTTGAAGATAAATATAGTCGTCTCATGGCTTCTCCCTAGAACTTCAGCCTATTCCATTTGTATGAAGCATATACCTAACATGTTCCAGCATCGTTTGGTTTATTCTCTGCGAAAACCTTGTTGGAGAGTCTCACGTATGGTTCGCTGTCTATCAATGCCAAACTTTTCATAATAGTTACTGAAATCATAGTTCGTATATTCCAAGCATTTATAAGTCTGAAGGTTCTACAATAAATTTCCCATTTAATTCTATACCAAAGTCTTCCAGTTCATAAAGGTAGCAAACGCTTCGTCCCCGGTCTTCAAAAGTATTACTCATATCTTCTTAGAATAGTCATTTGTCCGCGATATAAAGTACATTGCATCCCCATACGATAAAATAAATTCTTCAGAACCTGAAAATGCCAGAAGTACTTAACAGTAGCTTGTTGGCAGTCATCACGCCATTTGGTCATACAATTTACGGGTCCCCAATATCCTTCATGGTGAAGGCTGAGACAAGATAGTATAGAGTATAAAACTTTATAGGTATACCGTATACATATATATCGTTATTGCAAGTAAAAAGTGATCTAGTATACATGTCTAGATAAATAAATTCTGTTAAACACGAAGCAAAATATGGAATGCGTTACTCTGTTTTGATGTAGAACAAGAGAACAGAGTATTCCAAATTTTGCGATACTCTGTTTTCGAAAAAATAAAAAGATAAAAAAAAATAAAAAGATAAAAAGATAAAAAAAAAATAAAAAATAAAAAAATATTAAAAATATTAAAAACATTAAATTTAAAGAGTAAAAATGGAATTAAAAATCGATGGATTATTTGTGAAACTCATACCATCTAACTATGATGATCCATGATAGAACCATGAAAAAACCAAGTGCGATGACGAAATTTTGTTAATTTTTAACAGTCTGACTAAATGACTAGACATCGGCTTAAATCTATATATACACACTTATAGTTTTAAAATCTTATCTATCGCATTTGTTACATGGAAAGCGGTGAATTGAAACCACAAATATTCTAAAGTTTAGATACAACTAGCATACACTGAATAATTTTATATATATATATATAATAATTGTATACTAATATGTTGCAGCTCCATACCAATGCGAGAGATATGTTTATAAAATATGAAACACGGGACAAGACAATACAAACACGGGATAAAACAATACAAACAAAATTCTAGGTTACATGTTTAATAATGTTTGAGATAAAAACTACTCCTCGTGAACCAATCTTCTCTTCTCACAAACCATTTATATTTTTGGGATTTATACCATTCGGATACAAAACATTTATAATTTATAATTTATAATTTATTAATAAATCTAACGTTAAATAAGTTTTATTTATATCTACTAAAATATGATTTTATTCAGAGAAAAGTATCAGTAAATACCCGCTCAAGTATGTAATTACCCGGTAATACCCAAATTTTGGATAGTGTTATTTAGTACCTCGAGTTAAAAATTGGACAAAATTACCATCCGACTATATTTACCCATTTTTCACTTCAACACTTTTTCCTCCTTTCTATCACCCTAAACCAACCCAAACACGTCTAATTTTAGAAACCACCATAAACCGTTCGACTTCGTGATACTCTCACTCTCTCTCCAACCACAAACCCTTCCAGCTTCTCTCTGAAATCAGTCGTTCTTTGCACCTTTATCGTCTTTTACTCCGTCAAGCGACTAACCACCTTTTGTTCGACAAGTTTTCGTCAAGTGGTCGCCGGCCGGTGAAACTACAGTGTTTTGCAGTAACCAGGTAAGCATTCTCGTGGAAAATGTTTTTTTTTTGCGTTTTTGATGCCTTCAAACCACTTGTTCTGTTATTTAATGATCGACGTTCCTTTTTTTACCGGAATTAGTGATGATAGTTGGTCAGTTAGTTTCTGGGTTTATCGTCGAACCCAGGGTAGAAGTTAGGTTGCATGTAATGTTAATACTTTCCTAAGAATTGTGATGTATGTTAGATGTGCATTAGGTAGTTGATTGTTGATTTTGGTGTTGTTTCCATATTTCCCAGATTCCTGTAACGTGAATGTAAAAAATAGAACAGTTCACAACCTGTACGTGTGCGTTGTAGTACTGTTCACATCTTCATCACATAGGATGCAAAAAATTCGTAACTTCATATATGTTTATATTTCATAGCAATTCGCAGCTTGATTGAATGTGTATGTCATGCATTTTGCAGCTTATATTTACAAATAATTTGCAGGCCAGCCTGCAAATTGTTTGTAAATACTTTATTGACATGTAGGCAGTTCGCAGCTTGTCATGTGAGTCGTGTGACACTCCAACTAATAGATAGGAAGTTCGCAGCTTGTCATGCGAAGTGTGTGACACTCCAACTGATTTGTGTTTGTGCAGGAAGTATGACAACAAAACCAAGTTATTACAGGTCAGGGTTGGTGAGCCTTCTCAAGCTGTTGAAAGACAACCATATTACCAGTACCCACATTGAAGCTGTCAGAAACACACCCTTCTACAGCTTTTGAAAACGAATTTCGACATCCGTAATGAGGCAAAGCTGCCAAAGAAGAAATTTTACTCGCTCATTCAGTATGTTTTCGACAGGTTCTTCGTCGATGAAGACGCCTTCCATATTGGCTCAAAGTTTGTAAAGCTAACTACAGACAATGTGAAGGTCATATTCGGGATGAAGCATGACACAGAGGAAATACCGTTAAAAAAAACCGGAGCATTTCACAACAAATACGCACCCGGCAAGGAGGACGAATCGAGGATGATGAAGAATACTTCATGGGTAAAACTTCCAGGAAGATAGGACCAACAAATACTAAAACAATAACGAACTTTATTTTAAAAGTACATGTAAAATAGACTTCATCTTATAAAGCAGGATGTTGTACTTTACTAACATAGCATGGTGTCGTGGGTTTTACAGGCAGGTATAGAAACAGCCATAAGCGAATGGGGAGCATGAGTTGGAAGACGTTGCAAGGCTGTTGATACTGCTTTTGTGCTCAACCCTAATCTACTCCGTATCTAGAGATATCTTGGGTTGGAGTATGCTTTATTTTGTTGAAGACCTCAGCAAAATAAATAATTGCGACTGGTCCAGATCAATATTGTTCAAGCTTCGACAGTCTATCAGGAGTTGCTTAGCTATCGAAAAACCCGATAGAGTCGTCGGCTGCGTCGCCCTTCTAATTGTAAGATTGATTTATTAAGTATAAAAATTAGTTATGTACAAATCATATCGATGATAATACTTGTCCCCATACATCTCTTCATCGTGGAGCACTCAAAAATCGGGCTAGAGGTAGCGAAGCCGACCTTGATCCCAAGGTTTTTCAAATGGTTGGGATTAGAGTGCCAAGCATATACCGTGTCCCTGCTTGTTAGAATACCCAATCTGAAATATGATCAGGTATGAGCTTTATATAGGTATTGAATTGGGGTTGCAAACAGTTCGCAGCACATCATGCGTTTTGTTTGGTATTATATTAGAATAAGGTATCAAACAATTCGCAGCCTACCATGCGTTTGGTTTCATATGCTATGTAATTAAGGTATCGAACAATTCGCACCTTATTGTTTGCAAACATTTCGCAGGGTAATATACGAGTTATTTGCAACTCTAAACTGATAGAATTCCACATAATTCGCAGCAATGCGAACTGTTTGTAAAACATAATCTGTATGTCTACATCCTGATATTTTCCAAACAAACCGCTTGCAGCTATTTACTTTCATGTTCCTCTGTTGGTAGGTTTCGGAAGGTCCATTTGGTGTTTATTGAGGCTGAAAGCGAAGCTTTCGGAGGAGCAGTAGATAGTAGATAGTAGAGATGCAGATGTTGAATCTCTTTCACCGAAAGAAAGACCAAAGAAAAGGAAGAAAAGCACAACCCCAAAACCAAGGAGACGAGCACCACAGAAACAGAAAGAATCGAATCAGGTGATATCACCCAGACCCCAACCACCAAGACTCCCCCAGCCAACGATTCCACCACCACCGATTGGCACATCCCAACAGGAGCCCGACGACGAGGGCACCACTAGTATGAGTGAAACAATTGGTAATTTTGTCCTCAAACGCAGAGCGGCTACTCCAAATAAGTCTGCAAATATAGGGGAATCAAAGCGTTTGAAGAGATACACCGATAAGAACAAGTACGAGAGAAAGATAAAAAAAACAAGCCAAATAAGTAAGTATGAAATTGAGTCTTACATAATTGCTATAATCAGCACGTAATATGTTATAAAACATCTGCTAATAAATTTTCAGCTGGAAGAATTAAAACTGAAGATCGCGGAGCTTGAAGCACAACAACTCCATAATGCTCTCTCTCAACCAATTTGCCAGATTGGAAGCCCTGCAGTTGAAAAGGTACCAGCATTTTCATCTGGAGCAGCTTCCACTGAATTGCAGGCATCTGTGCCTGCTGAAAGTCAGGATAAGGACACGAATCAGGAGGGGCAAATGCAGGATGCTGATGGAGTACTACCGAAAGAGAGGGATGATGATGGGAAACATTCACCCATACCGGTACCATCTGGTAAGATGCAAGAAGAGTTATTGATATCCACAGAGACTGACACCACGGAGAGACAGACAGACAAGTCTCCTCTTACACAGGAGGCAGCCACAGTTCTGAGTCCTCCAACGGAGAAAGAAAGATACGAGCCTCTTCCAAATGACCAACAACTCGTACTTCACGTAGCAGAGGAGATAGAAGATCGTGAGAAAGAAGTGGCAGACCCAGACAGCCTTGAAGATGTAAGTGGATCAAAAGTACACTAAGATTCAAATATCTTATTTATTGTTGTGAATAAATTATGTCTATAATAATATTTATTGTTGTATATGATGAGAGAATAAATGACTAAGAAGAATGTTGGATCTTGGACCTGAGGTGACTAGAGTGAGAATGTAGAGAGAGAAAATGGAAGAGAATATTATATTGCAGAATGTCCCACCTACCAAGAATAATAGGTCTCCTTTTATAGTAGGAAAGGGTGGACCCATTAATGTCTGTGGTGGGCTTGTTTTATTTCTCTTTTGGTCCTTGATTAAATACTTCGTTTACAAATTATCCTCTAATAAGCGACAAATGTTATTACAGTCATATTAATTTCCCTCTATTCATAATTAACTCCTTATTATTAATTCTGGCGAATTATTCCCTTATCAGTAGCCCCTCAGTCTTCGAGAGCTATGGGAACGAAGACTTGTAAAAGGATAACCTCGGAACGCCGTTGTTCCTTACCCTCTAGACTAATGACCGGTCTACCCGGACCCGACCCTCTCTTTCCTGTGTGTCCGAACCTCAAGGCTTCTATTAAGCGATCGGGCGCGGAGACTTTCTTCCAACTGATGTCCGACCTTTTAAGTCTTATTAGGCAACCGGGCTCGGACACTTTCTTCCAACTAAATGTAGTCCCGACTCGGTTTATGAGTTACCTTGGGTCTGCTTCCGATCCCTCTTGGCGGGTTTTCCCATGGGCCCAGGCCGGTAATCCGGATTTGAGAAGTGAATCGGGCTAAAAAGGCCCATCTAGTGTCCTCGTCTGAGTTGGCTAGCATAGGCTTAGCGTGCGCGTCAGGAGAAAAACGACACGTGTTCCCCGATAACTCGAAGCGTGCTTATCAGCATAGTCTCTTAAGGAGTCCTTTCGACTTCCCGCTGCTTTTCGTCGCTTGGACTTCCCCGTACATGCAACGGCTAGGTGGGGTTACCTATAAATACCTCACAAATACAGATTTCTCTCAAAGGCGTTCCAGAGAGAGAAAGTGTTGTCCAGATTTTTCTAGAGAGAGAGAGTTTGTTTTATGAGACATAAGTACCCGAAGCAGAAACCAAAACCCAAAAGGAGAAAGAACCAGTGTTCGGATTTGTAGATTGGGCTAGCATTGGTGACCGTGCTGAAGAATACCGACGTGCGGGATTGATTTCGAGTCCTGACACAAAGCCATTCACGCCTGTACCGTAGCCCCACAACCCTGTTCTTGCTGATCCGATCCCTACTGAGTCCTTTACCTTGCCCGAACCATCTGGTGCTCGGACCCCAGAGCCCAATGTCATTACTTCTAGCAGTAGCTCTCCGCACTCCCCAATTGCTCACATAAACCGTCTGACGCCTTCATCAGTCAATTCTTACGCTGATCCGCCCCCTTTTCCACCCCGACGTCGCGGCCAAGCCCAATTTATTTCTATGGGAGAAACCAGCTCTCCAATTTCTCCTACGGGAGGTAATTCTCTTGAGATGGTTCAGCTTACTCCCTCCATACGAGGATACCGAACCGGTACTAACACTGTTGTGACTTTTTTAGGTCGTAATAAGCGGCAACTGACTCTTGCAGAACTGGATCCTGAGCGCGCTCGTCAACAACAAGACGAAGCTCATCTGGCCGAAACTGGCAGCAGCTCTAACCCTACGGACTTTTTTGTTCGACCATCCGACCCAGGCACCGCCGGCGCCCTTAGTTCTGACAAAATCCCGGTAGTGACTACCAAAGAATCAGAGGTGGATGCCCTGCCCGCGGAAGACGGCATTGCTTCTGCTGGCGATGTCGCTGCCCCTCCCGAGGAGCCACTTCCCGAGGAAATAGAGGCGGTCATAACCACCACATATCATCGCTGGTTCCCCGCAGACAATGTTATCTCTCTTTTAGAGGGCAAGTATTTTTACTTCCTTACTGCCGAGCAAGAGGAGCTGCTGGTCTGGTGGGGCATTCCGGAGTGCGTTACCGTTCGGTTTCCCGTTTCTGGGGAGACTCCCGTACTTGTTTGGTCACGAGAAATTGTGATTTTTACCGAGCTGTTCAACTAGGGCCTTAGGTTCCCCCTGGACTCTGAGATGGATCTATATTTCAGAACTCTAAAGATCCGCCCCTCTCAGCTGACGCCCAATGCGTGGTACACGCTGATGTCTTGCATAATGGTCTCGCACCTTTCAGGTCGGGTCATGCCCATGGAGGAGTACATAGCCATGTTCGGGCTGTCGAAATCTCCCAAGTCCCCTTTCTTCTATTCTTCTCTGGCAAATACATGAAAGATAGTAAATGACTTTCTTGAGGGCGACAAGGGTTGGAAACACCGCTTCGTCTTCCTTAGCGGCTGCTGGGAAAATGGACGCCCTTATAGTAATGAGAATCCTGATGGTAAGTTTCACATTTTTTTAACCGATCCTTTGTGTAGTATCGACGGAATTCGTCCAGGGGCTGAAGAAGGACTACTTTGTCGCGGGCAAAGTCACCTTCCAAGTGTTGAAGGACTACGCAAAGAGGCATTGGGGTCGGGCAATGCACCGGGCCTTTAAAGACACCAACCTGATCATGAGTAACCTCTAGCGTTGCTTGTCAGAGGTGCTCACTATCGAGCAGCTGCGTCAGCCCCCGAGTATGGATGACTTGATCGTAAAGACAGATGCACCTGGATCCCAACTATATCTCTCGAAGCGCAACAAGGCGCCTAGCAAGCGCCGAAAATCAGACGATGAGATCGAGCAAGATAATACCGGGGCTGAAGAGGCGGGTGCTCAGGTTCACCAGGATGAAGCTGCTGCTGAGGGTGATGAGGCCCCTTTGACCCAGGAACTGGCGAAGAAGCGGAAGGCCGATGCAGGGGGGCTCAGGCTAAACGCTCAAAGAAAGAAAGCGGGTCTGCCGCGGGTGCGGATAATGCTACCGTCCCGAAGTTGTTCGACCAGTATGGGGGGCTAAGGGTGGTTCGATGGCCGATCCCGTAGGGGTGATCCCTGATGACGCTAGCCCCTCATAGGCTTCTAAACACGTTGTGGCATCGTCGAGCGGCACGAAGCTTCCGGTGTGGTCTGTGCCCGGGAGTCCGGACACTTTTCAGTTGCAGATCACTGACGGACTAGCCCTTTCCTTGTACAACATGCTTGTGCCCTTGGCCCTGAAAGAGCGTCGGGCAGGGGAACTGAGCCAGAAGCTGTCGGGCGCAGAGGCGAGGGTTGCCAGTCTGGAAGATGAGGTGCGGAAGGCTAAAGCTGCTCAGGATTGGCAGAGGAGCGGCTGAAGGAGACCGAAGGAGCCTTGGAGCAGGCCAGGAAGGCCGGAGAGGATCGTGCCGCGGGTTTGGCTCAGGAGATCATGGAACTGAAAACGGCCAACACTCTTTTTGCTGAAAAATGCAAGAAGTGAATGGAGAAGGAGACGACCGAGGCCAAGGCCGCATACGTGCTGTCTTTTCATCATCGCTTTCCTGACCTTTCCCTCGGGTCGATGTGGCTGGACGTTCCGGAGGACGACCGCCCTTCTGGTGTTATTTTTGAAGACGATGAATCGGATGATACCGAGTCGGAGGAAAATGATGCTTGATTCCCGACGTCCTTGGTTTTTGTGTTTTTGTATTTTATTTAAGATCTGTTAGTGTGGGGACTATGGAATCCCCTATAAACCTTCTCTGTAGACAAAATTTGCAGACAATCAATATTTTATTCGTACTTATGTTTTTTGTGAATGTTGCATTTTACAATGGTTTTATAAATCCATGCGAGGGTCGAAATTTTGAGATGTAATCAGTTCGGTCACTAAACAACCCATGAAAGTTCTGTTGGTCAAAATGTAAGGGTCGGTAATTTAATGTGTAGATCAAGTTGATCACTGAAAAATTGATAAAGGTCCTGTTGATTAATGTAAAATTGAAAGTTTTCCAGTAGGGTCGGGAACTTAAGATGTAGATTAGTTCGAACACTGAAAAACCGATGAAGGTTCTGTTGATTAATGTAAAATTAAAAATTTTCCCGTAGGATCGGGAAATTAATATGTAGATCAGTTCGAACACTGAAAAACCGATGAAGGTTCTGTTGATCAATGTAAAATTGAAAATTTTCTCATAGGATCGGGAAATTAAAATGTAGATCAGTTCGAACACTGAAAAACCGATGAAGGTTCTGTTGATCAATGTAAAATTGAAAATTTTCCCGTAGGGTCGGGAAATTAAGATGTAGATCAGGTCGAACACTGAAAGACCGATGAAGGTTCTGTGGATCAATGTAAAATTGAAAATTTTCCCGTAGGGTCGGGAAATTAAGATGTAGATCAGGTCGAACACTGAAAACCCGATGAAGGTTCTGTAAAGTAGTCAAGATTGTTAAAAAGATTCGTCGATCAGCTCGTCAGCTGACAGAGTCATCTGTAACACTTCAAAGATAGAAAGGCAAAAAAATTCGATTAAAGGGGTCGGGTGCCATTGATGCCTCATTAAAACCTTCTCGCGCCACCGAGGTAGGAAAGAGTGCATCCCCGACCAAAAAGTATTTGCACAAATAAGTCTCCAAGAGTTTACAAAATATGAAATTACTCAAAATACAATTTCAGATGTTCGATGTTCCATGGTAGCCTTAATGATCGCCTGAGCTTATCTTGTAAACGATATGTCCCGCTCTTGACTTTCTCTATGACTTTGTATGGTCCTTCCCAGTTTGGGGCGAGCTTACCGAGGCTTTTGTCTTTGGTATGCAGAAAAACTCGTCTCAGAACCTTATCACCGACTTTGAATTCCCAACGTCGTACTTTAGTCGCATACCGACTCCTCATTAAAGTCTCATAATGTAGAGAGTTTAGCTGGGCACGGTTCTGTTTTTCCTCTATGAGGTCGAGGGCTAACTGTCTGTTACCTCCATTTGCGTCTTCGTCATAGGTACCGATCCTGAAGGAAGGAAAGATAGATTCTACCGGAGTGACCGCGTCCATACCATAGACAAGAGCATAAGGTGATTATTTAGTCTTCGTTCGAGGTGTAGTTCGGTAAGCCCATAATACTTCCTGCAAATAGTCCGGCCATTTGCCAGCTTTTCCTTCGAGGTTCTTTTTTAGGCCGTCCAAAATCGTCCGGTTGGTGACTTCGACTTGCCCGTTCGCTTGAAGGTGAAATGGGGCGGAAAAACATTGCCTAATCCTGTGAGTCGTGCAAAAAGATTTCATCTCTCCGCTGTCGAATTGGGGTCCGTTATCCATGGTGAGCTTCTGGGGTACCCCGAACCGACAACAGATATTGGACCAGATAAATCTGACGATGTCATTAGTGTTGGTAGCGGATAATGGTTCGGCTTCAACCCATTTGGAAAAGTAGTCTACGGCCACCACGATCGTTTGTCTCCCACTAGACGCCATCGGTAGCGGCCCTACAAGGTCGATTCCCCATCGGTCAAAGGGTAATCGTTCAGATATAGATTCTAAAGGGGCCGCAGGCACGTTTATTGCATTCGCAAATCTTTGACAAGTGTCGCAGGTTTTTACTATCTGCTGAGCATCTGTCGTTATCGTCGGCCAATAAAACTCGGCGAGAAAAATTCTTTTTATCAAGGCCTTGTAACCACAGTGGGCCGCGCCCTCCCTGTCGTGCAGCTCGGACACAATGATCTGTGACTCATTTACCCCCAAGCACCTCAGTAAGGGCCGGCTGAACGATTTTTTGTCTAATACGTCGCCCAATAAAACGTAGCCTCGGGCTTTGTTGCGCACCTTTCGGGCCGACGCACCATTGTCCGGCAATAAACCTTCGGCTAGGAAAGCAGTAATATCCCGTCGCCAATCCGACATAGCTACCGAAGACACCTGACAAGCGATTTCGGGCCAATTATCCAGCTCCTTCCTCTTTATGATTGATGGGTTTTCTTATTCGGTTATACAGGGGTAATTGTTTGAGCAAGAGGCCGACGCTAGAGAGTCGGCTACCACATTCTCGGCTCTCGGGACATGTTCATATGTTACCTTAGCGAATGACGCAGCTAACACCCTTAACGAGAATCACTAATGAGGCTTGATTTATCACAAGTTGAGAATCACTAACGAGATGTACATGCGTAGCTCCACATACCTGTCCTAGTCGCATACCGGCCAGGGCGGCCTCATACTCGGCTTCGTTGTTAGAAGTGGGAAAGCCAAATTGGATTGCCTGATGCATACTTATGCATGTTGGGGTGACTATCTGTACGCCCGCTCCGCAGCCATTTACGTTCGATCCCCCATCGGTACGGACGGTCCATTCATTTGGTTCGGCTGCTCCCGAGGATGTGTCTTGGTCTGGGCGGTCGAAATGAAATTCTACTATAAAATCAGCCAGAACTTGGCCTTTGATGGCCATTCGTGGCTCAAAATTGAAGTCGAAATCTCCAAACTCTACCAACCATTTAGACATTCTCCCTGACATGTCCGGCGCTGAAGAATGTATTTGAGTGGAAACAAGTTGCGGACGACAATGGGGTGCGCTTGAAAGTATGGCCGCATTTTCCGCGCTGTGGTTATTAATGCCAAGGCCATCTTCTCCAGCCTTAGATACCGTGTTTCATCGTCCAACAAACTTTTGCTCACGAAATATACCGCTTTAGGGGCCGTTCCTGACTCGCTGATCAATGCTGCACTCACCGCGGAATCTGAAACTGCTATGTAAAGGAAAAGAGTCTCGCCTGTCAGAGGCTTTGTGAGAAGGTTTGGAGATGATAGATAAGTCTTGATTCCCAAAAAGGCCGCATTACAATCCGATGTCCAAACAAAATTCTTGGCATTTCTCAGGACCTGAAAAAATGGAGCACACTTGTCAGACGAACGAGAGATAAACCGATTTAAAGCCGCTAGACGCCCTGTTAATATCTGGACTTCCTTGATGTTCTTAGCCGAAGTCATGTCGGTAAGAGATTGGAGTTGAGTCGGGTCGGCCTCAATTCCTTTTTCGCTAACAAAGAAACCCAGGAACTTGCCCGACCTTACCCTGAATGAACATTTTTCCGGATTGAGCTTGAGATTTATTCCCTTGAGGTTGTCAAAAGTTTCCTTCAAATATGCGAGATGCTCCTCGTTCGTGCCGCTCTTTACTAGCATGTCATCGATGTAGACTTCTATATTCCGTCCTATCTGACAATCAAAGGTTTTGTTAACCAGCCTCTGATAAGTCGCTCCAGCGTTTTTTAGACCGAACGACATGACTTTGTAGCAATATAAGCCTCGGCCTGTTATAAACGTCGTGCTTTCCTGGTCTGCGGGGTGCAACTTGATCTGTATGTAGCCTGCGTACGCGTCCATGAATGACAGTAGTCTGTTTCCCGACGTTGAGTCTACCAATTGGTCGATCCTTGGCATAGGGAAGGGATCCTTCGGGCATGCCCGATTGAGGTCGGTAAAGTCCACACACATCCTCCACTTCCCGTTTTTCTTTTTTACCAGGACCGGGTTGGATGTCCAGAGCGGGTAACTCGAATCCTTAATCTATCCGACGCTGATCATCCTTTCGACTTCTTGCAGAATGATTTCTGCCTTCTCTGGGGAAAAGGCCCGACGCTTTTGCGAAATGGGTCTGACGTTCTTATTGATAGTTAACTTGTGAACCACGTAGTTCTCTGGGACTCCCGTCACGTCCTTTGAACACCATGCGAACAAATCTAAATTATCTTGTAGTAAAGATAACAACTGTCCCCTGAAATTCGGCGACAGCCGGATTCCGATCTACAGGACCTTCCCTTCGGTAAATATGTGTTTTTCACATTCTTCATCGGTGGTTAAGAAACCGGGAGCTTCTCTAGGATCATCAACGGGTAACGACCCCGAGGGAAGCCCCTTTAATTGCTAGTCCCGCGCTTGTGCCATCTCTTGATCCTTTTTGGGTGCCAAAGCCGCTCGGTAACACTCCCGCGCCGCTTTTTGGCTACTGCGGACTATGCCCACATTGTTTCCGAACACGTACTTCAGACATTGATGAACTGTGGATGATACCGCATGAATTCGTGATAACCATGACCTGCCAAAAATAGCATTGTGAGAAACCGGGGCGTCCACCACTACGAATAAGATTGTGACCTCCTTCTTGAACGGTTCGCGGCCTAGCTGAACGATACCCTCGAACTCCCCAACTACGTCTGCTGCCAAACCCGTAAACCCCACAATAGTTCGGTCTGATCGCATAATGACCGGAGGTGTCCTGAACTTAGCGAAGATGGATCGAAGATTATATTGGCTGAGCTACCGGTATCTACCAGAATGCGCCGGACCTCTTCCCCCGCAATGGCTGCCCCGATAACGATGGCGTCTTCATGAGGGCCGGCTATATCCCTCATATCGTCGTCGTCGAAAAACAAGATCGGTGAAGGGATACCTTTTGAGTGGGGATAGGTCCGGGCTTCCAACTGCGTAGCCAGATTCACGATATGTCATTTTCTAGAGGAATACGTGCTACCTGCCATAGAATCTCCACCAAAAATAGTCAATGATTCAAAAAATTTACAAAGGTTTCTCACATTCCCAATACTTCCCGCAACTCCTTCTTCAATGATCCCGATGATGTTGTGATTTGCCTCTGGGTCAAGATACTCGATTGAAACATCAAACGGGTCGGTGACCTCGGAAATGGTCATGGCGGTTTCGGACTTCGGTATCGAGACGGCCTCTCTCGAAGTGGTATTCTGCTGAGCTTTTTTTTTCACGTATTCAAGGAGGTTCTCGTGCTCTATCAACATCTGTATTTCCTTTTTGAGGGCAATGCAATCCTTAGTATCGTGCCCTACGTCTTCATGGTAGCGACAATACCGGTTGTTCCGTTGCTCCCGAGGCGTTGGTATAGAGAAAGGCCTCCGATACATCCCGCTCTTCTTAGTCTTTTCATATATCGAAGACACACTTTCCGTCAAGTCAGCGAAGTAAGCGGGTCGAATCCATTTGTTGGACAAGGGTCGCGAAACTGCTTGATTCGTCTACTTTGTTTTTTGGCTCGGGGGAGCCGAAGGCTTGGCTGGCAAGGATTGTGTCGGAGGTATCGTGCTAATCGGCTGGGCCTGCTGAGCGTAGCTAAATTGAGCCCCTTGTTTTATTACGACCGACGCTTGCGCGCTCTGCTGAATTTGCGCTGCCAGTTCGGACGCCTCGGTTTCTTCGATCAGTATCTGTTTTTCTATTTGAGCCAGAAGGGCGGAAAAAGTAAATGCTTGTTTTTTAGTTACCACGTGCTTTATCGGTCCCAGGAGCAAGCCCAAATGATACGCGGTCAGTGCCACATTTTCCTCGCAATGATCCAGGTTGGTCTTAGCGTCAATAAAATGCCTGGTGTATTCCCTGAGTCTCTCTCCCAACCTCTGCTTACAATTCATGATGGTGTCTCCATTAGCTCGGAAACTCTTGCTTCCGACGAAGTGTTGTCGAAACACCGTCCAGAACATCCCGAAGTTTCTAATACAACCTTGTGGTAACCGGTTGTACCACTTGGACGCCTGATCCCGGAAGATCATCGAAAACGCCCGACATAGAAGTTTATCGTCATTGTCGAAGCTCAACATAAAGTTTTTGAAAGCCTCCAAATGGTTGTCCGGGTCCCTTTTTCCGTCATACTTTTCCAACTTGGAAATATCAAACCTCTTCGGGAGATGCCCCGATAATATCTCGTCGGACAACGGCAAAGTTCTCCAATTCATCCCGAATCCGGACGCCCCGCCTCCGAGCCCTTCTGTCTGAATCCCGTAGAGACCCTCATCCCCGGGGTTGATAAATTGGCTACTAGTTCTGTACCCCTTGTTCTGGCTGTTCGATGGTTGCCACTAGACCTGAGGCAGTGCTACCCGCTCTTCTCTACTGCCTGCTGGTATTTCTCCTTTCTCAAACGACGCCGGTGTTCTTTTTTCCGTGCTACCTTTCTTGTATTTAGGAGAGTCTTACCGAGGTGCCCTGTCGTGTCGAGAACGGTTTTTCTGCGCGCGTTTGTTTAACCTTTCCCGACGAATCATCCGAAGTGTAATCGGCGGAGACGCCGCGGTTATCCTCCGGGTACCGCTCCTCTCTGGCATTCCGCCTGTCCTCCGGAGGAGGCTCCCGATAATATCTAACAGGTCGGGCCTCGATGCGATGTACCGCAGTCGGGTTGCCTTCGTCGTGGTTATCTGCGAGTGGTTCTTTATGTTTTCTTTCTGAACCTTTTTCTCGTCTAAAGCCCGCTCTCTCTCAGCGTTTAATCTGGCAATGTCTTCCAGGAGCTGTCTCCTGGTCATGATAAGGGTCGAACGCTTGTCCCGATCCTGGGCGTAATACTCCCGACCCGGGGCTTCTTCGCCTTCAGATAACGAAACGGCTCGGGCCACTTCTCTCCCGACCCTCTCTCCGACAACTTCGTCATTCATCCTTTTAAGATCAGATCGCGATTTTCAAAGAAAAAGATTCCTTTTTGGTATCACGGATTCCCACAGACGGCGCCAATGATGAGAGAATAAATTACTAAGAAGAATGTTGGATCTTGGACCTGAGGTGACTAGAGTGAGAATGTAGAGAGAGAAAGTGGAAGAGAATATTATATTGCAGAATGTCCCACCTACCAAGAATAATGGGTCTCCTTTTATAGTAGGGAAGGGTAGACCCATTAATGTCCTTGGTGGGCTTGTTTTATTTCTCTTTTGGTCCTTGATTAAATACTTTGTTTACAAATTATCCTCTAATAAGCGACAAATGCTATTACAATCATATTAATTTCCCTCTATTCATGATTAACTTCTTATTATTAATTCTGGCGAATTATTCCCTTATCAGTATACATATTCAAACAAAGTCAGTTTATGTATTTAAAACAGTCAGTGGGGTTTTATCGTTGTGTACATATTCAAACAATGCATCACATGATAACTTTCAAACAAATATCAAGACTATTGTGTAGTCCTTTCCAAACAATTCGCATCGTATATTACGATTTTTTTTATACTCTATTAAGTTGGTTATTTCACATATCGCAGCTTACCATGCGAATTGTTTGAGATGGATACCTCAAACAAATCTCAGGTTAGCATGCGATTTGTTCGCAACTATGATTATAGTATGCTTAACCCCTCCACCTTTTTATTTTGGAATTTGTATGAAACAGGAGGCCGACAGAGAACAACAACAACAACAACACCAACAACAACAACAACAACAAGATCAAAAACAACAAGAACAACAACAACACCCACAAAAAGAACAACAACAACAACAAATAGCCTTGGCAAAGAGAGAAAGGCTAACACAAGACATAACGTGTCACTCCATGTGAGAAGATAAACTACTCAGCCAGGGAGGACCATCGTTAGAAGACAAAAAAAATACGGAGATGTACCACAAAGACCAACAGTGGTGTGCGCAAAGTCATAATTGCTAAGCCAACGTGAAATTATAGTACCAGCACCGAATCAACTACAAGCTCCAGAGTTGAACGATAACACAGTAGGTTTACCCGATGCTTCTGTTGATGGGATTTACACACAAGTTTCACAGACATTTTTAGATGAAATTGATGATTTATATTACGATTGTGTAATACAACGGTCTTTGGAGAATATGCGGAGGATGACTTTAATGATTTCTGGCGACACGATCTAGACATTATGCTGAACCAATCAACGGCATTTGTTGTCGCTGACCGTGTGATCAGGGCTATTTTAAATGATTTCGCAGCATATCATGAGAATTGTGTGGATATATTTTAAGTTTTACAAACGAATATCAGGGTAGCATGCGAAGTGTTCAGTGGAACCTCGATCAATTCGCATGTTATCCTGATAGTTACCCTGTAATGTATTCAGCTAGAACCAAACAATCCGCATGCTATCGTGCGAATTGTTTGGGGTCGTTAACATTATAATGACTGACACACTCTTTTAATTTTTGTTATTTAATAAGCTCAAGTCAAGTAAAGAGACAGAGCAGCCTACGTTTAATCTACTGACACCAACACAACATCCATTGGCAGAGGCAGAGGAAGAGGAACATATAATTATAACAGAACCTCAACCGCCAAAATTAAAATACACCGACTGGCCAAAGAAAACAAAGACAACTGACTGTATCGATGTCGCAGAATACCATGTGATTCGTAAGAAACTAAGAGTCCTGATATTTGTTTGAAAAATCATTAGGTTGGAGTTCAATACCATTCGCAGCATATACTGATAGTTGTTTGATATGATTTTACAAACAATCTGATCCTGGTGAAATTTCACACAACTCGCATGAAAACCTGAGAGATGTTTGCAACATGATATCAAGATATTGTAAACAATTCGCAATAGTGAATGTGAATTGCATGTATTTCAAAACACTTATTATTTCTTTACTGTAATAAAAACAAAACAAAAACAAAATGTATAAATGAACAAACAACTGTAAAAATGTTTAGTTTGTTGTCCAGAACAATAACAGTATTACAAATAAATGTGGCCAACGAGAATTGTCCACAACACGGATTTTGGTGGAACATCACAAGTCCTCCTGTTATGGCCTGATTTGGAACAATGACCACACCTCAACTGCTTGGTTGAGATTTCTCCTTTAGATGGGATTCACTTTTTCTTAGGCCTTCCGGAGCGTCTTTTAACGTTCGGAGGCAGAATTTCAACAAACAAAGGATCGTTAGCGCTAGACCCTTCCCTGAAATCCATTATAGCTGGTATGTTGATAGAGTAACTTTCCCTGTAATTCTTAATCGTAAAGAACGGCTCTATTACAGTAAAGGGATCTTGGTCAATATACCGCATTGCCGCTAAAGCGTGAGGACATGGAAAACACTCTTGTTGTCATGATCCGTAAGAACATTTGAAATCCAACAGATTAACAGCAGCCACGGGATTTGAAAAGACTTCGAACATGGCAAAAGACGACTTACTTACTACCCAAGTTCGTCACATGTCAACATTTTGCTTTAGCTTCTTCTCATACTCGGGGACCAAATTAGTACTCCAGCTTAGTCCATCTTCGTATCTTCGTGAAACTTGAGTCATAAGCAAGACTCTAATCCAGTCAATAAACTCAACAATGGGTAGGCCGCAATATTTTTTGATCTGATTGTTAAACGATTCTGCCGCAGTAGAAGCCATAGAGTCGTATCGTTTCCCTTTAACGTAAGCATGCGCATACTTTTTCGGGGGTAAATTAGCAAGAAAATCACTCATTCTGTCACCACCTTCACATAGAAAAACTGTTGGTATATCTTTAAAAAGATCTCGACTATGAGCATAAGCAAGACGATGGAAGAAACTCAACATCCTTTTTTATAGTCTCTATTAGTATGTTCCAATTTTGCTTTCAAATTCTGCATGAGATGGAAATAACAGTACGCATGATAGCAGTTTGGATACAAGACAGAAACAGCATTAACGATACCAGAATGACGGTCTGAAATAAATGTGATTCGGCGCTCCAACAAATGTGGTTTCAAACACCACAAAAACCACATCCAATTGTCCCAATCTTCAATATTGACTATACCAAGAGCAACAGGGAATAGTCCTGGAAAAAGGCAGCTCAAATGAACAATACAATAGCACTAAAGCGTGTGAAAAATGTAAACAACTCGCATGTTGTCCTGAGAGTTGTTCTCAAATATATGCTGCGAATTATGTACAATCATAGGTTGTGAATTGTTCAAAGTTTTATGACTACACCGAATAATTCGCATCCTCTCTTGCGAAGTGTCATCAAATAAAATTACTGCTTAATTCGCAGCCTCTAATGCGATTAGTTCTCAAATATCAAGATTCCATGAGAGTTGTGTGCTACTATGGGATGCGAATGGTTGATAAAATTTCAAACAAAACATCATAATCATTCAGATTGAAATAGTTAAATGAAACTAACCGTTTTTGCCGTCCTTTGCTACTGCAGTAAGCAAGGTACCCTTATACTTTCCATATAAGTGGGTTCCATCCACAAACAACATTGGACGACATGAATGAAAACCCTGAAGGGACGAACCAAATGCTACAAAACAACGCTTGAAGCAATTTCCAGCTGATAACTCCAACTGGCAGTCTGAAGTAATATCGCGGCTCTTCAATCGCTTGAAGTACCCGCTTAGTAAACTAAAAGAACTTGAACTATCTCTGAAAACTCCCCTCATTGCCTTCTCTAAAGCATTCCATGACAAACAGTAAGAGATGTCAAGACCGTAATTTTGTTTGACAGTCGATTGTATGGTTTTGGCTGTCAACGAATGGCAGGTTTGGAGAGAATCTTGAATTTCCTCCGCAATCAAATCTGATGTCAAATGCCTATGCCGCTTATGCTTTTGGGAGAAAACGGGACTGCAAGTATGGTGCAGAACATACTTCTTGATCGTTTTCAAGTCGATGCTGGAATCAATAGATGCATAAAGCCTCCATTTGCATCCGCTTGTGAACTTATTTTCACAATAAGCAGTGATCTTGGTTGTTGTGTTGTGCAGGTATTTGAAAGCAAAACCATGCTCTAAAGCAAACTTGCACAAAGATAACCTGAGACCTGCAGCACATTCTTCAAAAGCTTGACTCACTCCTGTAATAACATCAGTCCAACCAGCAGTAGCAAGTTGTTTTTTTCTCTGATCAGAATTAACTAAACCGTTACCACTCTCCCCCCTAACTAGTTGATTAAGAGATGGTTCTCCCAAACTTATATTACGCTCTTTACACTTTACACCATAATCCTTACCACCAGAACTCTTATCACGAGAACCTTTTTCACCAAAACACTTATCACCAGAACCCTTATCGAAGACGTGTTGTTCTATGAGAAAACTAACCCCTTTTAAACGCTCCAAATCAAGATATAAAACCAACAAATAACTTCAAAATCGGTAGTTAATTACGATTACTTGAAAGCAACAACACGATTACTAAAAAAACAACAGATTCCGACAATGACGATCAGTTCATGTACGTAGAAAACAATCGTTAGATAGGTTTTACACCACAACTTACAGAAATAAACAGACCTTTCAACGCTCCGATCACGGGAATTGTGCTTTCAGTCGTGCTTCATGGTGGTTCGTAGGGTTAGGTGGTTAGAGCGGCTAACAAATTCAAATCTTCAAAAGCTAGAAAAATAGAAAGAAAACAGAAAATTCTGCTTATATAGTGGGTTAAGGGTAGTTAGGGTATTAAAATAATATTAGGTATTAAGTGACAATTAGGTAGTTGAGTTGGGTATTAAGTGACAATTGATCAAACCTTGGGTACTAGATGACAATTGAATAGTTGAACGAGTATTATAGGTGCAATTTCCCTTTTATTTATCCTCCGGTACAAATTTAAATTTTAAATATAATTTTATCCTTAATAAGTTTGACAAGATGACTTCAAAATTAGGTCATATACCTTATACCCTTTATATTTAAGGCTGCAATTGTTTTATTTTAGGGTAACTCAATTTTTTCTTCAAAAGAGATGGATCTATTTGTAAAATGGATCTCTTGTGCTATAACACGATAAATATAAATACATATGAAATCATTAATATAAGTCTCATTTTTTTTTTTCAAAACCTCCTATACTCTTAAAATTTATAGCCTATTAAGTACAAAGATGTGACTAGAGGAGCCTAACGGTTCTAACCGCGAACCGTCAGAACCGTTTAATAGAGAACCGCGGTTTACGGTCCTGGCGGTTTGCGGTCCTGGCGGTTCACTGCTTATGCGTTTCTGGCGGTTTGCGGTCCTAACGGTTTGCAGTTCTAACAGTTTGCGGTCCTTGCGGTTTGCAGTTCTAATGTGCCAGTTTCGCAGTTTAACCAGCAGTTTAACCACGAGAAAAACCATTTAGGCACCGTTTATCAAAATATTTTATAATATTATTTAAAATTAATTTGTAAGTGTTAATTAATCTAATTTCAATAATTAAGATATGTACAGTATAAGTGAGTTAATTATGCTATTTAATGTATTTTAATTTAAATACTATATCATTTAATGGAAATTATAATCAAACAATTACATTTAAAAATAATAATTGTAATATGATTTTGATATGTTTGATTATATTTATGTATTTAAGATATTTTATTTAATATTAGGTAGATATTAAATAAAATATATACATGTAATTGTATTTTGATTACAACTTTCAATATTATTGAAAATATTTTTTCGATTATAAAAATAATAATTTGATCGTCTTAAACAAGATATCGTAAACAATATAATTGTAAAATGATTTGTATATTGTTTGAACATACTAGATACTTAAGATGTTTTATTTAATTTTAGGTACATATTAAATAATATATACCTATTAGACATATAATTGTATTCTGATTTTAAATTATTAGGTGATACTTTAGATCTTTCAAGATTGAAGTGTTTATGTTTAAATGATTTAAATAACAAAATAAAAATTGAAATTGAAATAAATCTAAATAACATTTAATAAAAAAGAAGAAGCAAAACAAACACTTCAAGCTTGAAACATAGTTGTTAAAAAAAATTATTAATAAAATTTCAAAAGAAAAAAGTAAAAGTAAAAGTCTGGGTCATCCGGAGAAATCTCCGGATGGCCTGAATTTGCAGTCCGGGCGGATGGTCCGGACAATTTGTTTTCAACGTTTTTTTAATTGTTTTGATGGGTCTCCCCTAAATAGAGGAGACCCCAACTACAAACTCACAAACTCATATACTTCTCCCTATATCTCTCTAAATCTTTCTGTTTGTTCTAAATATTGTAGAAATCTCAAATTTCTTATTTTACATATTGTAGTCTACTTTCGGAATTGTTTGATTTTTTTTCCGCAAATTGTTTATGTTTGATTAAAACACTTAAATAACGTTGGGATAACATTATAATAGCTCAATTAAGAGTTTCGTATAATTTATCAAGTTATTTACTTGTTATAGTTATTTAAATTAGTTCTTTTAATTCTAATTTTATTAGTTATTTACTTGTTATAGTTATTTAAATTAGTTCTTTTAATTCTAATTTTATTAGTTGTTATTAGTTGGTATTAATTGGTATTAGTCTAAATTTAGTTTTTATTATTTGCGATATTAATTAGTTTCGATTAGTATTTTATTGCATATTTAAAAAAATGTTGTTTTAAGTTTTAAAATGCCTCTAGAAACGTAGACTTACTAATGCTCACCAACCCGCTAATTTTCACTTGTTACGAATGATGTTTGTGATAACAAAAAAAATTAATATTAACCAAAATGTAATTATAATTTTATAATCATTATTAAAATTAAAATAATAAAATTCAAAATGTAATATTAAAATTACAATAATAAAATTCAAAATGTAATATTAAAATTATAACAATATAACTTGTAATCTTTTACCATGATAAAATATGATTTTGGTTTAAAAAATAATAAATAACACGTGTAATATTTAAAACCACATCACAATAATAATATTCAAAATGTGATATTAAAATTATAACAATATAACTTGTAATCTTTTACCATGATAAAATATGATTTTGGTTTAAAAAATAATAAATAACACTTGTAATATTTAAAACCAAATCACAATAATAATATTCAAAATGTGATATTAAAATTATAACAATATAACTTGTAATCTTTTACCATGATAAAATATGATTTTGGTTTAAAAAATAATAAATAACACTTGTAATATTTAAAACCAAATCACAATAATAATATTCAAAATGTAATATTAAAATTATAACAATATAACTTGTAATCTTTTACCATGATAAAATATGATTTTGGTTTAAAAAATAATAAATAACACTTGTAATATTTATAACCAAATCACAATAGTAATTAAAATGTAATATTAAAATTATAACAAATATAACTTGTAATCTTTTACCATGATAAGATCTAATTTTGGTTTAAAAAATAATAACAAACACTTGTAATATTTAAAACCAAATCACAATAGTAATTAAAATGTAATATTAAAATTATAACATTTTAACATGATAAGATATAGTTTTGGTTTGTAAGATAATATCGACACTATTAATATTGGATCCCAAAACATAATAATATTCAAAATGTAATAATAACATAAGTAATATTTAAAATTTTGGATTATATAATAATTATAACACTTAAAATATTAATAAAACAAAATAAATTAATACTAACCAAAATATAATAATAATTTTATAATTCCAATATTTTTAAATATAACTTAAGATATGATTTTGGTTATAAAATAATTAAAACACTTATAATATTTATAAATAAACCGCGGTTTGCGGTCCTAACGGTTTGCGTTTCTGGCGGTTTACTCTTTATGCGGTCCTAGCGGTTTGCGGTCCTTGCAGTTTGCAGTCCTAATTGGCCAGTTAAAGAGTCTACCCACCGGTTGATAAACAGTTCTCCAATTTTTAAGCGCGGTTCCAGAACCATTTGCCACCACTAGATGTAACTATAGCAATGCAGTACAATCAAATTAGAGACGACAAAACGAATTGTGTCTCGTCTGATCCGATGACCTGATATGGATTATAAATTTTTTAAACCAGACAAATCCAAAATTATAGTTTGTCGCACCTCAAATAATATAATATTTTATATATATATATATATATATATATATATATATATATATAACATAATAAAAATACATATAATATATAAAAAATAGTAAAAATTATAAAAATTATAAAAATCGGTGGATTTGGATCGGGAATGACGAGTTGGACCGGGAGAGAAAAAACGGACCGAACCCGACCCGGCCAGGCCATTGCATCCCTGAAACGAGCTCGATCGAGAACGTTACTGTAGGTCAAGAGGGAATCTGGCACTAAAAATTGTATTTTATGTTCGATATCTTATGAAATTGCCAGATCTTTATCTCTATTGACTATTATCGTCTTTTCAATGGGTCTATCTCATTATCCAAAAACAAAACCTACAATTGGCTACCCACCTCGGCGGATGATCATCTATTCTTTGGTTTTATCGCGAGAATTTTTTTAGTATAGCATTTCTCAATGAGCCTGTGTCGACCAAGAGATGTCAAACATCGATTTCGTTAAAGAGGGCTCGTGTTATAAAAATGTCATCGTGCGGGTTTTGAATACCAAGCAGATCTTCATTAGAGATGAGCATTAGGAGCTCAAAAGTTATTGATAGTACCATTTTGAAGTCTGAATTGAAGAAAACAGAAACCTAATTTTGTAGTCCTTCTCGAGCTTTGGTGTCTGAGTTGCCTCCCATGCCTATTTTTTCATGGACTTGTTGGAGTTTCCGTATGGGATGTTTGATGGAGGGTTAAGACTGGGTTCTTACCTCGATGATGATCGTATGGGGCTATCTCGTTACTTTTTGGTTATAGTAAGAGCTCGCTCGAGTCTATCAGGCATTGAGCCTCTTTTCTATTGGAAGTAATTTATTGGCTTGTTACTGTCTCCTTAACTTTGGTGCTGTTGGCATTCTCAACATTATTGAACTCATGTGCCGGTGTCATAATGTTGTGCATACTTGTTGAGGGAAAATGACCGAGGTCGTCGAAAAAGAGTTATGGCTGCAGACTGGCTAGAAAACAGCTATAAGACATCTCTGATGTTCTGAAATTCTCATAACTTTCCACCTTTGCATTCTCATTCAACGTAGTGAATGATGGGCTCGTTTGCTCCATACTTTAGTAACAATGTATAGCTCCAAATCTTGGTCGATATGTCCTTGCCCACATAGTGTTGTAGGAACCTCATCGGTAGCTGGGAAACATTATGGATTGATTATGATGCCAGCTGCTCGAACCATTTTGTCACCATAATGTTCGGTATGAGAGAAAATATCTTGCAATCCTTGACATCATTTCACATATGTTCTTTGTGAAAACCATGCATATAGCATAAGTCGTGATGGGTCTCAGACGTCTCTTTAGCTTGTTGATATCATTTTTTCTCAAAAGAGGTGTATTCTTGATTTGTTTTGGTATAACTGAGTAAAATAAAACTTCCATAAAACGTCGCCTTTATATATATATATATATAATGGGGTTCCTTTTTTTCTTTTATCTGTAGAGGTGGACCAAGTGTACAATGCTCGGTTAGACCGAGTTTTTCTTCTGTCATTTTGTATGTGAAGCTGCTTGGTGGGGTTTGTTTTACTCATGTGGAGTGTTCTTTTCGAGTTTTCTTCCGTGGGTTTTGGTTCTTTGGTCTTTTTGTCAAGCTTTATTTGAGATGTCGATAACAAGGACGAGTACACCTAGTTTTTCCCGTCTAGATGACTAATTGCATAATAGTCAATCTAGATTATACTTCAACTTCTCTTGGGTGATTTTTGCTTGATATCTGTTGTTTTTTATCTGATGCTGGTCACTGATGGTATGATGTAGCTCTTCGAGTTATTGCATTGGCTGATGCTGCGGTGGTATATGTTTGTATGTAAAGCCTTCAGCTGACCATATGTAGGTTGTCTGATGATGATAGTATGTTGTTGTGGATAGACGACTGGTGGGTGAACCATAAGGTTGATTGTTGCAGGTCAAACTTTGGCCTCATTATTGAGCATGTTGACGGTTGTCATCTGATGAAAGGCTCTTGCAACTAGTTAGTTGTCACCCTAGTTGTTCTAATCTCATGTTGTGTTTCTGCCAGGTTACGGGTTTCCCTTGAAAGGATGATGGGGTGTCTACTGCTGTTATCCTTGTTACTGCTTCTTTCTCGCTGATTGGGTTGCCAATTATAGTTGGAAACAAGTTGTCGTCCTCTGGACGATAAATTTGTGAGGGTGCACGTTTATTGTTCTTACCTGGCTGCCATAAGTTTCCGATTATTAAGGGCGACTTTCGTGGCCTCTTTATTTCAGCTCTTACATGGTCCTCTAGAGAGGCTTATGCATCGTCGTCTTCCACGGATTGGCCAAAAGATGCTTTCCTTTGCGTGCTTCCCCTTTTTCCTGGTTTCATTTTTTGAACATGGAATTATCACTAAAAAATGATGATGAAGACGAAAACATAATGTGAAATTATATGTTTCCTATAGAGGGCACTAATAATACGTATGTAATCAGAAGTTCAAGAGAAAAATGGTACTAGAAAAAATAAAAGAGAATGGTTTATTGATGAAGAATATGGATCATTATTATAGATATATGTTGTATATCTTATTTGAGATAAAGAAATATCTTCTTAGTCAATCAATTTCTTGTAATGACTTCCCATCATGGGTTGATTTGTCATGCAGTGAATCAGTAATGTCAATTGAGTAATGTCAGCAGAAGGAAGAACTTCTTGAAGATACATCATCTGCACTCTCCCTCCGAGCCAACAAAATTTAAATTTTGCCAATGCTTGTAAGGATCCAATCATTCAAATGACAGAACTGAAACCATGATAAATTATCTAGAAAATGCTACCGAAGCTTCAGGGAATGTGTAAGCCAATCAGAGTAAAACTTGATCAGCATGTGTTTGAAGAAGAACTGGAGCTTTGTTTTTCAGTGGAGGAACAAGACAAAATTGTAGACCGTGTAAGTACTACAGGTGCAGAAGTGCTCCAGTCAGTGTTGCCATTGGTATCTTCAAGCAATGGCAGTCATTATTATTTCCTTTGATATTATAGACTATTGTCGATGAATAGCTGCTCAGCTGAAGACCCCTCAAGCAAGAGTTGGTGAAAATCCTGATGAACAAGATGTGTATGCTTGTTCGGAGATCCTTCCAAACAGGTTCAGTTTTTTGCTTGGTTTACTGGCAGGTCCCTTTAGCCTAAGCATTTCACTTGCAATTACAAATTCAGGAAGGCTACCACTAAAATATTAAAATAACGCAACTAAACACAATTCATTGTAATCTGTAACACTAAAATATAATACTTAGTGAATATGATAGTTTTTCAACTCACACAATACAAGGTGAGTACTGAATAAAATTACTAACTAGACATATCTTAAGAATATTGGTTTGAATATTGGTTCGACCAAATGATACATATCTTAATAATATTGGTTCGACCGAATGATACATATCTTAATAATATTGGTTCGACCGAATGATACACACTATTAGACCATACATCCCAGTACGTTGTTTTAAATAACTACTCTATAGTCCAGGCAACACCAACGCGCCAATAACTCCCAAGGCACTAGCTCCTACACCATGTAGGAATGTGAAAACTATAGGCAGCTGGTATCGCCGGCACGGCTCCCCAAAAAAACAGCGCCTGCTTTCGTTGTCAAAGAACAGAAGTATCGAAATACCCATGGCAGCACCAGCAGCAGAAAATGATAAAAACATATCGACCTGTCAATTATATACTCCTATATTACTACCATTTACTTGTACCAATTCTATAAAAGAGTAAAACTAAAATCAAAATTAACTGTTTGTTTGCTTACTTACCCAGTCCACAACCATAATAACCGAGCATATAAATTGATTGTCAAAGTAAATGACATTCTTCACGAAATAGTTTCCTGTACTTAACAGCAAGACTAACAAGGTCCAAAACAAACCAAACAGCTTAGCCCAATGCATGTAACTGCAGAAAGAAAGAAAAAAAAAACCAACTTGTTAATAACAAAATTAACTACGATGTAAATCTTAACAATGAAAAAAGAAAAGAAAAACACTAACAGATAAGAATCGTTTTGCGCAGCTAATCCAAAAAGAAATTTTCAATAAGGGATGCCTCGAAATCGCAACATCTTTCACAAAATTCCCTGTTAATGTAACGAATTTTATATATAATCAATGTATAGAGTTCATATTTAAAATTGTGTACTTATGATATAAAATAAGTGAAAATAAAACATATATACTGAAGCACAATCTTCTCCACGATCACTAAATCCGGGATCACCTGTACGTAGCAATAAGGACGAGGGACATGAAGTGGCCAAAACAAGAGAAAACCTATTAATGCTGCGGAGGAGCTAACTGGCGAAAAGCCTTCAGCCGAAGGACATATCAAAAGCCTAAAGTAGAATCTCACGAATGAGATAGAAACTTCAACCACTGCTACTACTACGTAGATCTACTGTTTATGATATATGAAAATATTGAGAGAATAAAAGAAAGCTGTAACTAGCCGACCAACCTTCTACTGTTTTTATTTTTCCGTTCTTTATTATGTCATTGAGGATATTTCTCTATAGATTCATTTGACTGCGGGTTTGTTTATTTTTATTTGGGCACAAAGCTTCAAGATCGATTTAGGAAACAGCTTATTGAAAAAAAAGTTTAAAAATAGAATTTTAGTGGTAAGATTGTTTTTTAATAAAGTGCGATTGTAACCAATTTTATATAAAATTAATATATAGGTTTACATTTATTTATCAACTAACTATATTTATTTTGTTTTATCTTTTTTTATTTAATTAAAACATATTTCTAGGGATCAAAATAAGGATTGGTTTACCGAATGGACTTCCTAGTGTAAGATGAAGTTAGATTTTAAACTTAATCTAGCTACCAATCAAATTTTGGCCAATACTTTGTTAGAAAGTTTGGGCTTAGGATATATAAGATCGGAAATTGAACTACTATATCGCATGATTCTAACCAAATAAATGTTATTAACGAGGAAACTTGTTTTACCTGAATCTAGTTGCTTGCAAGATATTGTAAACGACAATGGTACAATCAGCAGCAGCTCAAAAGATGGAGATTATCTGTTACAAGATAAGTGAAAAAAATCCAATTTCAGAAGAATTATTCAAAAATTCTAATTGATTGAAACAGCTCTATTCTTCAATCAACATTTAGGATAACATAAATTAACTATTGGACAAACACAGTCAAGTAGGTTCAAAACTTACGTATTTTTCTAGAATATAAGGCTAATACTTGCAGGTCACTCAACAAATCGCTCAAAATGACACAACACTAGCAGATGAATTAAAAGTCTAAGAAATCAGTTATCATACCTGGAGATTTTTATGGAAGGAAGCTCTTCGAGACTGGAACAGTTCTAACGTGGAAGAAATTCTTGGATATAGCTAATGGAGTAACTCTGAATTAAAGAAAGAAAGCTAATAAAAGATGAAAAAGTTAAATCGCTGGACATCAATCTAGAAATCATCTGCGCAATATTTACCTTTCTCGATGATTCTGAGTCCAGTCGTCTCCTAAATCAGAAATCAGATTTAATGAAGAAGCTATTATGGTTCGGTTTTCAAGATTCCGGTTGTTCCACAAACCAAACTCCTTCCCAAGCTCAAATTCTCGCTTTAGCTTGAAGGGGGCAACGAAGAATTGAGTGAAAGGAAGGAACCTGGCTGATAGACAGGGCAACTGAGCGTGAAGCCCTCTACCGGAATCCTAGCTGAAGGGAAACAAATGAGCTGCAATGGGTATCAGTGTCACTGGTGGCTATGGTTAAAAAGAAACAAAGTCCTTTTTTTTATTAACTTTTAATATAAAATAAATAAACAAATTACTATTAGTTTAGTATTACGAGAACAATTTATATATTTTTAAGCAAGTTTATATAATTACAATATATATATATATATATATATATATATATTATTTTGTAGTATTTAATTGATGTTTTTGTTGGTTCAAAATGTCGTGGGAATTATTGATAGTGATCGATGAAGAATTCAAATTATAAATAACTTTAAAAGTGTTAAAATCAATTTATTAACATACAAATATATATAAATTTGAACAATAGATTATTTTTAATTTTTAAATTATAATATATATATATATATTAAAAATTAAATAGATTTTTTTAGTCAAAGTGCAAGTAATTAAATTATGCAATTGGAAGCGTCTTGCTGGCATTAAAAACAAAGTTGAGTGTAACATTCATTGAGGGATAGCTGGCACCTAAGTAACATGAATTCCTTGCTTAGTATGAACATAATCAATCAGATCAACCTCTACAAAGTTAACAAAGACAAAGAAGATAAAATGATATGGATTTTGTCTCCTGATCATAATTTCAACACAAAGTTGACTTGGGATAATATCATACAGAAGAACAATAAATCTAGTCTTTTCAAAAAGACTTGGAATCCTATCACTCCTAAATCGATGTTTTTCTTTTGTGGAAAGTTCTAAAAAAATTATTCATATTGATTCTGTTATGCAGAAGATGTGTCTTTCTCTGGCCTCAAAATGCCAATTTTGTGCCAATTCAGAAGATATCAACCACTTATTCGTCAACTTCTCTCACTCTTGGTCTATTTGGCAGCATTTCAGTAACATTTTTAAGATCAAAATTAATAGATTTATGGTTATTACTCACATATTAAGAACTTGGTTTTGGTTTTCGAATCAAAAAATCCATATCACCCATATCATTCCTGCTATCATTTGTTGGGTGATATGGAAGGACAGAAACTGCTCAAAATTCAAAAATATCATCCTCACTTCCTCCTCTTCTATTATCCTAATTAACAAAATCATTATTGGTTTGAATCTCTAATTTGTTTACTAGAAAGCATTGGAGAAACGTGGCGAATAATGCTTCTTATCTAGGGTGCACTTTAACGAATAATAGAAAGAAAGACACTTACACCAAATGGTTAGCCCCAGCTAGAGGTAGATTGAAGCTCAATGCCGATGCTGCTTGTCTTAGGAATGGGGAAACCAGCACGGGAATTATCTCTAGGCATAGCAACGGTGATATTTTGAAAGACTTTGTAAATCTCTGGGTAAGCTCACTCATTTAGCTGCTGAAGCTAGATATTTGTTGAAAGGTCTTTTGCTATGCAATAAGAATCATTGGAGCGAGGTCGACATAGAATCGGACAATCAGTCTATCATCTGCATGATGAGAGCAGGTAAGTACCCATGGTTCCTTTACCCTTTATTGACGATTTGCAGGAGGCTTATCACATCTAAGATGACAATCAAGTACATTTCCCGCATCCACAACCAAGCTGTTGATTGGATAGCGAAATGGGTTTTGAATGTAAAGGAAATCAAACTTTTTCTCATTCGAATTCTCCAAATGATTTGCTCGCTATAGTGATTCTAGAAAGCTTAGGTTTAGGATGCATTAACTCAAATCTTGACTAACTCTTTTTCTAGTATAAGTCTTGTTCAGATTTGCAGTGGAATAGGTGACGGTTACTAATGGCTTGATTGGAAAATTCGGATCTGCAGAAGAGTTGGCGATTTTGGGCAAGGATAAGGATCTGATCCTGAAGAGTGGGTTAGCTTGATTGTGAAGGATTAATGGCTTCTTGGATCTGATTGGCTTAAAGGGATTGATTTTGTCGTCCTGTCTTCTTAAAATCGATGGATCATTATTATTAGTCCCTAAATTGTTATTTTCTCTACTCATTTACATGTAATTCCACAAGTGAACACAATTTCTTTTTACAACCAAATTACATGTAATTCCGCAACTAGAAAACACTTGGTTTTTTGCAACTCATTTACACGTATTCACAACTGAACACAATTGTTTTTTACACCAAATGACATATAATTTCGCAACTAGCACACATTTGTTTTTACGTAATAAAATTACACACTATTTCGTAACTGGAACATAGTTGTTTTCTTATAAGAAAATTACACGTAATTCCGCAACTAGAACATAGTTAATTTTTCCACTCTTATTTCGCAACCAAATCATACGTCGCAACTAAACAAAATCCAAAACAAATCGGAAAAACAAAAACTTTCAAGGATCTAGTTTTGTTCGTCTTACAAAAAGATAAAACTAATAGTAATTTCACATATATTTTTTGGAGCTATGGTTTCAAAGATGTAACAATATCATCAAAAAACATAAAAACAAAAGATTAAAAAAACAGTTGAGACTATCGCAGTGGCGTGGCTAGGACCAAATCATTATGGTATCATGGACCTTCTGGTTATTATCAAATCGACATATATATTTATAAAAATAAATTAAAATAAAATACAAAAGAGTTATAATAAATATAGTTTTACATTAAAATCTAACTATTACCCAAAGAATGAATTACATTAAAATCTAACTATTTTTTTCATCTTCTTTAACAAAAA
Organism: Limnanthes douglasii subsp. nivea; assembly: GCA_036936605.1. Taxonomy (NCBI): domain Eukaryota; kingdom Viridiplantae; phylum Streptophyta; class Magnoliopsida; order Brassicales; family Limnanthaceae; genus Limnanthes; species Limnanthes douglasii. The sequence continues at coordinate 224,666,129 of JAUPFV010000004.1, read as the reverse complement.
TTCTCGCTATTTTTTAATTATATTTTAATATCGCCTTGTGGAACTTTCCGACTTTTCATTAGTTATGAAGAGCCATTTTTTTACAGAATTATATTACAATGAAGTAATTTGTGACCTAGTAATTTGTATAATTTTCTATTAAGAAATAAACGAGTAATTGTGAAAATATTTCTCCGCCTGATGGTAATGACAATCAGAATCGAAACCCGATGGCAAGATAAGACACGAGCTGCAATTTTAAAAAAAAAATCAAAGAAAAATCAATATTTGAAATCAAGATATTTGATTAATAGCGAAATCAGAAACATCAGTCATATAACAAAACCACAAGAAACCATAAGAAAGAAAACAATACATGGATTTCTAAGTTTGAATTAAATTTACAACCAGAAACCCTAAATCCCCAAATTCCATAACCTAAGAACTTGTAAACTTTGTAAGAGCCTTCGTTCCTTCAGATACAGCATGTTTAGCCAATTCACCAGACAACACCAACCTCACCGCAGTCTTTATTTCCCTTGAAGTGATAGTCGGTATCTTGTTGTACCTCGCAAGCTTCGCAGACTCAGCATCAATTTCTCAAATATATCATTGATGAAACTGTTCATGATTCCCATAGCTTTGCTGGAAATACCGATATCGGGATGAATCTGCTTCAAGATTTTTAAGATGTAGATCTTGTAGGTCTCGACGCTTTTCTTGGATCGTTTCTTCTTTTTATCAGCTCTGGCACCAGCTTCTTTTGGTAACTTCTTTCTGGCCTTTGGTTTCTTCTCAGCCGCTACGACGGGTAGGTCTCGACGCTTTTCTTGGATCGTTTCTTCTTTTTATCAGCTCTGGCACCAGCTTCTTTTCGTAACTTCTTTCTGGCCTTTGGTTTCTTCTCAGCCGCTACGACGGGTAGGTCTCGACGCTTTTTTTTGGATCGTTTCTTCTTTTTATCAGCTCTGGCACCAGCTTTTTTTGGTAACTTCTTTCTGGCATTTGGTTTCTTCTCAGCCGCTACGACGGGCAAGGGATATTTCTCGGCGACCTTCTTCTCAGTCGGCTTCTTTTCTGCTTGGAGTGCTATTGTTGATTTTATTAGGAAATGAGTTCTCTTGAGAGAGATTAATTGGAGAAGAGAAATAATTTTCTGATTTTGATCGGTGAGATGCGAGCTGCAACTTGAATTTGATAAAAAAAAAAAATAGTCGGCTGAAAAAGGTTTATATATTAAAGGTATTTTAGTAAAATTTGGGGTCTCATTATAACACCGGATCTCATTACTACTATTAGTTTAGTATAACGAAAACAATTTATATTTTTTTAAGTAAGTTTATATAATTACAAAATATATAGACTATATTTTGTAGTTTTTAATTGATGTTTTAGTTGATTTAAAATGTTGTGGGAATTATTGATAGCTATGGGAAAGAATTCAAATTATAATAGATTATTTGTAATTTTCAAATTATAATTAATATATATATAGATGGTAATGTTCGGGATGGGTGTTGGTATAGCTAAACCCACAACTCATCCGTCTGCGTATTTTTCAACCCATACCATAACCACACCCGAACTTACGAGTACACATAGTTCGCGTATTCATCTGCATGTAACCATGGAAGCTATAATTTATTTTAGAAAATATCAAATTTAATATTTATATACTATTTTCAAAATATATGGTATCTAGCTATGATTATCAAATATTTTGTAATCTATTAATATTTAATATATGATTTTGGTGTATATTAATAAATAGTTTTTTAATTTAATTAATAATATTATTATTAAAAAAATTGAAAAATCAAATTCAATATTTAAATATAAAATGATATTTTTCAAAATATACTATAACGAATTATAATTAGCAAATATTTCGTATTTTTTATGTTATTAATAATTAATATATAATTTTTATATATGCTAATAACTCTTCATTTAATTAGTAATACTAATAATATTAGACTATACTGATAATATATAATAATATTTTTCAATATATCGTATATATTAGCAAATAATATATGAATTTGGTAGTACAAAGATACTAATATTAATAACTTTATTTTAAAATTTGATAAATAATATTAAATAATTTATTATTTTATAAAATATTAATTTAACAGATATCAGTCAGGTATTACGTAGTGGGTCGGATTCGGGTTGGGTACCTGTGGGAAATTTCTTAAACCCCTAACCATCCCAAACCCGACGGGTAGTAAATTTCCAAACCCACAACCCATCCACAGAAATTTTTTAAAACCCATAACTCATCCCGTCAGATCGGCTCGAGTCGGGTACCCGCGGGTTACAGATTTGTTTAGTCAAATTGCAAGTAATTAAACACGAGTTGGAACACAATGGTTTTTCAAAATTTATTTGGCAACCAAAATCTTATTTTTTTCGTCACTCATTTATACGTAATTCCGCAGGTCAACATAATTATTTTTTTCGACCAAAGTTTTATTTTCGCAATTATTTCCTTTTTATTTTTGCTACTCATTTACATGTAATTCCGCAACTGAACACAATTTCTTTTTACAACCAAATTACATGTAATTCTGCAACCAGAGCACACTTGGTTTTTTTGCAACTCATTTACACGTATTCACAACTAAACACAATTGTTTTTTACAACAAATGACATATAATTTCGCAACTAGAACACACTTTATTTTTTTGCAACTCATTTACACGTATTCACAACTGAACACAATTGTTTTTTACAACCAAATGACATATAATTTCGCAACTAGAACACATTTGTTTTTACGTAATAAAATTACACACCATTCCGCAACTGGAACATAGTTGTTTTTTATAAGAAAATTACACGTAATTCCACAACTAGAACATAGTTAATTTTTCCACACTTATTTCGTAACCAAATTATAGGTCGCAACTAAACAAAATCCAAAAAAATCGGAAAAAAATATATTCTTTCATGGATCCAGTTTCGTTCGGCTTACAAAAAAATAAAACTAATAATATTTTCACATATGTTTTTGGAGCTATGGTTTCAAAGATGTAACAGTATCTCCAAAAGACATAAAAACAAAAGATTAAAAAAACAGTTGAGAGTTTCACGACGTGGCTTGGACCAAATCATTATGGTATTGTGTACTTTCTGGTTATTATCAAATCGAAATATATATTTATCAAAATAAATTAAAATAAAATACAAAAGAATTATAACAAATATAGTTTTATATTAAAATCTCAAATATTGAATTGTCATTTTCGATTTGGATATAGTTGTCTATCACAAACATAAAAAACTCAATCAGCAGTAAAATTCCAATTTAGCAATGCAGAATAAAAAGAACATTATATTTATAATTTATATTAATACAGATACAAAACCTTTGGGCTTTGATGTTTTATACTAAATATATTATATACAAAAAAGTGGGTTCTTCACCCAAAAGAACCACCTAAAACAAGTTTGTATGTTGTTTTTGTATACAATGAGACTTATTTAGCAACCAAAGTTTTATTTTGACAACTATTTTCTTTTTCTTTTTGCAACACATTTGCGTGTAATTTTGTAACTTCATTAAAAAAATTAACCATAAAAATGCATATATTTGCGCAACTAAAAATGATAGTTGTTTCAGACTCAATTAACACTTATTTTCACAAAAAAACAAGTTTATATCACAATCACACTTATTTAGCAACCAAAGTTCTATTCACGCGACTATTTTATTCTTATTTCCGCAACACATTTGCAAGTACTTTCACAACTAAACAATAATTTCTTTTTCGTAACCAAATTACACGTAATTCTACAACTAAACAACAGTTGTTTTTTCGCAACTCAATTACATGTAATTTTGCAACTAAATTATAATTTTTTTCATAACCAATCTATACATAATTTCATAATTAAAAAAAATCAAAAATATATTTTTGGATCTAGTTTTGTTCGTCTTAAAAAAACCAATAGTATTATTTAACGTGGTGCCAAATATTTCATTTTTATTAACTAATAAATTATTATATTAATTATATGTGTGATATTAATTATATTATTTTGTAAATGTTTTGTTGTTTTTAAAAAAATTGATAAAATGTTTATTTGTTTGTTATGGTTAAAAACCGGAGTTTTAGGTAGTGGAAAATAGAACAGTAAAACTTCTTTTTATTCGAACTAAATGAAACTTGTAAAAAAGAAAAATATAAACATAAATTAAACTTGTAAAAGAATTCAATATGTGAAGATGGTGTTTGTATTTATATATTATAAATCGGTGCCAAACTTTTATGAGTTTTGTACCATAATTGTAAATGTTTGTCTCTAATATATTTTTGTCAAAAAATCATGTTCACTTCAAAATTTTACAGTTTATATATTTTTTAGTAGTCTATTTGCTCATTGCGAAAGAATTTAGGTATGAGTATAAGTCGAAGTATTTTATTTTTGAACGACAATCTAATCATTGTTTCCATATTTTGTTTGGAGGGAAACCATAATAAAATATAAGTCACATAAACTTGTTTTTGAGCTATTTGGTAAGCCTTATTTAACCTTATTTAGTCGAGCCTATATGTTTTGACCAATTTTTGTTTTTCTTTTATGTATGAACTTGTGATGTGACAGAAAATATATCGGTCGGACTAGATATTATTTTGTCTAGTTGACGTCCCGAACCAATTATAGTTGGATTCCTAAGTTTTTGAGGTTTACAATCCTAACTTTTGTTTTGTTAAAACTTATGTAGACTAAAACTTCCCTTAAGAAAAAAAATATATTACTCGAAGGAAAAATAGTAAAAAAATGAGTAGTATTTTTATATTTTTAATTTCCTAGTAGTTGGTATTTCATGAGCAAAATTTATAATCGGGTTCGGATTTGAAAGAACCCAAAAAGTATGCTTAAAATATTTATATGTATTTATCTATTGTGCCTTTATACTTAATTTTTGACCAAATATTGGAGGTCCGAAGTGCCACATATGATATTCAAACATTTAGATTGGCCAAAATGATTAAAGTCCAAAATAACATAGACTAGACATGCCATCATTTAGAGTGACTGAATCATAGATGTCTGAATTTCCACAGATAAATATGGTTATATGAATTGAATGATTAGGACTATGGAGTAAGGTTCACACACATTCTTCAAGTGAAATATTATTTGACAAGGGTCATACACTGAAGATGAGATCATAAATCTGACATTAGAAGATGAAGAAGAATCAAGAATCTTGATAAAAAAATTCAATAACACACTTGAAGAAACACAATGGAACAAACGAGCACCATAAATTACCAATCATGTTTTGTAATATGTTAATACTTGTTTCACATTTGAATATTTTAGTATTTCACATTTTGTTGTCTACTTACTTAATGTTTTACATTCCGTGTTTTAGTTACTTAGAATTTTGCATTTCACATACTATTTATATGGTATTCTTCATTTCACGTGTCTTTTTCTTAATGATTCACTTTTTGTTTAATTGGTGTTTTTCTTAAGATGGAATAACATAAGATGTTAGAACTAAATGAGATCAAAGCTTTGATGTGGTATTGAATATTTTAGCTTGGTAAATGTTGTTATTCTCAACATAAAGTGATGTAGTATCTTTGAATATGTTTTAGTACATTGAAGACATAAAGAAAATCAACAACAACGATTGGGTATAACAGTGAGGGATAAGATTTTGAATTCAATTACAAGTTGTTATAAGATTTGAAAACAGTAATATGTGTTGATATATTAGTGGTTAGTTTCTTATAATTTTGATAAAATAAAAAATATAAGTATATTACTACTTTGTATCTTCTAATTATGGAACACACAAAAATTAAGGTGGGGAAATCAAAGAAAGTCCGGTACCAACATATTTTAAATAGGTGGGAATTAAAAATATAAAGAGTTGTCTGTGATTTAATCATTGGAGAAGATCACATATGACCATGTACGTTTTTTTATTTCATATTTCATATTATGGGTGTTTTTCTTTTTGCATTTACTATTGAAAGTGTTTCACACTCTGTATTTGATGATTATTACTTGTTTTATATCTTGTATTTACTTAAAAAATAAATATTTTGTAGGTTTTAGATAGAAGGATGGTTGGAGAAGAAGAAGCAGAAGAAGAAGGATGAGGAGGAGGATGAGGAAGAAGAGGAGAAAAAGAAGAAGAAAAATAATAATAAGAAGAATAAGAATAAGAAGAAGACGACGACTTAAACAACTTCACCAATTTAAGAAGAAAAAAACGACGACAACGATAACGACTTAAAGAACTTCACCAAGTTATATATACATCTCCAAAGTTTATTCAAAAGATTGTTTCATAATTTATATATATTGGTAATTTTCACATTTCACATTTCACATTTTAAAAGTTGAATAAAAAATCTATTTTTTTAATTTACAATAAGTCATGTTTTGCATCTTGCATTCATATAGATCTGTATGTTTTTTGTTTTCTTAGTTGAATAAAAAGTTAGTAAAAAATTACAATCGCGGAACACAGTAACCTTGGAACAATTAAATTTCATAACACTCAAATTGATAAAGATATTACAGAGATTAGGAAGGAATGTGAGGATTTCAAGAATGAGGTGGCTATATTGGTATAGACAAATACTCCCCCTAAAACATGAATGAATTGAAAATATAGAATCACAACCACAATATAAGCAAAGTTGGAGCAATATAGGTTAAACAAACCTCTAAATATGCTTATATTACAAAAATGGTATAAATAATATAATTCCAATAAATGCAAAGTCGTGGATTACACATCATCTCATGTGCCAAACAAAAAGGCACATATTGAGAAAGAAATTGAATTCAATCAAGTACATAAAAATGTTGTACATGATGAGGTGGTGAATATTATTTCACATGAAACGATTAGAATGTTATTTGAGTTGAAATATGCACATCTCGATAGGAAAAATATTGAACAAAAAGTTTATATTATATAAGACAAGGGCCATGTTGCAGAAGACAAGGTTCAGATTGCAATTCAAAAAGTTCAGGCTGCTAAATAGAGGGTCCAAAATTCATAAGCGGATGATGTAGATATGTGATATGTGAAGGATAAAAATATGGAATGTGTAAATGATGCATATGTCGAAACTGTTAAAGGTATACATCAAAGAATGTGCAAAATATATAAGGTTAATTGAATTAATAAAAAAATGGAGGTAAATGATGCACATGTTGAAATGCAAAATTTAGTAAAGAGGTTGCAAATGGTCGATAGTGAATTCAAAAAAAATGATCAACAACAAGTTCAAAAACAATAAAATGTAAGTGAAATAAAGTAGTCTAAGAAATATGGTTCATTTTATATATTTCACAATTTTGAGGGACCCTATAAAGTCTGTATTTGGCAATGTGTAAAATATTTATTTCGTATTATGCTACAAAAAATATTACGTATTTCATATATGGTAATAAAATATGTTTCACAGTTCACATATTTAAATGTATTTAGCACTCGTTTTATATTTCACAAATCTTTACAAAATGTTTCACATTGTGGAGTTGATTTAACAATTGTCAATGTTTTGCATTAGCATTTGGTTGTTGGGTTATGATTTATTCGCAGTTTGTGTATGTTTTTATTTTTATTCCGTATTTTAAATTTTATATTACATGTGTTTGTATTTCTCTTTAACTTGTATTTTTAGCAGAAGGCAGAAGTTTAACAAACATATACAAATGTAGAAAGATAAAACTTCAACTGCACGATTTGTAAACAAAACAAAAGGATGTATAAAATGAATATAAACCATATGATAAGGCAATATTTATTTAAAAACTTGATGAATATGTCAGCTTTCATTAGTCAGTAGATACAGTAACAAAAACTATGATTGGCATTTCTGGTGTGGATAATAATCGCCTGAGGGTAGGCTAGTAATTTCAGTTGGTGTTTTAAGGAAGTATGTGGGTGTTATGTGTTTAGAGTAGAGAGTAGAGAGATAATTAAGCAGCTTGGTAGCAGTTAATTCTCATTACCCACACTTAATGCAGGTGGTTGGGTATTTATACCCTGATGTTTGGGCCCTTATGGGCTTTCGGGTCATGTTTAATGGACCTGGGTCATGTTAAAAGACCCATGAGCTCTAAGTAGGAGAGCAAGTAGCTTAGTCAAGAAGTGTTTAGGTATTTTAGTACTTTTGTCATAGTTCGAATAGTCCTATAGGCTAGTTATTCAAAGTGAGCTGTCCGGTATCCGGAGAGGTTGGACCAATCTGTCCCTGTACGGGGAGCAGGCAGAATTCAGACTCATCAGGAGCCCCTTTTTTAGGTGTTTGTTCAAATTCTCTTTGTCAAAAACCTGAAAAACAGTCCGATATCAGGGGTAGTTCTCATCCGGAGAGGTTTATTTGCTTTATGGTTTTATCCGGACAGATAAAGCTTGATGAATCCAAACGGTTTTTTGCCAGAGATCGTGGGACACGTGTCACACTCTGATTGGTTGCTTCAGCCGTTTTTTCACCTTGAATTTCAAACCCACCTTCTTCGAAAAGCAATCTCTTTAATTACAGATGGTGACATCAGCGCCGTCTTTTAATCATTGCCAAACTTTTCGAATTCTCCTAGGAATCAACTTCCTTTTTCAGAATTACTATAAATTCAAACTCATTTTCTACTGTTTTACTATCTCTTTCATATTTACTCTGCATATTTTATTAGAGATTTCTCTCTCTAAAGCAAAGATTTTCTTGATAGTTTATGTTTACAGCAAGGACTGCTTTGATCAAAGGCGGGTGGCTCAATCTTTCTGAGTTGGAGAAGGCACAAAGAGTTGAGAAGGAAAGACGAATCGCAGCAGGGTTACCTACTTCGCCTGTTGACAGACCAGTCTCCTCTGCTGCAGAGTCGGATCGAGGATCTTCTTCCTCCAAAGGCACTAAGCCTAGAAAGTTATTCCAACCTAGCCTTTCCCCCATCATCTCTGGTTCCTCTGTTCAGGAATCAGAATCCATCGTCGAACCAGGAGTAACTGCCACTAGCTTCAAAAAACCCTCACCCTTCATAGCCATGGGATCAGACATGGACCACTCCCCGGAAAAGTTAGTCGACCGAAGAAAGAGTCGGCTGGTTAAGGGGCAAGCCTCTAAGAACACTCCCTCAAAATCGGGGGCAAAAAATAGCAGCTCTGGGTCTGAAATGCCTATCAGAGCTCCCCGGGAAAGACTACCTGGTCCGGAGACTAGCAGCCCAGCACTTCGAAGAGAGGTCTCTGCCTCAGAGCTCCAGCCTGAGACTAGAGGTCAAGGAAACACTGAAGATCAGCAGCTCGGAAGCCAGGCTGAGCCAAGTTTGAATTCTCCCCGGGCCACTGCCACTGATATTCCTCCAACGATCATGGAGGAAAGAATGGAGGACTCTGCTGAAGAAGTCCCTTTCGAGTCTGAGCCCTCCGGTCAGACTAGTAATACTGTTGCTGCCAAAAAAGATAAAGGCAAAGAAAAACTGTGCTTGAGGCATCCGGAGCTGCCGGAGTGTCTCGAAGGGAAGGTGGGGCCTTGTTTTCACAGGGTCGAACTCAAATACCTCTTGGCCTTACAGAAGACCAAGTATGCATTCATCCATACGGCTGAACTGGGTCGAATGCGCACAAAATGGGGGATCCCAGAAAATGTGAAGATAAAGATTACCATAGATCCTGAAACTCCTATGGATTGCAAGCTGAATGAAATAGTCATCTTCACAGAGCTATTTAATTGGGGACTCAGATTCTCATTGGACCCAGAGATTGTAAGATATTTTCATCTGATCAAACTCTGTCCGAGCCAGCTGAGCCCCAATGTTTGGTATACTCTTATGTCATGCATCATGGCATCAAGGCTGTCCGGGATCCCTCTTTCTATGGAAGAGTTTGTTGTAGTGGCCAATCTTTGCAAACATCACCAATTCCCCTTCTACCACTTCAATATGGGGGAAAGTTTCAAAGCTGTTGATGATCTATTGGAGTCTGAGAGTAAATGGAGGAGCTAGTTTTTGTTCGTTAGTGGCGCTTGGGAAAACGGAAAGAAGATCAAGTCCGAAGAGAACCCAAGCCTCCTCAGAAGCAGGTGGAGGAGTGACCGTAAGTCTCCCACTTTAAATCTTTGTCTACTTCTTCCTTCTTAAAGTTGGTTTAAATTAACTGGTCTTTCTTTTGTCTTAACAGAACTGCCTAAGGAGTTCGGTGATTACTTGAAGGCCGGGCAGGTTACCTGTGGCAGGATTAATTCCTGGGCTGCTGAGGAATGGGGGAACCATTTCCACGCTGCTTTCACCAGTGGAAACTTGGCAAGGTCTCACCTGTGGAACACCACAGGTCAGAGAGACTTGACTTGGGAGGAGCTCACCACCCAGCCTTCTCCGGACACTGTGCTTAAGAGGACGCATGAACCAGATGGGACACTCTTCCTGCCAGGCCGGGCCAAAGCCCCAAGAAAAATGAAGGGCAAGAAGAAAGGCAAAAAGGTGGCGAGTGATGCTAATCCTGCTGATGCTGAGAAGGATGCTCCAACAGGCCCAGAGGGGCCGGCCCAGAGCCAAATCGATGCTGCTCTCTTGCAAGTGGTGGAGCAAGAGACCGAAAGGCAGGAAGCAGACCTCCCAAAACCTCCAAGGGCTTCCAAGAGGATTCGCAAACAAGGAGGTGAAGGCACAGACCGGGTAGCCAAGAAGAAAAAGACTGCTAAGGGAGATGAGCTTGCTCTCCGGGATCCAGAGCCTTCTTTCCAGGCTGACCCTTCTGACCCAACACACGCCAAAGAGATCCCAAGGGACTTTCATACCGATGAGGTTGAGGGAGGAGATCTCAACATTGATGGAGTCGACATCACCGGTCTTAGTGAGCTTGGTGAATACTTCCTCAACCTCCCCAGAGACGACTTCGCAGGGCCTTACATTCCTCCGAGCAGCTCCAATACGGTCAACTTCAATGGTAAGACTTTCATTGTCTCTAGTGAAAAGGACACCATAGCCCACTCCTTGCTAAGCAACGTGCAGCCGGTACTTACACTGGAGAGACAAGTTCGGGGTCAAGCAGACCTTATCAAAGACCTTAAGTCTGAGAAGGAAAAGCTGTCCGAAGACCTTCGCACTGCTACTGCCAATGCTGACATGCTAAAGGAAGCAAATGAGGAGTTGAAGAGGAATCAGGAGGAAAGCACCATAAAAGTTTCCACTCTAGAGGAAACCATTAGAGACCTCCGGGAGAAGCTGTCCGGTGTGGAGAAAGACCTTACTGGCTCAAAAGAAGAGACCAAGGCAAAGGACAAGATTATCACCAACCTAACTACTGACAAGATTGCTCTTGAGAATGCAGCATCCACGGTTGTCGAGGAGAAAACCACTTTGTTAAGAGATCAAGAGGCTACGATCTAAGCCAAGATCAATGCATATGCCAACCAGATGATTAAAAGCGAAGAGCTATTGCTTGAGAAGGTGAGGTCTGACATGGTTCTACTCTTTCATGAAAAATTTCTGAAGAGGAACCTAGGGGACTTGTGGCTTTATATAGACGATGATGACCTTCCACATCATACAATGGCCGAAGAGGATCAGTATGGAGTCTCCAGTGCGTCCTCATCCGATGATGAAGAGAGGACCGGAGAGAGCCCAGACAAGGAGGAAGATGATCCCAAGGGAAAGACGAAGGTTGATGAAGGTGAAAGCCATTTTAAAGGCAAGAAGGTAGATGAAGGTGAGCCATCTTCAAAGGCTCAACCTTAACTTACGATCTACTTTGTTTATTTTTTATTCAGACTAAAGTCTTTGGAAGGCCAAGACACTCTTTTTGTAATGGTGTTCGGTGTTTGTTCGGACAGGCTTTTTGTGTTGTATCTTGACTATTTAAAAGTCCTTGGAAGGCCAAGGCAATTTTAAGTTATTTATTTTAATAAATATCTCTGTTCTGTACAACCATCATCTTCTTTCATTGTTCGTTTTAATTTTGATAGCCAGAGTTTAAGCAGCCTTTAGTTGTTGCATTGTGAGAGTGTTTAAATTCTCCGGCTAGAGTTTAAATAGCCCTTAGATATTTCAGTCCGGATAGTATGACAAGGGATAAAACTTTAAAAACACTTAGAAAATTTTTAAGAAGGCATCGAATTTTATTCAACCGCCCGGACACCTCATTAAAACCTCCCCGTGCCACCAGGGAGGAAATAGTATGCCCCCAAATATTTACATGGATGTTTAAACAAGTAAATATTTACACAAGTGCTATTCCAAGTACATCCGGAGATGCTCAATATTCCAAGGATGAGTTAGAACTCTGCCATCTTTGTCTTCCAACCAATAAGTTCCAGGCTTAATTATTTCAACAACCATATACAGACCCTCCCAAGTTGGGGCCAACTTTCCGAAGAGCTTTTCTTTAGTGTGTAAGAAGACCTTCTTTAATACTTTGTCTCCTGGCTGGAAATCTCTTCTTTTAACTTTGGAAGCAAACTTGCTTCTCATCAAGCCCTGATAGTGTGCAACTCTAAGGTGAGCTTTAACCCGTCTTTCTTCTATCAAATCAAGTTGACCTCTGATTGCCACCTCGTTAGCGTGTTCGGAGAAGTTGTGAACACGAAAGGAGGGGAGGGTCTTCTCTACGGGGGCTACTGCATCCATCCCATAGACCAAGGCAAAGGGTGACTCTTGTGTTGCAGCCCCAGGCGTTGTCCGGTAGGCCCACAAGACTTCTTGTAGATAACTAGGCCACTTCCCAGGAGCCCTTTGCAAATTCTTCTTTAAACCGGACAGTATAGTTCTATTAGCCACTTCAACTTGCCTATTCGCTTGTGGGTGGAAAGGTGAAGAAAAACAATGCTGTATACCCCTTGAAGCACAGAAGCTCTCCATTTCTCTATTGTCGAACTGTGGCCCATTGTCTGTTGTTATTTTCTGTGGGACACCAAATCTGCAACATATGTTGGATAGAATGAATTTTATAACAGCTTTTGATGTTGTCCCTGCTAGAGGGGCTGCTTCTATCCACTTCGAGAAGTAGTCAATGGCCACAATTATAGTGTTGCGCCCTCCGGACGCCACAGGGAGAGGCCCTACTAAATCCAATCCCCATCGAGCAAAAGGAATGGGCTCAGAAATTGACTCTAAAGGAATGGCTGGTACATGAATTTCATTGTTGTACCTCTGGCATAGGTCACACCTCCTCACCAATTCCTTAGCATCTTTCATGATTGATGGCCAATAGTAACCGGAGAGTAAAACTCTTCTTGTTAAAGCTCTAAATCCACAATGGGCTGATCCCTCACCATCATGCAATTCGGAGAGGACCACTTGTGACTCTTCATCCCCCAAACAACGCAGGAGAGGTTTACTGTAGGACTTTTTGTACAACACTTCTCTCAATATGATGAAACCACGAGCCTTGTGTTTCAATGTTCTGGCTAGTGATTTATCTGGAGGCACGACACCATCGGAGAGATATTGTAGGAGAGGAAACCTCCAGTCTCGAGGCTGTTTCACTTGTATTTCAAAAATTTCCTCTTCTTTACCCTTACTAAGTTGAATAGAGGGGCTTTCGAGCACATGGATCCATGGATATGACTCCGTATATGCTATGGTTGCCAATGAGTCTGCTAGATCATTTTCTGTCCGGGGAATGTGCTCATAGATAACATCTTTAAACTTAAGTGCTTCATTTTTGAGGAGGAGTAAATATTTCACAAGTTGCTCTTTCTTAGCCTCATATTGGCCTTGGGCATGGTGGATGAGTAGTTGGGAGTCACTTAACAGCTTGACCCTCTTAGCCCCACAAATGTAGGCTAACTTTAACCCAGCTATAGCTGCTTCGTATTCGGACTCGTTATTAGATGCCCTGAAAGCAAAACAAATAGCCTGGTACATCTTGTCTCCATATGGGGAAGTTAAACATACTCCTGCACCACATCCCATAGTGCTAGATCCGCCATCTGTTCGGACGATCCATACCTTTTTATCTTTTATGTCAGTAGTTTGCTCCGAATCCCTGTCGGAGTGGAATTCAACCAGAAAATCAGCCACAGCTTGGGCTTTTACTGCTGTTCGGGGAGCAAAGTCTATGTCGAAGTCCCCCAACTCTACTGACCACGTAGTCATTCTGCTCGAAATGTCTGCTTTTTGAAGGACATTTTTTAAGGGAAAAGAGGTCCGGACGATGATAGGATGAGCCTGGAAATAAGGCCTCATCTTCCTTGTAGCTATCACCAGGGCTAATGCCAATTTTTCAAGTTTCAAGTAACGCCTCTCAGCATCTATCAAGCTTTTGCTGATGTAGTACACTGGATGGAGATGACCATCGATCTCTCTTACCAGCACAGCATTGATGACACAACTTGAAACTGCCAAATATACAAAGAGAGTCTCCCCATCAACTGGTTTGAACAAAGTTTTGGGGGAGGACAAGTGTTTCTTGATTTCATTGAAAGCCTCATCGCATTGTGGGGTCCAATCGAATCCCTTTGTACCCTTCAAAGTTTGAAAGAAAGGAGCACACCTGTCCGAAGACCTTGAGATAAATCTGTTTAAGGCAGCTAATCTCCTTGTTAATCGATGTACTTCTTTAATGTTTCGAGGAGGCTCCATTTGGAATAGAGCATTGAGCTGGTCCGGATCGGGCTGTATTCCATGCTCACTTATGATATAACCTAGAAACTTCCCGGACTGCACTTCGAACACACATTTTTCAGGGTTTAACTTCAAATTTACTTTCACCAAGTTGGTAAAAGTTTCTTGGAGATCGGACAAGTGCAACTGCTCATCTACACTCTTTACCATCATATCATCAATGTATACTTCCATATTTCTTCCAATTTGATCAGCAAATTCCTTGTTGACTAACCTCTGATAAGTAGCCTCAGCATTTTTCAAACCAAATGGCATCACCTTGTAGCAATGAAGTCCCCTGTCAGTAACAAATGTTGTATGCTCTTGATCCTTCGGATCCACTTGAATCTGATTGTACCCGGAGAAGGCATCCATAAAGGAAAGCAGCTTGTTCCCAGAGGTAGAGTCTACTAACTGATCAATCCGGGGGACCGGATACAAGTCTTTTGGGCAAGCTCTATTGAGATCTGTGAAATCAATGCACATGCGCCACTTGCCATTCTTCTTTTTCACCAAGACAGGATTGGCAGTCCACAAAGGGTATTGAGATTCCTTGATGTGCCCCATCTTTGTGAGTCTGTCAACCTCTTGCACAATGACATCAGCCTTTTCTTTGGAAAAAGCTCTTCTTTTTTGAACCACTGGAGCTACATCTCTTCGGACGGATAGGTGGTGTGATATCACTTCTGATGGAACCCCAGTAACATCAGCATTACACCAAGCAAAAACGTGCTAATGGTTCTTCAAAAACTTCAACATTTCCTTTTTCAACATTGGTGGCATCTTAGACCCTATCTTGACACTTTTACCATCTTCCAAACAGTGTGTTTCTACCTCTTCGATCGGTATCAATACTCCAGGGGTCTCTCCGGGGTCATCAATTTCACCCTCACCCCCAGAAATGCCCTCAAACTGCTATTGTTCATTAATACGGACTGCCCCCAGCGTTCGAGGAGCCAGGGCAGTAGCATAGCATTCTCTTGCAATCTTTTGGCTGCTCCGGGCGACTCCAACCTGTCCCTGAACAGCATACTTCAAGCACTGGTGGACTGTTGAAGCCACTGCATGCATCCTAGAGAGCCAAGACCTCCCTAGAATAACATTAAAGCAAGTGGGACAATCCACCACAATAAAGAGTATTCTGACCATTTTCTTGAAAGGGCCCTTGCCCAATAACACCTCTTCTTCGAACTCTCCGATCACATCTGCTGAGCTGCCTGTCAAGCCCACGATTGACCTGTCCGAATTCTGAATTACGGTTGGATTTTTCATTTTCTTGTAAGTGGTTAGGAAAACGGATATTGGCTGAGCTTCCGGTATCCACCAAGATTCGTCTTATGTCATTGCCCCCTATAGATGCTCCTATGGCAACAACATCCTCATGAGGGCCAGCAATGTCTCTCAAATCATTTTCATCAAAAACAATGAAGGTGAATGAGTTTGGTGACTGATAGGACGTCATGCCTCCTTCTAGCTGGGAGGCTAAAGTATGAACATGCCTCTTCCTTGAAGAAGCAGTAGGAGCTGTCATAGTGTCCCCTTCGAAAATTGTAAGCGACTCGAAAAACTTAATGAGCCTGGAGACTGATCTAGAATATTCATCTATAGTACCCACTCTGTTTCGAGTTGGATCAGGATCCAAGTATTCAGATTCCACGTCAAACCTTTCAACTATAACCATGGCCCCCTCCGGTGCAGCATTACTTGGACCAACCCGGTGAGTGTTGTCAGTCCTGTTGCCTCCTCTTCTTTTAACATAAGCTCCCAGTTGTCCCCTCTCAATCAAGTTCTGAACCTCTTATTTCAATTCTATGCAGTCATCAGTGGTATGGCCAATATCATTGTGATATTGGCAAAAAGAGTTGTTGCGATGCTCTCTGGGAGACTGTAGTGTTGCCGGTCTCCGGTAATGCACCTCATCCTTTGTTTTATCAAAAATGGTGGCCAGACTTTCTTTTCACTCTGCGAACCACTCCGGTTGGACCCATGGCCCTCGTTTGTTTCTGGATTGTTGACTCTGAGCAGGAGCTGCTGGCTGAGACTGAGCCTTTGCCCTACCATGCCCCTGTCCGGTCTCTCTTGCTTTGTTCCCGGACTGATTTTGATTGGGATTTGGTGCCACTGGGGTGGACCTCACCTGCCTGTGCACCCTGGTTTTCTTTGTTTCATCAACATTTATCTCTTTGCCAACCTGATTCAGCAACCCTCCCCATGTCATGGCTTTCTTTCTGGTCACTGAATCAGCTAGATTGCCTGGGTTCAAACCTTGCCTTAGGGATGCTATTGCCACTTGTTCGAAGCAATCAGCCAACCCATTTTTGGTGTTCACAAAACGACTTATATATTCTTTTAAGGACTCATTTGGTTCCTGGGCACAATGGATTATTGTGTCTCCATTTCCCTTCAGCTCTTTACTCCCTACGAACTGCCTTCGAAAGGCTACCCAAAACGTATTGAAATCTTTAATACAACCCTGAGGCAAGCTGTTGTACCATTTCAGAGAACTCCCCGTGAATGATTGGGAGAATGCCCTACAAAGTAGTTTATCATCGTCGTCAAAGTTCATCATGAAGTTTTTAAATTGCTCCAGATGGTTGTCCGGATCAGTACTGCCATCGTACTTCTCTATTTTGGTGCTGTCAAACCTCTTGGGGAGGTTTCCGGACAGAATTTTAGAAGACAATGGAGATTGCCTCTAATTCCTTCCACGACTGAACACAGTATCCTCATTGGGAGTTGCAAATATACATGGTTCATCGTGGAAGGCAAAGGGATCCATCAGCATCTTGTCCACATGCCTCCGGCTGTGTGATGACCCTTTTCCAATATTCTTCTTCATTTTTCCATGTATATCCCTTTTTCTTGAATACTTTTTTATTTGCCTTTGTTTCTTTCTAGTTCGACCCTCATCGCTGCTTGAGGATAAAGATTTTTCAACTCCTTCATCGTCCGAAGAGCTATCAGAAGATTCTGAGCTTGAGTCAGAACTCTCCACAGGCTTGGACCGGTGAGACTTTTTAGAACTGGCATGAGTCTTTTTGGTGCTCACATGAGTTTTTGAAGACTCACGCTCTCTGGGGTTATCGGTGTGATGAGCAACCGATGCTTTAGACTTTTCTTTCATGCCCATCTTGGCCTTTTCAACCCTCAGAGCTTCTATTTCACCCTTTAGCCGGTCACGCTCTTCGATGGTGTATTCATCGTTCTCTCCCACCACTTCGAGCAAAGCTGGTGGTAGTTCTGGATTGTCCGGATTCATTCGGACAGATTTTCTTAGCTGGTTTTGAATGCTTGATTCAGGTACCTTCTGCTCCCACTGTGGTCGCCAATTTGGTGTGGATAATAATCGCCTGAGGGTAGGCTAGTAATTTCCGTTGGTATTTTAAGGAAGTATGTGGGTGTTATGTGTTTAGAGTAGAGAGTAGAGAGATAATTAAGCAGCTTGGTAGTAGTTAATTCTCATTACCCACACTTAATGCAGGTGGTTGGGTATTTATATCCTGATGTTTGGGCCCTTATGGGATTTCGGGTCATGTTTAATGGACCCGGGTCATGTTAAATGACCCATGAACTCTAAGTAGGAGAGCAAGTAGCTTAGTCAAGAAGTGTTTAGGTATTTTAGTACTTTTGTCATAGTTCGAACAGTCCTATAGGCTAGTTATTCGAAGTGAGTTGTCCGGTATCCGGAGAGGTTGGACCAATCTGTCCCTGTACGGGGAGCAGGCAGAATTCAGACTCATCAATTTCGATCTTGTGGTCTGGTTAGTTCCAAAATATCGATCCATGTTAGTGTGAGTAACATTATAAATTAGCTAATGATGACCAATTTGACTATAAGGTAGAATTCTTTCTCCGATTCATTTATAAATTTTTTCATATTTCGTATTTGTATACCAAGGGTTTTGCATTTTACATTTAATTCAACAAGAGTTTTTCATTTCGAATTCAAGTTTAATAGTTACTTCATATTTTCTATTTAATCTTAGCAAGTGTTTTGCATTTCACATTCAAGTTTAACAAATGTTTCATATTTTGCATATGATTTAACAATTGTTTCGTATTTTGCGTGTAGTTGATGTTTAATACATTGGCTAATTTCCAATAAAATATTTCGCATACCCTATGGTGGAATCTATAGGGTACTTTAAATACATGGTAAAGAACTACCTTTGTCTCTACATGTAGAGGTAATCATTTTTATTGTTAGATGAACAATTATAAATTGTAAATACAAACAATTATTTCTAAGAGTTATCCAAAAAATTATTTCTATGTAGACATTGTTCATTAGTGGAACAGATGTTACATATCTGGGTGACAAAGTTTACTTGAAAATGGATAACAATAAAATGTAACTAATAATTCCAATTTGTTTTATGCACAACGAGTTGGAATCATTAACTGAACATTAATGATGATGGACTTCGATAATGGTAAAGCTGTAAACTATAACCTACTACTGGAAAATTTGAAATATACTAAGGATAAACAAGAAAACAACACAAAGATTTGGAAGTTATGTTTATTTTACATTTGGTTTTGTATTATTTTTGTATCCCGTATTTACGAACAAGTCTTATTTTGAATTAGACATTCAATATAGGACATGTTTCGCATTTCGCATTTAATTTATATCATGTTTTGCATTTCACATTCAATATAGATCATCTTTCGCATTTTACATTTAATATTAAGTTTTGTTTCACATTTCTCATCTAAATCATATGTTTGATAAAACATAGTTGTTACCTAAATTTATAGATAGATTACCACCTCGAAAAATGACTTTTGAAAGAAAATCTAAAATTAAAGTTGTTGTGCCTAAAAGATACCACAAAAAAGAGATTGTTGACTCTGAGGTATTGGTTTGGGAGTATATTAGAGATTTTACTGAAATTTTTAGAATAACCGACGATTATGACCTAGAGGGTTTGAAACTAAGGAGAGAACTAATGTTTGATATATTTCTCAATGATAGAATTACAAATAAATCTTAGTAGTAATTGATGTATTGATACTAAAGAAATTGTATATTGCATTGTACATTACATTGTCTTATTAGATTGGAACATTTATGATTTTTTGCAAAATTGATACATATTCCGCAATTGGTTTAATACATGTTTCACATATGCCACCTCAACACTTAGACAAATTAAAAATAGTTTCGTTTTCACAATCAAATTTATCTATATTTCGTAGTTTTCATTTCATTTATCTTATGTTTCTCATTTTGGTGTCAAATTTATTTACACTTAACAAATTTAGAAGTAGTGTTTTACAATTCACATCTTATCTTAATGATGTTTTACAATTTGAATTTAATCTGTATATTACTTCACAGTTCTCTTGAGTGTGTGGAATGAGACTCCAACTTGTAAAATTAACCAAACCACGTTAATTTTTCTTATTTAATCTTATTTTCTTATTTATATTTCTCAACAACCAATAGAGTCTTTTTATGGTGGTAAAAGCTATATGGGTATGGTCGTTGTCGTTCATCTGGATTTGATTGTCATCATCATTCATCATAACACTCTATGCATTGGTGTTGGTCGTATGCACACTTATGATATTTCCCTTTCTAGATACTGATACGAATATGTGACTATTGTAAAGCAGTAGAACCAAGTTCTACCAAGAACTCGGTTGTAGGTCGAGAGAGTATTTATTGGTCACTGATTTGTTTTATTCTTTTAAGGTCGAGATCTTATGGGATGGTTACCTTCATTATTGTGCTTTTAATTGATCTATCTTATTTTCCAAAAATAAAACTTACGAGTGGTTACGCACCTCGGTGCATGATCATATATTATTTGATTTTATCTTTTAAGTTTTTTTAATGGTATTTCTTAATGAGGTTGTGTCGGCCTAGAGATATCAGGCATTGATTTCATTTTAGAGGGCTCATATTACAAAAAATGGTCATTGTGCAATTTTTGAATACCAACCAGCTCTTCATTAGATAATGTTAGATTGTTAACGTAGAAAAAGATAAATAAAGAAAGATGAGGGTGATTATATTATTTTGAAAGATAAGTACAATAGGTAGAAATGTCTCTCTATCTATAAATATAGACACCAATAGTAAATAAGAAAATAACAATGTGTGATACAAACATAATATAAAAAAATTATATATGCTAACATATCCTCTGAAACTCACGATGGCTTAGTGAGAAACATCAAAAGTTTGTCAAGACAAGAAAAAACTGTGTAGGTCTTTGTGAAGAAATCCGCAAATTTTCTTCATTGTTCAAATAATCTTCAAATATCATATTCTTCATATATTTTAAACAGTTTCTTCTTCACACCTTCTTCACAGATCTTATTCTTCACATTTATTCAACCATATCTTTAATCCCAATCTAAAATTTAAAATATCTAATATCAAATCTTCACTTCAAAATTCCCGATTTCCAATTTTCAATTCCAAATTCAAATTCAAATCTTAAATCTTAGATCTCAAATTTCTAGATTCAAAACGTCAAACGAAATCCGAATTTCAAACGATATTAAATGCCAAATTTCCAAACGAAACCTAAACGTCAAATGTTAATCTAAGCACACGTCAGACAAAGTCCAAACGTCAAATGAAATCCAAGTGAGAAACGAAATCTAAACGCCAAATACTCAAACAAAATTCTATAGACAAACGTTGATCTAAGATAATGTCAGACATAATCAAAACGCCGTACAAAATCTAAGCACTAAAACAAAATCCAAACAACAACCGTCAGTTTATGTGGACGTGAGATAAAGTCCAAACGTCAAACAAAATCTAAACACTAAACGAAATCCAAACGACAAACGCCGATCTAAGTAAACGCCAGACATAATCCAAACATCAAGCAAAGTCTAACCACCAAAACAAAATCCAAACGAAATCCGAATTTCAAATCCAAATACCAAATCCAAATTCAAATACCAAAACCAAATCCAAAATTAAATCGAATACTAATTCCAAATTCAAATATAATTTTCAATCAAAATCAAAATTGAATCCAAGATTTTACCAATAAAAATGTTGCAATGTTCAAATAGCGATTTCTTTTGAACCTTAACATCAAATCACATTGAATGATTAGATATACCGAACATGTTGTCCGAAATTCATCAAAAACCGATACCATAGATATACCGAAGATAGATACCATTTGATTTTGGATGCATATAACAGATTAAAAAACTGGAAATTTTCTCTCTTTCAATATATAAATATATGCTCTAACACCAGGTAGATACGCTCTGATACCATATATAAAAGATAACAAAAAAAAAAGACGACTATACTTTTATTATTTTCAAAGACAAATACAACGGGGAAATAAATCTTTATATATATAAAGAGAGTCACTAATACTAAATAACAAAATAACGATGCAGGATACCGCTATATGTATTCGAACGGTTAGGATTTCAAAACTTATTGATAAGACATTCAATAAGTTTGAACTGAATAAAAAAAAGAAACATACTTGTAGATCTTTTCGGGCTTAGGTTTGTTAGTGGTCTCCCATGCATAATGTTGCATGGACCTATTAGAGTTTCCAGATGAGATGTTTGTTGGAGGGTTAAGATTGAGTTCTTAACTGGATCTATCTCGTGACTTTTTAGTAGCCTCTTATTGTATGGTAAGAGCTCCCTCGAATCTATCAGTTCTTGAACGTCTTTTCTGTTTGAACTAGTTGTTTATCTTGGGCCATAGTTATTATAGAATTAACCAATTCATATTGGCTGGCCAGGACACCATAATTTATATATATATTTAATGGTTACCATAAGGGGCGTTCTCTCGTAGAGGTCGAGCCTCCACCATCGACTTAACCTGCATAATCCTATCATATCTTGATTGATGGTCTTCACGCTTGCAATTGTTATTATGGTGGAACAACACGTAATTTCTTCATGTGTTTGGCTTGGGTATCATCTCTTTAACTTTGGTGGTGTTGGCATTCTCAACATTAGTGAGCTCATGTGCTCGGGTAATAATACTGTGCATTCTAGCTAAGGGATTAAGATCGAGGTCGTCGAAATAGAGTTATGGTTGCTGACTGGCTGGAAAACAGCTATGAGACATGTCTGATGTTCTGAAATTCTCAAAACTTTCGACCTCTGCATTGTGCCATTCAATGTAGTGAAGGATGGTCCTATTTCCTCTATACTTTAGTAACAATATATTGCTCAAATTCTTGGTCGATATGTTGTTGCCACCGTAGTATTTTAGGAACCTCATCCAAAGATGGGTAACATTGTGGGTTGATTTTGATGCCAACTGATCGAACCACTTTGTCAACATAATCTTCACTGTGAGAGAAATTATCTTCCAAGCCTTGATATCATTGCACATACGTGCTTTGTGGAGGCTATACAAATAGCATCAATTGTCATGGGATCAATCGTAGCTTATTAATATAACTTTTTTTCAAGAGGTGTACTCTCGACTTTTTTTTGATATAGCGAGTGAAGTAAAAGTTCCATAAATATCGGTTTTTCTTCTCGTTACCGGTGATGGTATCCCTGAATATAGTAGGGTTCCTTTTTTTTCATCGGTAGAGTTGACCAAGTGCGATGCTTGCTTAGACTGAGGTTCTCGTACGTCATTTCCTATGCAAGGTTGCTTGCTACGCAGTCTTTGTTATACTTATGTCGGAGTGTTCGCGTTTTGATCCATGGATCTTTGTTCTTTGGATTTTTGTCGAGTTTCAATTGAGATGTCGATAGCGAGGGCGAATACGCCTAGTTTGTCAAATCTAGATGACTAATTGCTTAATAGTCGATTTAGCTTATACTTTAACTTATCTTAGGCGATTTTGGTTTGATCCGTGCTGTTTTTTATCTGATGCTGGTCACTGATGGTATGATGTAGCTCTTCAAGCTATCGTAAATGTGCTCTGATGCAAACTGTTTGAGCCATTTTGTCAACATGTTCTTACGTGTGATGGGGAATATTTTGCACGCCTTGGCTTCATTATACGTATGTACCTTGTAAAGGCCATGCAGATAACATCGGTGGTCTTCTAATCTTAAAACAGATTAATATACACCGTTTTGAGACAACAGGGATAATGCTAAATCTCAGATGTAATTTATTAGGTAATAAAGAGACTATTAAATAGTCCAAAGTTGAGTAGACAAAAAGACAGCACAAAGTGAAACGACAATGTGAAAAGAAACGGACAAATTCAAAGGACACAATTAAAGTTTGACATTAAATGCAACACTCTCCCTCCTAATCTCAACCTCGTTTATTCAAGTTTTTGACTCCCAATAGTTTCCTCATGTTTTCAAACTTGACAGTAGCTAGCCCCTTTGTCAAAATATCTGCTCTTTGATCGTTGCTGCAAACATGTTTCAAGACTACTTCTCCTCGCTCTACGCATTCCCTGATAAAGTGAAACCTTATGTCGATATGCTTGCTTCTACTATGGAACTTAGGATTCTTAGCCAGGTCGATTATCTATGCATAAAATCACTGGGCCAACAGCTTCATGTGTTATCTGCCTAAGAGTATTTCTAAGCCAAATACCTTGGCAAGCTGCTGTGGTAGCAGCCATGAATTCAGCTTCACACGATGATAGAGCAACACACTTCTGTTTTTGTGAGACCCAAGTGATAATACTCTCATTCAAGTAATAAACTACTCCTCCTGTGCTCTTTCTATCTTCAATCCACCCAAGTCACTGTCTGAAAACCCAGTTAACACATTATTGCCACTATTCTTTGTATACACCAACCCGTGTTGTATAGTTCCCTTAACGTACCTGAGTATTCTTTTCACTGCATCCTGGTGCCTTTTGTGGGTTTTCCATATATCGGCTGACTATTCCCACTGAGTATGCGATATCTGGCTGCGTATGAACCAAGTATCGTAGACCCCATACCATACTCTTGTAGTCTATAGCATTGACCAACTTTCCTGTCTCGTCTCGATCAAGCTGTTCCTTTGGATCCATTGGATACTTCGTCGGATTACAATCTGCCATGCCTGCATTTTCCAGAATTTTTCGTGCATAACTTGCTTGTTTTAATTCGATATATCCTTCTCCTTGTTCAACTTCCATTCCCAAGTAGTAGCTGAGCTTTCCTATGTCGCTCATCTCGAACTGAAGCTTCATCTGGTTCTTGAAATCCTTGATTGCTAAGACACTCGTGCCTGTTACTAGAATGTCATCTACGTATACTGCAATAACCAAACTGTTTTCTCCCTCCTTCCTTGTGTATACAGCATGCTCGTACGGACAACGAGTAAATCCAAGCTTTATAAGACATGAATTCAGTTTGGCGTACCAAGCACGAGGCGCCTGGTGAAGTCCATACAAAGCTTTAGACAATTTTTACACTAGGTGCTCTTGTCCCTTTCTTTCAAATCCCTCTGGTTGGGCAACGTATACATCTTCCACTATATCTCCATTCAAGAAGGCCGTCTTTACGTCGAGATGGTGCACTTCCCATTGATTTTTAGCTGCCAAAGCTAATAGCAACCTCACTGTCTCCAACCGAGTAACTGGTGCGTATACTTCATCAAAATCAATGCCATGTTCTTGTACATAACCCTTTGCTACGAGGCGTGCCTTGTATTTTACCACCTTCCCGTTGGCATCCCTTTTTAATTTATAGATCCATTTCAGACCTATGATGTTCTGTCCAGGTGGTAGACTCGTCAATTTCCATGTATCATTTGCCTCAATAGAATCCATCTCCTGCCTCATTGCTTGCCTCCAGTTGACATCTTTTGCTGCCTGTGTATAATTGATAGGTTCATCTACCCCCATGAGCCACAATTCTTCTTCATTAAGCTCTATTTCTTCTGTGACATTGTAAATTTCACTCAAAGGTCTAAATCTTTTTGGCTCTGTGCTATCATCATAATTATCTCGATTGATTCTAGAAGCAGACGACTGAGAATGTGGAGTGGATACCTGAGTGTTACTGTAGTTGTCATATTAAACAGAGGACTGAGAAGACTCAGAAGCCCGCGACTGTGGTGTTGACGTCTGGGTGTTATTGCCACTATGGTTGTCATCACCATACTCCACGATTTCAGTCTCATCTTGACCTGTTTCATCAACCTCAGGCATACTTGCCACAATAAAACTCTCCTGTGTCTCATCCCTATCTGCAATCATACTCCATGGCCATTGCTTCGTTTCTTCGAAAATGACGTCACGGCTTATATGTATACGATCTTCCTTGGGATCATATAAATGGTATCCTTTAGTTCCAGGCTCTCTCCCCAGATTAACTAACTTTTTACTGCGATCATCCAGCTTTGTGTTGTGCACATTTGGAGTTTTCATGTGCGATAAGCACCCAAAGACCCGTACATGACTTATCTGCGGTTTCCTTGTTGTCCATGCTTCATACGGCGTCTTACCTGTCAATGCTCGCGTGGGTAGTCTATTGAGGATGTATACCGAGTTTCTGACTGCTTCAGCCTACATCTTTGATGGCAATTGCATTTCCTTGAGACTGCTTATAGTCATCTCCACAATAGTTCGGTTTCGACGCTCTACCACTCCGTTTTGTTGCGGAGTGTAGGGTGTCGTGAGGTGTCGCTCAATTCCTGCATTCTCACGGTATTCTTTAAACTCATTAGAATTGAATTCACTTCTCTGTCAGTTCTCAGCACCTTGATTCTTTTCTCTGACCCGTTCTCAACCAATACACGAAACTTTTTGAATGCTTCGAATGCCTCATCCTTAGTTCTTAGAAAGTACACCCACATAAACCTGCTAAAGTCATCAACTAACAAAAAGAAATATCTGTATCCAGAGGTAGTAGTTGGAGATATCGGACCGCACAGATCACCATGTATAAGTTCTAGTACCTTTTTTGCACTAAACTTGGATTTGGCTGGAAATACCTTCCTAGTTTGCTTTCCCATTAAGCACACATCACACACGACATTTGTTTTTATTATCCTGGGCATTCTTTCTACCATCTGGTGCTTAGACATGAGAGCCATGGCTTGATAATTGACGTGCCCAAGACGGGCATGCCACAATCTCGTGATGTCATCCGTTTTAGTCATCAGACATTCCTGTTTGTTAGTCTCAATAATAATTTTGTAAAGTCGATTGGCAGATCGTTTTACCTTCATCAATAATCTGTCTTTGTTGTCGTAGATCCTCAGAAATTCTCCCTTGAGTTCCACATTATTGCCTTCTTCAGAAATCTGTCCCAATGATATGATGTTATTACGTAGACTAGGTATATAATACACCTCTCGCAGCATCTTTTCTTCTCCATTTTTGCACAGTAATATCACAGTGCCCTTTCCTTTTATCTCGACTTTTGAACCATCTCCAAAACGCACTACACCAGATATACTCTCATCCAGTTCTGCAAACTTTTCTTTAAAACCTGTCATATGACTGCTTGCACCATTGTCCAGGTACCAGACATTTGATTCGCCTGCACATTCTCCACGCCTTGGGAATTGAGTAGATAGCAGTTTTCCCTCATTCAGGAGAAGCTTTGACGAGTCTTTATCATGTTTGGCCAAGAGTAGGGCCATTTCATCATCTTCCATCGCAGCCAAATTCGCCTTCGCTTCTTGTGTTTCCTTGTGTTTCCTTGGTTTCCTGCATTCTGAGGCGAAGTGACCATAGATATTACAGTTGAAGCATTTGATAACACTCTTGTCAAACCTTTCATGGCCTCTCTGCCTTGTGGATCTGTCACCATTGTTTCGCCTCAGCCATTCTTCACGCGTCAATAGAAGCTTTTTGTTGGCTCCTTCTCGTTTAGCCCATTCCTCTTCTGTCAACATGAGTTGAATCTCCTTCGTTTCTGTCCTTCCTTTTACTCGTTCTTCATGTGCCTTGAGTGAACCCACAGCTTCTTCGACAGTCATGCTCTCAATGTCTCCAAATTGCTCCAGTGTTGAAGTTATCTGTAGGAATCTGGCAGGCACAGCACGCAGAATTTTCTTTACGACGTATGATTCTTCCATCGTTTCCCCCAAAGCTCGAATATTTGTAACGAGGCTATTCATTCTCATGTGAAAATCTTCAAATTTTTCATTGTCACCCATATTCAGCATTTCAAATTCAGATTTTAGGGTTTGAATCTGTGCCTTCTTTGCTTTGTCTGCACCTTGGCATAAGGTTCTTATCATATCCCAGGCGTCCTTCGCTGTTCCCTTGTTCGCAATTGAGAGCAATACATCTTCGGGAATTACCTGATACACCATTGCTAGCGCTATCTTATCTGTCTTCTCTCCGACAGCAACATTGGGATCTTTTGGCTCTACTGCATTCCAGACCCCTTGCGCTTGCATATAAACTTTCATTTTGATAGCCCAAGCCGTATAATTACTTCTATCCAGCATTGGGTAGCTTAGGCCGTACGAACCTCATTTTCCTTTGTTCACCTCCATCGTTAGTGAAACAAATACGTCTGCTAAGACCTTCAGGCTCTGATACCAAATCTAATCTTAAAACAGATTAATATGCACCATTTTGAGACAACAGGGATAATGCTAAATCTCAGATGTAATTTATTAGGTAATAGAGAGACTATTAAATAGTCCAAAGTTGAGTAGACAAAAAGACAGCACAAAGTGAAACGACAATGTGAAAAGAAACGGGCAAATTCAAAGGACACAATTAAAGTTTGAGATTAAATGCAACAGGTCTACGATCAGACATCCCTTCGTACAACCGTAGTTGTTTATAATCAATTATTTAGAAAGATGTATTCTTGATTTTTATAGAGATGTATTATTCATTTGTTTGATACCCTGCTAATTTGTATTCCTGTTTTCATAAAACATTGTTCATTCTCCTCCAGACTAATGGATGGTGTCCTTGATTATAATGTGATTTTTTTCTTGGCTCGATAAACAAATCTAGTGTCTGATGCTCAGTTAGACCAAGGTTAACGTCTGCAATTTCCTCTTTGAGGTTGCCTGGTGGTCTTGGTAATACTTTTGTTGAGCATTCTTTTTGAATTTTCTATTTTGACCTCATTTTTTCTAGTCACGCTTTATCCGAGCTAACGATAGCAAGGAGAAATACGACTGGTTTTCACATTTAGATGACTAATTGCTTGATAGTCGATCTAGCTTTTCAAGTTGTTAAATTAGCTGCGGTTTGTCGTGGTATAAGTTTGAATAGAACGCATTCAGCTGTGCATATGTAGGTTGCCTGATAATTATAATATATTGTTGTGGGCGTATAGGTTCTCGGTGGAACACTAAGTGGCCTGCCTTCATACACTTGACTTGTGGATAGAGTGATGAGTGAACACCCCCAAGGGGGTAGCCGAGTTGGTTGAGTATGGCATTCTTATAACCAAAAGGTCATGAGTTCGAGTCCCTCTACATACGCTTTCTCGGCTGAGCCTGTCACCTTGTGTGGTTTACCTTCTGGCGTTGGTTTGCAGGCTATCGCGTCAGACTGAGGGTTTACCCTGTGCGCACTCATTGCACTCTGAGTAGCGGCTGCGGGTTCCCTCCGAAAAAAAAAAGTGATGAGTGAACTATACGGTTGGTTGTTGCAGGTCGAATTGCGGCCTCCTTGTATGGCATTTTGAAAGAGTCTTGCAACTAGTGATGTAAAAAAAATTGACCAATAAAACTTTTTCAACCTGGACCGGACTATTGATATATCTTCTACGGATATCTTAGCTATCATTTAAGGGGTAAGCTAATTCAAGACCCATTTTTTCTATAACGAGGCCCGATTATAGTAAGATCCGGTTTGACGATAACAAAACTCCTATTAATTACAAAATTTTCATCCATATAAATAGAAAAAATCCTAATTTTCACTTTTTTCTTTCCTTTCAAACCCTAAACATCTCTAAACCCTCGATTTTGATAGCGAAGTTTTTTCAAATCCAACACCCAACACTTGTTAAGGTAAGCATTCTCTACATGTTGGTGTAATGTTTTAAAAAATTTCATGGCAAGATTTAGAGATATTTAGAGTTTAGATTTCGGCGAAAAAAATCGGGTTTTCATGTACTTGTAGTTGTTTTCTTGATGTTTCAATGCATGTATGTGTTTAGTTAGAAGAGTAGGTTAGATTTGAGGTGATTTTTTTTTACAGATTTGAGGTAGTTTACGAATTTGGGGTCTATTACCTGGATTTGGTATTTCCTCGCACAAAATCCACGCATTGTGGTTTCGGGAAATCCACACATAAAATCGTGCATGGATTTCCCGAATCAACGATGCGTGGATCGGGTAAATCCACATAACGTGGATTCCTCTATTCCATGCAATCCAGTGCGTGGATCTGTAAAACATCAATTTTTTGCCCTGATTTTGATTCCGTTGAACTGTGTCGCGTGTTACAATGCATTTCTTAGTAAATTATGCTTGTTTGACAAAAAATATTGATTATATTGTTTGGTTTGCGTGATTGTAGGATGCCTCCACGTCCCCGTTCTCGCAATATAGAGCGAGATACTGTTGATGATGTCGAGGAGATGTTAGTAGGCGAGACATCTCGGAGCGTACATCACCGTGCTAGAAGGGGCTTACATGTCGTCCATGTTCGTCGTCGTCGTACTACGGACTAGCGAATCCGTAGATATAACCAACATGTGATCGACCTATATTCGACCTTCCACTCCTATAAAGAGCACGAGGCTTATAGCGTCTTCAGAAATGACGTAAGTTTTTTAGTTTTAATTTATTTGTTAAGGTTATTATTATTAGATGCAATGTGGTTTATGTTATAATTATAGGTTTGTTTTATAACTTATATTTGTTATTGAATTTATTAGTTTAGGTTTGATTGAATTTATTGTCGAATTTATTTGTAATTGAATTTATTGGTTATTGGTTTATTTTATACGTTATATTTTTTATTTAATTTATTGGTTATTGGTTTATCTTATACGTTGTATTTTTTTATGCAGCCGAGGTTACATATGCGGTGCTGTGCTATGTACCAAACACACCGTGGTTGAGACTTGAAAGTGCGCCAGACACGAGTACGTGATGAGGTTATGGGCACATGTTTCGGACCCATTGTTGGCGCTCTCGCTCGATGGGCTACAAACGTCCATCTGATAGAGGTGTTTTTGGAGAGATGACATCCAGAGACGAACACGTTTCATTTCTCTTTCGTGAAGATGACTGTCACACTGGATGATGTCTACATCATCACCGGGCTACCAGTGGTGGGTGTGAACTGTGAGACATATGATTATCCTACTGTCGATGAGCATAATGCGACATACACTCGATTACTTGGGTGCAGTTTTCAGGAGTTGGTGGAGGATATTGCAGAGAACAAAGAGGGCGGAAAGAGGCATGTTCACCTTGCATGGATGAAGAGGAGATTCTGCACTCGTGCTCTTTGTTTGTTCGCTCCCAAACATAGTACTCATGCTCTTTCAACTTACCGAACAAGTATTGCATTCGGATTTGTTCGCTTTATCAACCAAATTATGTTTTTGTCGTGTGTTGTAGATGGTACGCATACTAGATACATTTTCCGGATCTTTTAACTTCATTCCACGGTATATATCTCTTGGTTGAGAACCGATTATTGTGAGTTTACGAAATACTGCTCCTCTTCCGCTTTTAGCCTCACGGACCGTGAATGACCATCCAAGTGCAAGAAGGGGTTGTGGTTGTATTTCCATTTCTAACTACCAATTTCTAATAACCGGGTAGTTCTAACACCGGATTGCCTCTTAGCATGAACGGACAACCGCATTTTTTTATGAACAATCTCGTCGCTTTCTCATGATCCCCAGTTTTGGCATGGGCTTGTAAATACTGTGCCTTTCACACTTATATATAGTCGCGGAGTTTTACCATTTTTACTACCATCGTCATCTTTATCGACCAAAACAATGAATCATATAATCTTGTTTTCTTTATCAACCCATGCTAGCGATTCCGCTCTGGTGTAGACATTATCCGTAGTAAAAAATTGGCTATAATTGGCCATGGTACATGGTACTTCTCCCGGTTCCCACACAAAGCAATATCATTTAAGTCCGCACAATATCACCATTCATTCATATCACCAACAAAAATAACTCCATCATTTGTAAACAATTTCATACATGTATTCACAGTTTGAAAAGTGAACACAAACGCAAAAATCGGCAATAAACGGGCATATAAAACAAAGACGGACCCAAATCTCGCATAGCTATGCCAAGTTTTGACAAAACCACGCGCTATTGTTCAAAGATTTGTCAAATCCTCGCTCAAAATCGTGCGAAGATTTAACAAATCTTCGCATGCAATTGCGTGATTTTGTCCAATCTTCGCACGATTTTGTGAAATTTTGTATGTTCCACGCGTGTTCTTGCGTAGAAGTGTACAATTCTAAGCAAAAATTCATGCGATGTTGTTTTATTGTAAAAAAACTCAATATTTACCTCAAAGACACTCTCAATATGGTCAGTAAGGGGCTATTCCTCGTCCGAACGGAAATCATCAATATTCATCTGAAATCGTCGTTATAGTCACCCAAATCTATAGTATGAGTTTTTTGGTTTTTACTTCTACGAATTAAGGTTTTTTTTTTTTTTTTTGAGCCCAATATTCAATTTGGGTTAAGAAAGAATTCGAGGGCCCAATACATGACCATACTAGTACAAGACTATAAGTACTAGGGCTAGGGTTTTTATTCCCAAATTAAAAACCCTAATTTAACCCTAATTTCAGCCTCTATGTCTTCTCTCTTTCTCAGACTCTATACTTCGTGAACCAGACTCCACCATAACCATCCTTCTGTGTTTTCAACCTGGATCAATGTAGCCTATACCCAAACATTCTAGAACCAAAATCGCTCGAAGCGATGCTGGTAAATCTTGACCCACAAATGAACAACCTCGCCTTTCATCCAGAACCCACTTTGTAATCAAGGCTGCAGTTTCTTATAAAGTCATTGAAGTCTTCCACTCCATTAGCATCATAATTCATGCAACATAGTTGATCATCTGGGCATCTAACTGAGTTGAAATCTCCAGCAAGAATCCAAGGAACCCCACAGGTGATGTTACTTAACTGACTCCAGAGCTCTTTTCTTTGTATTTTCAAGTTTTTTGCATATATAGATGTAAAGCATCCAGTAAAGTCAACATGATTAATCATAACATGTAGATATTGATCTTGCTCCTCAATAACTGATACATTCACCTCATTAGACCAGAGCATCCATATCTTATTTTCTGCATTAGCCACACAGTTTTCCAACCCAATTCTTCTAGCAATCAGTTCCAGTTTATCAGACCCAGCCATAGGTTCTTGTATAGTAACAAGTTTAACTTTCTCCTGCTTAATGATGAACTTTAGCCTAGCTATTGTAGGATTATTATGCACTCCCCTTGCATTCCAACTTAGGAACTTAATCATTATCAGATTTTGAGTTTGGTGCATTTCCTCTCTTTCTAAGGGAGGATATAGACAGTCTATTAGAGTTGCTATTTCTGTTAGCAGATTTTAACTTTCTTGATATAACGGTCTCAAAGTCTTGATCAGGGCCATTTATGCTTGTTCTTGGTGATGGATTATAACTACCTGATCCACACACACGCGGAGAAGCCTGTATCTGACAATTTTCTTCATCTTCAAGATGTTGAAGTGCACTGATGATATCAAGCTCATTCACAGAAGCTCTCTCTCTTACTGGGCTTGCAACATTAGTAGAAGCTCTCTCCTTAACTGGACTTGCAACATTTGTAGAAGGACAAGATACTGTAGATCTATCTTTCTTTGTTATTATTGACTTTAGTTTTCTCCTGTACACATGTGTAAAGGTTTCAATCTTTTTAGGCATAGAATTATCTGTACTTTTTACCTCCTGTAAAGAATTCTGTGAAACACATTTTCTTGCAATATCATCCTTGCTTTCATTTTCATCAACTCTTTCTTCTGCATTTTCTTTTACATTCTTGAATTCCTTTACCTTATTCCTTTTACAAGTAGCAGACTCATGTCCAATGTGATGGCAGACCTTACAGTAAAATGGTGCATTTTTGTAACTGACATTAATGTTGAACGAATCTCCAACTCCAAATTCAACCTTCAAATTTCTCTTAAGTTGCTTTGATACATCAACTTCAATAAGAGCAAAACACGCATTCCACATTGCTCTGTTAACATCAGGAACGACTACATGGTGTACCAAACCAAGAGAAGAAGCAAGTTCACTGATCACTGAACTGTTGTACATAAATTCTTGAACCTTTTCAAATCTGACCCATAGCAACGCAATCGGACTCTCGAAGTTTCTTGTGCTATACGGACTCCACTTGACCACACGCATCATCTTTCCCTCAACTTTCCAAAATCTAGACACCCATAACTTTCCAGCATCTGCCAAGACTGAAAATTCTACCAGAATTTGCCTAGAGTCTATTGTTACGTATGTGAAAACACCCTTAAATTTAAAAGACTCAAGAAATGCTTGAAACACTTGCTTTTTAGGAATACCATCATTGAACTTACATATTAGTGTGGTTCTTGATTGAGCGCAAAGGTTGTTCTTAACGTTTCTGTCAAAACTAATGACATTGTGATCATCAAATACCTTAACCTCCGACTTGAGCATAGTATCTACACTTTTTTCCAATACAACGTCTGAATACTTCTTCGCCGGTGTTAATCTTTTCAATTCAGGTGCTGTTGCGTTATTGGTTAATGGTGGAAAATCATTCCCTAGAATATCAAAACTCATGGCTCCAACCACTAATAGGCAGCGCCTGTTAAGGCTGAAACGTCGAAGGAAACGCAGCAGAGGATGTTGGCTTATAGAACACTGATGATCTCCGATATAGAAACCAGTAGAAAGTTTCTTATGGGCTAGGGAAGTTTCTTAAAGATTAAGAAACAAATCACCTTTCTTGGACCTTTCTTGAGAGAGAAGATTCTTCTACGAATTAAGGTTGATTTTATGTTTTTTTGGGAGTTTGGGTTTGTGGATTTTTGTGTTTTTTTTTAAAAAAATTTTGGAGAGAAAAGTGGTAGGAAAAGAGAGGAGAAGAGGTAGAGGGTGGATTGGTTGAAAAATTAAAGGCTTTTATATGTAAGGATATTTTACGTAATTTCAAGTTCACTAAAAAAATCTAAAAATAGAATTTCACTATAAAAAAAATCTCGTTTTAGCCGTGCCCATCATTTAAAATTTATAAATATTAACAAAATCATTTGAATAGGTCTAAGCTATAAATCTAATCGATTAAAAAAAAGGCAAAACCTTTAACAAATAAAAACAAATTAAAAAAATCGACTGAATAAGGTAATAAGACTAATATTAAAAAATAAAATAATAAATTGCATTTATTTTGGAACCTTGAGATTGAAGAGAATATAAAATGAATTGGTCCACTAGAATTGTAACGGCCAATTAAAGTTTGGGTTTGTAGATTTGATTAAATTAAAGCTAAAATTGGATCCAATCAAGAATTGAAGTTAAGGTCTCAGTACATCAAAGCAAATAACCTTTCATTAGAAACTAATACTCTAATACACTTCGAATCGACGAGTATCTAACTTACTAATTTTGGGGTATTAGAATGCGTGCTCTCAGTAGAGTAAGTTTTGGGCCGCCAAAGTTTTCAACAGGTTTCGAAATTGAAGCTGATTTCTATAGCTGCAAATAAATCTTTCTATTTTTTTTAGACGATTTTCATGGGCATCTCTTATTCTCTTCCATTAACTTCATGTTAAAGATCTAGTAGTCTCGAAGCCCTATTACGAGTTATAGCATATGCGTTATGAGAAAAGGTGAAGAACCATTGTTTTTTAGTCCAGGATTGTTAGTTTCAGAAGTAGTTTGTATTAAGCATTTAAATTTGTTTGTATTATGATAATCGCAAACTTAAGGTCATTAATGCAAACATATTTATATAAGTTTTCAGTGTGCGGTTATCTTTGATTATTCGTACTCTGCTGTAAGTAGACAACCAATTAAGTGAGACCAGTTAAGAATAGATATGTAAGATTACATTTCATATTATTCTTATGCTATGCACCATGATAAATCCATGCAGTTAATTATTGTGATATCGTGATTACTGATGCATCTATTTGTAGCTTGAAATGCATTGATGATGACTTTAGTCTTATATTACAGACTTTAATAAGTTTTAAGTGAGCAGTTACGAACTGCTTTTGTAGTTAATATAATTGTTAATAAAAATATATAGCAGTTAATATAATTGTTAATAAAAATATATAGCAGTTAATATAATTATTAATAAAAATATATAACAGCAGTGCAGTTTAACTGAATATCATATTTAGTCTATTTAAAGAATACTTATGAATTACGTCTCAAAACAAATAACAATTCGCTCGTTCAAAATAAATAATTCATTATCCGTTACTATGTTATGAAAGGATTTGGGTGTTAAAGGATTAATGTTTTCCTTTATATACTATGCATCCAAATTAATTATTTGAATGAAAATTATAAAAATATTTTATAACTGCATAACCACGACTGCATTTATATGACAGTTAATTGTCGTGGTTTCACAAAGAAGTGAAATTGATTTTCACTTCCAAATGAGTGATATGATTTTCACTTGAAGACGTGCAGTAGTTACAATTGAAAAGCTACTCCAAAGTCTTTATTAATAAAGTTAAGAAGTGGTGGTTCCACTAATTGCGTAAAATTATTTAGACGTGGTGGTTTCACGTCCACTGAACATAAACCTCTGACTGATGATAGTTCTCCTACAGAGAAAAAAGAGTTAGAGGCATGGAAAAGGCGAACAAGATAAGTCTAGGGATCATGAAGCAAGCAATTTCATTAGCATTCTGTGGTGCAGTTCCACCTAAGATCACCAATGCAAAAATGTTTCTCGAAGAGGTAGAGAAATGTTTTGCCAAAAACGATAAAGTAAAGATTAAGACGCTGCTTATTAAGCTAGCCTCTATGAAATATCGTGGCAAATAGACTATTCGTGAGCACATATTGGAAATGTCAAACATCTTTTCCAAATTGAAAGCACTTAAGATTGACCTTCCGGAAGATGTTGTGGTAAGCTTTGATTTTCACTCTTTCCCTCCTCAATATAAGAACTTTGAAGCTTCTTATAACTGTCAGCGCGATAAATGGACTCTCAACAAGCTCATCTCTCAGGCAGCGCAAGAGGAGGAAAAGATTAAGCAAGAACATCCAGAAGTGCAAATGGTGAAAGCTCAGATGGATAAGGGAATTAAGAGAAAGTATGAAGGTTCAGATGCACATGCATCATGTTCGGTATAAAATAAACATAAGGGTACGTCTAGTAAAGGGTTTTGCTTCCATTGTAAGAAACCGGGTACTTTAAAAAAGAATGTGAAAAATGTCGAGAAATTTAGTTTCAATGTCGAGAAATATTTGGTGGGTTGAGACAACAGTAACAACTCGTGTTTGTATTTCTTTGCAGGGTATGGTAAGAAACTTAAGCCTGGGTGATGGTGAAACATCCATCTATACAACTAATGGCAGTTCATGTTCAGTTTATTCTATTTGTGATTTTCGTTTGTTGCTTACCAGTGGACAATTTTTGTATTTAAAAGACGTATTGTATGTACCTTCTTTTAGAAGGAACCTAATTTCATTTCCATTGTTGGACAAATTAAGTTATTCTTGTCTATTTGGAAATGAAAGTTTATGTCTTTATTTACATGGTAATGTTGTTGGTTCTGGAAAGTTAATAGCAAATGATAACTTGTATTTATTGGATACTATAAAGGATCAAAAACAGATAATGAATGTAGATATATATATACCTATAAAACTAAATTGTAAATTGGAAAATTCAGCAAAACTTTGGCACAAACGATTAGGTCATATTTCTATAAACATAATTGAAAAGCTTGTTTCAGAAGTTATATTAAGTAACTGGATTTTTCAGACTTCAACTTTTGCATTTAATGTATAAAAGGAAAACAAACCAAATTGAAACGATTAGATGCATACAGAGCGAAAGACGTCTTGGATTTGATACATACACACATGTGCGGCTCGTTCCCTACAACATCATGGAACAGCCAATGATATTTTGTATCTTTCATTAACAAGTTCAAAGTTTTTAAGACAGAAGTTGAAAAACAACTTGGTAAAGACATTAAGTGCGTCAAATCAGACCATGGTGGTGAATACTACGAGAGATATGATGGTTCAGGTGAACAATGTCATGAACCGTTTGCAAATTTCCTAGATGAGTGTGGGATAGTCCCTCAGTATACGATGCCGGGTTCGCCCAAAATGAATGGAGTATCTCAGAGATGAAACCGTACATTGAATGATATGGTAAGAAGTATGATTAGTCATTCAACGTTACATATATCACTCTGGGGAGAAGTAATAAAATGTGCAGCGTACCTACTTAATAGAGTTCCGATGAAAGCAACTACTAAGACACCGTATGAACTTTGGATTGGGCGTAAACCTAGTTTAAACATGTTTGGGGATGTCCAGCTGAAGCGAAGCCTTATAGGCCGAATGAAAAGAAATTAGACTCCAAAACGGTTAGTAGTTATTTCATCGGATATCCTGAGCACAGTAGGGGTTTTAAGTTTTATGATCCTTCCACAAAGAATATATTTGAGACGGGTACAACAAATGTTTTTGAGGAGATAAAGTTTGGAGGGAAGAATTTAGTAACGAACATTCATTTTGAGGAAGAACTAGTAGAGATTTATGAAGGTTCTAACAATGATACTATAGTGTCAGATGATGATATGGTAATTAGAAGGCCAATCATCACTTCAAATTCGTTAGAACATATAGATACTAAAGATGTTGTTAATCTTCCTCCTATGATGTTGTCCAAATTGAACAAAATGAAGTTGTTCCAATGGAGCAAAATAAAGTTGTTCAAGAAGAACAAACTCTACATCTTCAAGATATTCAAGTGCAAAATGAAGAAAGTATGCCTTTGTGTAGTTCTATCAAAGAAAGAAATAGCGCTATATCTTCAGATTATATAGTGTATCTTCAAGAACATGAAGAATTTTATGGTTCAACTAGAAAATGATCATTTAAGTGTTTGTGAAGCCATGAAAAGTTATGATTCTAAGTTGTGGATTAAAGCAATGAACGAAGAGTTTAAATCAATGTAAGATAACGCGGTATGGGAGCTTGTTCCATTACCTGAAGGAAAGAAGCCGAATGGTTATAAATGGATTTTTAAAACCAAACGAGATTCTAAAGGTGATGTGGAGAGTCATAAAGCGCGACTTGTAGCTAAGGGTTTTACTCAACGTGAAGGGATTGACTTTAAAGAAACCTTCTCTCCAGTTTTATCGAATGATTTTTTTCGGACAATCACACTTCGACCTTGAGCTCCATCAAATGGATGTAAAGACCAATTTTCTTAATGGAGACATTGAGAAAACGATCTATATGTTGCAACCTGAAAACTTTGTCTCCGGTGATCCAAAGTTGACGGTATGTAAACTAAAGAAATCTATTTATGGTCTCAAGCAAGTGTCTCGACAGTGGTATCACAAATTCCTTGAAGTTATTGTCTCATTTGCTTTCGAGGTAAATTCAGTGGAGGATTATGTGTATCAAAAGTTTAGTGAGAGTAAATTCATATTTCTAGTGTTGTATGTTGATGACAAATTATTGGCCACGAACGATAAGGAATTGTTACATACGTCCAAGAAATTTATGTCGGAGAAATTCGATATGAAAGATCTTGGTGATGCATCATTTGCGTTAGGAATTCAAATTCATAGGAATCGATCCTATGGAATTTTGAGTT
The DNA here is from genome assembly GCA_036936605.1 of Limnanthes douglasii subsp. nivea. NCBI lineage: Eukaryota > Viridiplantae > Streptophyta > Magnoliopsida > Brassicales > Limnanthaceae > Limnanthes > Limnanthes douglasii. The sequence goes on along the minus strand of JAUPFV010000004.1, from coordinate 224,626,870 downwards.
TATCACAAAAGGCGTATATTGAAAGTATGTTACAACGTTACGGGATGGCTAACAGCAAAGGAAAGGAAAACCCTATATCAAAAGGTGAAAATTTTAGCCTTAAGCAATGTCCAAAGACAAAACTTGAGATTGAGGAAATACAAAAGGTTCCATATGCATCAGTTGTTGGAAGTCTGATGTATGCTCAAGTTTGTACACGGCCAGATATTGCTTTTGTGGTGGGTATGTTAGGGAGATACGTAAGTAATCCAGGGATGGAACACTGGAAATCAGTCAAAAGAGTTCTCAGGTATTTGCAACAAACAAAATATCACAGGTTAACATATAAGAAGTCGGATAAACTTGAGGTCATAAGTATTTTGACTCGGATTTTGCTGGATGTGAGGATTCTCGTCGTTCAAACTCGGGCATTATATTCCTTTTAGCGGGAGGTGAAATTTCATAGAAAAGTGTTAAACAAACACTCATTGCATCGTCCACTATGGCTGCGGAATTTGTTGCTTGTTTCGAGGCATCCAATCAAACGCTTTGGCTGTGAAATTTTGTCATGGGACTGCGAATCGTAGAGGGGATAGAAAGACCCTTTAGATTATATTGTGATAATAACTCGACAGTTCAGTATTCAAACAGTAACAGGAGCTCGGTTAAGTCCAAACATGTAGATATCAAGTTCCTGACTCTTAAAGAGAGAGTACAGAGTGCTCAAATCAGTGTGGAGCACATAAGGACAAACTCGATGTTAGCAGATCCTCTTACGAAGGCATTAGTGCCTAAATTTTTTATTGAACACACCATTAGCATGGGTATTGTGTACTTAGAGGATTGTTAATTTCAGTAGGAGTTTGTATTAAGTATTTAAATTTGTTTGTATTATGATAATCGCAAACTTAAGGTCATTAATGCAAACATATTTATATAAGTTTTCAGTGTGCTCTTATCTTTGATTATTCGTACGCTGCTGTAAGTAGACCTCCAATTAAGTGAGACCAGTTAAGAATAGATATGTAAGATTACATTTCATATTATTCTTATGCTATGCACCATGATAAATCCATGTAGTTAATTGTTGTGATATCGTGATTATTGATGCATCTATTTGCAGCTTGAAATGCATTGATGATGACTATAGTCCTATATTACAGACTTTAATAAGTTTTAAGTGAGCAGTTACGAACTGCTTTTGTAGTTAAACAACTTAAGATAAACGTAAAGTTTTGGGGTTATTTTGTAAAACAAAATAATACCAGGTTATGGTCCCTAAGAGTGGCAATTTAATAAGGACTCGTCTTCGTTAAGTAACTGTCTGGAAGTTACAGACAGTTAAATGGGAAGAACCGTTTTCTCACTTTAGTTTTCTATATAAAGGTGAGTTTCACTTTTAGAAAAACACGGTATCAAATACAGAGAGAAAAAGGGCCTTCAAGAAAAACAGATTGGTTTTTCCTTTAGAATCAATCATTGGGTTTTGGTTGCCATCTCTTAGAAGATCGTAAACTAGCAAAGGATTCAAAGATAATCTGCTGGAAGTTCGAAATCTAAAGATCAAAGAATATCTACATCCTAGAAGTATTTTTTCCGCATTATTACAGGATTTATTACAGGATCAATTAACTTCATGGTTCAATAAGTTAGGTAAGAAATCTGAAAAGTTTTTATTAAATTGTGAAGATAATCATATGTAATCTTTAAAGATTTTGTAGCCAAATGATTTTGGATCTCTTAAGTAGATTCTATAGGTATTGTTTTCTTCTTAATTGATTGAAATCAATATTCATCTTGTATTGATTTTTCTGGGTATTGAAGTTCTTTCTTATCTTTTATCAGCATAAAGATCTTGAATCCAATTTATTAACATATTCTTTTCTTCTTTTCTGCTTTTCAATCTTCAACTTTTCTTATTGAATCTGACTTTGATATGGATTTTGGATGTTGATTAGCCCGTGTTTAAAAACTAAGCTACAAAAGATTGAAAGTCGTGTATTTCTATATGCTTGAAGAATGTTAGTGTAACTTTTATTATTATTATTAATTCAATCTTAATGTCTTTCACTTCTCTGAATATCCAGTAATGTGATATACTTCATATTTTGAAATAAATTATCCAGCTCTATGTTTATTTATTCCTCCAGTTGAATGCCTTCCACAGTTAGACTTTCCCGTAAGGCTGTAGCTCTAAGTTGATCAAAGATTTGGCTAGCATTAAGGTCAAATTTCATTCTCCATGTATACATCCATTTAGCTAGCCAGTCCGATGGTAAATTTTGTTCCTTGTAAATATGCATTAAAGATATTCTAGGATAGACTAGTTTTCTACAGCAATCCAAGATTCGAGTTAGATATAATGGAGATTTATCATGCATTAACATTGAAATCAATATGGTTGAATCTGATTCAATGTCTAAGTTAGTTATTTTTATCTTATTGCAAAGCATTAGATCATCAAACAATGCCCTGCATTTTGCTGTGATTGGATTATGCATTCCATTGTTCTTTCATGTGCCATCAATATATCACCCTTATTGTTTCTTATTAGACCTCCACCTGAAGCTTCACCAGTATAAGTACATGACCCATTAATTTTTAACTTTATTCTATTTTCAGATGGTGGATTCCATTTAATTCCTATATTTTTCATTGGTGTGCTAAAACGATTGAAATATCTTAGTTTATTAATTGTTTTAAGGTCATTGTTCTAATGCTTTATTTTTAATAAATTTGCAACATCAAGTCTGAAAATGATATTCTTGACATGAACAATAATATCATTAGCAGTAGAGTTCTTATTCTGGTGCCTCATCGTACGCCTAAATATAAATTAGATCACCGAACATATAATAGGAGGCAAAATAGTTCGTATATGTACTTTCTTGTTAGTAAACTAATATCAGTTCATAATTAAGTGATTTAATGACATATGTTTGCCAGTTCTTATACCAAAAAAGTCTTCAAGATATTGTCAGACATTTCATGAAATCTTACATTATATAAATACATGATTAATAAATTCAATATTTTGGCGAAATTTGCACTAGGATCTAGAGTAATCCTTATGTACTACATAACTATATCAACAGATATTCAACTATGCTACAATCTACAGAGAAGAGATAATATCTTTTTAGAGTGATGTTGTTCCAAATTCTCTTGTAAAGCTTTGATTTATAGTATTTGTCCCTTAACCTGTTCCAAATTTCTTTCGTATTGAGCTCACCCATAGTTGAGATTGTCCATATTATCTTATCTTCCTCAACTTCTTTAATTTTTTTTTAATTCTCTCAATGTTAGAACGAATGACAACATCCTTAAGCATTTCAAATTCCAACATTTTTTCTTTCAAAAATTGTTAATGCTTTCGTTGGTATACCATCTGTAACCACATTTTCTATTCAAAATAATAAAAGGCTTAGGATAGTTCCATTTGTCTAGCCAAAACTCTATTTTTCCTCTTCCTAATTTCCAGAAAATAAACTCATCACTTGTACCTCTGATGCTCAATAACCTTTTCCACTTTCTATATCCTCAACTTTTAATATATGTATATATATATATATATAAAAACGTTTAGAGATTTGTAAAATAGATTATTGAGTTTTAAAGTTGTGTTTACAATAACGGTATATATATATATATGAGTTTCTTTGATAATTATTTTTAAATATTTCAATTTTTACAACAATTATATCTAGGAGTTTCACTCTCATGTAATAATTACATAATATTCGATTACCCCCACAAGTGGCGCATGCAGAGAGAATTCCCAACTTCGAAAGAAATATATCGAACCAATTATTTTCGAGTGCTTTAACAAAAATATATACCAAGTGAACATGAGAGGAAATATAAGGAGGTGTAATCAGGCCACGTACGTACTCATCCCGCATAAAATGACAATCAACCTCGATGTGCTTGGTACGTTTGTGAAAAAACAGGTTGGCGACAATATATAATGTTGTTGCATTATTGAAATAAATTTGTATATGACTGGTAGTGATCCTTAGAAAACAAAGAAGACTCTTTTGCCATTTTAATTCACATGTGAGGAGGGTCATAGACTGATATTTAGTTTCGATTGAAAAGTGAGAGATAGTATGTTGTTTCTTTGTCGTCCACAAGATTGGGAAGTCCCCAATTTGGAATAACCATCCATACAAAGAATGTTGGGTGAGTGAGACAGCAACCCAATCTGAATCACACCATCTTGTGAGTTAAAGATCACTATATGATCTAATAATAATACCAAATCTTGAAAAACCCTTTAGATATCGAACCACACTGTACGCAGCTTGTCAATTATTCATTATGGGTTCTTGTAAATATTGAGCCAAAGTGTGAATTGTATAAGAAAGATTTAGATGAGTGATCGATAAGTACACCAATCTTCTTACAAGCCGATGATAGGCAAAAATATCATCAAGATGATCCTGGGTAGCTAGGGACAGTCGGTGATTTTCATCAAACGGAACACTAAAAGGTCAAGTTTTAAATAGGTTTGTTTCAGAAAGGATATCAAGCGCATATTTGCATTAATGAAGAAAAATTCCAAAAGAGTTACAGGATCCATACCTAGAAATAATTTTAGAATATCAAGATCATGTGAAATAAGTGAGATGTATATCTCTTGAATTACGTTACAATGCCAGAAGTGTTTCCTGCAATAATCAAATCATCAACATACACCATGATATAAATCACAAACTCACACCGATAATAAGAAAAAAAGAGTAGTTAGAGTATGACTGAGGTAAATCATAGAAGTATTAAGAATAATTATCTCATGTAGTTCCCATTTTCTAAGAGTTGCGATAGAGAAAAGTACACGAACGATAGTGAGCTTGAAGATTGGATCAAGTGTTAAAGATGAGTCATATTTCATGTATTATGTACCTTTAAAGATGTAATTCTTCTAAAATCGCTTTGCTCCGTTCCACAAAGAGAACAACACATTTATAAGACCGAGGTTCCACATTTGTATCAAGTAAAACCATGAAGTCCTGATGTTCTACCGATAATTTTCCATAGAAGATATATGCATTTAACGGATACTTACAAATTTTTGTATCATGTCGAGCTATGTACTTGTGATAATCATTGATTTATAGATTATCATTCTTCACCTATTTTCAACGTCCAATATGCTCAACTTCACCCTCAATTTGGATTGGCAGAGCCTGCCTTTTAGGGTTTGATGTGTATGAGCATCGTTAAGTCTGAGTGAAATGGACAGATCAATTTGTTGTACACCAGAAATGGATGATGAAATACTCGGGTTAGAAGTCAAAACAAGTGGAGGTAAAGCTTGCGTACCCCCTGGTTTTATGTCATAGTTCTCGGGACGTACATAGGCTCTTCATCAGCAATATAGTAATGGATTTGGAGGTGAAGGACTTGCAATGACAGTGAATTCCTTAAAGAAAAATATTTTCACACAATATAACATCATGAGAGACAATAATTTGTCTAGTATCCTGACAATACATGCGTAATCCCTTTTGACGAAAAAGGATTTCACATAAATATTTTAGGAACATTTTTTTATGCAAACTTGTCACCACCGCGATTCTGATTATGAACATAGCACTTACAACTAAATAACTGAATGTGATTAATAAGTGAAGCTTTAGAAAATAAAAACTCAGATAGATTTTTCATTGTAAGAGAACCGAGAGAGTGAGATTAATTAAGGAACGGTAATAATGCATTTCCACTAGAATTTGATTGGTAATGAAGTTTGAAATCGTAAAGTACATCCAAAATCTAAAATATTTCTATACTTCCATTCAATATACCCATTTTATTGGGGTGTCTCACTACAAGAAGTCTTAAGAATTATCCTAGTCTCAAGAATTAATGCTCAATCATATAACAAAGCTGAGAGAAAATGATGAAAACATCCAACTTGTACCTCAACAAATAGACGCAAATACAATGAGAAAATAATCCATAATGGTTAAAAAATAAGTAAATCATCCAAAATGGGTGTACGGTAAGGCCCCAAAACAATAATATGAATAATTTTGAATACAAAAGTACTCTTATTTGAACTTAAACAAAAAATGCGATAAATATGTTTAGCACACAAGCATATGTGACAAGAAATATTCTTCAAACTACTAATTTATCAATTCTCGGTACATAAAAGAAAGATAGTACCTAACTTACGGATATCACATCCTCTTGTGCCATATATAAAAAACTGTCCTAAGAAGATACATACACACTGCATATATCTCCATGTTGCAAGTAGAAAATATCACTAGACTGTCTACCCGCACCAGTCACATTCTTTGTTGCTCCGTCTTGAATAATATATACTTTTTTGAAAAAAAAAATCACAATACAGTTAGCCTCGTCAATTAATTGAGATATTGAGAGCAGTTTAAATTTCATATCTCGCATAAATAAAACATTCTCTAAAATTAAAGCATCATTTAATTATACAGATCCTGCTTTTACTACAACAACTCGTTTCCTATCCGACGAACGAATCCAACAATCTCGACTATCACGAATATTATTCAAACAATACAAATTACATGTCATATGATTTGCAGGTCGTATGTCAATTATCTGAAATTTGGTAAGAGGAATACTTGACAGTATTCCAAAGTGAGAAGATTCTTAAAAGTAGCTCACTGTTCCGAAGTGAGAGAGTACCACTGACCCCAGATTTTTAAAAGTATCTCAATGTTCCGAAGTGAGAGAGTACCACTGACCCCCCCCCCCCTTTCTTGTCCTTATTGTGCATAATTCTTGAGATAACAATGTGGGCATCATGATATAGTTTGCCACGCCCTCGACTAGAACCGCATCTACTATAACCATGACTTGTCGTTCCACTTTTTTGGGGCTGATCAAAATATATGTTTTGATATCCATGAAGTTTGTAGCAAACTTCCTTGTCATGGCCTACCTTTTTTCCGTATGAACGTGTTATAACCTTATTTAAAAATTTGTCCCGGGTGCGCACGACTAGTGAAGCAACCTCAAATACATGATTAATTGTTCCTCTAACAATAACTATTTTTCCGTTTCTTCTCAATATAGAACACGGTACACACGTCTTGTGGTGGAAAAGGATCTTGAAACAATAAGTTAGATGATTATGTGGTTTTGAAGGCAAGAAGTAACATTTTAGTTGATAATAATAGTGTTAACTTCTTTAGATTTAGTTTTAGTTCTTTGTGTTTAGAGAGAGAAAGTAGAGAGAAGGTAGAGAAATTGTATTTTTTTGGAAATTATGATAATTTCACGGAGTAATTTCTTCTATTTATACGATTTCATGAAGGACAAAATCGTCAAAAAAATAACTTCACAGAGTAATTTTAAAAATTCAAAACAAGCGACTTCACGGAGTAAAAATGGCTTTTTTTTAGCAATTCCCTAAAATTATATTAATAGAGATAACCTACGTAGCCTTTTGAAATACAAAAGTGCTAAATGAAATGTAGGCACTAAAACTAAAATACATATGATTGCTGATACTTCGACCAATAATATCTTAAATTTGGGAGATTTAAGGGAAGAAAGAGCTACTTAAGGTGGGAAGTCCAGAAATTAAAGATTTCTTCACGGAGAAGAAAAACAGAACCAACAATTACATCCAAACACTGATCTTCTGACACATCCAAAATATCAAATTCTAGCATACACTTCGACTTGAAAATTGAAGCAGAAACCGCTAGACTGAGGGCGGATTAAAAGAAGAGCATTTCTTGACATTCTTTGAGAAGGAACGAACACCATATGTTCGATAAAAAGCTCACAAGTAATATGGACTTTATGAAATAGACGACAAATATAACTTTAAATTGAATTCAAGAATATCAACAGAGCTGGTGAAGAGGCTTCTACGAAAAAATAATATAGCATCAAGAGCGGAGTAGAGAGAATTATTTATAGCAACTTTAATTTCGTAGTTCCTTACATTCGTAAGATTTATGAAGAGATTACCTATTCTGCAAACTTGAAAAGCTAGTCAGGATAAACCTGTTCAGCTAGAAGAAGCAGAGAGGATTAATGCATAATATATATGTTAGAAGATATAAGAAATGAAAGATGATGTAAAGGTCAATATGATGATTCATTGATGGTTGATAAAAAGGAAAGCTATGTGAAGGACAGCGACGCTGATTCAAAGAGTCGCGAAGGAAGAAGCAAGGCAATTGTGTTTCAAACAAAGGGTAAAGTACTTAAGATTTCATCTCTAAGTAACTTATATCATGGATCACTTAATAAAATCTCTGATTCCAACAAGTTCCCAACGATTTCAAAACAGTCCAAGAAAACAAATGAGGTTCAATAAATAAAAAGGCTATTAAAGCCCAAGAAGATTACAACTCTATTCTAAGCTTTTTCCTCTCTTTGTTACACAAACAAACTTTACAGCCACTACTAACAGAAAAGATTCTTCCTCTTAGGAGAGCGTCCCAATGTATAACAACCTGCATTGAATAGCCCTATTGGATGCTGTTGTGAGACTAACTGGCTCACAAACGAGATTGAGAATAATGCTTCTCAGATATGAGTTTCTAAAAACTCGAAAAGAAGGCAAATCTATAGAAGATTACCTGAATAAGATGAAGAATATGGCTGATAACCTTACCTTGGCAGGATCTCCTCTGCCTATTGACCACTTTGTTTTCATATATTGGCCGGATTAGACTCAAAATACACTCTCATTGCTATCAGCCTGCAGAAAGAGAAGTGTACAACTAGTTAGACTTACACCTACTCTCTTAACTTTTGAGAATAGGCTGATCCAGCTGAACAAGACCCTTAGAGTATAGAAAGTCTAAATGTAGCTACAACAACTTCAGAGGAGACAACAAACAGAAAAACAACAACAATTTTAACAACTACAGAGCTCAAAATTCATACAAAGGACAAGGCAGGTCTAACAGAGGGAGATACAATTATCAACGTGGCATATCTACCTACAGGGGAGGCAGGAGTGGCGGGTACACCACTCCAAATAGACAAACATGCCAAATATGTGGTCGATATGGTCATATAGATCCTTATTGCCATTATAGAGATGATCATAGTGTCATGGGGATTATACCTACACCTCATGACAAGAAAACATAAGAGCAAGGAGTGTATGTGATTACTCAAGACGCAATAGAGGATAATGCATGGTTACCGGACAGTGGAGCAAGTCATCATGTGAGAGGGTCTCCACATCTCATGACTCAGAAAACTGAGTACTCTAGTAAGAAATCTATTGTTGTTGGCAGTGGAGAAAGGCTTAGTATTCATCATATAGGTAAAACTGACTAAAAACATCTAAAAACAGTTCACTATCACTACAAAATGTACTACATGTCCCTAAAATTAAAAGGAACATTCTATATGTTCATCACCTTACATTATATAATCCTGTTTATGTAAAATTTCACAAAAATTGTTGTTTTATCAAGGACAAGAGAACAGGGAAGGTGCTGCTTACAGGGAAAACTAACCAAAGTCTTTATCAGCTGGATACACTCACCAGAAATAGCAAGCCTAGTGTCAAATTTTTCAATCAGTCTCCTAAAGTCCTTACTGTCTCTAGCCTACATCAGGGTCAGTCTAAGTCTAATTTCTATTTTTCCCTAAAAGAAGGATGGCACATGAGGTTAGGTCATCCTTCAGATAGAACTCTAGGTGTTGTTTTGAAACAATGTAATCTGTCTACTATTAAAAAAAATGTAAATGTGTTTTGTGATCCATGTCAGCTTAGGAAATCTCACTCTCTACCTTTCAATACATCTGAATCTCACTCTAAACATGCTCTAGATATAATCCATTCAGACCTATGAGGACCATCTCCTACTATTTTTAAAACCGGTTTCAAGTATCATATTGTGTTTGTGGATGATTACTCAAGGTTCACTTGGTTAATCCATTTAGACAGAAAGGAGAAGCTCTAATTAATTTCAAAACTTTTAAAGCACTTGTTAAAAATAAATTTAATAGGAAAATCAAAGCTCTCCAATCTGACTGGGGTGGAGAATACAGGTCTTTTGTGCCTCTTGCTAAAGAATGTGGTATACTTCTTAAGATTGCGTGTCCCCACACCTCTACTTAAAATGGCAGAGCTGAGAGGAAACACAAGCACCTAGTTGAAACAGGGTAAACCTTGTTAGCTCAGTCTAAGGTCATTTTCTCCAACTGGCGAGAGGCCTTCCTTACTGCTGCTAACCTAATCAACAAACTACCTACAAATATTCTAGGAGACTTCTCACCTTTTGAAACACTTTTTCATATTAAACCAAACTATTCTTCCGTAAAAGTCTTTAGCTATGCCTGCTTTCCCTGTTTGAGACCTTATTAAACTCACAAATTCGCTTTTCACTCAACAAGTATCTTAGATCAACTGGTAGAATCTACATCTCCAGACATGTTGTGTTTAATGAACTACAGTTTTCTTTTCTCACTAGGTTTCTACATCTTAAACAGCCCGAGTCACATTATGTAGCTAATCTTATTCTTGGTCTTGCTATATCTGGTGTGTCTAATTCAACTCTTGTGCCTAAGTTGCTGCCTTTAAGCTACCATATCTCTACCAATTCACTACCAAACACATTTCCTACATTTTCAGAACCTACCATATCCCAGTCACCAATATACACAGATATAAACACACTACATAGTCACACTTAAACTCATGACGACCCTAAGACTACCTTACCATGTTTTCAGTTTCTTTCCAATATAGACACATCACTCAATCCTACTAGTCAGCATCACCGACAAATCACCTCTACCACTGATCATACAATCATAACATCACCCAACAGATCACATGTCCTAGATTCAATTACCAAGCCAACCATTATAGAACCTACATTGTCACAACCCTCAAACACACACCCAATGACAACAAGGTCCAAAAATGGGATCAGTAAACCTAATTGTGTGTTCATAGGTCTTACCAATGCTACTTCAAGGATTTCTATAGAGTCAGCTAAATTTTCTGATTTTATTGTTAACCCTATTTGGTATAAGGATATGCAGGTTTAATATAATGCTCTAGTTCACAACACGGCCTGGTCTCTGGTGTCCTAGACTCCTACTATGAACCTAATTGGCAACAAGTGGGTTTACAAGGTGAAACATAATACAGATGGGACAGTCCAGCGTCACAAAGCCAGACTTGTGGCAAAGGGTTTTCATCAGACTCCTGGTGCGAATTTCACTGAGACTTTTAGTCCAGTAATAAAATCCTCTACCATCAGGCTCATTCTCACTTTAGTAGTGTCAAATGACTGGGTGGTCAGACAACTTGATATTAATAACGCTTTTCTCAATGGTGAGCGTACATAGATTATTTTTATGAAACAGCCAAAGAGTTTTGAAGATGCTAACAGGCCCTCTCATGTGTGTCAACTGCATAAGGCCTTGTATGGACTTAAGAAAGCCCTAAGGGTTTGGTACTCAAACTTAAAGGATACTGGGGTTTTAAAAATTCTAAGGCTGATATGTCTATGTGTTTTCTATAAGTCTAGCCAACTGATAATTATCCTACTTGTCTATGTAGACGACATCATCATCACAGGGAATCAACTCTTTCATCTCCAACGTTTCATCAACATACTAAAATCTATGTTTGCACTCAAAGACTTAGGTGATCTACACTACTTTCTGAGGATAGAAGTGGTCAAGGACTTTACGGGCTTTCATCTTTCTCAACAGTAATACATTCGTAATTTACTACACACAGTGGGACTTACCAATACAAATACATGCTCCAATTCAATGCGTACTACACCTGTGGTTTCTCTTCATGATGGAGATCCATTACAGCAACCTACACAATACGGAAGCATTTTAGGCTTTCTACAAATATCTCATTCACACTAGAGCAGACATTGCCTATGCATAAAATAAATTGAGCCAACTCCAACAGAATCCTACAACTAATCATCGACATGCAGTCAAACGAGTTTTTTGTTACTTATCTAGGACTGTATCACTGGGCCTCCACATCAAACCCAGTCCGGAACTGAACTGGCGAGGTTTCACAAATACTGACTGGGCTTCTTCTGTTGACAATCGATGTTCTGTGGGTGGTTACTCTGTATTCTTTGGGGACATTCTCGTCTCTTGGTCCTTAAAAAAACAATATGTTGTGACACGGTCTAGTACCGAATCTGAATACCGTGTCCTTTCAAACCTTTCTGCTGAACTAATTTGGTTGTGTTCAGTCTTGAAGGAGCTTCATTTTCCAATTTCCCGGTCACGTCATTTGGTGCGACAATTTGGGGGCCAGCTCCCTTGCTTCTAATCCTGTTTTCCATGTATGGACGAAGCATATTGAGCTCGATGGTCATTTCGTTAGGGATCAGGTGCTTCGAGGGAATCTTGGCACCCGCTATGTACCATCTCATGTCCAGATTGCGGATCTGCTCACAAAACCACTTTCTCAAAGTCATTTTCTGTTCTTGCGTGATGAACTCGGTTTGAATGAATCAACCTTTCGTTTGAAGGGGTGATATGAGAAATCGAAGACGATGGAAAGGTCAAGATGATGATTCATTGATAGTTGATAAAAAGGAAAGTTGTATGAAGGACAGTGACGTTGATTCAAAGAGTCGCGAAGGAAGAAGCAAGTCAACTGTGTTTCAAACAAAAGGTAAAGTACTTAGGGTTTCATCCCTAACTAACTTATACCCTGGATTACTTAATAAAATATTTGATTCCAACAAGAGCCCAACGATTTCAAAGCAGTCCAAAAAAACAAATAAAGTCCAATAAATAAAAATGTTATTAATTCCCAAGAAGATTACAACCCTATTCTAAGCTCTCTCCTCTCTCTGTTACACAAACATACTTGTACAACCACTACTAACGGAAAAGATTATTTCTCCTAGGAGAGTGTTCCAATGTATAACAACGTGTCTTGGATTCCCTTCACCATGATCTTGTAATATATATATATATATATACCTGTAAAACATAATGATAAAGTGTGAGAAAAATTAGAAATACAAAAGTTTCTTCTTCACTGAAATTGCTCTCTGTTATTTTTAAAACACATAAACTTTCCTAAAAAGATTAGTTGTACATATGAAACAGAACTAGAAAATAACAATAGATAAGATTAGGCAGACCCAAACCAAGATTAGCTTAAAAGATAGATGAAATTTCAAGCATTTTAGACCTCTAGTAAGACAACAAAGAATCATTTAAGAATATTTAAGAAACTCTCCTTATGTAGCCTAATCTAAGACTATCTAAAAGAGTGATAGCACTCTATTTATAAGGGGCTTGAATGTTAAATGGAGAGAAAGCAAGTCTAGTTATACTTTTATTAAAAAAAATTAAAAAAAAACTAAAAAAACAAAATTGAGCTTTGAATCCAAAAAATAAAATTTTACAACTTGTGTAGAGTTACAGCTATAGAAAATAAAATTCATATGATAAAATTTTATAAATCGAATTTTGAATTTGGATCGATTATTCGTCATAACCGGTGAAGTTGATAATTTAACGATGTTAGTTTTAAAAAATTTAAATTTACTTTTAGTTTTATAAAATTCAAATTCATGTGTTTGCGTTAATAAAAACATAGAAGGGTTATAAATAAAATTTTATTATTATTCGTAGTTATTGCATTCGTCGTTGTAATTGTGAAAAATAATTTCACCGCTATATGACTAAAAATACTATTTCATCACTAGGTGCCGAATTTTTATTTTTTTGGGACCAAATTTCACAGATTGCTAGCGAAATCAACCCTTCACAATACCAAGTAAAATTTGGCAAGATCTATAATAAGATAGATTTTGGAAGACAAACAATAGTCATTTCACAAGATACCTACATGATTACGGATAATAAATACGTCTTTTTATAGCTGTTCTATAAATATATTTGATATTAGTAGATTACTAATATGTAAACACAGAAGAATAGAGACCAAATATCGTATATTGTAATGAAAATAAGTAATTGAATCATCACTGCATAATGCGCGGTATAAAATGTTATAAAAATAATATTAACATTTATTTTTATTTTTATCTAACAACTAATTTTTTGTGAAATAAAAAGGATTTATATGTTGATGCCAATAAAAGATTTAGTATAATATCATGATATTAATTTTTTAATCAAATTTTATTTGTTTAAACATGTTTTTTAATTTGTGCAAAATGATTAATGATTAATAATAATATTTAAAATAAACTTAACAAAACTGTTAGATGTTAGATGTAGGTTAGGAGTAAGTCATCAACAGAGGTATTATAGTAAGGCTACATGGGTATAGTTGGATCGGCTGAAGACATGTATTAGACACAAATTGTTGAAACTCTCTGAAGCTTGAATTGTGACTTAATTGGAGAGACGTCTGGTGATCTTAAGGATTGATACAAGCAGGCTAGTTCAAAGCATGGTTATCCGAAGTGAGCTTGTATGAAGTACCATTCTAGACTGAAGCGAGCTAGATCGTAGCACCACAATTGGACCGAAGCGGAGTATTATATTTATTAGGTATTTTATATTAATTGGATCTCATATTTTGGTAATAATATATTAATTGAATGTTATTTATGAGGTTTTATGTATTAATATGTTATGAGTTATTTTAGTCATTGATTAATGGGATTTAATCTAGAATGTATGATGAAGAATTAGGGCTTTCCCTAAACGTATAAATAGAAGAACACATTGTTATGCAATGTGATTATTTGAGCTGCTTAATTTCCAAAATAGTGAAATAGCTCTAGGTCTTTAGATAAGTGAGCTGATAGATAAACACTGAATATAGAGGATTCTTGTGAATCATGTCATCTTTTGTAACAAAAAGTGATTGAGTCATTTGTGTTTGAGATACTTTTGGTAATCTACATATTTATAAAATAAATTTTTGTTGCCCGTGGATGTAGGATTTCTTCACAATCCGAACCATGTCAAATTCGTTTTGTGTGCTTGGTTTTATTATGCTTTCTTTTATTTCTCGTCTTGCATATGAAAATTAGAACGTTCTTCTATATATTTGTTTAAATCGTATATCAGTTCTTGTCTTAGTGAACACTAGTCTTTCCCCCAACAAGTGGTGTGGTCAACATGTAGCAATATTAGAATACGTAGATTGATTATCGGTCGGAAGGTTAGAGAAGTATATCTCGTATAAAAATCATAAAATCCATGAAAGATGAGTTCTACGAAGCTTAGCCTAGAAAAATTCGAAAAATCTAATGATTTCAATTTTTCGAGAATTAAGGTTAATGTTTACCTAGTACCTAAGGGATTTTTTGTTGATATCAACAATAAATATACATAGGTTGACGTCGTGGTACTTTCTAAAGCTCACAATACCATTATATTAAGTTTATGAGATGGAGTACTACGAGAGGTATCTGGAGAGCCTACGACGCTGGCAATATATAATCGTTGGAGATGATTTACATAAAGAAGTCCTTCGCAAACAGGTTGTCTGGAAAATTAACTTTACACATTGTCTATAGATAGTAACACAAATATCTAAAGGCATCTAGATGATTATAACTCAATTGTACGCGACTTGAATGTAGTTGATGTGAAGGTGTTGATGGTAGAGGAGGAGGAGTACCAGCAATAAATCATCCCTCTAAGTTCTTTATAGAAGATGTATGAACACTCGGTAGATATATTGCTTTATGAGAAATATTCCCTTACGATAATTGAAGTTAATATTTTCTTAAACTCCAAAGATATTCAGAAGAATAGTTTTTTAGAGGGTGATATGAAGGAAACAGACTGAGTGTGAGGGCTTGTTCGGGAAAAACGAGATTCAAGTAAGAGGATAAGAAACTCTCAGTCAAATTATATTAGGGTTGGGACAATATTAAAATTTGTATGTTTGGTATGCAAGAATAAATGACAAATTAGTCAAAAATGTTAAGAGGATGAAATGGGCAATAACTATCAGAAAGCCAAAACCTGAGTACGTTGATGAGTTAATGACTTTTTATTCTTATCGATACAATAATAAATAGGTTCCAGATTTGGGTACGTCATTCCATGTGACATCCAATAAGATTTGGTTTGAAGATATGTGAAAGCTTGATGGTAGAAGAGTCATCCTCAAGAATGACGAGTCTTACAATGTTAAAGGGATATAAATGTTATAGCCAAGTTGTCTACATAATTTGGGAAAGTAATTAACAATGTTAGGTATGTACACAAATTTAAATGTAACCTTATTTCTATTGGAATTTTAGATGCGAAAAGGTTACATATAGGGGTGGAAATGGCAGACTTAAGGTTTTACAAGGCCTATTTTTGTTATGAAAGCCAATAAGACTAATGATATATTATTCTCTGAGGGCTCAAACTAGTAGAGGGTTTGTCTAATATGGTGAAGAATTTATAAGGTTGTGGTATCATCAGATATGGAATTTAAGTGAGAATGAATTCAGTGAAATAAGTAACTGAGGTGTGTTAGATGATATCCTAATTCAAAAACTACACTTTTGTGAAAGTTGTTTTTAGTAAAAGCAAGATGGTGAAGTTTCTGTCAAACAACCAAACATCCAATGGAGTACTTGATTATGTTGATTATAGGAACCTACCATAGATGGTGCAAGGTAATTTATATCGTTGATTAATGACTATCATATGAAAGTTTGAGCTCTACTTTTAAACACTAAATATGAAGCTTTTGCTGTATTTGTTAATTGGAAGACTTTCGTAAAGAATCAAACCGAGAAAGAGTTGAAGACGCTTCAAACTGATAATGGCTTTGAATATATGAAAAATGAGTTCACTAGATATAATGCAAATATTTTCATTGTTAGATATCAAACTGTAAGTGAGACTCTCCAACAAGATGGGCTTGCTAAGAGAATGAATCAACCCTTCTAGAACGGGATCGATGTATATTTCATACAATTAGAATAGGTCGAAGTTTATGGAGATAAGTTGTAACAATGGTTGTATATATAATTAATATGAGTATATCTACGGTGCTTAAGTTAGTTTATCTTCGAGAGGCCTTGATTGAAGAGAAACCTGAGTTGGAATACTTGAGAGTGTTCAATTGTGCTGCCTATACACATACGAAGCAAGATAAGCTTAGGCCAATATCACGTAAATGTTTGTTCCGCGGCTATCTAGAAGATGTAAAATAGTATAGGTTGTGATTCCTTGAACATGGACGTCAAAATGATTTAATAAGAAGGTACTTAGTTTTTAATGAATAGAACATATCATTGAATAAGATGATTGAGACTCAACCGATTATTTTAATGAAGAGATGTGATATTGATGATGGATATGATCTACAAAGTGAATCTGAAGAAACTTGCGCTAAAGAATATTTTGGGCATGGTTTCGCTTCGGCTAGTACAAAGTAAATTCAACTATTGCATGAGTACGATGATAGACGAGGGTATGGTATTCTAAGGATTTCAAATTATCAAATATGAGAGCAGCGTGAGCTTGGGAGTTATCAACTAACGAGGCATAGAGCGTGATGACCAAGTAAATAACCGTAGATCTATGGTTTTATTGATGTTATTAGTTATGTTGTATTAATTAAAATACACTAAGATGTTCTTGAACTCCAAACGTGTCACGATGTTATCAAGAAAAAGGATAAATGAAAGTGGCTCACGACGATAAAAGAAGAACGAAGAAGATGAACACTTTGATTCTTGTGAAGCAGTTGAATGGTCGGAAGCTGGTTGGGATTAAATGGATATTCAAGAGGATGATAGGTATTTATGGTGTTGATTTACCCTAGATACAAGGATAGGTTTGTGGGATTAAATGAAATATCCTCGCTAGTTTTGAAATAAACCTCCATTAGGGTTATATTGTCAATTTTTTCTAGATTTAATCTTGAGTTAGATCAAATAGATGGTAAGAAGAACCTTATTTAGGATGAAGATTCGCTGAGACAGTGGGATACAATATTTTATTCTTAAGATCCATTCATTATATTTGTAGCTGTTATGAAAACTATGTTTATTGGAATGAGAAAACAGACATGGAGAAATAAATTTTATTGTTGTTGTATGTGATGTGATTATGTGAGCTGCATATTTCTTAAATAGTGAAATGTCTCTAGGTCTTTTAAGAGAGATAAATGAGGTGAGAGATAAACACTGAAGAGATGGTTCAGTGAATCACGTCGTATTTTGTAACAAAGAATGATGGGGTCATTTATATTTGAGAATATTTCTGTAACCTACTTATTTATAAAAGAAATGTTTGTTTCACGTGGATGTAAGATTTCTTCACAATTTGAACCACGATAAATTTGTCTTATGTGCTTAATTTTTTTTATATTTTCTTTTATTTGTTACTCGTCTTGTGCAAAGTAGTTAGATCGTTCTTTGATAGATTCGTTTAATCGTAAATCGGTTCGTGTCTTGGTAAGCGATAGTGTTTCGCCCAACAAAAACCATAATCTTTCTCAAGATAAAGTATAAATATCAAACATTCACGCCTTGTTACAAATATGACTAATATATAGTTCATTGAGTGATTTGGTAATATATCTTCTTGTTGTTAATTGTTTTTACATATTATGTATTAATGGAATCTGGTTGCATCTTATCATAAATGAAATGACTCGGACATAAATGTATATGCATAATAGTCTTCATGTTGATATAATTTTACAATTCTAAAGTCTAAATTATCTCACAAATCGACTGGGACATAACCTTATATTTAGCTTTAGTAGTCGATATTGATATAATAGTTTTCTTCTTAATCCATATATCAAATTATCTCTTATAAAAACAAAATAACTAGTGTTTGGTCTTCTATCAATCTTAGATCCAGCCCAATCTGCATCCGCAAAACTGACTTATAACACTAAATAGATATGTAGTGTCTAGTCAAGTCACCGTAAGATAGTTTAGTGTTCTAACCAATTCTATAATTTTGTAAAAAGTATAGTAATTTATAACTTATTTTTTAAGAGATGTATGAGTCAAGTCATAATATCTTCTATCCTTACATTCTTAAGTTGTATAATTTTTCTCTGGGCTATATTACATGATGGGTTCTTAGAGATCATCCATATTATCCAAGGAGATCGAGTCCCTCGTTAATTGCTATTATTTTTTATATTGTTTGCGAGCTAGGGAAAATGCATAAAATTTCTGGAAGTCTTTTGGTTTCATCTTATTACTTATACTTTTTTGTTGATTGGAAACTTAATGCATTGATGAACTAGTAAATATTATATCTTACATTTGGTCTGTCCATGATTTCACACGATTACACTATATGATAAGGAAGAATCTACTATCATAAAGAGACAACATACTATCCTCTAAAAATCTTTGGTGTTGAAGGTTACATCCATAATGAGCTCGCCCAAGACTTGTGCATCTACGGTTGTGAATTCTGTTTAGATATCTGGGAAGGGATCAACACTGTTTATGTACTATTGTACAATATACTAGTCGAGATTTCTATGTATATTATCACTCTTTTGATTTATATTTTATCCAACTCAATTGTGATTAGCACGACATCACCATGTGGTTTTGTTGCTCTTCTTAAATCAGCATCTAAAATGGAAACATTAGATATGAGTTTTGGTATGCGTGCGGTGATATTTGATTATATTATTTCACTTCTAAGTCTTCAATATATCCATTTATTCCGATTTTATGATCTCTAAGAATGGATCTCATCTAGCAATGATGCAAATAGTTTGCATATTCATATCATAGTCCAAGTTTTGTTCTTTTTCCATCTTAAAAATTGCATTATTGTCCAAAACTCTTAGTTTTTTTTTACTCTTTCTTGTGTTAGTATATTATTCTTTGTTGGTTAGTCTTAGTTAGCATCAACACACCTTGGTTCGTTCAATTTTTTTACAAACTCCAAGATTTTTTCATCATCAATCACGATTTAGAATTGGTTTTGTAAATTCCAACAATCCTTCATGTAGTGCCCAATATTGTTGTGAAATTTTTAATATTTGTTATTGTCCTTATGTTCTATAGCCCGTTGTAGTTTTATGGTCTTTGTATTTGAGCACATATTTGGTCTTCTAATAAATTACCCCAAAATTCTCGGTTAACTTTATGCATGGCTCCCTGGCCAGACATATTTCCTTATGGATGTTATCATTATTGTTATTTTAACTCATATATCTCAATCACAAGCCTTGTTCTTAGTTATAATTTTTCATCAATGACGATCCCTCATAATTATTGCTTTTAGAAGCTTCATTATGTGGCTTGAAATTAACTTTTGTCACTGTGAGAAATTCATTATTGCATATCAATGGATGGTTGCATGGATATGCGGTTGGAACTATAGTATCTTCATCACGCATTGATATTTTAATTTCCTTTACTTTACAATGTTCCATATATGTTAACAAATCTCCGAAAAAATCGAGGGATTTTATCTTTATGATACTGTTAGATAAATATTATTACAGTGGTTAATGTTTGTACATTGATAAGAGTACAAACATCAAAGAGAACTCCACTTGGATAACTGAGGATCACTTAATTGGTAAATCTACTCTTAATTACAAGACATTTTAACTAACAATGTTGATTCTATTATCAGGAACCATAGCAACCTTATTAATAGCCTTTTACATAAAAATATTCCTGAGCTTATAACAAATGAAGACAACAATATGCTAATGATGATTCCTAGTGAAGATGAAATTTATAATACTATCAAGTGTCTTAACCCCACAAGTGTAGTTGGTTTAGATGGTTTTAACTATTGTTTTTCATTACTTGCTGGAAGATTATAGAGAAGGGCCTATGTGCAGCAATCATCATAACTGAAGAGGTTCTCCTAAGAGGACTTAGCAACTTATTTAATAAAAAAAACACATTGAAATACAAAATCAGAAGCTCTATAACCATCAATTGCTTAGCTTTTCCAGATCACCTACTTATTTTCACTAACAAACTTCATTTTACCTATTGTCTCTCTTAGTAATATTCTGAAGGAGTATCAAGCCCTTTCTCAGAAAATTATCAACAAGAATAAGACTAAGATCATATCTTTTAAGAATGCTTCTATAATCAGAGTCTCTACCATCTCTAACATGACTTGTTTCAGTCATAATTTATTTCCTGCATCCTATCTAGACATCACCATCAGCAACAATAACAAGGCTTCAAACTATGAACGCCTCATTAATGCTAAAAGTCAGAAAATTTCAAATTGGAATGGTAAACTTCTTTCATACGGAGGAATACTTACACGCATCTTCTTTATTCTGATGGAAATCCCTAACTACTGGTTACAATGTTGTAGTTTACCTAATGGAATCATCAACAAAATAAGAAGATGCTAAATAGATTCCTATGGGGCTCACGTCAGGACATCTAAAAAATACACTAGTCTAATTGGTAAAAACATTGTACGTTTTTTATGGAAGGTGGTCTCAACATTAAATCTATTACATATATTCATGATACATACTTCTGCAAACTATGAATCAATCTAAGAAGTAGCATTTCTTTTTGGGCTAGATTCACTCAAAGTATATATACTGCTACAACATCCATCATTTTCAAGCTGATTTCTCTACCAAGAAAGGTTCCACATCTGGAAAAGAATGACTGAAATCAAGAAAAAGTTTGAGCCTTTGATCAAATGGAATGTTGGTTGTGGTAAAATTGACATGTGGATGGATAACTGGTTTAGAAAATCCCATCTTACTATTCTAGACAACACCTGGGATAATAGCTGGTATAGATTAGACTGCGACGTGAACTTCTTTGTTTCCTCCATCTCCTTAATAAGTGGCAATACACAAGATCTTAAAACAAGTTTTTCTCATGTTTCCTACAAAAACTAAATGTAAAACATAATCAACCACGAGATGTGAAACATGTATAAGACATAGCGCAAAACATTTACAAATCTAAACGCAAATAAGAGACTAACGTGAAATTCTTGTTATAATGATAGACACAGAGCACAAACCAGTGACAAATGTGAACCGCAAACCAATTTCAAACGAGAAACCCTTAGCATAGTAACACGTGAAGCGTAAACAACTGTAAACACGAAACATATATTACTTTTAACTTTGAAACACGAATCGAGATATTCAACAACATACAAAAAATTCAAACACATATTCACACATTGGTCCTAAAATATAGTTATATAAAACTCTAAAAGTGAAGTTTTTTATATTCCTACACTATCATTCAACCAAAATTATAAAAATTGAATACTTAAACATAATAAAAGAGAATCTAATTAATAACAAATGACGAAGTTAGTTATTACAAACATAAAATGAATTACTTAGCTAAGTTTAAAGATTGGAATTAGTGTTTTAGATAAGAGGTACAAGTTTGGTTTTAGGAGTCGCACGATTTTCGTTACCACTAACTGAAAGATGAGAAAGAGATGAAACTCTTTCAATTTTAGAAAAAGAAACCAAACACTTTATGTGTCACAAGTCGCAACCAAAAGAAACATTAGTACCAAAACTAGTAGCAACTCAAAATTGTTTATACCACACAATTATAATAATAAAATAATATCAGCATCGGTATTCGTAGGTGTTCGCAAACCGTCTACGAATTTTATGTTTATTTCGCAGCGTAATTACACAAAACTAAACAAATTCGTAAAACATATTTTATGAATCTAGTTTTAACCATCTTAACAAACAACAAATTGTATTTTTAGAGCTCCAAAAGATATCCGAGTTGGTTGAGTAAGACACCCTTGTGATCATAGGTTATGAGATTGAGTCCCTCCACATACGCTTTCCCGGCTGAGTTTGTCACTTTGTGTGATTTACCTTCTAGCGAGGGTTTACTATGTGGGGATCCCTAAAAAAATAAATATAATTGTATTTTTAGATATTTCTTTTGAAACTATAATCCAATAAACATGGTTTTAAAAAAACATAAAAAAAATTGTTACGAATATTTCGAAACTATAAACAAAATTTCCGTGCTTTAATCAAACCGCGAATGGTTACCGATAAATAACTCTAAAATAATATATCTGGTACAGTTTTTTATACATCGCATTCGCATCTCATTATTTCCGCTCAATTTAAAAAATAAGTACAGCGGTACTCTTTTATGTGTTAAAAGTCGGAAGTGATGAATGATTTGAAATCGAGCATTAACTTTCAAATAAGGAAACAAAACAAATTGTCTCCATATTTTAATACAATTCATTTATGGTAAATAAAATAATATCCGCATTGATGTCCGTCATTGTCGGCAGAGAGTCATCCACAAATCTCTCTCTAGATATCCTTACCTAGACTGCTGAATCAACGGTTTGATTCGAGAAAAACCATGGTATCTTTGATTGAAGAAGAAATTGACAAAAGAAGTCTGGTAACGTTACGGTCCCATTCTCTGTCGCTAAACGCTAAGGTACTTCTAGCCCCAATTTAGCTCAACTCGTCATCTCGCTTCCCTGCCTCAACAATCCGTTTGGAAGTTTCTCCGTCGTGGTTTGCTCACTTTCATGCGATCTACATGGAAGTTTTGCCACCGTGGGTTTGCTCACTTTCTGAGTGCGTCTGTTTTTTTTCTCCTAAGCATATAGAGTAAGATTTGCATATAGTGTTACCTGCTATGCTGTGATAAATCTTTTGACTCTATGTTGTTTATGGCCTTTTGCAAATAATTCCATGTGATGCAACTGTTGTGGTATGGAGATAGACTCTCTTGTATTCAACTGTGGTGACATTTCTATTGGTGTAGGTTGGGTAGATGTTGGGATGGTCGATGCCTTTTTGGCTTCTGAGCAGCTTCCAGGTGAATTTCGTGATTGATTCCACGTAAGACGTTGTTTATCTTCTTTAGCTGTAAACTGGCCTTTCATCTCAAGTTTATGATTTATGAGTTTTTAGCCTGCTATCATTTGTTATTTTAACACATTAGCTGAATCCAACTACATTGGTAGCTCAAATGGATGAAATAAAACCTTAAGTTCGAGTACTTACATTAGTAGCTCATTTGTTATTTTCTCCTAGGGCCGGCTATGGATCGAGCTTGAATAGCTCGGTTTCAGCCTATAAGCAGTGCTCTTGCATTGTTATTTAAATAAAACCTTAAGTTTGAGTACTTACATATGCCGAGAGTTCAATTTCAACTCAAACCCGAGTTCATTTATTGTGGGTTTTGAAAGTTAAGCAAGCTAAACAAAGATATATGATGATATGGTGCTCGTGCTACTAAGACACCGCTTTGGTTATTGAATTGGTTATAAGTTAAGACATCACAGAAAAAACATATCTACTTTGGACACCGCATTGGTCCTTAGGATATAAGTTTTTGGTGCTTGATGCCATGAGGCACTGTACTGCCATCCTTTGTTTACCCTAAATTCTATTGAATTTAACTTTTATTTCATTTCTTAAGTTTAATTTTTTAGATTAGACATAGAAAATGGTATATCTGATTGATTTTGCTTTGTCAAACATAATGGAATGCAGGACCAATACATATTGCACACTGCTGAATCTCAGAACATTAGTCTTCCTTTCGCTTGCAGGCACGGTATGATTGTCTTTCACTAGATCATTGATGCTCTTCTTATTTGACTGATACATATGATGAATATGCATGCATGAATACACAAGAAAGTCTATAGTTTCAAAATATGCCGGATTACGGAGAGAATTAATCTGAAATTCTGCAAGACTGATTGCATTAAAACTAAATTATCCGGCTTTAATGCTGTCAATTGGAACTGCTCGTGGGTTTCTTATTACAATTAACTGAATATAATATTAAGCACACTCTTATGGTCATTTTGTCACTACTGTATAACTGATACAGAAATCACTGAAGTGATGATGCTCATTTATAAATGAAAATAAAGCCTTATTTTGAATTTCTGAATTAGTTGACTAGTTGTTTCTTCTAAGGCAGGGTTCTGTACTAGCTGCGTTATACGTGTAAAATCTGGTAAACTTAAGACAACAAGCACTAGGGATATATTATCAGCTGAACTGAAATCAAAGGCATGTCTCCGTGTTACAAACCATGTTTTTATAGGGTAGTTGCCAAATCACTGCTTAGTCTTACGTTCACTCACCAAACTACCTAATCTATATTAAGAACAACAGCTACTATCCTTAGTTCAGTTGCAAAAGAAATAAAAAATGAAATCGCGAGCGTAAAACCTATAGCTGAGGCCCCCATAAGTTGCGCGCACTTATTCACATAACACATGTGAGTAGTGCGATGAAGGAATCCTGTGAGACCGGCCAGGTCGGAGGCACCAACCAGTAACATGACACTGAAGAAAAAGTCACCAAATGTCACCAGCTTCAGTACTTTGCGATTCAGGACGTTCATATGCATTTGACGTCCACGAATCTCAAAGTACGTGAAATTCAAGCTCCAGATTAACGAGAGACCAACAGCACTAACCTGATGACTAATGTAGAAAAAAAGATACCTGATTAATCAAATTCGAAAATAATAACAATTAAAAAGCAGACAGTGCAAGAAATTGTACATTAGGATAGTCGAATTGTCACCGATAGGCATGGTGATTATGACTACCATCGTAATCATAGCGGCTAATGTCTGGAAGACGCGGAGGCCGAGACCTAAGTTAGTCCCAAAAACAGTGAGGCCTTCCAACCTCGCGGCTAATGTCTGGACGACGCGGAGGAGACCTAAGTTAGTCCCAAAAACAGTGAGGCCTTCCAAACTCGCGGCTCGGGTATCAATGGGTGCCATGCCCGTCGGATTCGCCGAAGAGGTACTCATCTGCAATAAACACAAACAAGTTGGATTTTTGTTATAATTCCCTTAAAAACCATTTAAAATAAAGCAGGTATTGCATTAAGCATTCCGATTGGAACATGTCTTGCATTTAGCATTTTCTATATAATATAAGGTTTTGCACTTTCTGTTTCCATCACATAAGATTTCACATTGTGCCTAACTATACCTTGACTCTGTATGTTTCATATTTTCATTTTGCTAAGGTTTCGAACTATACAGTAGGTTTCATATCTTTTAAACCAGGAAATCGCCTTTTCGTGTTTTATATACCCTCCGTCAAAAAATTTAAGAAAAGCAGTAACGATTTCGTGTTTTATATACCCTCGGTCAGAAAACTTAAGAAAAACAGTAACGATCAAACCTTAAATTGGAAGAAAAGCAGTTAAAATAGAAATAATAGCATTGAAGCAACTATCAATATGGCTTAATAAGTGTGCAATCGTGACTGCTTTTGAGTGATGCATATACAGCTTAGTCTTTAAAAAATAGAAATCAGTGGCAGAGAAATAACAAATCAGTGTTTCAACCAAAATCATAACAGAGAAATAACAAATCAGTATTTTAACCAAAATCATAACAGAGAAATCAATGGCAGAGAAACAACAAATCAGTGTTTCAACCAAAATCATAACGGATAGCAGGTTTGGTTTGATAGGATTGGAAGAAGAAGATGAAAATGAAGTAACTTACATAGCATGTTTGGTTTGATATGATTGGAAGAAGAACGTTCTGGAGCGTATGGAGAATGAGATACTTAGAAGAAAAGTTTTGTTGAGTTAATATTTATAAAAAGTGCCTAACTTCTTTGGTAACTTGATTTTTTATAGAGTATATGGTAATTGAATTTTGTGCTGGGTAGTAGTAGATAATGACCCCGTATAGGATATAAAAGTATCATAAATATAAATATACTACTTCAATCTAAATATAATTTTTTTTTTGGTTTCTAATTGATTCTTACGTTTAATTCATTAATTAATTTTGAAAATACAATATCATGACTATTTGCTTTTTAAGATTAATTTTATACAATCACTTTTATTGCATTATTGGAGTTCCCATTGTATTCAAGTCCTGCTTAATTTTGTTTTTAAAGACTATGTATTCAAATGAATACTTTTTTAATCGCACACTTTATTAAAAACACTAATGAGCTAGCTAATTGGTTTTAAAATATTCATATCTACTTGGATATACTTCATTTCATATTCGCATGTACATAATTCAACAACACTTAACTCGCATAGTATGTTGTGTTTTAAAATCACATATTTGTTTGTAGTAAAATTGCAAGTTCAATAACATTAGAAACACATGTTTAGTAACACTAAACTCGAATGGTGTGTTATGTTTTGCAGGGGTCCATAGACAGCTATTAGAGCATGCGAGGGTTATGTTGTGACATATGTGGTTGTCTTATTGATTATGTTTATGTGATCTATCATGTTTTATTCAGTATTATGAGATATAATAGGTTGGACAACGGTCTATTGTATCGAAGACCTTGAAGAAACAAATAATTATGGTTGGTCCAGAGCATTAAATAAAAATCTGATTGGGTCAATCAAAACTTGTGTCGTCGATAAATCAGATTGATTTATCGGATATGTTACGCTTTTAACGGTAAGATAATTCAAAAAGTTAGAAAAGATGTAATGGTGCTGATAAATTTTGTGATGCATCCATTCATTAGGGAGCACACAACCGTTGCTCAAGCACAAAAGAGGCGTGACATAATCTCAATATGCTAAGAATGATGAATATTGCTGTATAAATCATTAACAACGAATATGATTAAAAAGATAAATCAGCTCAAAGATGATGAGGTATCAAATATTTATGTCTTGAACGTTATCTTTTTGGCAGAATTGCATGATAATAGTCATTAGTCTCGCATGGTGTTTATTGCATTGGAATTGCATAGTATGTAGCATTGAAAATACATGGTCATAATTAGCAACACTAGAATCGTATGTTTCTAGCAAATCACATGGTCATTATCAGTAGAATTGCATGGTCATCAACATTAGAAATCACAAGGTCAATAAACATCTCATGTTCGGTTTTATTAGTCTCTTATGTTTCCTTGAACTAATGACGAATGCTTTACTAAGTTGTTTATTATTGGATAGGTTTTAAAGGGGGAGTTAACACTGACACCGGTTGAAAGAAGAGCATTTGGTAGGGATGAAGCTAGTGAGAACCAAGATTTTATTTCATATCAAAGGGCTAAGAAGAAGATTAAATATATAGAAACAAAACTAAGAAGAAAGAAAGAACACCCCAAAAAGCCAACAACCACCCAAACTCGAATATATTAGCCCACAACAAGTAACGAAATACCAAACTGAACATCCCCAACTGGACTGGGGGGGTTAGGAGATAACTTTGATGTTGATTGCACCCTAAGTGATTTCATCCACCAACAAAAGAAGACTCCAATACCCTCAGAAAATACTTTAAAGCCCTTTTAAACACTACGATGACATCAAAGGATTGAACCAACATCAGAACAAAGAATACAACCACCTTTAAGAATAGCTTCATTTTACATAGAATATGTGAAATCGTTTACAAGATTCCCGTCCAATGTGTGAAGATGCTTTTTTTTTGTACATATGATGCAAAAATGTGAAGTATCTTTGCAAGCTAGGTGCAAAATACGTAAAATTTTATGCGTGTTTTATTCAAATAACTTAAGAATTTTCATATACATTGTGCAAAAATGAGAAGATTTTGTAGCATTATTTTATGGAAATATCACTATTAACATTTTTTATGTATAAAATTATATATATATATATATATATGTTTATCTTTTTGCCAATTTATGTTTTCTCATATGTTATTTTATATTAATTTAGGATTGTTCGTACACTCTAATTAGGAGTATTTATTGGATTTTGATCGTATAAAAAAGTATACATTGTAAACTCATTTACACATATTTTTTTCATGCTTGAGTATTACACAAAAACAAACTTACCAAATAAATTGACCGTTTTGATTGAGAGTTATCATCTGTCGTTACAACAATGGAGAGAGAAATTTCATAAATTTGTGTACAAATACGAAAGATATGATATTTTAAAAGAAAAGTATTGGTATGCAAAATGTAAGAAGAAGAATATCATAAAAAATATGATTGTTAGTTTCAATTAAGAGTATGGTATACCGTGAGGCGTGGAAACTAGTCCTTATATACGGGTAACACAACCACTCGTCGGTCATTCACTTAGAAAATCATTTTAGAACCAAGTGAAAAAAGTTAGTTCTTATAGTATTATTAGCACCTTCACACCTAATGATACATATTCGGATTTGAAGTACTATAAGTAATATATTCAACATACATAATATTTACAATACTTGACAGAAAAAATTATTTATTATAAAAAGTTGGTTGTCTCACATGCAATACTTGTTATGAAAAAAAACAAGAATAGTATATGACAACCAAAGGGTCAATGAGGATCATCCGATTTTTTTCATGCATCCTCCTACATATATTGAATTTTTATGCATATTTACATAAAAAACATATTATAGGAAATATTTACAATTAAACAAGGTACAAAGTGCCATTATTTGTAGTTGTTGATATAACTTCAACAAAACCTATTATTTTATGTTACTATTGTTTACATGAGTTTAGAAAAGTTAGAAAACTACATATCTGATTTGAGTTGTCTACGTTCAGTAATGATGAATATTACTTAAGTTTAGAAAAATTTAAAAACTACACATGACTCATTCTAGATCGAGAATTAAACTTGATGCGAGATCTCAAGTATATATTTCCTAACATAATATATGTGTTATGAAAATGATACATAAGCAAAAATATCATTGTAAATGTGAAAATGTTGATGGTTTGAAGATTTTATGGGTTTTTGGAACAAAATGCTTGAATTAAAAATCCAAAACTAGTTGAACACACACTTAGAAACAATGAATGAGTTATTATATGTTAACCCAACCGACATCCATTATGTTATAACTTCTTGGATAAAACTCTACGATGAATTTTTTTTATCAATTACAAATCAGATTCAATAGTTGGGCAACACAACGACCAATTTGTAATATATTTAAATAGTTATTTTACAAGTCTTAAAAAAATACATGCAAATATTATATTTTAATTTCTTTAATTTCCATTTTATAAATTTAAAAGTACTCAGTTGAATTAAATCATTATATTAGTCGATTTAACTCAATTTTGAATTTTTCTTAATCAAAATTCAAATATTTCTTAATTTTAACATTCAAAATTGAGGAATCATTAGAGAAAAGTATGTTAAAATCTCAACGTTCTACGAGTCCTTATATATTTCTTCATATTCAATGTTTAATAGCAGGAATGATTCTAGATATAAATTTGAATGGTTATCGACTGTATAAATAAATAGGAGTCAATCGAGAAACATGTGAATGTATTATTTAGAAAACATCTGAAATATATTGTGCATGTGAAATGTCTATCTTGAACATAAATCATAAGCACATTCCATTAAGTTTGTATGATTTATTTTGGAAACTTTTAGACATAGTTCATGGTTCGATAATTACACATAAAGATGTTCTATAAAAAATAGAATAATTAACGGTTTTATCCGTAGTTACATGTTAAATATTTAAGCTCAGATAATAAATAAAGTGATATAAATCCTTAATCTTGATGAATTATGGGTTAGAAGTTAATAATAATTCATATTAGGGGTAGAAAAAAATCTGAACGATCAACAAAATGTTATAAATATTACTTTGCGCACGATCATTCAAAATAAATAATGTTAGTACATATGGTGCGATTGGTAGCAAAACATGAACAAAGCTAATCTCATGCCTAGATTTTAAAATTCTCATCAAAATATAACTCTTAAAAAATATTTTTTTTCCAAATATACCCATAACAAGGTCAAAGATAATTTACTTAAAGCAAGTTATTAATTCTTGAATTAAAAATATCATACCAGACGACTATTACGGTTACCATATTATATCTAAAATATTAACGGTGTTGAAAAATAATGGATGTCCATGAAGGTAGATTTGATGGATAATATAAAAAAACTGAGATATATACTTGAAAGTGTGCGTTTGGGAGATTAATTTAAAATAGAATAGTTTGAATTTAAGTTGTTTCAGATTTGTCCAGATAGGCGGTTTCATATCACATTGTTTGACATCGGGTTATTGATAACGACCCAATATCACTGTATGATGTATATTTTGGTCAATGTTGGTTGTTTAATCTTTATACCTTTACGTGAGAACCCTTCACATTCTGACATAATCGAACATATTAAAATTGTTTTTGTTTGCATGAATCATTTTGATCATATAAGTAGATTAATTATGTTATTTTTGCATACATTAATTTATGTATGATTTTTATAAGTTTTAAGTTTTTTGTATAAATTTATGTGTTTCTAAATGGACTGTTATTGAAATTATATTCTTTTATTTTGTATTACCAAACTGAAGAAGCTAGTGCTTGAAAAATTATTTACCACCAAAGACTCAACAAATTTGATCATATTGGGGGTCTTTGTTTATTGGTGAATACATATATGATTTAATATTTGTATATTGTATTCATTTAATTTTTTGTATTTTATTATGTACTATATATGTTATTGTTGGAGTTTTGTTATAATTGGTTAAATTAACATCTTTAACAAATACAATATTTATTTTAGACATATCGAATGAGAGATATAGTATAATAACGAGGATGAGAGATATAGTAATATTAAATTGAAATAAAATCACAATAAAACAACTCACACAAGTCAAAAATATGATTGGCTGAATATATCTCACTTATCGCACGAGACACTCAGGATAATAAGTTTCAATATTGGTGAATGATTTCACTGTTGCATCTATCCACATAATTTTTTGAATGATTTACAAACGTGTAACTATAATAACGATGAAAATAAACCTATATTTTGATTAATTAATTTATACAATTACAATAAAAATAGTATAATTTTATATTTATTATTCGTCTTGCATTATTCAATCGAAATATTTTGACTGTGTGTATGTATAATACACGACCATAGTTATTTTATTTTGAACCAAATTTGATCGTTGGAACTTTATAAAGATGTGGTAAATTGATAGAAAAATTATTGTTTAGTGGAGTTGCTAAATTATTGAAGTGGTCGTAAACACATCCCTCTAACATCTCAACAAATCCGCAACATCCTTTTGTATTGTAAAAAGACTGTTCACCTAGATCCTACTACATTTACGTCAATATGGTCATATCCTAATTATAATTTTTTTGGCAATGTTAATTACTTCAAAAAGAAAATATAGTTAAAAAAATATGGTCACTAATTTTTTCAGTGAAAATAGAGAAACCAAACATGTACAACAAATATCTACAGATTACAAACGTGAAAATTTGTGAATCAAGAATATGACTATCATCCATATACAAAAAATCTAAAAATATATCTCGCAACTATGAAACAAACTATGATGTTCATTTTGTTTGGTAAATCAAGTCATTCATGAGAACTCAATCACTAATTCCTAACATATTAGATGATTATTTAGTCTCTTTTTATCCTTATTGAATGTTATTGGCTCTAAAATATAAGTACTCACTAGAAGATCATGATTTGCATGCATGTGATTCAATATCACTATTAACTCACCGAATGAGAAATAAAAAGTATTTTCTATAAGTACAATATTCAATAAATACGTCCACGAGAGACGGGTTGGTGACTTAATGGCTAAAAATGCATCGATTAGATCACCAAATGATATATTCGATAGA
Organism: Limnanthes douglasii subsp. nivea; assembly: GCA_036936605.1. Classification (NCBI taxonomy): domain Eukaryota; kingdom Viridiplantae; phylum Streptophyta; class Magnoliopsida; order Brassicales; family Limnanthaceae; genus Limnanthes; species Limnanthes douglasii. The sequence goes on along the minus strand of JAUPFV010000004.1, from coordinate 224,594,365 downwards.
TCATCCCTGATTATATTTTGGTTTCTATGCTATCATTTCCAAAAGGATAACTAATCTTTCCTAAAAATAACAAATATATATATATATATATATATATATATATTTTACAACAAAAAGTGCAACCAATTCATTAAATATATGTCTAAAATATTAGTTATTTATACAACTAATCAGTTACATGAAATATAAATAAATTTATTAAAACTCAATTCAGACAAATTAGTTATATATAAAAGTAACCAACTAATTAGAATTCTTTGAACGAATTATATATATATATATATATATAACACCAATATCTTAGTTAGGAGATACACTAACATTGAGTTTTTCCTGGTGTGCTCTACACTGATTTGAGGACTCTGAATTATTTCTTCAACATACAAGAACTTGATATCTACATGCTTTGGCTTAATTGAACTTATGTTGTTGTTTGAATATAAAACCGTTAAATTATTATAACAATATAATCGAAGCAGTCATTCTATCCATACCGTGATTTCATACTCATATGATATAATAAATTCAATGAGTGTTGTCATATTCTTGATAAAGTTAGTTCCAAAATTGGTTATTGGCCTCCAGAACTCCAAACATCTCAACTCATTAAGTCAGTCCTCTTTGATGGCCAATTGGTCCTCCATTTTTATTTTATCTTGCATGATTCTCAAGGACTTGGGTCAAACCCTTCAACATTTCATTGGTCGGGTGACGATATTGAAGCTTTCTAGGTCTAAAATTGTATGGAATGGGGTTGTTATGCCCACTTTGATTGGCTAAACTTAAATATATGGAATCAAAGATTCATCCTCAAATATTTATGGTATAATATAAGTGGTAAAAGCTTTTCCATATTATGTGATTGGATAATACTAGAAAAAATAATAAACAAAAAATTTAAAACATAAACCTTGACTTATTTTCTTCCTCAATTGGGAGAAAAATTCTTCGTCTTAGGTCTCTTGCAATACAAATGTACAAAATTATAATCAATAATGGAGAATCTACATCATTGTAGAACGACGCATGACACCCTCAATCTCTTTGGTATCCCACTATAGAAAACGTATTATTTATAACTTAAGACTCACTAACAATCCCAAAGTTTCGATATCATCTTAATGAATAGTTGGTGTGGTCCTCCAAATCAAATCGGATAGCGCCAGAAATCACCAATCTTTGAAATGCATTTTGGTTTACCTGCACCAAATTGGTTGTGTTGTTTTAGGCGTTTAACTTTTCACGAAAAATATTTCATATATTTATATGAACCAATTTTTTTATTTAAAAAGTATATAAATATAGATAATACAAAAGTCTTATAAATAAACATTATAAATTATAATTTTTAATTTTTTTGAAAATTTTATAATATAAATATATAAATTACGACACTAATACTTAAATCTAAATAAATTATAATAAAATTAATAATTTAATTCACTTTTTTTAATATATTTTCAAACTTAAATAAATATCAAAACGTGTTATAAAATTACGGATGATTGAAACTATACCTAAACCATTAAAATTACAAATAGAAAAACATATTGCTACAAAAAAATATAGGGATAAAAAATCAGACACCACTGAAAATGTATCTAGACAATAATCCTAAAAGAATTACAGCGTAAAACTTAAATAGAATAAATGTCTAAGCCGAGAGATCTGACGGATGAAGAAAGCTCCAAGATTTGGTGCCTGAGTCTGTCTTCTTCTGAAGACGTTTCTGTCAAGCTTTGACCTTCGCTGGTCCCTTTCTTCCTTTCTCCTGCTTTTGTTTCCCTTGGTTTTTCTCCTGGTTCTTCTTCTTCGCTGGTTGGGTGTGTTTTCTTGCCTCTGTTTTCGAAGTCGTTTTCTTCGTTTTCTTGCCTCTGTTTCTTCTTGGATTGGATGAGTATCCAATAATGGAGTTACCAAGTCTCGCCGAATTCCCTCCTCTTCTCAAGGATAAGGTCTTCGATGGGAAGAAAACTTTTGCCGATATTCTGCAAAGCCGTCCTGAGAACAGAACAGAGTCATCGCCTGAGAAAATTTCAATTTCAAATGATCATAATTCGGTGTATTACTCTGAAGCTGCTATGGACCATTTATTAAAACAATCAATAACTACTCTATTAGGTAAATTTACCACTGGGATACCTAAAAAGTTGAATTAGATTCTTTTATGAGTTCGTTCAAGTTTTCTGGTGTTTATAGTTACAAGACTGTTAATTCGCGGCAAATTCTGTTCGAGTTCTGTAATATTGAGGATGTTATCAAGATCTGGTCTAAGAATCTGTGGAGTGTGAATGGCAAATTGATGAGGCTGGTCAGATGGTGTCCTGACAGTGGTCCTAATTATGAATGCCCTAATGTTCTCCTTTGGGTCAGACTGGAAAAATTACCGGATTACTTGTACAATAAGAATGTGGTTAATGATCTTTATTCCACGTTGGGTAACGTCTATAAGGTTGTGATTCCTGAGTATAATAGGGATAGTGTTAATGCTTGCTTTGGCCTTGTGGAAGTTGATGTATCTGTGGTTCTTAAAAGGAAAATTTGGGTAGGGTTTGGTGCCAATTTTGGTTGTTGGGTGGGAGTTAGTTATAAAAATGCTCCTAGTTATTGCACTCATTGTTATCATTTGGGTCATGTAATTGACGAGTGTAGAAAGATTTCAAAATAAAAGTCGGATAAGCAAGAGAAGCAAGTGAACAATACAGTTGCTGAGAATAAATTGACTGAATCAAGAAAAACAGATTCGTTACATGATGTTTCTACAAATCAACAATCGCCTACAGTTGCTCAGAACCAACATTTTGCTAAAGATGTTAAAAGAAGGCTGAAATCTATTGTTGCAGCCAAAGATGTTCCTAAAGATTCTACTAACAGTATGACTAGTAGGATTAGAGAGGTTAACTCTCCAAAGAGGGATCTTGAGAATGATCTTGAGCTTATTGGTGCCATTCAGCATCTTGATCAGAAAAATGATTTCTTGTTTACTGAGTCTTCGTCTCCTCTTGCTCCTACTAATAATCTTGGCAGCCAAAATGTCTCTCCTAATGCTGCTTCATCTTCTGAGAAAAGCTTCAATTCGTTAATCTCCAGCAGGATTAAATCTGCTAACAAGAACAAAAGAAACAAAAGATTATCAGTCAAAACTCTCCGTAAAATAGAGAAAGCCTATAACAAATCCTTATCTGTAAATGATAAAGATTGTTAACTGGAATTCTCGTGGCATCAATAACAAATCAACCTTATCTAGGCTAAAGCATATTATTCAAAGTGAAAATGTGAAGATTGTTGCTCTTCAGGAGCCTATGGCTAGGTTGAATAAAATTGAGGGTATTGCTAATGGTATTGGTTTCCCTAACTATGTTGCTAACTGCTCTAATAAAATTTGGGTTCTTTGGCCTAATGATGTTAGTATATCTACTATCTCTGATCATGAGCAATTCTTGCATATGATGGTTAGCTATAATAACTTCAATTACTACTTTACCTCCATTTATGCTAAGAACCAAAGGCAGTTGCGTAAAAACTTGTGGAATGAGATGAAGCTCATGTCCTGTGATGATAGGCCTTGGATTGTTGCTGGCGATTTTAATGCTATCCTTACTTCTGATGAGCAGCTTTGTGGTTCCTCTTTTGATACTTCTAGTGCTGAAGACTTTGCTGATGCTGTTAATAGTTGTAACCTTGAAGATCCTGGTTTTGCTGGTTCTATTTATACCTGGAGCAACAATAAAGTTTGGAAGCGCTTAGACAGAGTATTAGTGAATTCTGCAATGGTTTCCACTCTTAATGTTCAGGTTTTTCACATGGTCAGAACTTGTTCTGACCATGCTCCTCTTCTTATTACTATCTCTCATATTCAGAGAAATATCTTTCACAATAATAGATGTAGTTTTAAGTTTATTAATGCCTGGGTAAACAATCCTAATTTTCTAAACTGTGTTAAGCAAAACTGGAATAGTCAGTGTTTGGGTGATCCTAATGTTGTTTTTTGGATTAAGCTAAAGCGCCTCAGAAAGTTTCTAAAAAATTGGAATGCTAATAAGTTTGGTAATATTTTTAGCAAGGTTAAAGAAGCTACTAAGGAGGTTGAATTGAAAGAGCTGTCTTACCAAATAGATAGTAGCATTGAGGCCAAACCTGAGCTTTCCAGAGCTAATAGCATCCTCATTTTGGCTCTCAGGAATGAGGAATGTTTATGGATGCAAAAATGTTACAATACCTGGTTACAAGACAGTTATGGTAATACAAAATTATACCAAAACTATGTTTCTAATAAGCAGAAAAAGAATGCTATTAAAGGTATCAAGGATAATGGTATTTGGATTACTAATCCTAATGAAATTGCTAATTCTGCTGAAAATTATTTCAAAAGTATTCTATCTTCTTATGTTTATAACTGTAATGATGAAACTATTATGACTTCTGTGCTTAACAATATCCCTAAGTTGGTTGGTGACAGAGACAATATTGATATTCTAAGGCCTGCTACTCAGGAGGAGATTTGGAGCACCATTTCTTCCATGAAGAATAATAGTGCGCCTGGTGTCGATGGGTTTAATTGTTTTTTTCTAAAGTCTTGTTGGAATATCATTAAATTAGATATATACAATGCTATAAATTCTTATCTGACTGGTCATAGTATCCCCTATGGTGTTTTTGCTACTGGCATATGTCTGGTGCCTAAATGTTCAAATCCTATAAATTGGAGTCAATTTAGACCTATCAGCCTTTGTTCTATTTTCAACAGATTGATCTCTAGTCTTTTAAATGCCAGAATATCTACCTATTTGCCTAGTATTATTTCTAAATGTCAGGGTGTTTTTGTCAAAAATAGATTAGTCCATGATAACATTTTTATCACTAAAGAGATGTTGCATAATATTGGTAGAAGGCCTTCTAAGGGTAATATAATGGTTAAGGTTGACATGTCAAAGGCATTTGACAGGATGTCTCATGCCTTTGTGCTTCTCATTTTAAAGAAGTTTGGTTTCTCTGAGGGTCTTATCACTCTGATTAAAAGTCTCATTTCTAATGCCATGCTTTACATTCTAATTAATGGCAGTAGTATAGGCTTCTTTCCTCAGAAGAATGGTTTAAGACAAGGAGACCCTTTGTCTCCAAGTCTTTTCATTCTTGCTGATGAAGCCTTAATCAGAGGCATTAATAATCTTTTCACTAGTAATAAAAGCATGAAATTTTACCTGAAATCGGATTATACTCTCCATATGCTTGCTTTTGCTGATGATATTATTGTTTTCACTAATAGCTCTCCATCTTCTGTTGATAAGCTTTGTGACCTGTTAGAAAAATATCAGTTAGCTTCTGGTTAATTAATCAATGAGGAGAAGACTACAATTGTTACTTCCTGTAAGTTTAGAAATGATGTTACCAGATTGAAAGCTGCAACTGGATTCAGTATTGATCAGGCTCCCTTCTCCTACCTTGGCATAACCATTGCTGCCAACAATAAAGGGAAGCACTTCTTACCTCTTGTCAATAAATTGCATAATAAAATTATGGTTTGGAATTTAAAAATTTTGTCTTTTGGTGGCAGGCTTAGCCTCATTAAATGTGTTCTGTATCCTATAGTTATCTATTGGATGCAGAACAGTCTTATTCCTAATAATATTTTAGTTAAAATTGAGAGATGTTTCAATAGATTCCTTTGGCGATCTAATTATCTGGACCATGCTATTCACTGGTCTTCTTGGGGTCAGTTATGCAGGCCTTTTGAGGAAGGTGGGATGGATGTTAAAGCTCTTTCTGACATCCAATCCACTTTCTCTCAAAAAATTTGGTTTCAGTTTAGAAAGGGCTCTAGTCTTTGGGCTGATTTCATGCATTATAGTTACTGTTCTTTACTTCACCCTATTATTTCTAAATGCAAGCCTTCTGATTCCATCATATGGAAAAGACTGCATTCTATTAAGGATTTGGCTAAGCCTAATATTGTTTGGTCTCTTGGTAATGGTAACGTAGATTTCTGGTATGATTCCTGGTTAGATAAAACTCCTATTATAAGCAATCCTACATCTATTAACTGGTACTTACCTGTTAAGGTGAGGTCTTTTTGGATTGATGGTCGCTGGGATATTGTTTCTCTTCAAAATTTCCTGTCTCCTGAGCAACTGCTTCAAATTAAAAAAGAAAAAGTCAGTCTAGATAAAGAAGATGGCATTGAGTGGAAAATTTCTAAAGACAGAAAATTTAGCTCTAAAGCTACTTGGGATCACATTAGGAGCAAAAATACTAAGTTTTTTCTATTCAAAAGAATTTGGCACAATATAATTCCTTCTAAATTTTCTTTCTTAAGCTGGAAGCTTTTAAAAAACTTCATTCCAGTTGACAGCATCCTCTCTAACAGGCATCTAACCATTGTATCTAAATGCCAATTTTGCTGTAGTTGCGAAGAGATGAACCATCTCTTTGTCAACTGTAAGTTTGCTTGGCCTATCTGGAATTACTATGGCTGTTTATTTAAGATCCCTATAAGGCGTCATATGACTTTATCTCATATTTTCTTTTGCTGGTTTCGATTTTCTAATAATCGTTTTCACATTACTCATGTTATTCCGCAATTTGTTTGTTGGTCTATTTGGTTCAATCGTAATCAATGCAAGTTCTCTGGCTGTCATGATAATTTTATGAATGCTACTGCTAGAATCAACCGGGTTTTAAAGGGTATTGATGCTGGAAATAAACTTTACGTTAAGCACTGGTCTAATGTGTATAATGCAGGACTGACTCTTGATTGTATCAGCATTAACAAAAAGAAAAGAAATGTGAGGTACCTGAAGTGGCGTCCTCCAGCAAGGAACAGACTCAAAGTGAATGTAGATGGTGCCTCTAGTTGTACTGGTGAAGGCAGTGGGGGTGTCATTGTCAGAAACCAGGATGGAGCCATTGTTGCGGGCTTCGGTTTTCTGTATGGCAAAATGGACCCCTACCAGGCTGAATGTAGGACGATGATGGAGGCTTTGCTCATTTGCAGAAAGAATGGTTGGCATGCTGTCGATCTTGAGTCAGATTGCTTGAATCTGATTGATTGTCTTGCTCTTGGCAAGCTGGATAATCATATTACTAGTATTTGTCGTAGCCTGATCCTTTCTACTATGAAGTTGCAGCATATTTCTCGAATTCAGAACTCCGCTGCAGATTGGATCTCCAAGTGGATTCTTCATGAGCGGGTCAACAAATCCTTTGATGTGGGTAGCATTCCTCGGCCTCTTCTCGCTATTGCAACCCTCGAAAGCCTTGGAGTAGGTTATGTCGATCCGGGTTGAGGCTTTTTGTTTCTGTTCCCATCTTTGGCTTGGAAGCTTTCTCTGGGTAAGGTTTCATCTGTGGAGAGTTGATTGGTTGCCGTCGGGATATGGAAGCGATTGCCTTGATGGTTTCTGGTGTCTAGGGTTTTGTCGAAAGGGGAAAGGGAGAAGTCGATTGGGTGGTTGGTGAAAGTGTTTTCTAATTTCTGATTTAGGGTTGGCTTCGATTTAGGGCTTTTAGTCCTCCTTTTGTATCTTCTTCTCGAATTAATCCTGATTTGTATTTTTCTTTCATTTTAATAATAAAATGATTGTTTGATTAAAAAAACTTAAATAAAATAATCTAGTCAAAATTGATATGAAAAAAAAAAACAACAATAAAAAAAATGTAAAAACAATTTTTTAAACCTAAATTCTTGACGAAACTGCCCTGAGTTTCCAGGAGAACAATGTATCACGTAACGTTTAACAATATGTAATGCATTTGTTTTTGCTGTATTTTATACTTTCAAAATCGTAAAATTCCACATGCACACTTTCTTTTAATGCATCCATATAACTTTAATTAAATAAAGGATTTTATAGCGTAGTTGGCCGAGTAATACAAACACGTGTTATTTAACATTAATTAAAGAAATTTACAACATATTTAAAATAGATACAAACACATGCTTTTTATTTAACTTACATTTATTAAAGAGGTTTTAAAAAAATCGCCTCGTTTTGTGTGATTCAATAACAACTTCTATATCATGTTATAAAGAAAAGTGAACGTCTATAAAGAAAAGTAATGTGTATTGAATTTATGAAAAGTAAACGTCTATAAAGAAAAGCGTTGCATTTTGTTGAATCAATCCTAACTTCAATGCATCGTCAGACACATTCAAGAACAGTAGATTTTGATGCGACCCAACACGTTTATTTATTTTGTCAATAAAATCCTTTTCACAATTCTTTTTAATTGTGCGATATTTCAAAACTAACTCATTATAAAAGTTATATTTCAAATAAAAAAATTATATTGAAGCTTGCTTAGTTTTATGGATTAATTTATTCACCATAAAAAATAAAATTACTATAATCAATAATTTAAAACTATTAATAATATTTTTTAATTAATTTTTTTTGTTTATGATATATGTATTATATTACAAAACACGTCATTGCTAAACATTTTGAAATAAATAAATTATAATTTTTATAAATGAATGAATGTTACGATAATTTATTATGAAGTAACTATTTTTATATTAAATGACATTAAACTGTATGTCATTTATCACCTTTCGTCACCGTGTAACCATCACCATCTAGTCTACAACAAAATAAAATCTAAAAACAGCCAATGCAGTTTTCGTTCTGTCAATTCCGAATGTGCCAAACAATATTATATCCATGTCTAACTCCTTGACAAAAGATAACATGCATCACACACAACAAAACCTAAATCACAAAAAAAAAACATATATTGAAGTAACAAACTCCAAACACTGAGAAACCACTGAATTAACAAACTCTAAACATCAAGAAACCACTCGATTAACAAACTATCTCATCACTTTCACTAAAGATGATCATCCAACCATCAACTTCAACAAACAAGACAGCTTTACACTTTTAGCAAAACCCAAACACACTCTAGTTGGGAAATTTTTCCATGTTAGACAGCAGTTAACAAACATCCAGAGATTCATGAATAGATTTAAATTTAATGGTGACGTTAACATCACAATCTGGGACCCCAGATATATATTCATTGAGTTTGGCAATCTATCAAATCTTTTAAAAGTCTTGAAACGTAACATATGGTCTATAGATGCTTACCATAAGAGGCTACTAAAATGGTCTCCTTTTTTATCCAATGAAAGAATCTCTAATCACCCACATCTGAATATCATTACATAATCTGTCAAAGTTCTTATATGATGATCAAGCCATATCATATATTACTAGACTGCTGAGACATCCTCTCAAAGCGTGGGTTCCCTCAAAACACAGAGTCAAACATAATGTTTGTCAATTATGGATAGAGTTAAATGTCTCTAAAGCATTAACTTCAAAATTGTGGATTGGTTTTGACTCTTAGAATGATCAACTACACGAATATGGATTTTGGCAGCAAATAGTATATGAAGATATGTCTAATTATTGCTCAATTTGACACCATTTAGATCACTAGTAAAATATTATTAAAGCTATGTGTCTCAGTAAAATCCTCCCACACTACTTGAGTACGAAAGAGTACATCTCATTTATATTAAATTGTTTATATATACAAAACATAATAAAGATTTAAACCTTATGGATGATGGAAGAGATTTAAGTTCTCGATGTTCTAAATGTTTCAAATCTATTTCCATTCCTCGTTCAACAATTTGTATTTGCCCAATTTTATTTTAGCTTTAATTATGGAGGGCTCTTGCGAATTAAGGCTAAACTTTTTGAGAATTTTGCCTTTGGCATGGAGAAATACTCTTCTTGAAAACCTTGTCATCCACCTCTGATATTCTAAACAAACCTTAGAATTATATTTGTTGCGCATCAAATTTTTGTAATGCTCTGATCGAAGGTGCGCTTTAACCATTTTTTCTTCAATCACGTCGAGTTCGAACTTCTTGCTTCCGAATTAATTCCCTCCTCATATTTTAAAATTCAGTAGGAAGGTATAATAGTTTCAACTAGTATCACCGGTTTTATGCCCCATACCAAGGCAAAAAGTGTTTCTCATATGGTCAAGCGTTAGGTATTTTTGAAAGACCAGCGCACTTCATGTAAGATGTTTGGACAACTTCATGTGACACCCTCTAAATGTTTTTTTATACCATCATATATAGTCATGTTGGTCACATCCACTTGTCCATTATCCTAATTATAAAAATGAAAAGAGTAAATATCTTAATAAATCTTATTCTACAAAACAATATGATCACGTTGTTTTGAAATTGAGTCCCATTTTTCATAATGATGAGTTGTGGTATACCATAACTGTTACATATGTTGGAGAGTAAGAATTTTATAACTTCCTTGGACGGTGTTTACCAAAAGTTGCTCCTCCACCCGTTTGGAAAATTAATTCACTGGTACACGATTATTTTTCCTCCCCGAGCCTTCGGAAGGGGTCCAACAATGTCCAAGCCCCATTTATAAAAAATAATGGCTTCGTATATTATTTTGAGTAACACGACTAAGACTTGTATTGTGTTGGATAATCATTGGCTTGTATCATAATTTTTTACTATTTTCTTGGCATCTATTGTTATAGTAGACCAATAATATTCTTATATAAGGATTTTTTTCTAAAGCACCTTATATCCATAATGAGAACTTCATTCTCCATCATGGAGCTCCTCTATCATCAAGGCTGATGTCACGTAAAAATGGCTTGGTGAGGCCTTTATTGTTAAGTGTGTATGATAATCACACAAATTATGTTGATTTAATTTTAATTTTTCCTATTTCGATTATGCTCTCATAAAGTAGTATATATTTTAGATATTTGATAATTGGAGTTTGAAAATCCTCATCTTCTACTTCATCCCTCTCAGTTACCAGGACTTCTAAAAATATAAAGTTTTTGGCAGGGCAATAGAAGGTATGACTTGGGAGATGGATCTAAGTGTTAATGGCGTACATGTCAAGTAATTCGATGCATTATGAGATTCATTCTTTATTTCTGGGACTTGCTCAAAAGTAACATTATTAAACAAAATTGCATGTTGTCGAAGCTCTTTCAAGTACTAGATGATTGAATATTTTTTAGTGTTGACCTATATGAGTGCTTCATGAACCACCAATTCTGAGTATAAAGTATCTTTAATCGCCTTACTTTACAAATTTTAGCCAGCCAAATGTCTACAATTGCATTATCATATTCTCATTTGTTATTGAACTTTGAGAAACCAAACTTGATAGAATGTGTCAGATATCTTATGTGAGAGACGTTCCTTATATTTTTGCCCCTGATTGTTTTTTTTATTTCATCCTATGTCTGAACTGGCTAGGTTGATTGAGCATACTCCTTAGTGGCTATTGGTCTTATGGATTGGAACTCAGTTAAGAAGTCCACCAAAGATTGGGCTTTGGTTTTAGTTCATGGTTCTAACTGAATATCGTAGTCACCAAACTCTATGGGCCACCTAGTCTACGAGACACACATGGATTATGTAAAATGCTCCAAAAAGGGAAGGATTTCCAGATAATTATCATTCGATCTTGAAAGTATCATCTTATCTTTTAAGCGACGAACACCAATGTTCAGACTATCCCGACTTTGTCTTGGTTAAAGATTCCGGTGAGGTGAGAATTTTTTTTGATATTATGAAATACTTTCTCACATGTCTGAGTCCAATGGAAATTCTCCACTCCTCATAAGGCTAGGAAGAAAGGTTGACATCTCTCTGAAGATATAAAAATTAATTGGTTTTATATTTCTATTTTTTGTACTTATTTTGTATTTTGTTAGGGTCCATAATGACTAGGTTAAACAATTGATTGTGATCGACTTTAATGCTTTTATTTCTAACCATGAACCTAACAAATTTTCTTGACTGAAAACCAAAATTAACTTTTTTGGATTGAGCTTGAGATTGACTCCCTTGAAGTTTTTGAAGGTTTCAAACAAGTCAGCCACATAATCCAGTTTTTTAATGTTAGTAACCAACATTTCATCAATATAATTTTGTAGGTTTTGGTAAGTTGTATGGTAAAAACGTTGTTGATAGAGATTTTATATGTAGATACAACATTATTTAGTCTGAAGAGCAAGGTAGCTTCTACTATCATGAACAAGCATCGAGCCGTCAGGCTTTGCCGATAAGGAATAAAAACCGAAGCACACGTCATCTTATCATATCTACTCCTATAGGTAATGTTGGTTAAGCTTCAAGACTCAATCGTGAGTCGTTTGATATTACTCATGTCAGTTTCACTATAATTAGAATAATGTCACCGTTCGGTGGCATTATTCCTCGCAAATCGGTATTGTTGAACCACTTAATTGGGTATGAATTGGATTACGGTCTAGATGCGGGGAAATATGGTTATGGTGTTGGAATTCTAACTCAACTAGATGTCACTTCCTTATGTTTTTAGTGATTTTAGAAAAGGGATCTCCACCGATGACGACTCTAATAGCTTGTTTGTTAGGATGTAGATCATTTTCATATTTAAATACTGTGTTGGTTTCCAAAATTCTTAGTTCATCGGGTGTTGCCAGATCTTACCTCTCTTACCTTGGCGCAGGGTCTTAGTCATCCAATATGTGCCTTGATTTTTTTATATTTTTATCTTAAAGAATTTTAAGATTTTTCCTTCATCAATCTTATTCTAGACATAATCCTGTAATGCCCACCAATCCTTAGTATAATATATGATATCATTATGGAACTTACATTGTTTTTGTTTTTCAGTGTGCTATTTAGGTGTCTCAAACCTCTCTTCTTTTTAGACATGAGTATATCGTGAGTATGGTCATAAATAAACCCTAAATTCTTGGTGAATTTTCTAACTAGTCCCTTGTTCGGATATTAATATCATAGGACATCGATGTTATCATTATAGTTTCTTATAGATGTCCTTCTCTAATTAGGATTTTTACTATATCAATAGGTTCATATTATTCCTAGATGTTTCCAAATGTGGTTTGGAGCTCAACCGATCCACCGTTATTAATCAATTAACTTACGTTATAAGATGGTACAAGGAGTATATAATTCGACGTTGTGTTTCTAATGATTTTTTTCTCTAAAGATCTTCTCAGCCTTAATGTGAAGTTCCATTTGATTCAGAAAATTACAAAGTCGAGTTCCTTTTTTTTCATGATGGTATTTGACAGAGGTTCAAGCAGTATTCCTTGTATGTATGTCGTGACCGGCACCAAGTCATAACAGTCTTGCAAGTTGTTATTTGTATCCACAAAGCTCTTAGTGTATCCTCGTAAAATCTCTTCAACCATTTCTTGCAATATATGATGCGGTTCCCATATCACTTGATAAATTTAAAACGATTTAACTACTTTCTAAAGGTTGTTGTCAGTATTTTAATTATTTATACACATTGGGTGTGTGTGTTGAACCACATCAAGGAGCTGCATTGAAAATTAATTAAAAATAGCACGCACTTCATGTTGTCGTCTTCTCCTTAAAATATAATCTTGCTTTTACACTTCTCGATATGGTGCTTTAGGTCTCTTTTAAGACTGTGTTTTTCCATATTATGATAGAGGAAGTTTAGTGGCAGATTTTCTTACATGATGCGGGGAGCCGAAGCGGATTCCTTATCCAGCAAATCTTTATCATGTTCTAAGATAACATCAAACTGACTTTTGTTTGTAAGAGGAATGGGTAAGCCTGATAGTGTCCTGACCCCTATCATTTCTATGTCGAGTCGGTTATACCATTCATGTTTGGAAAAGCCAATGGATACCGTTGAGGATATTGAATATAGTATGAGTTCGGCTGAGCTATAGGGTTGTATTCTCTCAGGTTCCATTGAACTTTGTAAACTTACGCTGAAATATTATTCTCTCTTCCCTCCATGATTATTGTGGTCTGTGTGTCTCATTGGTTCATATTAAGGTATATCAATGCATAGTTCTGATGAAGGTGATACAAGGGTGAAGTTGTGTGGTAATAATTCGGATGAACTTCTAGCAGCGGTGCAGAAGCATGTTGATATCTAGACTGGATCCTCGGTGAATCTTGTTGAAGGCTCTCCAATTCATTGAAGTACATGTTAAATTCTTAGGTAGATCCTAATAGAAGCTTGTTACAGGTTCGACTGTACTCCACAAAATGAAAGAACCCGTTGGCTGTTCGGGTGGAACACCTGGGAGATCTGTTATTGGAAATTCAGCTGTAACGTCGTAGAATACTACTGGACATTTGACTTGAGCACCGCATAAAAATAGTATTTACGAAAATTATGCATAATTAAATTTGTAAAAATAATATTTTACTATGAATATAATTAAAAGTATATTCAACATTATAGATGACATAAATTAAAAATAATATCTTAATGATCTTATATTTTAATGTCTTTAATATTTTTAAACCGACTAACTTTCATTCCTAAATGAAATTATACTCAAAGATAATAATATATTTGTAGCGAATTCTATGTGCATTTTATTATACGGGTTGTATTCATTATTTTCATAAAAAATAACAATAATGATTTATAAATTATAAATTATTCTTATATCAATCTAAATATGTATATTAAAAAAAATTATTAGTATTTACAAACTTGCAAAAACCGGTATAAATTGATTTACGAAAAATGAAAACAAAAACGAGTTATCTATAAATAAACAAAAAAAAAATCGTAACCAATTTAAATGGTATAGAATTGCAAAAACTAGTAGAAATTAATTTCTACCAAGATTTAATGATGCGTTAGCTCGTATCCCAGCTGTCGGGTTTGGAAGTTGTCTCGGTGTTAGATAAGGGAATCTCTTAGGTCACTTTAAGATATTTCAAAGATATTCGTAAGTAGAGTCATATGATCAATAAAATTTAACCGTTAACAAATTTAATTTATGTTATTATAAGTGTGAGCTCTTTGACCTCCGTTTCGGGCTTCTAATTCACTTGGACTAGTAAGGAACCTCGTACCCATATTTTGTAAAAAAATGAATGTGTCTTAGTCAACAATGATATAATGACTTAATTATAATGTATTTCATCCATGATGGTTTTTCTCGTACTTCAGATCACACACCGGTCATCTTGAATCTTGGAACCCCTCATATACATATAAAAAATTACTTCAAATGTTTCAATATGTTACAGACTCACCTTGGTTATAGCGATATTATTTTAAATACCTAGACCACTATGATATCTGTTCAAGGTATGTGTTTAGTTTCGCAAAAAATCACTCGATTTGAATATTTCATTCGCGGTCTTAACTGATATGAATATAAAAATATAAGCTTTCGAGTGACCAATGCCCAAAATGATCTTTTTACAACTTAATCCCTAGTAGCTCTAGACTCTTCAAACCCCATTATCATCTCGACGGAGATCAAAATTCCTCATTTCTCAACAAAGCTGATAAATGTTTTTTAAACAAAATATATGTGGTCCATTGTTAGTAATAACAACAACTTTATCCGATGTAATTGGATTAAAAATATATGTGGTCCATTGTTAGTAATAACAACAACTTTATCCGATGTAATTGGATTAAAACTGAAAATATTAAAAATAACTTTTTTATATATTATAAATCATGGTTTATCTCCCTCATAGGCTTAGATGAAAATCTTACGAATAAGATCATGTCTAGCAAAAATGTACAATGTGATGATAGGTAATAGTGAGCCAACATCTTTTTTGGTATGATTAATAATTCTAGGTTGACAAAAGATCACTACGGAAAAAGTATAATTAATGATTCTAGGTTGAAACAAACCTCAAGTTTTCATACATCATTTTGGATAGACTTTGGAACTGGCCAAATTAAATTAGGTATGCAAGTGGTAAAAATCACCATAACCTTGTGGAGATAACAACCTCATCATCTCGCTCATATCTCCAACTATAAATAGGAATGTTGTTCGATGTTAAACCGCCAAGAATGGAAGCGTAAAGTTCATAATTAAAGACACATACAATGTCATCTGTACATCCACTAACTCTGTCGGTGGACCGGATTAATATAGCATAAATAAAACATATTCTATCATCCTTTATTTTTTAGATTGTTATCAACGATAAGTTATCTATCCGAGATACGCTTATCAACTGGAGACTAAAAATTCTCCGGGATTGTGTTATGTGACATTTCGGTGTTGAATCCATAAATAATATCCACGTTATGTTTCCACTCAAGATATCTGAGAAATTGTCAGTACGATGCTCAAATTTGTACTAAATGTCCATGATTAACCATCTTAGATTCTGCAGGCTTCGAATTAGCCTCCCACCAACATACATTATCTATGACATTCGTGTTTTGGCACTATAATATACCACATTTGACGGGAAATAAACTCAATAATTGTTGGCTCTCATGTCGTTCTTGTTTCCATAGTTTCACATTATATGTTTTATCATGTCTCGTTGAGATACTTTGGTATCAAAATTGTCCGACCGATATTCTCTCGCTTGATTCCAACTTATTTTTATTAAATGCAAATATCCATTTTTTTCGTTATTGTAAATTAGACCGGATGATTCTCAATTATTGTGATAATATTAGTGTTATTTGATTTTTATCTTATTGGTTTTTGGTCCAATTTTTTTTCTCTAGCTAATTCTTTCACATTTTTGTAAGTTTCACGTGTGATTCTGAAATATGTCTTAATATTTATATGAAAAATTTTAATTATTTATTTTACAATTTTATTCTAAAAAAATCACGAAATCATAAATATATTTGCATATATCTAAATTTTTTTTTATCAAATACTGTTTATATATAACTGATAAATACAGTATTATTATATAGCATTTAGTGGGAAACCGATTTAAACATAAAAAAAGTTACACCGACATTTATAAAAAAAAATAAAAAATTGAATCGAGTAAAAGAAATTAAAAAACTAATTCGAACAAAATAATATATATATATATATATATAAATAGATTTATCGAATAATAAACAATAATAAATTTATATCTTTAAATAAATTATTTTTATTTATTTTTTTCAAAATTATTTTTTCAAAGTTGTTTTTCAAAGTTTTTTTTTTCTCGCGACCTCGAAGATACCCATTTTTTTTCTACATAATATAGTACAAAAGAAGAGTATAAATGCATGACGATACTGAAAGAAAGAAAGAAGACTGACTAAGCAACCGACACGGCCTCCAAAGTCAAATCGAGCTTTTTATCCCGGTACCCGGTGGACCTTCTTTACGACTTTTTGAAACTTTTTTAAGTTGAAATCATATGCTCTGGAATCTGGATGGACTCCAATCTTTCACCTAGGCTAGCTCATAAGTTTTGCATTGGTTTTATGGCTACTCTTGCAGCAACCGGTGTTTTAACAATGTCTATTCTGTTCATATTTCAATTTTAAGAAATGATGGTTTATAACTTTTTCTAAATAATATTAATATCTCAAATTTTAAATTACAGGATAGTTATATACATAAATTAATTGGTTAGGCCAAACTAATGTGTATAAAAAATAATATCATGCTTCGTAATAGATTTGTTAATTTTTAAAATATTGCAAAATCAATTGAAGATGACAAAAAAATCCACCTATTATATGTGAATAATACGTTTTTATTTGTTTTATTTGTTTTATTCAAAATATATAACTAATAGTGATATATTGATAATTATCTAAAACAAGGCATAATTTTTAATTATTATTTAGTATTACCAAAATTCGGTTAATTTCCCTATTTTACATCATAGTCTTTTTGTAATATTATAAATGCTTATAAGATACATAAATTTAGACAAAGAAAAATATTCTAATGTGAACGACTAATTTACCGTTTTAAATAAAAAAGAGTTATTTTCCAACGTCAAAACCATGTTATTAAATGTAAAATAAGGGATTAAAGATTCAAATTGGAATTTAGTCGCAATGCTCACACATTTTTTGATATACAGGATATATCAATATTATTAATTGGTTGTATTATATGTAGATCGGTTGTATTGATCGACGAAGAATATGAAATTTCGATAGTTTTTTTTAAAATTAAAATTTTGAAGTTTTAGAAAATGAGGTTCGAATAGTGGAATTAGACTGTAAACCGATAAACTCTGATCAAAAGGATAAAACTAGGGATGAGGATTCGGTTCAGATATTGGTTTGGTTAATTTTAGTTTAGTATGTAATTTAAATAATTTTGATATCCGCTTAGCCTTTAATATGTCTCTATTTTAATGCTTTAGTGATGGTTCACTCCCAAGAGGCCTCACATTAGTAGTTAAGATATTTCATTCACTTATATATTCTAAGTATTTTCCAATCTAAGGGATATGGGATGAAAGATCAAGTTTATTCACTCTTAACACTCTCTCTTAAACTTGATCCGCATACATTCTCATTCGATGCATTCCGCCTCACTCAATACACCCATTGCATCGCTTAGAACGCAGTTTTCAACTTTGCTCTAATATCATGTTAGAATATATATATCACCAACTAATGTGATATTGTACGCTTTCAGCGATTAGTCCCGCACGACTTTACTCTTGGTTTACTCCCAAAAAGCCTCATATTCGTTGAGATATTTCATTAACTTATATATTTTAAGTACTTTTTCAGTCTAAGCGATATGAGATAAATGATCAAGTTTACTCACTCTTAACAAAATAAAAATGTTAGATGCTAGATACGAGAGCAAGGTAAAATGAAAATGTTAGATGCTAGATGTGAGACCATAATAAAATGAAAATATTAGATGTGAGAAAATGGTAAAATAAAAATACTAGATACAAGAGACCAAGATTAATTGAGTTCACGAATATATATATATATATATATTCATGATCTAGTTTTGTTCGTCTTGAAAAATTCAATGATATTTTTTCTCCGAGTTATGATTTAAAATGTACTAACTTTTAGAAAATTAAATCATAAATTCATAGATAAAATATACGTGTTTGATGCTTTTATATATGATGGTGTTTTGGTAGAAAATATGACCCATTTTACTATTGGTAACTTATATTTTTTGGATAATAATACTTAATTAAATTTTTGGTTGAGACTTAAATAGTAACTCACCAATATTATATATAAGGTATCTTAGTTTCAAATTTTAGATTGCTTTGAAATTTGATTATCTACGATGTTTAAAAATTAATATCGTTTATATTCAAGAATCTAGTTTTTAATTCAAAATTTATTATATTAAAAATATTTTTAAAAACAAATCATAACATTTTTCATCGCAAGCTATAAAAACCAAATTTGTTCCAAATTAATTAAAGATTTAACCATGTAGTAAATGAAAATATTTAAATATTACTACTATATATGATTAGGAATATTAACGAGTCTAAAAAACCGTGGTATTTATTATAACAACGTTAGAAATATTAGAGCATAAGCTCGATCCCTCACTTGATCAGTTGTCCCACATCGCTTAGACTGAAAATAATATACAATATATAAGTGAATGAAACATCTCAACTAATATGAGGCCTTTTGGGAGTATCATCCAAAAGCAAAACCGTGCGGGTTTTTTTGGCTGACCCAAATCAGACAATATCATACTAGTATTCACACTTATATATTCTTGACATGGTATCAGAGCAAAATTCCTAATTGTCTTTATTTTATCATTCTTATAAAAAACCAGAATTTAAAAAAAATCATATTTTTTTATCACCATGGCTGACTATTCTTACACTTTCCCATTGGAAATCCATACCAGTATCTCAAAGAGTTTCAACACTAATAGCATCGTTCAAGGGTTTACTGCCTAACAAATACAACAATTAGCACAAGCAATCAGTACACTAGATCACAGTAATTCTGGTAATGTTGATGCATATGCGTCTGCAACAGGTTTGATTTCATCTACTATTGTGTCTGTTAATTCTAGTTGTACAAGTCCTTGGATTTTGGATACTGGCGCCACAGATCATATTGTCTCTCATATATCACTCTTAATCGATCCCAAGCCTTCCACTATTACTAATGTTAATCTACCAAATGGTGTAGCACCGCAAATCACTCACACTGGCACAATTAATTTTAATTCGAAATTAACCCTTACAAATGTCTTGTGTGTACCCTCCTTTAATTTAAATATAATTTCAGCTAGCAAACTGACCAAAGAATATAATTGTTGCATCATTTTCTTTCGTGACTATTGTATTTTGCAGGACTTGGTTTCGGGGAAGATGATTGGCTCAGGTAGACAACGTGGTGGTCTATACTATATGCATCCATCAACAAATAAATCGACTATATGTACGGTTTCTCAGTCATCTGACCCATGGCACTTACGCCTAGGCCATCCATCTTTGTCTCGTTTTAAGTTACTTTCACATTAAATTACAGGCATTCACAAGGAGTTAGGAAATAATTGCACAATTTACCCACAAGCAAAACAAACACGCTTACCTTTTCCAAAAAGCTCAATAAATACAAAATTTCCTTTCTCTTTATTACATTGTGACGTCTGGGGTCCTCACAAAGTTCCTTCATATACAGGTTCACGTTATTTTCTTACAATTTTTGATGATTTTACTCGATGCACATGGACATTTGTTATGCACCATAAATCAGAAACACAATATTTATTAACTTATTTTGTGCAATTCGTCAAAACCCAATTTCAAAGAGATGTTCAAAAAATACGAGTGGATAATGGTACTGAATTTCTTCCTCTTCGTAGTTTTTTAAAACAAAGGCATTGAACTTCAAAATTCTTGTGTTTACACCCCATAACAAAACGGAGTTGTCGAACAAAAACATAGACATATTTTAAATGTTGCTCGTTCTCTCATGTTTCAATCAAATGTACCACTTAAATTTTGGGGGGATTGTATTTTAACAGCTGTTTATTTAATCAATCGCATTCCTACTCCTTTAGTATCAAATAAGTCCCCATTCGAGGTCTTATATAATCGGTCTCCCTCACTCACGCACTTACGCGTTTTTGGTTGTGCATGTTATGTAACTAATATTCATCCCAAACATAAATTTGACTCTCGTGCATCCATTTGTGTTTTTTGGGATATTCACATGGAAAAAAAGGCTACAAAGTTCTTGATTTACATACTTATAAAGTTTCCACAAGTCGTGATGTCCACTTTGAGGAAAATATATTTCCCTTCCATCCCGCTTCCAACTTTCCTTTTCCAAACCAATCATCATCGTCATCTTTCAATCAAACACCTAACTCATTAGTTACAGTTCCCAATCCTACATCTTATGACTCAGAGCCTCAGCCATTATATCTTTCATCTCCATCCAATCCCAAAAATCTCACACCTTCAACCTCTAAATCTCCTAAATCTACAAAATCATCTATGAATTCAGCACCCTCACTCATCACTCCGTCATCACCTTCCGCTCCACCAACACCTTCTACTCCACCAACATCTTCAACTACCTCACCTCCCTCAACCATACCTCCTTCTACTACCGTTCCTAATGATATCTCAGTTCGTCGTTCCACCCGCCATATTCAACCTCCTACATGGCACCAAGACTATGACATGTCTACCGAGATCAATCAATCTTCAACGCAATCGAGTTCTCGTCAATCTACAAGGTATCCTCTCTCCTCTCACATTTCAAATTTATGATTTTCCCCTAACCATCGTGCTTTCATAGCTTTGTTAACATCACAAAAAGAGCCTTCATCTTTTGAACATGCTAATTATGATCCACTCTGGCGCCAAGCCATGTCCACTGAACTTCAGGCTCTAGAGCATAACAACACTTGGCAGATGGTTCCTCTTCCTCCAGGGCACAAACCTATCGGATTCCGTTAGGTTTATAAGATCAAATACAACTCTGATGGAACTATTGAACGATATAAAGCCCGTTTGGTGGCTAAAGGTTACACTCAAGTTGAAGGTATTGACTATCAGGAGAATTTTTCTCCAACTGCTAAACTTACGACCCTTCGATGTTTGTTGACTATTGCAGCCTCCAAAAATTGGTATACTCATCAACTTGATGTTCACAATGCCTTTCTTCATGGAAATCTAAATGAAGAGGTATATATGTCTCCACCTCCTGGTCTCCGCCGACAGGGGGAGAATTTGGTATGTCGGTTTCGGAAGTCTATTTACGGTTTAAAACAAGCATCCTGAAATTGGTTCTCCACTTTCTCAGCTACTGTCAAAACTGCAGGTTACATACAATCAAAAGTAGATTATTCACTTTTTACTAAATCTCAAGGTAACAAGTTCACTGCTATTCTCATCTATGTTGATGATATCCTATTGACTAGGAATAATTTACATGAAATCAAATTGTTGAAGAATCATCTACTCCAACATTTTCACATTAAAGATCTTGGCGATTTAAAATATTTTCTAGGTATTGAATTTTCTCGATCTAAAAAAGGAATATTTATGTCTCAAAGAAAATATGCATTACATATTTTACAAGACACAGGATTATCAGGAGTAAAACCCGAAAAATTTCCAATGGAGCAGAACTTAAAGTTAACTGATGAAGACGGTGAGCTACTTCATGATTCGACTAGATATCGCAGACTAGTTGGCAGGTTAATATATTTGACAGTAACCAGGCCTGATATTGTGTATTCGGTGCGTACATTGAGCCAATTTATGGGAGAACCTAGGAAGCCACACTGGGAAGCAGCGGTAAGAGTCCTCCGTTACATCAACAAATCACCGGGTCAAAGTCTTTTATTTCCATCAAAAAACAATCTTACACTCACGACCTTTTGTGATTCAGATTGGGGTGGATGTCGTATGTCAAGACGTTCCATTTCTGGATATTATGTTTTTCTTGGATCATCACTCATATCATGGAAATCAAAGAAACAAACTAATGTTTCACGATCATCTGCAGAAGCAGAGTATAGAGAAATGGCAAATACTTGTTTGGAATTAACCTGGTTGAAATACATACTTACAGATTTGAAGGTCGTCTTGGATAAACCAGCATCATTGTTTTGTGATAATCAAGCAGCTTTACATATTTCTGCTAATCCAGTTTTTCATGAGCGTACTAAGCATATTGAGATTGATTGTCATATCATTCGAGAAAAAATTCAAGCTAAGGTAATTCGGCCATACTATAACTCTACAAAGATGCAATTGGCAGACATATTTACAAAAGCACTCGGGAAAGATAAATTTTATTTTTTGTGTAGCAAGCTGTGAGTCTTTGATTTACACTCTCCAACTTGAGGGGGAGTATTAAATTAGATTTGTATTTATAATAAAGTAACTGTAGACATTAAGATAGATTGATTGTTACACTAGTTACAATCATATATTTAGGCGTTACCGGTCTTACTGTATTGATTATGGTCATAATTAGTCATAATTAGTCATAATTAGTTATAGATGTAGTCCATGTATATATAGCTTCTTACCGTAGCATTTTGTGAATCATTCAAACAAGAGAATAATATTAAATTTTATTAAGTCTCTTTTCATTTATTTTCTTACATAAAATACACATCTTTGTTTTTATCATGGTATCAGAGCCAAAAAGTCCTAAGCGTTGTGTTTAACAGGCGGTCATGTCCGTCATGGGAAATATCATGCCCATTACATATATAACCACATATCAGGATCAAGTTTAAGAGGGAGTATTAGAGCATAAACTCGATCCCTCACTTGATCAGTTGTCCCACATCGCTTAGACTGAAAATAATATACAATATATAAGTGAATGAAACATCTCAACTAGTATGAGGCCTTTTGGGAGTATCATCCAAAAACAAAACCGCGAGGGTCCTTTTGCTGACCCAAAGCGGACAATATCATACTAGTATTCACACTTATATATTCTTGACAAGAAAATATCAAAAATCAATATTACGTCAACAATTGTTTGGTCAATTTGAAATTTCATGATGTACAAATTAATTTTTTTAAACATCGATATTATATATTATAGTGAGTATCCATGAGTCTAGTTCCTAATGAATATAAAATATATAGACAAAGTTATTGTATTTCTCGTAACATTTGTCGAAGCTGGCAAAATGTTTTGTTTTCTCATTAACAAATATTTAATCCATTTGTATAGATACCATATATGACCGTGAAGATCCAAGAATTTAGTTTACTGAAAA
Source organism: Limnanthes douglasii subsp. nivea (assembly GCA_036936605.1). Classification (NCBI taxonomy): domain Eukaryota; kingdom Viridiplantae; phylum Streptophyta; class Magnoliopsida; order Brassicales; family Limnanthaceae; genus Limnanthes; species Limnanthes douglasii. Next base: position 224,570,380 of record JAUPFV010000004.1, on the reverse strand, counting down.
ATGATATTATATTAAATAAAATATCAAACAAAATTAATATATTTCTTGTAACAATCGTCAAAACTTTCACAAACCAAATTTACATAAATATATATTATGTTAATTTGAGATTTAATTATTTTAAGATTGAAAATATTTAAATATTGACATCTTATATGATTGCGAAATGTTAGGTCAAATAATATAACTAAGCTCGTATGTAGTTTATTTTATCTAAACATGTTAGATTAAAAGATAGTAAAACTGGCGATGATAATAGGACAGCGAAGATGATACAAGTGTTAGACTCATTAAAAAAGAGCTGGAGTGAATTTGAAAAGACAGTGTAATTTATGGAGTCATAAATTACACATTAAAGACTGTAAACGTTTTTTCTTCTTTATGTGTGAGTCTCTACAAAAAAATTAAAAGCTAGGTTTTTTCTGTATGCATCGAAAATGGGCAGAGTCAGTGTGTCTTTCTAATAAAATCGATCTGCAGCACGTCCGGATACATAGGCATAATTTCCTGAACTCTCTTAAAAATTGTGTGTTTGATTTTATTTTTGTTTTGTGTTTCTTTTCTTTTCTTTTGATCTGATTACAATTGTGTATTTTCCCAAAACCCCTTTTTACATCAAGCCAATTTCGAAGTGATTTTTCAGGAATTAGCGTATTTCCCTTACAACTGGTATCAGAGCCAGGATGGTAGTGATCCAAAGGAGGTCAGATTTGAGTGGGAACAATGGCTATAGATGAAGGAAATGTGAGACTCAAAAAATTCGATGGTGTAGATTTTGGGTTCTGGAAGATGCAGATTGAAGATTATCTATACTAGAAAAAAACTCTACCAACCCCTCTCAGAGAAGAAACCAGAAAGTATGAAAGATGAAGAATGTACCCTTCTTGATAGACAAACTCTTGGAGTCATTCGATTGACGTTATCTCGTAATGTTGTTTTTAACATCGTAAAGGAAACAACCACGACGGGTCTTATGAAGGCTCTCTCTAGTATGTATGAAAAGCCACCATCGTCTAACAAAGTTCACTTGATGAGACGTTTATTCAATTTACAAATGACGAAAGGCGCGTTGATAGCTCAACACCTCAATAAACTCAATACAATCACAACCCAGTTGAGTTCAGTTCAAATTGATTTTGATGAAGAAATAGGAGCACTGTTATTGTTGTCTTCACTACTAGATAGTTGGAACGCTACTGTAACGGCGGTGAGTAGCTCATCAGGAAGCAATAAGTTGAAATTTGATGATGTCCGTGACCTAGTTCTCAGTGAAGATATTCGAATGAGAGAATCAGGTGATTCGTCAATCTCCTCACTCTTACATACAGAGTCAAGAGGAACAAATTCAACCAGAGGATATGGACGCGATAAATCAAACTACTGAGGCAAATCAAGAGACAGGAGGTCCAAGTCTAGAAATCCTAAAAACTCTCAGGGGTTGAGAAACATAGAGTGTTGGAATTGTGGGAAGACCGGACACTATAAATTTTAGTGCAATAGAGAACCAAAGGACTAGGAGAAGAAGAGAGAGGAAAATATCACTTTAGAAGGAGACGATGCGTTAATATGCTCCTTCGAGAGCAGGGAAGAGTCTTGGGTGTTTGACTCTGGAGAATCGTTTCATGCTACATCAAAGAAAGAATTCTTCGAGAGGTATGTCCATGGTAACCTTGAAAAATTATATCTTGGTGATGATCAACCTTGTGATATTATTGGTAAAGGTACTGTGAAGATTAAGTTGAATAGGTATGTATGGGAACTCAAAGATGTTAGACATATCCCTGATCTAATAAATAATTTAATCTCAGTAGGGCAGTTGGCTAGAGAAGGCTACACTACTATTTTTCATGGTGACAATTGGAAGATTTCAAAGGGAGAAATGACGATTGCTCGCGGAAAGAAGAGTGGTACTATTTACAAGAAAGTAGAGACGAGTTGTTCAATTGCAATAGCAGAAAAAATGAAAATCTAAATGTTTGGCACCAGAGGCTTGGCCACATGAGTGTGAAGGGTATGAATATTATGTACTCGAAAGGGAAGCTTTCAGGTCTTAAGTCAGTCCATATAGACATGTGCGAAGATTGCATACTTGGAAAACAGAAAATGGTATGTTTTGAAACGAGTGGTAGAACCCCAAAGAAAGAAAGGCTGAGATTGCATACTTGGAAAACAGAAAAGGGTCAGTTTTGAAACGAGTGGTAGAACCCCAAAGAAAGAAAGGCTGGAGCTTGTTCACTCTGACATTTGGGGGCCAACAATTGTTTTATCTATAGGAGGGAAACAATATTTTGTGACTTTCATCGATGATCATTCTCGAAAGGTATGAGTTTATTTTCTAAAGCATAAATCTGAAGTGTTTGATGTTTTTAGAAGATGGAAATCTATAGTTGAGAATGATACAGGTTTGAACATTAAAAATCTGAGGATCGATAATGATGGTGAATATGAGGACACCAAATTCAAGAAGTTTTGCTATGAGCATGAGATCAGGATGAAGAGAACCTTGCCAGGTACGCCTCAAAACAATGGTATTGTCGAACGTATGAACACAACGTTGACAGAAAGAGCCAGAATCATTCATATACAGTCTGGTTTATTGAAGCAGTTCTAGACAAACGCAATCAACAAATCGGCTTACCTGGTTAACCGAGGCCCATCGGTTCCCTTAGAACATAGAATAGCCGAGGAGGTATGAAGTGGTAAGGATATAAAATTATCACATCTAAGAGTTTTTGGTTGTACAGTATATGTTCATATAAATGATCAAGGCAGGAACAAGATTGATCCGAAATCAAAGAAATGTTTCCTGATCGGCTATGGCGAAGATGAGTTTGGTTATAGTGTTTGGGATGAGGAAAACATGAAGATGATATGAAGCAGTGATGTTCAAGGACAAGCATAAAACCGAAGCAAATGACTCAAAGCCATACGAATAAGTATTTACAGATATCGAGGGAATCTGAGATAGTCAAGAAATATAGTCGACCAGATTAACCCCTCAGCAAGAAGAGTCAGTTGGACAGACCAATCTACAGCAGTCTGATACCCGACAGCCGACCAAGGCAGTTCTTGTTTTGAGAAGATCTTCCCAACCCCATGTTCCCAACAGGAGATACTTGAACTATCTATTACATACCAATGGATGGGAACCTGAATGCTATGATGAAGCTTGTTAGACCAATGATGCTAGCAAGTGGGAGTTTGCCATAAAAAATGAAATGAAGTCTTTAATCTCAAATGATACATGGGAAGTAGATGAGTTACCAATAGGTAAAAAGGAATTTCATAACAAATGGATGTATCGGATGGAAGATTAGCATGATGGCTCCAAGAGATACAAATCCCGACTAGTTGTCAAAGGGTTCCAGCAAAAGAAAGGAATTGATTACAGTGATATTTTTGCTCTAGTTGTGAAGCTCAATACTGGTTTGGTCTATTTTGGGCTGGGGGTATTTTGGTAAAGTATATTGTGAAGTTTAAAGTGTTTAGTGTTTAGTATGGAGAGTAGAAAGATAATTAAGAAGCCTGTTTGTATTAAATGTTGATCACCCTCATTAATGAGAGTGGTTGGGGTATTTATACTCTTAATTAATGACCCATGGGCTTTCGGGTCAAGTTATGAAACCGGGTTAAGTTTAAAGACCCATTAGTATTTTAAGTAGATTAGCAAATAGCTTAGTCAAAAAGTGTTTTACTTTTGTTTTGTCCGAATTATTTAGTGGTGTGTCATTTTCCGAATTACCCCTATACGGATTATGTAGTGGCCTGTGTCTGAAGATTCCGAACTCATCAGTAGCTCCTTTTTTAGGCCTTGCCAAATATCTTTGGTAGGGCTAAAAAATTCACTAAGCCAGTCTCAACTTTATCCGACCTGCCCATGCGGTTCGTATTATGAAGTTTGCTTTTAACATCAACTCAGTTTGAAGTTTGTCAGAACTGGTTTCTCTTTCCAGAATTCTAAGAGTTTTTCTTCTGGTTTTGTGGGACACGTGTCGATATTTGGTTCGACCTACCAGTCGTTATTTTTCCTAGACCGGCGCGCCCACTAATTCTAGAAAGTTACCTAGGCCTTTGATTCTCACACGTTTGCGCAGCCTTTAATCATTGCAAACCCCTCTTTAACTTCTCCTAGGTAACAGTTACTTTTTTACTGTTATATAAATTCTCTTTCACTATTTCATTGTCTTCCACACTCAAAGTTTTTTTAGAGAGATTTCCATTTTCACCTTCAACTTGTTCTTGAGAGGTTATATCTTCACAGCCAGAAATACACTAGTTAAAGGCGGTTGGTTAAATTTATCAGAGTTAGAAAGATGAAAAAAGGTAGAAAGGGAGAATCACATTGTTGTCGGCCTCTCAGTTTCTCCAAGTGAGAAATCCAGCGAACCGACACAGCCGATCAAGGGTCATCTTCATTTAAAAACCCTAGGCCCAGACAGTTATTCAAACCAAGCCTTTCACCCCTTCTCTCGGGTTCTTCTGTTCAAGAATCCCAACCTTTTATGCCTAAAGAAAAAACAGTTTCATGTATCAGAAAACCCTCCCCCTTCATTGCTATGGGTTCTGATTCTGAAAAGTCTCCGGAGAGGATAACCCCTCGCCGAACAACTCGCTAAACTAAAACCCAATCTACACCTTCACTCACAAAGCCCTCCGGATCGGAGGCATCTAAAGCAGCCTCAAGGGCCAAGCCCTCCGGATCCCAACCTCAACCGGACACCAGGCCTTTAGAGGTAACAAGTGCTCAACCATCCGAACATCCTTTGGTACCAAAAACTGACCCCCCCCCCCCCCCCCCCGCCCTCCATTTAAGGCAACTGATAAATCTTCCACAGTGATAGAAGAAGTATTGAGGAGGCTCCCTTTGAAACCGATGCATAAGGTCAAACGGGGGATGCTGCTTCTGAAAAGAAGGGCAAAAGCAAGGTTAAAGTCTGTATGACTCATCCGGAGCTTCAGGAGTGCCTAAAGGGCAATGTAGGCCCTTGCTTCAAACACGTTAGTGTCAAGTAGCTGTTGGATCTACAAAACATAAACTACATCTACACCCACACTGTTGAGTTGGGCTGGATCCGGACAAAATAGGGGATTTTCAGAGTCAGTGAAGGTAATGATACCTATCACTCCGGAGACTCCCATGGACTGCAAGCTTAACGAGGTGGTGATTTTCACCGAAGTGCTAGTCTGGGAACTTCGGTTTCCATTGGACCTAGAAATCGTCAGGTACTTCCACCTAGTTAAACTCTGCCCTAGCCAGCTAAGCCCCAATGCATGGTATTCTCTCCTTGCTTGCATAATGGCATTAAGGTTGTAAAAAATCCCACTCCCAATGGAGCAGTTTGCTGCTGTGGCAAGCTTATGCAAGAATCATCAGATTCTATTCTACCATCACAATATGGAGAACAACTTCAAAGTGGTACATGACTTGCTGGAGTCCGAAAAGAACTGGAGGACACACATTCTGTTTGTTAGTGGGACATGGGAGAACGACAGGAAGATTAAGGCCAACACCAATCCTAGCATGCTGACTAGCAGATGGAAAAGTACTGGAAAGTTCCATTCATCTCTTTGTCTTTCATGTTTTTTTAAATTATAAGTGTTTTCATTCTGATTAACTTGTTTTGAATTTTTAGTGCTACACTTGGAGGATGGGCAGAAAACCTGTCCAAAACTCAAAGCATGGGATGCAGAGCATTGGGGGAATGTCTTCCACAACTACTTCACATCGGGAAACTTGTGAGGTCCCATCTGTGGAGCGCCACAGGTCGAAGAGACCTCACATGGGAAGAGCTGACTATCCTTCCTCCTCCTGGTGTAATTCTTAAGAGGACAGAGGCCAATGATGGCAAAGTATTTTTACCCTTCAGAGCAAAGGCGCCCAGCAAGATGAAGAATAAGAAGAAAAAAGCTGCAGCATAGTTAGGTCAAGCAGAGGGGACATGTTCAGGGAACCAATGAGGAATTGATGCTGCCCTGCTCAAGCTAGTAGAGGCTGAGACAATAAAAGAGGCTGGAGAATCGCAAAACCCACCAAAGCCTCCTAAGAAAGACAGGTTAATGAGGGCCAGCAGCGATGAGAAAGCTGCTAAGAAGAAGAAGGTCACAAAGGGAGAAGAAATAATTCTTCGCCCTTCGGAGATCCAACCTCCACCAGCCCCTGTTGATCCCACCTTGCAAGAGAAAATCCCAACAGATTTGCAGTTCGGAGAGATTTTCGGGGGAGGGAATGAAGAAGTGGACATTAGTTCCCTTCAGGACATTGATTTATACTTCAATGATTCTGAGAAGGATGACTTCGCAGGTCCCTATCGCCCCTCCAACTCTATCAATATGGTGACTTTTAATGGTAAGTCTTTCTATGTTCTTGGAGAGCAGGATGTCTTGAGCCACTCCCTCATCGGTCACATCCGACCCATACTTGATCTGGAAAGGCAGGTGAAAAGCCAAAACAATCTCATCAACTGCCTCACCACTAACAAGAAATCTCTATCAACCAACCTCTTAAATGTTAACCAATGCATAGAGGAAGTAAAGAAAGAGATGGAGGCATTGAAGAAGGATAAGGAGGACTCAGCAGCTAAGTTAGCCACATCGGAGGCAGCCAGGACTGAGCTGCAAACTAAGTATTCTAACTTAGAAAAAGACTTCACAATGCTAAAACAGGAAGTGCAAAGCAAGGATGGTGCCATTCAAAACTTATCTGATGAGAAGGCTAAATTGGAGAACTCTGTTTCAGAACTGACCTAAGAGAAGAAAGACCTAAAGAACTAGTAAGAGCAAGCTATCCAAGCAGGTATTAATAAATATACCAGTGAGGTGATAGACTTATTCGAGAAAAGAGATGATCAAGTCAAGTCTGACATAGTGCTGCTCTTTCATGAGAATTTTTTAAAGAGGACCCATGGTCCTTTATGGAAATATGTGGAATACGAAGACCTTCTAGTTCACACCATGGCAGATGGCGACAAGCACAACTACTCCAGTGGAATCGATTCCACTATTGATGATGAAGAGGGAACTTGTGAGAGTTCGAGTGCTGAACTCAAAAATCCTAAGAAAGGTAAAGGTGATGAAGGAACTTCCGAAGGGAACAAGCCCTAAGGTCTTATATTATTTTTTGTCTTTTCTGAACAATTAAATTCCTTGGATGGCCAAGGCATATTTTGTAATGTTTAAACACCTAAAGTTCTTGGATGGCCAATACATGTTTTGTTTTCCTATTCGGTTCGAGTCCGAATAGGTTTAATTTATCAAACTTTCTTTTATTTAATACTTTCTTTTAAACTTTTCATGGCCAATGTTTAAGTAGCCTCTAACATTTCAGAAGTATTATAGTGAGAGTGTTTAATATCTCCGATGACATGTATTTAATAGTCATCACTTAACCCGATTTATCCGATCTACTAAAGATCCAAGGCGTTGAACAAGTGATTTGTAATTGAATTAAATTATAGTAAAAATACTCAGAATATTTTAAAAAGGCATCACATATTATAAATAAAAAACCGGACACCTCATTATAACCTCCTTGCGCCACCATGGTAGGAAAGAGTATGCCCCATAATATTTATATTGATATCTAACAAGTAAATATTTACACAAAAAGTTTATTCTAAATATAACATGAGATGTTCAATATTCTATGGGTGCTTCAAAACTATTCCTTCTTTGCCTTCAAGCCTATATGTCCCAGGCTTAAGTTTTTCAGAGACCTCATAGGGGCCTTCCCAGTTCAGAGCCAGCTTACCGAACTGCTTCTCCTTGGTGTGTAAGAAAACTTTTCTTAACACCTTATTTCCTGGTTGAAAATCTCTTCTCTTGATTTTTGGAAGCAAATCTACTCCTCATCAAGCCTTGGTAGTGAGTTGTTCTTAAGTGAGCTTTAACCCTTCTTTCTTCTATTAAGTCCAACTGATTCCTAATTGCTATCTCATAAGCTTGTTCGGAATAGTTGTGGACCGTATACAATGGTAGGGTAGCTTCCATGGAGGTAATTGCATCCATCCCACACACCAAATCAAAAAGAGATTCATGTGTAGCCGCCCGGGGAGTAGTTCGGTATGCCCACAATACTTCTTGCAAATAACTTGGCCACTTCCCTGCAGCTCCTTCTAGATTCTTTTTTAATCCGGACAGAATAATCTTGTTGGAAACTTTAACCTGTCCATTTGCTTGGGGTTGGAAATGAGAAGAAAAAAAATGATGAATTCCTCTAGAAGCACAAAAACTCTCCAAATCCTTATTATCAAACTGTGGCCCATTGTCTTTGGTAATCTTTTCAGAGATCCCAAATCTGCAACATATATTGGATAAGATAAATTTAATGACAACCTTCGAAGTGGTACTTGCCAAAGGAGCCGCCTCTATCAATTTTGAGAAGTAATCAATAGCAACTATAATAGTTATGCACCCTCCGGACGCCATAGGCAGAGGTCCAACTAAATCCAATCCCCAACGAGCAAAAGGTATTGCCTCAGAAATAAACTTCATAGGTACTGCTGGCACATGAATTTCATTGCCATACCTTTGACATGGACCATACGTTTTTACCATTTCTTTAGCGTCTGTCATTATGGATGACCAATAGTACCCAACCAACAATACCCTCCGGGTTAGATCCCTGTACCCACAATGTGTTGATCCTTCTCCATCATGTAGTTTGGATAAAACGAGTTGAGATTCTTCAACTCCCAAACAACGCATAAGAGGTTTACTGAAAGATTTTTTTTATAGAGAACTTCCTTTATGATCAGAAAACCATGAGCCGTGTGTTTAATATTTCTTGCTATAGCTTTATCCGGAGGCAAAACCCCATCAGAAATATATTGAAGAAGTGAAAACCTCCAATCTTTAGGCTGAATCACCTGTATACTCAAAATTTCCTCCTCTTTTTTGTTATGACTAAATTTTATAGATGGGCATTCTTGTATGTGAATTCAAGGGTAAGACTCAGAATATGCTATGGTTACCAAAGATCTGCCAGTGCATTCTCTGACCTAGGAATATGCTCATAGCAAACACTTTTGAAATTGACTACCACCTCTTTCAGGATGAGTAAGTATTTGATCAGTTGCTCCTTTTTGGCCTCAGACTGACCTTGAGCTTGATGGATAAGAAGCTGAGAGTCACTCATCAACTGAGCTCTCTTAGCCCCACATAGGAAGGCTAATTTAAGACCAGCTATAGCTGCTTTATATTCAGACTCATTGTTGGAAGCCCTGAACCCAAAACATATAGCCTGGTACATCTTATCACCGTATAAAGAGGTTAAGCAAATTCCAGCTCCACGCCCCATTGTGCTTGAACCACTATCAGTTCGGACTATCGATTATTTCTTCGTTTTCTCTTCTGAAGTTTGTTTGGAGTTTCTGTCCGAATGGAATTCTACGAAGAAATCAGCTACTGATTGAGCCTTGATAGCCGTTCGTGAGGTGAAATCAATATTATAATCACCCAACTCCACTTACCACTTGGTCATTCTGCTTGATATGTCTGCCTTTTGAAGAACATTCTTCAATGGGAAAGATGTTCGGACAATGATGGAATGAGACTGAAAATATGGCCTCATCTTTCTTGCTACAATTACTAAGGCTAGTGCCAAATTTTCAAACTTCAAGTACCTCTTCTCAGCATCTATCAAACTTTTGCAGATGTAGTACACCGAACGAGGGTAGTTGTCCACTTCTCTCACCAATACTGCGCTTATAGCACATTCTCACACATCCAAGTATACAAAGAGTGTTTCTCCTTGAATGGGTTTAAAAAGAGTCTTTGGTGAGGATAAATGTTTCTTTATTTCAACAAAATCTTGGATGCACTGCGGAGACCAATTAAAATCTTTAGCATTCTTCAAGGTTTAGAAAAATGGAGCACACTTATCCGAAACCCTTGAAATAAACGATTCACGGTAGCCAACCGTCTATTGAGTCTCTAGACTTCTTTAACATTCCGAGGATGATCCATTTCTACTAGAGCATTAAGCTTATCCGGATCGGGCTATATCCCTTTCTCACTTATCACATACCCCCAAAATTTTCCAGATCGAACCCCAAAGACACATTTTTCTAGATTCAGTTTCAAATTCACAGTTGTCAAATTCGCAAATGTTTCTTGAAAGTCAATTATGTGCAAAACCTCCTCCAAGCTTTTAACTATCATGTCATCAATGTATACCTCCATATTTCTGCCAATGTGACTAGCAAATTGTTTGTTCACCAACCTCTGATAAGTAGCCCCAGCATTTTTGGCCCAAAAGGTATCACCTTATAACAATGGAGAGCTCTATCTGTTATAAAGGTAGTATGATCTTGGTCCTTCAGATCCACCTGTATCTGGTTTTACCCAGAGAAAGCATCCATGAAGGACATCGACTTGTTTCCAGATGTTAAGTCTACCAACTGATCTATTCGGGGGACTGGATAAAGATCTTTTGGGCAAGCCCTGTTGAGGTCCGTAAAATCAATACACATACGCCATTTCCCGTTCTTTTTCTTGACCAACACCGGATTGGCAGTCCATAAAGGATACTAGGATTCCTTTATGTGTCCCATCTTGGTAAGCCGGTCAACTTCTTGGACTATTACATCACCTTTATCCTTAGAGAAAGCTCTCATTTTCTGTACAACGAGTGCAACATCACTCCAGATTGACAGCTTGTGTGAGATAACGCTTGCAGGTACTCCGGTTACATCACCATTGCACCAAGCAAAGACATGCTGATTGTTCACTAAAAACGACAACAATTTCTTTTTCAACTCTGACGCCATCTTGGAGCCAATCTTAATACTTCTACCCTCTGCCAGAGAGTGGGTTTCAATCTCTTCAACCGGTATTATAACACTAGGAGCCTCTATGGGGTCGTCAATCTCACCTTCTCCATCAGAAGGCCTCAGTAACTGTTAATCTTCATAAATCCGAACTGCTCCCAAAGTTTTAGGAGCAAGTGCAGTTGCATAACACTCTTTTGCTATCTTCTTAAATACTTCGGACAACACCCACTTGCCCTTGAACTGCATACTTCAAACACTGGTGGACTGTTGAGGCCACAACATGAATTCTAGAGAGCCAGGACCTCCCAAAGATCGCATTGTAGCATGTGGGGCAATCTACCACAACAAATAATACCCTGACCAACTTTTTAAAATGCCCATTGCCCAACATCACCTCTTCCTCAAACTCTCCGATTACATCCACACAGCTCCCTGTGAAGCCCACAATGGTTCTGTTTGACCGTTGAATAACGACTGGATTCTCATATGCTTGTAGGAGCTCAAGAAGAGTATGTTTGCCAAACTGCTTGTGTCTATCACACTTCGTTGGATATCATTGCCCTCAATATATGCTCCTATTACCACAACATCATGATGAGGCCCAACAATATTTCTCAAATCATCTTCATCAAAACTATAAATGGAAAAGAGGTTTGGTACTGATGAGAATACATGCCCCCTTCCAACTGAGTAGCCAGACTATGTACATGCCTCTTTCTTGATGAAGAAGTGGGCGCTGTCATGGTATCTTCTCCAAAGGTGGTGAGTGACTCAAAGAAACTGATCAGTCCGAACACCGTCTTGGTCTGCTCTGTTATGACCCCCGCTTTATTCTGAGTTAGATCAGGATCCAGATACTCAGAATCAACATCAAATCTTTCAAGGATCATCATTGCCCCTTCTTGAGCAGATATTCCCACATTGTTCGTAGGGCCTGTCCGAGGAGCATTGTCAGGCATGTTTCCACTTCTTCTTTTGACATAAATTCCGAATTTTCCTCTTTCAATAAGATTATGCACTTCTTGTTTCAGGGCTATGCAGTCTTGAGTATTATGGCCTATATCATTATGATATTGGAAAAAATAAGTATTTCGAATATCTCTAAGAGACTGTAGTGCTGCTGGTTTCTGGAAATGGACTTCCTCCTTGGTCTTGTCATATATTGTGGCTACATTCTCTTTCAATTCTGCAAACCACTCCGGTTGAACCCAAGGACCTCTTTTATTCCTTGACTGCTGGCTCTGAGATTTATTCTGGTTGGACTGAGTTTGTTTAGCCCCTGTTGGACCCTTGTCCGGTCTCTTTAGCCTTATTTCTGGACTGGTTCTAAGATGTTGTGGTGGACCTCACTTGACGGTGCACCCTCGTTTTCTTGGTTTCATCTACATTAATTTATTTTCCCACCTGATTCAATATGCCAACCCAAGTCATGGCTTTCTTCTTGGTAACCGAATCAGCCAGATTCCCAGGTTCAACCCTTGTCTCAATTAACCAATTGACACCTGTTCGAAGCAATCTGCTAACCCGTTTTTGGTATTCACGAACCGACTTGTGTAGTCGTTTAAGGACTCATTTGGTTCTTGGGCTCAATGGATAATGGTATCTTCATTTCCCTTCACCTCATTACTCCCAACAAATGCCTTCGAAAGGCAACCCATAAAGTATCAAAGTTTTTTATACACCCCTGGGGTAAGCTATTATACCACTTAAGAGCACTTCCCGTAAAAGATTGGGAGAAGGCTCTACACAAAAGTTTGTCATTATCATCAAAATTCATCATAAAGTTCTTGAACTGCTCCAGATGGTTGTCTGGATCCTTACTTCCATCATACTTTTCCATATTGGATCTGTCAAACCTTTTGGGTAGGTTTCCGAACAGTATTTTGGCAGACAAAGGTGACTGTCTCCAATTCCTATTACGACTGAAGACTGTGTCTTCATTAGGCATTACGAAAATACCTGGTTCGGTCTGAAATGCAAAAGGATCGATCATCAACTGATCAACATGCATGTGGCTATGAGATTACCCTTTTCCCATATGCCTTTTAAGCCTCTCATGTCTATCTCCCTTTCTTGAATATTTTTTAAATAGTTTCATTTTCTTTTTGGACCTCCCTTTATCACTACTTGATGACAAAGACTTCTCAAGCTCAGCCTCGTTCGAAGAGCTGTTGGAGGACTCAGAATCTGAACTTTCAACCGGCTTAGACCGAGGAGTCTTCTTAGAACTAACATGGGTCTTTTTTTGAACTCAGATGAGTATTTGATGATTGATCATTCTCCCTAGGGTTGTCAGTATGATGAATAGCTGACTTTCCTGATTTCTCCCTTATACCATTTTCTGCTTGTTTTATGGCCCTTAACGCCTCTATTTCTGCTCTCAACTTGTCTCGCTCTTCAATAGTGTATTCCTTGTTTTCCCCAACCGTCTCCACCACAGGTGGTGGAGTTCTCTGCTCGTTCAGATCCATCCGAACATGTTCTTTCTAATGGTTTTGAATGTAAAATTCAGGCACCATCGTGCTCCCACTATGGTCGCCAATTTGGTTTGGTCTATTTTGGGCTAGGGGTAGTTTGGTAAAGTGTTTTGTGAAGTTTAAAGTGTTTAGTGTTTAGTGTGGAGAGTAAAGAGATAATTAAGCAGCATGTTTGTATTAAATGTTGATCACCCTCATTAATGAGAGTGGTTGGGGTATTTATACTCTTAATTAATGACCCATGGGCTTTCGGGTCAAGTTATGAAACCAGGTCAAGTTATGAAACCGGGTCAAGTTTAAGGACCCATTAGTCTTTTAAGTAGATTATCAAATAGCTTAGTCAAAAGATGTTTTACTTTTGTCCTGTCCAGATTATTTAGTGGTGTGTCATTGTCTGAATTACAACTGTCCGGATTATGCAGTGGCCTGTGTCTGAAGATTTTGAACTCATCAAATATTATTAGATTAGTGTTGAGTATTGTTGTCATTGAAGACTTTTATCTTGAACAGTTAGACGTGAAGACTGCATTTCTTCATGAGGATTTGGATGAGGAGATATACATGTATCAACCATAAGGTTTCTTAGAAGAAGGGAAATAAAATATGGTATGCAGACTCAAGAAAGTTTGTATGGTTTAAAACAAGCTCCTAGACAGTGGTACAAGAAATTTGACGGTTTTATGCACAAAGAGAGTTTTCAGAAGTGTAATGCAGACCATTGTTGCTATTTTAAAAGATGTAAGTCCAGCTATATCATTTTTCTACTCTATGTTGATGATATGTTAGTAGCAGGTTCAAATATGGATGATATTAGAAGATTGAAGCAACAATTATCAAAAGAATTTGAAATGAAGGACTCGGGTCCGGGGAAGAAGATTCTTGGAATGTAAATCATAAGAGATAAACATAGAAAAGTTTTGCAGTTATATCATTCAGAGTACATCAATCGTGTTTTAAAGAGATTTAACATGGGTGATGCCAAGCCAGTTAGTACACCATTGGCAGGTCACTTTCCTTTATTCAAGGATCAATCCCCTAAGATGGAAGAAGAAAAAGACTTCATGGCTAAGGTTCCGTACACCTCAGCTATTGGAAGTTTGATGTATGCAATAGTCTATACGGGACCAGACATTAGTCATGCAGTGGGAGTTGTGAGTAGGTTTATGCCAAACCCAGGGAAAATTCATTGGGAAGCTGTTAAATGGATTTTGAGGTACCTACTAGGTACCATAAAAAAGTGTTTGTACTTTGGTAAGGGTGAATTAAATGTACAAGGCTACGTAGATGCAGATTTTGGAGGTGAAGTTGATCACCGTAAAAGCACCATCAGTTATATATTTACTGTTGGAACAATAACTGTTAGTTGGATGTCAAAGTTACAGAAAATTATCACTCTATCGATTACAGAGGCTGAGTATGCAGCAGTGACCGAAGCCAGTAAAGAGATGATATTGCTTCAAGGTTTGTTAACCAAGTTGGGATTCAAACAGAAGATAACGTTCTACATAGTGATAGTCAGATCTTTGTTAGAAGATGAGGTGCTAATACTGAAAAAGATCCAAGGAAGCAAGAATCCAATTGATATGTTGATAAAGACAGTAACCATTGAAAAACTGAAGTTGTGTTCAGCTTCACTTGGTCTGCAAGAGTAATAAGACCAGAAAGATCTTCTGCATAGATCAAAGTGTGAAGACAGGTTGAAACCAGTCTTCAAGTGGGAGATTGTTAGGTCAAATAATATAACTAAGCTCGTGTGTAGTTTATTTTATCTAAACATGTTACCTTCCTCATGTTAAATGAAAAGAGAGCTGGAGTGAATTTGGAAAGACAATGTAATTTGGGGAGTCATAAATTACACATTAAAGAATGTAAACATTTTTTCTTCTTTGTGTTTCAGTCTCTACAAAAAACCAAAAGCTAGGTTTTTTGTGTATGCATCGAAAATGAACAGAGTCGCTGTGTCATTCTAAGAAAATCGAACTGCAGCAGGTCCGGAGACGTAGGCATAATTTTTTGAGCTCCGTTAACAATTGTGTGTTTGATTTCACTTTTGTTTTGTGTTTCTTTTCTTTTCTTTTGATCTAATTGCATGAAAATTGTGTATTTTCCCAAAACCTCTTTTCACCTCAAGCCAATTTAAAAGTGATTTGTTAGGAAATTAGCGTATTTCCCTTACACAAAACTCCAAGAGTTTATTTTTTAATAAAAATGTATAATATCAAAAAAGCATTGTTAGACATAATTCTGTTTTTTCTCGTAACAATCTTCATAACTCTCAAAACCAATTATGTATCTTAATATTTTAGATCAATTTAAAGGGTTAGATTAAATTAGGATCCGTTTTTGTTATAATGAGATCATGATATATAAAGGGGTCTCATTTGTTATAAATATTTTTATTTTGTGCTTTAAAGGTCTCATTCTAACACTTTGAGGTCTCATTTTAACATAACTCCACCTTAAAATTTAGTTGGGTATTTATTACGAAAGTTAGTTATCGATACCATATATAATTGGAAAGCTCCGCTACTCTAGTTTCTACTAAAAATTACTCCCTCCATTCCACAATAAACGTGGTTTAAGGTTTAAATGTAGAAACCAATAAATGTCATCATGATTTCTCTTTCATCTAAAACACAAGAAGCAATCCAATTTAATTGGTCAAAAGTTATTGATTTAATAAAAACAAATAAACATTAATATATCATTGGTCAAGAGTAATTAATTACTGCATTGATATTAACAAACGACATCTAAAATGGAATTTTTAACAATTTCTAAAACGACTATTATTGTGGAACAGAGGGAGTATTATTTTAAAAATAATTGTTAAACAAAATTATGATCTTTCACATAATAGCCCGATATTATATTTTTAAAATTTGTTAACAATTTATTTTTATTAATTATTCGAAAAAACAAATCATGAGTAACTATCCGAGATAAAAAATAAATTTATAACTTTTTTTTTCACATTAGATTAAATTTAGATATGATATATATAATTATTGATTTAATGATATAGAACTTTTTTATTATTAAGATTCAATATTTTATACCCATAAAATTAAATAACCTAAATAATCTTATAAATGCTTTTATAACTATTAGCTACCCATTAAAACATTGATATTTTTTACTTACTTTGATGGTTAATTTTATTATAATATTAATTTGATATGTTTCATTTGAGATTAGATTCGTAAATCTTTACCATCATCTATAAGCACACTTTTATGTTTTTAATTTGGTATATAATTAACCTTCCTATTCTTTTAAAATTTATTAATGTAGAGACTATAACTTACAATAAAATGGTTATTAATTGTAATTTTATTTATATATTTTTAATATGTAATTTTTGTTATTTAAAACTAGTAAAATTTATGTTTAATTTATAATATAAATGTTTTAATATTTTAGTTTAGTAGGTAAGTGAACTCCAAATATAATCAAAATATGTCATTTTAAATATATTAAAAGTATTATAAAAAATATATATCTTTTTTAGAAATGTATCATGATATTTTTTATCGTTTTGATCTTAATTTATCTTTTACTATTTTATCTTTAATGACATATAACTTTGCTTTCTTTGTTTTAGAGTCGTTTATTTTCTCCTATGTAGACATTATGGATAAAGGCAACCAGTTCCGTTGGCACTATTGCATTCATCCCATACACTAGGGTAAATAGTATTTTAGTTGAGTCAGTTATTGGGATGGTTTTATATGACCATAAAACTTCTTAAAATAATTCAGGCTAATTTCATGTTTTTCTTTCCAAAATATCTTTTATCGTCTGTTATTTCTTCTGCTTGTGACCTTCACTTGACCTACCAAGTTGATTATTATTGTTTGTCAATTCAACATAAGCGTGTATAACCCCTTAGTACTTCATTATAAACACAACAAGGTTACTATTAACCTAAAAATAAATTGGCAATAATGAAAAAGAGCATACACTCATATTGAGAGATGTCAAAGCCAATAGAAGAGGTAAAGTGTGAAGTGTATCGATCTAGATGTCGAGACCTTGAGAAGACCGTGCTAGGGAATCAAAAACTCTTGTATATAAAAACATGCGCAAAGAAATATAAAAAGATTA
Organism: Limnanthes douglasii subsp. nivea; assembly: GCA_036936605.1. Classification (NCBI taxonomy): domain Eukaryota; kingdom Viridiplantae; phylum Streptophyta; class Magnoliopsida; order Brassicales; family Limnanthaceae; genus Limnanthes; species Limnanthes douglasii. The sequence continues at coordinate 224,553,027 of JAUPFV010000004.1, read as the reverse complement.
AAAATACTTAGGGTGACTGAGTCCGTAGGTAAGATCAGTAGGGAGTCATGACCCTGAATATGCCCAAGCTTGTAGGGAAGATCAAGAGAGAGTCACGACACTAAATATGCTTGAGCATGTTGGCGATATCAGTTGGTAATCGCAACCCTAAATATGATAATATGCATATTTGTTAGAGAATTGTAAAGGATTTTAATATATATCGAATCATCTAGCGAAATAATAATATTTACAAACTAATTGACATTCATTCAGGAGATGTGTGGTGTGTGACGTCTAAATATAAAAAATTATTCGGTTGTAGGAAAATGTTTCTAGCCATTGATTTAGTCTTGCCTCTAGATGGTAATGTTACATGGTTTACTATCTATAAAAGGGAAGAGAACATTGCAATATGATTTACTTCCTTTATTTGCAAATAGATATGAGCGGTGTGATCTGATTATAAGGTCTTAACAAGTGATATACCACTACAAAGAGTGACTAGATCCATATTGTCTCAAGTCGATAAAAATGGGGAATAAATAATAATCACTCTCCTAAATTGATACATGACCAAATGAAAAATACTCTCAAGGATGTTGCATCCCCGAAAAAGAAGATTTGAATGTTTATAAGAGAGGTCTTACTAGAGAAATCTATGTTTGAAACATGTCACGTAGGCGGCGAGTAAATACATAGAGAGTTTTGTGCCAAGCATGCAATCTAGGTGAAGGTTGTTGTTAGGTGTCATGTAGCGGGGGATACGCCAATGGATTTCTTTAATGATAAAAAATGGTTTTCACGAGTACCCTCGATGCTGAGGTTGGGCTCTTACTGGAACTGATGTGTGTGACTTCATCTGTTTAACCCGCATATGTCCAATTCCGTTAAGGGAAAACTTGAGCTAATTTTTTTTGTGATTGAGAAATTACTGGCAATCTCCAGTATCTAGTCACCGAAATATAGCACATACTACTACTTGTCAATGCAATGTCGGTTAATGTGGTAAAGAAGTTTCTATATGGAAGAGTGACATATTTGGAGGGCGAACGACCATACCCAGCGATTGGTCATATACATGTAAATATTATATTTACCATTATCTTTGCATAAACCGTTAAACTTACTTCTTTATTTATTGGTAAGGTGCCATAATTTCTTTTTCGACATACAATATTTCCTAAAATATATGTTTAGCTGCCTCAATGGTCTTACGTCAGTTAACTTGGGAACATCTCATCATAATTTGATGACTTCCTAAATTTTGTGTCACTTTGGTACTACCCTAAGCATGATGGTTTATACCATGTAGTTCCCACTGGGAAAATGTTATTATGGTTTCTATCACAATTGTGATTGTAATGAGGATGTATCGTACGTTAACATGTTTGATTATTGTGAGGCCATTATCGACTGGGTTCTGTGGTTAGTGTCCACACGGAACAAAGTGTGATATGTTTTAGGAAATGATATAAAATTTCGCGAAGGTTCCTTTTATATAAATCAAAATGTGCTGAATGGTAAAGGAAAAGGTCTTCCCGAATATGATAAAGAAATGAGATCCAAGATATAAAAAAATAGGGACACAAAATTGGTCACAGAGTAACTACGTCACATCGTATAAGATTCCGCCCAAAGGTTGGGATTGTTAAGGAACTAATTTCTCACTTATCCCCAGGTAGGTCAAGTGGAGGGAAATCCAACGTACAGGTTGGATTAAGAAGAAGACTGAGACAATCGAGGGAAATAGTTTGAAGTGGTCAAGAGGCATTACGAGCTTTGGTGGCACGCCCTCAAATAAAATTGATGATATTGTAAAGATATCCATGATGCTAATGTGGGGATAAATAATTCTTCGATCACCTCATTTGGTTTTTATCCAATGACCAACATCATTTGGATTTCTGAATCTTGACACATGCTATTATGATAGATGATCTCGTGTCACATATGTTGAAAGCCTTGCAATGTCAAGGTATGAAAGCTAGTAGATATATATAATGTAACTTTTATCTCGATAGGTTTAGATCGATTGTTTAGGTAAGTACACTATGTTGACCTATCATAATCTAGATGTGAGATATGATAGGCTATAACGAACGTGTCTGATTTGATCGTAGGTGCATGTCATGGTAATGCATATGTGATATTAGATTTTTTCCCACTGTTAATGAGGTTGGTGGAGCCCTTCATGGCTAATTTACTACAAGCAAGTAGAGTTTCCTAAGTAAAAAAGAGATCGATGAGGCAAGATCACTTAGACCAGAAGCTTCAATATGAGAAACGCATCGTAGAGTTTTCTTGGGTCCAATGTGTCGTACGAGGGGTGGGGCTTGTCAAATTTTAGGAAACCCAGTTCATATGAGCTTTTATGGAAAAAGAGAGACCAAGTTTGTAGGCCAACTAAAAAGGTTGGGGTGTATACATGACCAAGTTTCAATGTTGGAGAGGGAGCTAGTGCAAGTTGTACGTGCAGAAATGAGGGTCGAGCGGGAGTCAGACGAGACTGTCTAAAATCTTTTTGAAGAGTAGGAACGACATGAAGTTAAGCTTGTCGACATGTGAGAATTATGCTTTCAAACTATCACTTGAAATTGGTTGTTAAAAGGAGGACCCCTCATATTAGAGTTGGTTCCTCGTGATCAGATGCCACCAGATATGTCTTTTTTGTCTACAGACTTATCACAATAGGGGATTTTAGAGTCAATGATTTCCCAATGAAGTTGAGTTGGCCACTAAAACCTCATCTAGATGTCGTGAAGATGGTGAGTTCATATCTTCATGGGCGTGCATCAATTAAGGCACGTATAGCCAATATTTTGGTCATTTATATATTTGTGTAGCCATATAAATAAGACCAGGGTTTTTTCTATTGGGTCATTTTATTTACCATAAATTATTGTTGATTTTTTATTGAATGCGTTTAACTTATGTCGGTAGTGGGGTCGGTACAAACCTGTTGCATAAGCGATGTTGTGCTATCTACCTTACCAATATTTATATGTTGGTAGTATAAATATGTATGTGTATGATTTCTTCATGTCTAAACACAAATATTTTAATTTGAGGCCCACTGTGGGGTCGACCCACACTTTTTTATATAAGCGATGCTTACTATAATTTACCAACAATATTGTGTTGGATGTATTTTCAATACACAATTTTTGCTTGCTGTACAATAATACTTTTAGCTCGAATGGATTTCTGACTGGCTTGGGCTAGCCCTTCCAACTGCGTACGTGTACATGTGTATCATTATGTATGTACGCTACTGAAAAGAGCAAATTATTGTTCAGATTGATTTTTATGTATATTCATACAACAACATATAATACCACACCTCTATCACGATGATTACGGCCAAATATAGAGCTTGATGCTCGGTTCAGAAAACCATAAGCTAATGTTGTCCATAGTAGTATTCAAACACATTCCTCATACAACACGTTACTCATAGTCGGATGACACGCGGTAGATTCTTGGGCACAAAGCCCCATGATTGGTGTTCAGACCCATGTATAATGTAACATGTTTATCGTACTCGAACGAGGCATGTTTGATGTCCGGGAACACAATCTCATTAAGGCACAAAATATGCTCAGAGATAAGAGTCGTAGAATATTATGCTCGAGCATAGTAGCCAAAGTTCATAATAGATGTTAGACACGTTCATCCAATATATACCTAATGGGGTACCGTGGCACTCAGATCCCCTAGCCCAATATTATGTGAAACCTCGTAAGCGATGTTCATTTAATAATTCTATAACCATAATATTAACAACATGCATAATAAAATTACGCCATCTTTATTTAACGATAAGCCGTCTCATGAAATGTAACAACAGATACAACACTAAATGTATAGTTTTAAAGGTTCCACATTCCATGGGTGGAGGATAAGATGTCAATCTATGTCTACCAACTTGTAACTTCCACACTTCATCTAAGTTGTTAAAGTATAAGGGTTTTCCTTGTATTGTCCTAGCTTATTGATGGTTTTACTTTTCTTATGATGGAAAAATTTACGGACTAATATGTCCCATGTTTAAAAATTAAAAAAGTTTATTTTGGAAGCATACATGTTGCATATCAGTGTCAAGTAGTGTTCCGTATCAAGGTATTTTTTACTCAATTTTTTCTAAAAAAGTATAGCTCGACATTCTAGTTATCCTTGTTGGAGCATTCATCGTAATTTCTTATAAAAATAGCTATAATTTCTATCTCGTAGACTAAGATAAATGGAGTGTTCCTCGTTCGAGTTTTCAGTGTGGTATCGAAGTAACATTAATTTTTTTGGAGTGACTCCTCTGAATTGAACCATTTTCCATGCACGAGGGTTGAAACCTTAGAGACAAGTACCTACAAAACAAATGATAATCTTAAGGAACCATATGACTTCTTGGCATGGATCCTCACTAGTGGCTTCACCTCCATCCAATTAAAAAAGTAGTCGATTACTTTGAAGAGTAGTCGATTGTAATGAGGAAGAAGCATCGTCCCCTATATTTTTGGTAGGGTACCTAATCTATCGAAGGGAACAAGTTCATATCTCGGCCAATGGTACTTTAGATGTATGAATCATATTTTTTTAATCGTTGGCTGCCAAAGCGTGGTGCGAGTTCCACGACATCCTTGTTGATTGTAGACCAATAGTAGCCCTATGGTAAGATTTACTTTTGAAGGGTTTTATACCTGTAGTAGGAACCTCTCTCTCGCTTTCTCACTTTCAGGGAGCTCTTCGAGTATGAACATTAATTCATTTAGGCCTAAATATCACAGAAGAAACCGGAAAAGTCCTTGATAGTGTAGAACGTTGTGAAGTAAAGTGTAGTAAACTAATCTTATTTTAACACTTCTTGCTTTGATTTTTTCAGATATGAGTGTCCTTTGTATAAGGTAACCTTGGATTGAGGTTCACTAATCGTGTTGTTAATCGACAATCATGGTCACATACGCTATCATGGAGGGCACGACCCTTGTCAGCTTGCTAATAGCTGGTGACTCTAGGGTAATGACCCACAATCCTCAGTCAATACTTCATTTAGAAGCCGGTGTATCAATTATTTTTCTTCGACTCGTGGTACTTGTTCATACTACACTTGTTCGAGTTTGGAGGCTTCAATTAATCGCACCACTAGATAAACGACAAGAGTTTCTATTTTGGATTTGAATCACCCAAAAACATGATCTACCACTAGTTTAAAGTGAGTTAGAAGTATTACCATCATGCCTTACATATTTGGGCTACCCGGAGCCTAGCTATTACTGCTTCGTAGTTGACATCATTGTTTGAATAGAGGAAAAAATCCGATGGACTCACATAGGGAGTCTCCCATATGAGAAATAAACTCTTTACTAGCGCTAGCGCATGGGTTGTTTGAGCCTCTGTCCGTTCAGACTACCTACTGGCTCCACGATTAGATTTCAAAGAGAAGAGTTGTTTAATTTGGAATTCGGTAGGAAAATATACTAAATCCTAGGCTTTGATGATTGTTCGTGGCTCAAACTTGATGTCGAAATCTTAAAGCTTTACATAATAGTGTTAGTATACTTTTAGATATCGGCCTTATAAATGAGGTTCTTCAAGGGAAAGATCTTCAAAGAAAAATGATGTGATCTAAGAATTTCGCTTCATATTTTTTGCTATCATTACTAAATCTAGGGTGAGTTTCTACAAGTACAAATATATGGCTTCGGCAGTGAAAAATGATTTACTGACGTAAGTGCAAATCTAGCAGGGTGGACCGATGAGTTCTATATATTCAATATAGACTTTAAAGTGCAAATTAACATTGACATCATTATATATTTTTTCTTTTAGAATGGAATATGAAAAATGTTGGGAGGTTGCTTGAAGTTCTTTATGAAACCTTTACTTTCAGATATGTACTTGATACTGAAGAAAGAACTGGATAAACTTATTCATGAGAAATTACTTGTTTTTATTTTGAATTAATTTGATTTTTTTGAACTCAATTAAAATAGATTTTATTTCTCATGGTTTATGATTTTATGCTTTGTAGGGTGTGAATCCTATTTATCTCCATTTCTTAGGGTTTATGTTTATGTTTCTAGTTGGTGGATCAAATATGTCTTCATATTTTATGATTTTGGGAGTCAATTTGTGTTGTAAAAATTTCATATACTTGAAATATATGTTTTTATTTAGTGATATTATATTCATTTAATAGTATCCACAAAATTATGTACGAAATTAGTTTTAAGTAATTTTTTTATTTTTTTATATCTTTCGATTTCACTCGGACATTTTGGTTAAAAAGATAACCATTTAAACCAAAACCAAACTAAAATAATTTATTTTTAATATTTTTAATATTTAACATAAATATTAATAACAAACCATCAAAACATCAAACAAAACCAAATTTCAATTCACCCTCGTATACATATTAATTTTTAAAAATCTAACAAATCCAAACCAAAAACCCTACCTCAACGTAATGGAATGTCTCATTCCTAACATTTGTATTAATAGGCTATATAGCTTTATTTCTGCGACTGTGTGACCTTTATAGGTGAACTTTTCCAAAAAGTACAATAACATGTGTCATCTTTCCACTGATTCATGAAAGTAGGTGGCGTTAAATTTATCTTTATATTGTACAGTTGTACTCGAGTATATAAGTGCACTTGTACAGTAACATGTGTCATCTTTCAATTGATGGCTAAATAATATATATATTTTAATTTTGTAATTATAGATTGTGAAGGGACTCCAATTCTCTTCTTTTTGGCTCATATATCTCCACCAAGAAAATATAATTTCTTCTCCGAAACTAATAAGTGCCGCATTTCTCATCTATGACGGCTAGTTGTTTAATTTCTCATCGTGAAATTTCTTTCCCTCCCTCACAACTTGAATTCGGACGAAGAAATTATTAGGTAGCTTTCTTCCCAACTTCTTTCCATTTTTCTTCTCAGCTCAAGTTTCTTCTCTTTGAATTAATGATTAATTGGTTTTACCTGTTTCCATTTGAGACTATTGAAGAAACAAAGTACTTATAGTTCAAACTCGATTCTTTGTTCTGTTATTTATGAAGGGTGAATGGGTGGATGATTTTGACTCGAGGCTGAATCAATTCTTCTTGTCAACTTCTATCGATCAATCTTAGCTGGATTTGGTGTGTCCTTAGAGCATTCCATTTGATAGCGGTAGAAGCAAATGGATGTTCAATGGATACTTTCATTATGGATTCCTGAGATTTCATAAAGGTAATGATTAGGGTGCTCTTATATAACCTATTTGTAGACTTTCCAGAAATATTATTGCTCCAGTTTTAGGTGGAGGTTCAAAGTTCTGTATTCCATCTTCATCTTGCATTTTTGAGTCCATCGAGCCAGCCAATCAGCTGCTCGATTTTGTTCTCTATAGATATGATGAAAATTATTTTATTGGTTAAGAGATATTTTATGTTATTAAGTATTGATTCTAATTGATTTGGGTAGTTTCCAAATGAAATTAAATAGACTAAGATTTCAGAGCCAGTTTTGACATCGACTTCCCTAATTCCTTTGTTTCTGCACAGTTGTAATCCATCATAGATAGCTCTTGCTTCCGCCTTTATAGTTGCAAGCTTTCTAGAGTTGTTGCCATATCCAAGAATAAAGTTTCCTTGACTATCTCTGATTACAGCTGCTCCACTTGCTTCACCATTTAATAAGCAGCTTGCATTCAATAGTGATTGCTTCATGTTCATTGTGTTAATCTTGAATCTAAAATTTGCAGAAGGAGACCATGATAAATAGGAAACTCTCTTCTTGATGCCCAGTACTTGTTCTTCAAAGGGTTAGAGTGATCGAGCATAAATTTGATGTAATTGATTGTTGAATTTACTGCTGGCGATTCCCACTCATCTTGCTTTTATTTCGTTGCTTCCATATCACCTAATTTATAATTGTAGGCATGATTGTTTTGATATGTATCTTGGTTGGTGCAGACTAAAACTATATTCTAAACATATGTTTCACTGTCATGAAATTTCGTATTTCTACTTTAAGAATTCCTAGTAATAAGACCATATTCTCCGTCCAAATGTACATGATATGAAAAGATTATCCTTTGTTTCAAGACTTTTACATAACTGACATTTCGAGACCATAGTTATATGTTTCAATTATAGTATAGAGTCAATATGTAATTTATTTTGCAGTAATCTCCAAGCAAGGAATGAACATTTCGTTGGAGATAACTGGTTCCATATCTTTTCATAGAGAGAATATTTATTATTTGAAGTTCTTATGGTTTGTAAAGTATATTTTATGTTAAACATTCCATCTTTCGATGGCTTCCATTTAATAACATCTCTGGCTTGTTCATTGAATTTAAGTTTAGTTATAAGGCTGATATTATAGTCAGTTAAGAGTGGTTTTACTTTATATAAATTCCATGAATTGTTGTTCCACAATGAACTAACTATCATGCCTTTAAACCATGTGTTATTAGAGTTGGAATTAAGAGAGATAAGAAGAGGTATACCATACCAATTATCCAGCCATATATCAAGCTTCCCTTTACCTATTTTCCATCTAATGTTTGCCTCAACAAAGTCCTTGATATTAGCTAGTCTTTCCAGGTTTGTGAGCCATGTTTTGAGTATCTATTTGGAATGGATAGTTACCTTTACAGTAGGTATTGTGTAGTAGATTGGCCAATAATGAGTTTGTTTTCTCTGAACTTTATCCATAGCTTGCAAGAGAAATATTTTTGTATATCTTGGAGACTATTTACATTTAGCCCATCTTCGCTTAATGGTTTACATATTGCAGACGATGAGAACCAATGCATTTTATTTCCCTCATTGCTTGATCCCACAAGAATCTATTCATTAGTTTTTTTTTATTTTTGAGATGATAAAGATGGGCAACTAGCAGCTCTGTAACCAATATAAAGGGATAAGCATTTAGACTAAATCAATTAGTGTAAGTCTGCCTCCGTATGATAGTTTTTTCCCTTCCTAACTTGAAATCTTTTCTTTCATCTTCTCCAGAAGAGGTCTGAAGATGACTGACTTATTGTGTGGACTGAGGGTTATGCCAGGTAAGTTGTAGGTAATTATATTGTCTTGAAGTTTTTTTAGATGCTAAGAGATTTCCTTCTAAGTTGAAGCATATTGTTTGTTGTGATTATCTCTGTTTTCTTTTTGTTTAAATCTTGGCCTGCAATATCTTAATATATATGCAAGAACTTTCCAATTTTCATCAAGGAATAGATCAATCAATTACTAAATATTAACAAAACATCAGCAAATGCAAGAATTGGTATGGTGATATTGCCTCTACATGAGAATATAAGACTCATATCAGCTTCAAACATTTCTTTTAGTCCTCTTCGCAGAATTTCCTCTGCTAGAATGAACAGACTAGAGGACGGAGGGTTCCCTTGTCTTATCCCTCTTTTAGATTTGAAAACCCCAATAGCCTTCCCATTTATTAAAATAGATATGAACACTGATTTGATTAGGCTACTGATAAGGTTGATGACTTTGTTATTAAAACCAACACAATTTAAATTTTTAGAATGAAACTGTATAAGATGTTGTCAAATGCTTTAGATATATCCACCTTAATAACAACATTGTGAACCTTTGTTTTCCTATTCAAATCATGAATAAGTTGTTTAACTATCATAATGTTATCTTGGATAAATCTACATTTTACATATGCTCCTTGAACCTCAGAGACAAGTTTAGGTAGTAATAAGGCCAGTTTAGGTAGTACTAAGGCCAGTTTATTGTTTACTAGTTTAGACATTATTTTGTTTATCATTGTACATAAACTGATTGGTCTATACTGATTCTAGAATGTACGATTTGCTACTTTAGGAATTAAGTATATTCACGTGGCTAGAATTCCTTTAGGTATATCTTGACCTTGTATGAAAGATATTAGTGCATTGCATATGTCACTTTTTATGATTTTCCAACAAGTGATGTAAAAACATTTATTAAATCCATCCATCCCACCTGCTTCAGATGGATTTAACTGTTGTATAATGTTCCAAATTTCAAGTTTGGTAGGAATAACTATGAGAGATTCGTTGTCTATGTCAATTATAATTCTAGGAATGACATTGAATATGTTGTTTTCCATAAATACTAGTTCTTGATTAATGTTGTTGTAAGAGGTGGAAGACAGTTTATCTGTAAAGTAAGATTCTGAAAATGTATTGATTTCTTATTCATAAGTACACCACTTGTTGTTGAGCTTTATACGAGTAATCCTTTCTTTTCTTCTTTTCTTCATAACAAAGTTATGGTAGACTCTTGTGTTTCTATCTCCTTCTTTTATCCAATTAGCATGACATTTTTGTTTCCAGAATTCTTCATCCATGGTGAGTGCTAGAAGGTGTTCTAATGTTTCTTTTGAGAGTAAATTCTTGTCTTGTGTACTCATAGATATGATGTAACTTTCTTCACAGGCAGCCACATTTTCTTCAGCTTGTTTTACTTTATCAAACAAATTTCCAAAGTGATTTATGTTCTATTCTTTCAGTTCATTCTTCAACCTTTTCATTTTGTTCCAATAAATAAAAATTGGGTGACCTTCCACGACAGTATTCCAGCTTGATTCTATAAAGTTTAAGAATTCCTTGTCCATTTTCCATATATTAAATAATCTGAATGATTTACTTTTTTATCTCTGTTCTTGATGATGGTGATAAGAAATGGTGTGTGATCCGAACATGTTCTAAGTAGATGAATAACTTTTGTTTCATTGAAGTATTCAGCCCATTCTTGGTTAAATAGTACCCTGTCCAAACGTCTGTACCCTCCAAATAACAATAATTAATCATGTTAATAAAATCCTTAGAGCTTTATGAACATAAATTTGTGCAACCAGCTTGCTCTGAAGTTGATATTATCAAGTTTAAATCACCCAATATAAGCCATTCATTTACAAAAGTATCAAGTAGTCTTAGATCATCCCAAAGTTCAGTTTTATTCCTTCTTTGGAACTTTGCATCTACACATATTATATTGAATGATTTATCAAGAATGAAATGTTTGATGACAGCATGTATATATTGGACTTTGTCTGTAAATATATTGATTTCTAGATCTTCATCACAGAGCATCCAGATCTTGTTAGACGAGTTTGTATAAAAAATTTGTAACTTGATCCTTATTGATAGTTGTTCTATTAGCATTATATCAATTATTGGCTCATGAATGAAAACAACTTTTATGTTTTCTTTCTTGATAATTGATTTCAATCTTCTAACTAAAGGATTGTTGCCCACACCTTTTATGTTCCAGGTTAACATTTTAATCATTTACGGCTTGTGAAGAAAGTTCTTCTTATCTCATTAAACTGCAGATATTTAATCACCAAAGGCTTTCTTCCTTTATTTTTTCTTGCTTGTTTTAACTTTTGGTCTAATTTTTTTTGAAAGCTTGGATCCACTGTCTTCATTTTCAGGGTTGGAGTAGGTGGTAGACTGCCAGTGTTATCCTTGTTGGGAGGTAGGTTACCAGATGATAGGGATTCAGTTTCAAGAGTTTGAAAGAGTTTGCAATTGCCATGCAAGGATTTAATCGCATCAATAATGTCCTCATCACGAATGTTTTCTTCTTGTTCACTCAATCGTTTACAAATTATTTTTGGCTATTCATCGATTGAACTTAATTATTTCTCTATCTCTTCTGTATTGTGCTTTACTGGACTTTTACTGAGTTTCTCACTAGTTTTGATAATAATGGATTTAAGTTTGGTTTTCTGCTTTGATTTTTGTATATTTTGGACTGGTTGAGTCTTAGGTGTTGCATTGGGCTCATGCTCTGTCTTTTGTATGTTGTTGGATCTTGGCACGGTTGATTCCTGCTTTAATTTACTGTAGAATTGACCTACATGAAAAACATGTTCATAATATTTGGGTACCTTCTTGTAGCTGATGTGAATCCAGGTTCCTTTGTTATCCCCAAAACCAAGCCATGTCTGGTGTTGCAGTTTCTTTGTGACATCAATTTCTACCCAGGAGTATCATGCGTTATACGCTGCCTTGCTCTTTGGTGGAATCTAAGATTTGATGGGATTGTCTATTGCAGACGCTATTGAGGTAATAATATATGAGTTATAGAGATGTTCAGGTAGTTTTTCAATTCTAATCCATATTGGGACTATTGGGCTATCCTTCTTTGTACTGAAAGAAGGCAACCATTTCAGTACACACATATAATACTCTCCTACTTTCCAAACAAATCTCAACCATATCTTACTTATATCTTTCTTTAGTGAAAATTCAAAAAACAGATATCTTGAGTCTCAATTAGAATAGGAGAAGTTACCCTCAAATTTTTGGGTTTTAAAACATATGTCAAGAACTTGTTTTTTGGGCAGACTTTCTGTAAATTTACCTATTAGGGTGTATGGTGTCGTTTGTAGAAGAGAATTATTGAACTGATCATAAAATTGTAATCAAATATGATATTTTTTGTATTGCGTATAGATTAGTTTGAAAACAACGTCAGATGTTATCTTTTGTACAACTGCTGAGTAAGATTTTTGGTTTGTAAAGTTTTCAGGTTGAGTTTGATAGGTCTTTTTTGGTTTTTGTAGGTGTGGGGCTAACGAGTGTGGAAGAGAGGGAAATTCTTCACTTGGTTGGTGACCTGCATCACTCTTATGCTTGTGTTGCATTGTATTGCTTTGTTTCTCACAGATGACAAGTAGCCATGGATTGGTAGATGAAACAATGTGATTTCTTGAACTTCAAAAAGTTGTTTCTTGGAGATATAGTCTTCTTTCAACTTAGCAATTTTATGTTCATGTTATGCCGTTTTTTAAATTCTAAATTATTTTAAAATTTTGATTATGCGTTAGTTGCGATTATTTAAAAATTAGTACTATATATGATTGCAAATATATAAAAAGTTTAGTTTCTAACTTTAAAAAATTATATAAAAAACATTCGATGAAATTATAATATCTCCTGAAAGTTGCCGAACTATAAAGTTTAATTTTACATTAATAATTTCCTAATTAATTTTAAAATTTGATTATGTCAATAATACTTAAATATTAATATCATATACAATTGCACAGATTCATAAATTTAGTATATAATAAAACACTATGGTATTTGCATCAGTTTTTTTTTATTAATTTGAAATTCAATTATTCACGAATTAAAATTTATTAAATATTGATACTTATATAAATAATATGGAATTTAGGTTCTATAAATTATTATATTAAAAAAATTGTTAGACGAAGTTATCTAGTAATAGTCATCATAGTCGTTTAAAACCAATTTTATCTAAATATACTTTTTATCAATTTGAAATTCAATTGCGTAATAGTTTAAAATATCAAAACATTTGTAACATATATTATTATATACATTTATGAGTCTAGTTTATAATAATAATAATAATAAAATTATATTAAAAAATGTCAAACAAATTGTGGTATTTCTCGTAACAAAAGTTAAAGCTATCACAAAACGATTTTGCATCAACTTTTATAGGATCATTTCAAATTTAGTTAATGTACTGATTGACAAATATTTGAATATTGATACCATATATAGTTACGAAGATCCAAGAGTTTAGTTTCTCATAGAAATTTGGTTTTTGTCGTAATAATAGGCTAAGTTGTCAACAATTAAATTTGCATATTGATTGATTTTATTAGTAGGCTAAGTTGTCAATAACTAATTTTGCATATTGATTGATTTCATTCAAAGTGATATCATATATGATTATGAAATTCCACGAGTCTAGTTTCCAATGAAAATATATATATTAAAAAACACTGTTAGATAGAATTATGATCTTTATCGTACCCACATATTCTGCCTTTGTATATACTCATCTTTCTTCCCATGTTTAACTGATGTGGGATGTGGGACTTTGGTCACACATAACAATCCTCCTCTCGAACAAAGTACCACTCAAGCCTCCTCTCAATTGACTACCATCGGTCTACTCTAGTTAGGGGGAGAAAAGCCTCAACTCTAGAGTTTTAGGGCATATCTATCTGCTCACTATCAGATGGCATTATGCTGCTCCTTGATCAACCCACCTGCTTGACGAGCTATCAGGCACTCCATCTATAGATGAAGTGCTCCTTGAACAAGCCACCTGCTTAATGAGTCTGGCGCTCCATCTATCCAGATGATCATTATTCACTATGAGTGGCTCCACATCAGGTTCAGGTTCTATTCACATCAGGTTCTATTTGGGCCTGGTGCTCTGATACCATTTGTAAGGAATATGAGGTCCGCCCATTCCTCCGTTGTATATAAGTATGAATACTCCGCTTTGGGCCAGTGGGCCCGCACGAATTTGTTTTTGGTCCACTTCCAAAAGGCCTCACACTAATTGAGATGTATTCTTACTTATATACTGATATTTCTTCCAATGTTTAACCGATGTGGGATGTGAGACTTTCGTCGCACCTAACAGTCAAAATCGGTTTTACACGAGTTGTTCAATTTGGAATTCGGTAAGAAAATATGTTAAATCCTAGGCTTTGATGGTTGTTCGTGGCTCAAACTTGATATCGAAACACAACTTTACATAATAGTGTTAGTATCCTCCCGGATATCGGCCTTCTAAATAAGGTTCTTCAAGGGGAAAGATGTTCGAAGAAAAATGATGTGATCTTAGAATTTCCGCTTCATTTTTTTTGCTATCGTTACTAAATCTAGGGTGAGTTTCTCCAACTACAAATATGTGGTTTCGACAGTGAAAAATGATTTACTAACGTAAGTGCAAATCTTGCAGGGTGGACTAATGAGTTCTAGAGATTCAATATAGACTTTAAAGTGCAAATTAACATTGATATTATTATGTCTTTTTCTTTTAGAATGAATATCTGAAAAATGTTGGAAGGATGCTTGAAGTTCTTTATGAAACCTTTACTTTCACATATGTACTTGAGATTGAAGAAATAACTGGATAAACTTATTCATGAGAAGTTAAATTTTTTTGTTTTAATCTGTATATATTTATCCTTATTTTGAATTAATTTGATTTTTTAAACTGAATTAAAGTAGATTTAATTTTTCATATTCTATGCTTTGTTTAAAACTTTTGAATCATATTTTTCATAATTTAATTTCTTGTTTGTGGCCGGTGGATTCAATGTGTCTTCGTTTTTCATAATTTTTGAAGTAAACTTGAATTGTAAAAAAATATTATATATTTGAAATATGTGTTTTCATTTAGTGATATTATATTCCTAATGTATCAACGATTGTTATACAAAATTGTGTTTTAAGTTACTTTTTAATTTTTTTATATCACTGTTTTGTTAAAAAATAACAATATAAACCAAATCTAATTGAATAAGTTCATTTTTAATATTTTTAATTTTCAAAATAATATTAGTACCAAATCATATTAATTTTTAAAAATAAAAAAGTCCAAACTTAAAGGTAACGGATCCTAAGACCATATGCAGCAGCGCATATTTCGTTAGAAATATGCGCTGCATCTTGGGCAGCAGCGTGTATTTCATACACGCTGGCAGCCCAAGATGGTTTGGGGTTCAAAAGATGAACCCCAAACCATCTTTTAAACAACCAATTGCAGCATGCCATTTGGCATGCTGCAGTTTACTTTTTTTTTTTTAGAAAAACGGTTTTTTAAAAAAAATGGTTAGTCAAAAAATTTAAAAAAGTATACCATTATTTATAATTTTTCGATATCTACGAGTAGAGACTTGGTTCGTTTCATTCCGACACCGATTTTTTTTTGAGTTTTTTATTTATTTAGTATTTTCAAAATGATTTTTGGAACATTTTCGTAAGTTAAAAAATTTAAAAAAGTATACCATTATTTATAATTTTTCGATATCTACGAGTAGAGACTTGGTTCATTTCATTCCGACACCGATTTTTTTGAGTTTTTTATTTATTTAGTATTTCCGAAACAATTTTCGGAACATTTTTGTAAGTTAAAAAAATAAATAAATTATACCATGATTTATAATTTCTTGAGATCTATAAATAGAGACTTGGTTTGATTGATTCGGACAACGAAATTTTTTAAGTTTTTGTATTTCCGAAACAATTTTCGGAACATTTTTGTAAGTTAAAAAAATATATAAATTAAACCATGATTTATAATTTCTTGAGATCTATAAATAGAGACTTCGTTTGACTGATTCGGATACGAAATTTTTTAAGTTTTTGTATTTCCGAAACAATTTTCCGAACATTTTTGTAAGTTAAAAAAATATATAAATTATACCATGATTTATAATTTCTTGAGATCTATAAATAATAGGTAAAAGACAACATTTATATCATTCTCATTAAACGAAAATAAGTGAAAACAACAATGAGAATAATTGAAATGAGCATACAACAACAATTGAAAACATCACACAACAACAATTGAAAACATCACACAACAACAATAAGTGAAAACAACAATGAGAATAATTGAAATGAGCATACAACAACAATTGAAAACATCACACAACAACAATTGAAAACAACACACACGACAACAATTGAAAACAACACACACGACAAACATGTTACTCCGAATTTATACTTTTCATCAAGTCTTCAAACATCTTCTCTTCAATAGGATTACGAACTTTATTCTGCAACTCCATAAACAACTTCATCATCTCAACTTTATTTTGTTGTTGCAATATTTGTTTGTATCCATTAAGCGACTCAGTTTGATATTCTATTAGTTTAATCCTCTCTTTTTGTAAAGTAATTGCTGCATCTTGAGTAGCTTGCATAATCTCCCACCGGTCCGTAGCTACAACTTTTTTACCTCTTTTTTTTTATCCCTACCTTCGGGACGTACATATGTGGAATCAACCGAGTCACCATCACTCTTTCTCTTGGATCCACTACTTCCAGATTCAGGGGCTCCTGTCATATATTTCGGCTGGTCACGAACTAACTTCCACTCTACAAGTAGCTGAAACTTCTTACCATTCGACTCTTGGTACATATTTAAAGCCTCATTAATGTAGTCATCCTCAGACCAACCGCTACGTTTATTTCTACATGCAGCACCGTAAAGACCAACAAAAATACAAATTTGTTTATTGATCGCTTGATAATGACTTTTAGCTTGTCCTTGGGTTCTTGGAATTCCCGTCTCTTCAGTTACAAAGTCTGAAACTTTTTGCCAAAATGTTCCACCAGATTGGTTTGTCCCAATCACACTATCATTACTATGGTGGAAAAAACCACATAGTAAAGATTTATTATCTGCTGTACTCCACACCCCATACTGTTTTTTAGTAGTGGATTTTTTAGTATGAGGTACATTACTAGTAGGGGTATCCCCTTCACTTCCTCCAAGAGATATTTGGGTTGAAAATTCTGGCATTTCCGGGATATAAGTGTTTGGGTAGTTCATATGACCAGGAACATAACTATTTCCGGCCATATGTGGGTATCCAAATGGCATGTAAGGTTGGTTGTAGGGATTTTGAATGGAGAAATTGGGAGGCATGCCATATTGAGTAGCAACATTAGGATTCCACTCATTAGGTTGAAGATTTTCAGGACGTTGAGGTCTAGGGTAAGGTGGTCGGGAATTTGAAGGATAGAAATTATAGTTTCTTGAAGGATCCATGAATATAACAAGAAAAGACTAAGAAATAGTGATACAATAGGACACGAAGCTCAAAATATTGGTGTGTCCAAATACAGAAATACAAGCCCCTATTTATAGACAAATGGTGTCCAAACTCAAATTCAAATTCAAATTCAAATTGAAATTGAAATTCAAGTTCAAATTCAAATTCAAATGCAACTCACCCACTTGTTAACTTCTGACATGAGATGACAATTCATTGGTCACAAGACATGGTCTGACATGAGATGACAATTCATTGGTCACTAGCTGCAACTCTAGTAGTTTTTAATTGTTATCCTTGGAATCCGGAAATAGACAAATGATGTCTGAATTTGAGTTTGAATTCAAATTCAAATTCAAGTTCAAATTCAAATTCAAATGCAACTCAACCACAAGACATGGTTTGAATTATTTACACACACAAACGCAAGTAGATTTTAATTGCTATCCTTCGAAACCTGAAATATACAAATGTTGTCCGTTTTTCACCCACAACACCTTATTTCGAAGGGAACGACGCCACGATTACAAATCACCAGCTACGCTCGTGACATATGGCGTTTTTTGGGCATCCGGAGTCGTTTACTATATTTTATTTCGAATTTTAATTAGTTTAGGGTATTTTTTGTATTTTCGTATTGGGGTTTCCATTCGAACTCTTATTGAATGGCATAATAATACAATGCATTGTCTGAAATTTTACACCAAATTTAGCAAGATAAGACAAGTCACCCACCAAATTTAACAAGATAAGACAAGTCACCCACCAAATTTAGCATGATAAGACAAGTCACGAACCAAATTTAACATGATAAGACAAGTAACCCAGCAACTTTAGCAAGATAAGACAAGGCACTTGCTAAATTTAGCATGATAAGACAAGTCACGAACCAAACTTTAGCAAGATAAGACAAGTCACCCAGCAACTTTAGCAAGATAAGACAAGTCACCCACGTTGGAATTTGGAGACAACGTTGGATTATAAATAGGCCATTCAGCATCGTATGAAAATAAACACAAATATTTGATCCTCAAACTTTCTTTAAAATATCTTCTTCTTCATATCTTGTACTCTTTTAATGGCACCCAAACTTGATTTCTACATAGAAACAATTGAGGAGGTGCAAGCAGAATGGGAAATCCAGCAAGCCATGTTCCAAGAGCAAAGAGAGCTTCTCGAGGAGCTTGAAAGGTTGGAAAACAATAAACATACAAGAATATATATTCCCCGAAATCATCCGTCTGCTCATCGGAGGATAATGTCCGACTATTTCGACGAACCATGTGTATACACTAAGAAACAATTTAGAAGAAGGTTTCGCATGAAGAGGCCCTTGTTTCTCCGTATTGTAGAAGGCTTGACGAATCACAACCGTTATTTTACTCAAAGAGATAATGCTGCAAATAAGCTTGGCTTGATGAGTATCATGAAGTGCACAGCTGCCATGCGCATGATTGCGTATGGTAATGCCGCGGATGCTTGCGATGAATATATCAACATTGGAGAAACAACTGCAAAGGACTCCGTTCGGTATTTCTGCGAGGGTATAGTAGAGCTTTACGGAGGTGAATACTTAAGATCACCTAATGTGGCTGATTTGGAGAGGCTACTAGAAGTCGGTGAAAACCGAGGTTTCCCCGGAATGCTTGGAAGTATCGATTGCATGCATTGGGAATGGAAGAATTGTCCTAAGGCGTGGCATGGGCAGTTTACTAATGGACACAAGGGCAGAGCAACAGTTGTCCTAGAGGCAGTGGCTTCACAAGACTTATGGATATGGCATGCTTTTTTTGGGATGCCAGGTGTTTTAAACGACCTAAATGTACTAGATAGATCACCATTGTTTGATGATATTGAGAACGGTGTCGCCCCGACAGTGGACTTCAATGTGAATGGCAATGAATACAATGTGGGTTACTATCTTGCTGATGGAATATATCCTAAATGGCCCACCTTCGTCAAGTCAATTCAAATGCCCCAAGGCAATGAAGCTAAGTTGTTTTCCAAGATGCAAGAGTCGTGCAGGAAGGATGTGGAACGTGCATTTGGAGTTTTGCAAGCAAGATTTGCCATTATCCATCGTCCATCATTACTATGGAACCTCAAAAGGATGGGTACAATAATGAAGGCATGCATTATTTTGCATAACATGATAGTTGATAATGAACGACATTCATATTCACGGAGTTGGGAAAATATCGATTTCGAACCGGCAAGAAGTGCTGGACCAAGCACATCGTTCACTGTCCAAACTGAAATGCATCCTCGATTGGGAATGCATGTCCAAGGTCGAACTAGAGCCGGATTGCGTGAAAAAGAATTACATATTCAGTTGAAGAATGATCTCGTCAAAAACATTTGGGCTAGATTCGGAACAACCCTCGACTGAGTTGCTCAACTTCACCAAGGTTTAATGTTTTAATGTGTGTGTGTTTGCAATGATTTATGTTTTAATTTGTGCGTGTTTGTGGTTGCAGTAATTTATGTTTTTGTGTGTGCGTGTTTGTGCTTCCAGCAATTTATGTTTTTATGTGTGCGTGTTTGTATGTTATTCCAATATTTAATTTTAGTGTGTGTTATTTTTAATATTATTTTAGAGTTTATACTTTCATTTAAGTAAATGTACTAACATTACTCAAAGGAACATAAAACAACGGATAACATATATAAGAGTGATTACATATCAACTTCAAGGAAATACGGATGTTCTACCTCTTGTCTCAGATCACGCGGGAGGTCACGAACAAGAATATTCGGAATCAAAAAACGATATTGTAACCTGGTAGATGTATAATTAAACATTTAAAAAGAACACCAAACAAATATAATAGCATTACACGTGAAAATAAAATAACATAAATAACTTAAAGCGCTCAAAGGAAATAAAGCAAATACAACAACATAACCCTATAGTAATTTGAAAGGTTTAAAAATAGATAATAACATAATAAGCTATAAATTTGGATTTAAAAATTTTAAATTCATTAAAAAACTTAAAAAATTAAAATTCATAATGTTATTGATATAGTTACATTTAAAAAAAATTAAATCATCGATAATTTAAGTAATAATTTGGTAAATAAAAATTAAACAAATAAATTTAGGTGATCAATAATATATTTTATTAAATTTGTAAATTATTTATTCTATTAAAAGTTGAAGTTTTTTTCGGAAATCAAACCAATTTTATTTTTAATTTTGATTTTTAAATATACTATATATTATGTATTATATTTTTAATTATTTCAATTTTATAGTTTTTATTTGTAAAGAAAATATATTATGTTAATTTAAAAAAATTATTTATTTTAATATATATAATTTTAATATAAATATATAGTAAATAATAAGAAAGATAAATAAAAATATATGGTAGGATATTGTATGGTAGAATGATGTGTAAGAGAGAGAAATATGGTGGGGTATGCTGAAAGATGAAATATGCACTGCTGTGGGGAGTGGAAATTTTTGCAGAATTATTTGGAGAGTATGCTGATGTGGCGCTGATGTGGCGCGTTTCTGAGAGATGAAATATCCCCACGGCTGTGGATGGTCTAACATTCATATTTATAGCCTTATTTCTGCGACTGTGTGACCTTTATAGCTGCATTTTTTTCAAAAGTGTAAATGGTACGTGTTATCTCTCGATTAATTTATAGCCTAATTAATTTTTTAAATATTGATATTATATATGTATAATATGAAATTTAGGTCCTATAAAATAATTATATTAAAACAATTGTTAAACAAAGTTATGATTTTTCTCTTAATTGGGTAAATGTTTAAAATATTAAAATATTTATAACATATTTTATTATAAAAATTTACGAGTCTAGTTTATAATGAAAAAATATTATATTAAAAAAATGTTAAGCAAGTTATGGTATTTTGTAACAAAAATTAAAGTTATCGGTCCGGTTCGGTTCGGGTTTTGAAGGAACAGGACCGGACGGCTAAGTTTATCGGTTTGGACCGGACCGGACCGCTAAGCTTTCGGTTCTAGTTTTTGGAACCGGACTGAACCGTTAAGCTTTCGGTTCGGTTCGGTTTGGTCCGGTCCAGTTCGGTTCCGGTTTCGGTTTGGTCCGAGTTCGGTTCGGTCCGGTCCCGTTTCGGTCCGGTTCGGTCCACTTAAAAAAAATAAAATCAATTAAAAATTGATTTTTAATTTTTTTTTATTAAAATAAATGATATAAAAACTAAAGTTTATAAGTTGATCTTTCATTTTCTTAAAAAATTGGTAATTAATTATTAATTTTGGTACTATAATTTATAAAAGAATATATAATAATAATAAATAATCGGTTTTAACGGTTTTATTGGTCCGATTTCTTATCGGTTCTACCGGTTTATCGGTTTCATCGGTTCGATTCCGTATCGGTTCCTTCGGTCCTATCGATTTTATCGGCTCGATTCTTTATCGGTTCTATCGGTTTATCGGTTCTATCGGTTCGATTCCTAACCGGTTTTTTGTTTCGGTTCTTTATCGCTTTTCGGTTTTTAGAATGGAACCGTGAACCGGGCCGTTAAGGTTCAGTCCGGTTCTCGGTCCGATCCTTATCGGTTCGGTCCCGGTCCGGTTCTCGGTTCCAGAGAACCGTTCACAGCCCTATGCATTAACATATTTTAGATCATTTCCAAATTTAGTTAATGCAGTGATTGGAAAATATTTGAATATTACTACCATATATAGTTACAAAAATCCAGGAGTTTAATTCTTTTATATTTTTTTTAAACACAGGTTTGGTTTTTGTCCTAATAATAGACTAAGTTGTCAATGTAGAATGTAGAGAGAGAAGGGGTGGGTTGAGTGAGCTCTTTAACCCTAATCCTCAACCACAACCCCTTTTTGCTCTTCAAAGATCTAAGAGTCTAGGTTCCGATGAAATTTTTTTATATAAAAAACACATTAGACAAAGTTATCCTCATAAAATATTTATGAGATTGAATATTTAAGCTATTTATGTAATAGAATTGTTAATTTTTTTCACAAGATTTAAGTTATATCCTCAAAATAACACATCATTTCTTTCTCTATCAATAACCCTTCACCTATAAGTTGCATTTATAAAATTATGCATTTTAAAATCTATTATGAACCTATTCTTGTTGATCATTCGAACAAGAATCTTGTATCACTATCCGCGAATAACCTGAAATTCACAACTCACTCTTGCACAAATAACATAGTCTAATTACGAACTATATACAAGTTTTTTTAACCAACGTTTATATATTAATTTGTAATCTCACAGAGACTTTTCATATTATTCGGATTCAATATTTTATATTCGATAAAATTAAATAATATAAATACGTTTATGAATATTTTTAGAAGCAAATTATTTATATAACATCAATAAAATTATCATCATTTTAAACATACGAACCTTATATAACATTAATAAATTTATCAGCGTTTTTGAGATATTAACCATAAAACATTGATAAGTTGATTACTTGTTCTTAGATATTCATTTTTTTTATAATATGTTTAGTATGATATTTTTTTCTAATTTGAAATTAAACTTTTATATCTTTGCAACCATATATGACATAAATACTATAATATTTTAAATTAGTACGTAATTCTATGTCATACTTGATAGTTCCAAAGATTTCTTAGAGAGATTATGTGTCTAACCTACGTTTGGAAAAAATTGTTTAGAGAGAAACCCAGAAAAACTAGAGAGAGAAGTTGATAAAAGTAGTAATAAAATAATAAATGTTCACACTTTATAAAAAAAATGGGGTGTTGCTTTATATAGTACAAGTGATGGGCCCAAAACCCACATGATTAGCCCATTTAAGGTCATTCCACTCCGCTATTTTACTAATCTTAACCATAATTATTATTTATTACACAAAGCACCCTCAATATTACGTACTTGTTGGGTTTCTTATACAATATTTTATAGAGCCAAATTACCATCTTATTTAACCGATCCAACCATTAATCCAAATAATTCTTCCCCTTATAAGTAGCCCCCCAGTTCTTGCAAAAATATTTGAGTGATGATTGAATTTGAGAAACACCTTGGACATGTTCGACCTGCTCTTCCCTATGCCTTTATCGGATTGATGATTTCATTAATCAGATTGCTGACTAAATATTAATATGATCAGTGCTTTACTTCAAGTCCACGTGTTAATCGATTTCTGACAATATGACACGCGCTTTGCTTCAAGTCCACATGTCAATCAGTCTGTGACACAAACATATATGCCTTCCATAGTGATTTGTGAGTGATTGGGTGTGTCTAAAAACTCTTGCACTTCCCAACACGTGTGCATTTCAAATCATAGGTGGAACGACTATAGAACTCTTCACCTTTCCTAGGCATTATTCACCTAAGAAAAACCTTTGATCTACCTAGTCCCTATTAACGTTGGAAGCCTAAACCTTTACCTATAAATACTCAGACACTTCAAAATTTGGAGTTGTTCACTTCCATAACTTTAGAGAGAGAGAGAGAGAAATGCACATTTTAGAGAGAGAAAAAGAGTTGTTTTTAACTTCTTGAAATACTCTTCTAAACATTTTCTTTTACGATTCATGCTTGAAAAATTTACCATCCTAGATTGGTTTTCCATAAATCAGAGAACCAAAGAGAGCAAAATAGCTCGGACGAGAAGCCAAAACCACTACAGATTGTTAAGACCATGTTTTATGGTTCATCGCCTCTAGTCAAGAAGAAAAAAAGGTGGCATAAACTGAAACCACCAATAATCCATCCATCCTAACTACCACTCAGACCTTCGGTTAAACTTGTGCGATACACGACAATACTGACCTTGGCTTTCTAAATAAATTAGTACCTGAATCATCATTCACTCCGATGAGGTACAAGTAGAAATACGTAAATTCGAAGAGAAAAAAAATACCCTAAACCTTTACCGAAGAGGTATGTAAAAGTTAAGAATAAGTCGGATACCCATACTCTTCAAAATACTCCTAAGAAAAATCCGCAAAATACTACACAAGAATCTCCTCGATCGGTGGTTCTAGAATATGTAGCGCCTACTGTAAACCCTGCAGAGAAGCGACATCTCGAACTAGTTAGGAAAATGAATTGTAAACAACTTGTCCATGAGGCCAAAAGAAACCAAGACCAGGCTGTTGTTGAAGCCAACCAGAACAAAAATCAAACAACCACTTTATCTTCGTAGATTAGAACTTCTGCGTAAACCGAGGTACCAACCTCCCAAGACAGAGTTAATGTGGGTACTTATACACAGAACAAAAAACCCAAGTCAAAGAAAAAAAAATAAAAATAACGTCAAATTTCCCTCAAACATTGAGACTATCCTCGGAAATAATTTACGAAAGGTTACAAATAAGCATCTGATGGCTTGGTACAAAGTGAAGTACCAGTACTACCAAGCCTTCAAGGAAGTAAAGCTTCAAGACTGATGAGAGATCCTTAAATCAATAACAATCCAATTTCTCGAAACCGAAAAGACTCCTCTATCTGTTCATGATAATGAGGTGATCGTCTATCTTTAAATATTAAACTAGGGTCTTCGGTTCCCTCTAGACCCTTTTTTGATGAAATATTTCGAACTGATAAACCTATATCCCACTGAAGCAGGTCCAAACATGCGGTTCACTCTGATGGTTTGCATAATAGCGCCCATAATATTCGAAGTTGGCCTCTCGTCGAAGCAATTAGTCGGATTTACCGACGTTGCTAAGAATCCCTAGTTTCCTTTATAATCCTTGACATTGATGAACCAATTCAAGATAATGGATGATCTCCTCAAAGCAAAAAAAATGGAATAAATTTTTCTTCATCTATGGGCTATGGGAAACTGGATTCGAGGAGTCCACTGAGTACCACATCAAATTTTCTTCAAATGGACTAGCAGAGGTATATCCTTACTCAACTTATTTTTACTTTTTTATTTGACTCATTTTTATAATATTTTTGTTGGAGGAAAAGGATGAAAGGGGTGTCCGGGCCGTTTGAGGAGCATCTAAAGAAAGTAGGTCGCATATTTGCTTGGCTGAATAGTTGGGCCAAGACATCATGGTCCAATGAACTCCATCATTGTGTTAATCCAGTTAATCTTGCTAAAACCCATATTTGAAGGGATGACTTGATGAAAGCTATGACGTTGGATGAGATTATAGTGCCTCATACAGAAAACGACGTGCTTAAGCGGTTGAAGAGTACAAATATTATTGTTTACTTTCCTACAAGAGCTACAAATTCGAGCCACCGACTCCATAAGAAAGATGTGATTATGGAAACAAATTCAGAGACAATGGAAGAAGAAAAAGTCAAGGTTGAGATCGATGAGTTTGATCCCACAAATGAAGATGGCTTCAAGTGGCTATCGAAAGAGCATCATCCTAAGAAGAAACGTAAGTGCTCAGTTGTTGAAGAAAATGACAAAGAGGTATAGGAAAATGTCACCCCTCGGATAATAAAATAGTTGAGCATAATCTACCTTCTCTTGAGAAGGTTGTTGCTATCAACTCATAATCTCCTCAGACATCAAATGAATAAACAGCCACCCAAGAAAACAAGGCAACTAACGCCCAAGAAGGTCCATGAGATGATACCCGAGTTTTTAGATTTTTCGAGGCTGACTCTCTATCGGAGTAGTTTAATATCTATAATGATGACTTTTTGTGCTCTAACTTCATGGACTAATTCAATTCGTGATTTAAGATAATGAAGTAAAAAATCGTTTGTCACATATACACATTACAATATAATTTAAAATGTCATGAGTAATAAGTATTAAATAATAATAATATATTATATGTTAAGTAATATTTAAATAGTAGATATCCGGTGGATCGTTAAACTTGTAAAACACGTAATCCGACCCAAAACCCGACATATAATATATTTTAAAATTCATGAACCATCATATAAAATATAATCTGGATGCATTTTTTCTCGGATTGGGTATTCGAGTATAAAATATTTTTCATCCTTAATCTATAGTTTTTTTAATTCCAAACATGATCTATTATGGACATGATACGTACGATGATATAAAAGATTTAGTTTGAAGATATGTAATTGTATGCTGGGCTTGCAATCAACATTAGTTTATAATGAAACCCACATATGTCTTTAGTGCGGACCCTTTCTATAAATGGGGTTGCGATCAAGTAAGACTCCTACAACCCATATTAGGTAATATAAGGTTTATCATTGTGACACTAGACTACTTCACCAAATAGATATATGGAAAACCATTCAACTAAACTAAGGGCCGTGAGTTACATATATTTATTAATTAGTTAAAAATAAAATAATATGGATGAACAGAAAAATAAATATTATTATCTTATTATAATATTAAAAGAAGGTGAACTGAAAATAAATGGTTGTAGTTAGTTACAAAGTGATGACAAGAATACTAATTAAAGTGCTGACATGACAAAAATAGAAAGCGAATGTTGGATGATGCCCTTATTTTCATAAATTAAGGTTTGTATCTCTGTTTCAATTTGTGTCTTTCTAGATTTTTTTTTTCATAATATGTGTCGTTCTTATTTTCCAATACAACGATGATTACCTATATTCCACTTTCAACCAATTAAATAGATAACATTCTCCACAAGTTATTAACTCCATCAATCAATTGTTTTTTATTCTTTCAAAGTTATTATTTTTTCCTTAATATTGATGAAAAAACCTTAAACCTTCTTACTGTTTACTGTCTTCAAAAATCACAAACATTCATAGTGAGAGAAATCTTACTTTATCTTCAAAATTGTTCTTATATCATATATGTTCACAACCAGAAACGCCTTATTAAAAGGAGGTTGGTTGAATTTATCTGAGTTAGAGAGAGCACAAAAAGTTGCAAGAGACGAACGCATTGCTGCTGATCTCCCTGTTTCACCTGGCGAAAAAAGTAATAAACCACAATTGAATACAGATCAAGGCTCATCTTATTCAAAACGTTTCAAAGTTAGGAAATTTCCATTTGTGGCAAACCTTTCACCTCTTCCATCAGGGTCTTCTGTCCATGAGTCCCAAAATCCTTTACCTAAGGAGAAAGTTGTAACCATTGTAAGAAAGCCTTCGTCTTTCATTGCAATGGGGTAAGATGCAGAGAAATCTCCAGATAAGTTAACTCCACGGCGAGTCACGCGTCAATCCAAGTCAAAATCCACCTCCACATCTTCAAAGCCCTCCAGTTTGGAGGCAATAAAATCTGTGTCAAAGGCTAAACCACCCGGGCAATAGCCCCTAGCAGAAACCAGACTATCCGAACTGCCAACTGCAAAACCATCCGAACAACCATCTGTAAAGCCATCCGAATAGCCTTCCACAATTATGGAAAAAACTATGAAGGACAGTATAGAAGAAGCCCCTTTTGAGGCTTTCGCTCAAACAGAATATACCACTGCAAATCGAAAGGGCAAGACCAAGGTGGGTATGTCTCATCCCGATGCGCTTCCGGAGAGTGTGGAGAGTAAAGTGAGACCATTCTTTAAGAAGGTCAGCGTGAAGTATTTGTTGTCCCTTCAAAACATAGCCTACGTGTATACCCACACTCCTGAGCTTGGTCGGATTCGCACTAAGTGAGGAATTCCAGAGTCTATGAAAGTAAGAATTCCGATCACCCCAGAAACCCCAATGGACTGCAAGCTAAATGAAATGGTATTTACACAGAAGTGTTGAACTAGGGACTTCGGTTTCCTTTGGATTCGGAGATAGTCAGATACTTCCATCTAATTAAGTTGTGCCCCAGCCAACTTAGCCCTAATACTTGGTATACTCTACTGGCCTGTATCATGGCATCCAGGCTGTCTAAGATTCCACTATCAATGGAACAGTTTGCTGTTGTGGCAAGCTTGGGTAAAAACCGTCAGATCCCCTTCTATCATTACAACACGGGGAATGATTATAAGGTAGTGGATGATCTTCTAGAGTATGAAAAACCATGGAGGACGTAGTTATTATTTATTAGTGGGGCTTGGGAGAATGTCAAGAAGATCAAGGCTGACTCAAACCCAACCCAATTGACCAGTCGCTGGAAGAGAACTGGTGAGTTTCTCTTACTTCTTTTGTTACATTTCAAGTGTTAAGTTTTTAATTTGAACTGACTCATACTTCTTTTCAGTGCTTCCGAAAGAATTTTCGGATTATTTGGAGGCAGGTCAGGATACTTGTGCCAAGTTGAACATTTGGGCCTTGGAGAAGTGGAGCAATGCTTTTCACAATTGCTTCACATCGGGAAACTTTGTGAGGTCTCATTTGTGGAACACCACAGGGAGAAGAGACCTTTCCTGCGAAGAGTTAACTACCCCACCTCTGCAGATGTCATTCTAAGTAGGACAGAGGCCAAATATGCCAAACTTTACCTGCCTTCGAGGGCCAAAGCCCCCCAGTAAGATGAAAAACAAGAAAAAGAAGAAGGCCACAACAGATCCACCTCAAACGACTACTGAAGGGACCGGTTTGGAGAACCAAAGAGGTATTAATGCTGCTTTAATGGAAGCAGTAGAAGTGATTACGAAGGAAGTTGGTGGATCAAAATACCCACTGAAGTCTCCGAAGAAGGACAAGAAGCGTAAGGCCAGTAGTGATGAGAAAGCTTCCAAAAAGAAAAACGTTACTATGGGAGTAGAGATAATTTTTTTTCCTCTTGAAGTCCCCCCTCCAGCTCCTACCGATCCTACCTTGCAGGAGGAAATTCCAACCAATCTTCATTCCGAATAAGTTGTTGGTGATGGTAATGATGAGGTAGATCTTGATGCCTTTCAAAACATCAATATTTATTTCAATGACTTGGAAAAAGATGACTTCACGGGGCCTAACCATCCTCCCAGATCTTCCAATATGGTGACTCATAATGGCCAGACTTATGCGATATTCAGTGAGCAAGATAATTTGAGTCATGCCCTTTTGGGCTATATCTGACTAGTACTTGATCTGGAGAGACAGGTAAGAGATCAAACTAGTACCATCAATTCCCTAACCACAGACAATCAAAACTTGTCGAATGATCTTCTCATTTCTCAGCAAAGCATATAGTTATTGAAGAAGAAGAAAGAAGATTTAGCTGCCAAACTGCTCAAGTTAGAAGTGGCTAGCAAAGAGCTTCAAACCAAATACTCCAACCTGAAGACTTCTTCTTCAAAAGATATCACATATTTGAATGAGAAATTGAAAACTAAGGACATTACTATCCATACTTTATGCGATGACAAAGCTAAGTTGGAGAATACTCTCCATGAGAAGACCAAAGAGAAACAGGGCCTGGAATGCCAACAGGCTCAAGCCATAGTTGCAGGAATATAGAAGTATTCTAATAGAATAATCGATCCTATGGAGAAAAGGGATGATGGAATCAAGTCCGTTATGGTCATACTGTTCTATGGGATTTTTCCTAAGAGGAGCCTTGGTCTTTTGTGAAAATATGTGGATTATGAAGACCTCTCTTTCCATACAATTGCTGATGGGAATAGGCACAACTACTCCAGTGGGATATACACTGATGATGATAAAGAAGTGGGTGTGAGTTCAAGTGCTGAACTCAAAATTCCCAAAAACGATGGTGGTGAAAAAAATCCGAAGGGAACAAGCCCTAATTTTTTATTGTGTACTTTTTTGTTTTGAAAGTCTAAAGTCCTAGGATGGCCAAGATATTTTTTTGTACCAGTGATCGGTTTGAATCCAATCAGATTCTAATTATCACTTTCTCTTTTGTTTAAATCTTTTATGGCCAATGTTTAAATAGCCTCTAATATTTCAGATGTGTTGAACAAAAGTACCCAACATCTCCGACCACATGTGTTTAATAAAATGTGATCAAGTGCTAAGCATATCCGACCAACTCAAGAAAACTTGAGAGCCGAGGTGTTGAATAAGCATTTAATATCCGAATTGAAACAAAATTGCACCAGACCTTTGAAGAAGGCATCATGTATTATTAAAAAACCCGGACATCTCATTAAAATCTCCCCACACCACCAGGGTAGGAAAGAGTATGCCCCAGAATATTTACATTGATAATTAAAAAGTAAATATTTATAAAAGAGTTCTATTCTAAGTATAACCTGAGATGCTCAGCATTCCATGGGTGCTTTAGAGCTCTTCCTTGTTTGTCTTGGATCCTGTATGTTCATGGTTTAACCTTTTCATAGACCACACAAGGGCCTTCCCAGTTCAAATCCATCTTACCGAAGTTCTTTTCTTTAGTGTGCGAAAAGTTTTTTCTTAAAACTTTGTCCTCTGTTTAAAAATCTCTTCTTTTAACTTTGGAAGCAAATATGCTCCTCATCAAGCCTTAATAACGTGTTATTCTCAGATCTACTTTAACCCTTTTCTCTTCAATAAACTCCAACTGATTCCTAACTGCTACATCATTAGCATGCTCAGAATAGTTTTGGACTTTGTGTGATGGTAAAGTACCTTCTATGAGAGTAATTGCATCCATCCCATATACCAAAGCAAAATTAAACTCTTGTGTGGCAGCCCGAGAAGTAGTTCGATAGGCCCACAATACTTCTTGTAAATAACTTGACCACTTTCCTGCAGCTTTTTCCAAATTCTTCTTTAATCTAGATAAAATAATTCTATTTGGAACCTCAACCTGGCCATTTGCTTGAGGGTGGTAAAGAAGAAAAACAATGTTGAATTCCTCTAGAGGTACAGAAGGCTTTCATGTCTTTATTATCAAACTGTGGCCCATTGTCTATAGTAATATTCGAGGGAACCCTAAACCTACAACATATGCTAGATAAGATAAATTTAATAACTGCTTTTGAAGTGGTTCCAGCTAAAAGAGCTGCCTTTATCCACTTAGAGAAATAGTCAATATCGATTATGATTGTTCTAAATCCACCAGATGCCATAGGAAGAGGCCCAACTAGATCCATACCTCATCTGGCAAAGGGTACTGGTTCAGATGTGGACTCCATAAGTACTGCTGGCACATGAATTTCATTCCTATATTTTTGACAAGGATCACATTTTTCACTATTTTTTAGCATCTGCCATTATAGTTGGCCAGTAGTATCCTGCTAACAAGACTCTTCGGGTCAAGGCCATATAACCACAGTGTACAGAACCTTCCCCATCATGTAGTTCAGATAATACAACTTGGGATTCTTCGAACCCTAAACAACGTAGGAGACGCCTGCTGAAAGACTTTTTGTAAAGAATCTCTCTTAGTATTAAGAAACCGCAAGCCTTGTACTTGATATTTTTTGCCACAACTTTATCCGGAGGTAAAACTCCATCGGAGATGTATTGGAGAAGAGCATATCTCCAATATTTAGGTTGAATAACAAGTATGTTCATATTTTCTTCACCCTCTTTATCCCGATCTGTCTGTATAGATGGGAATTCTTGTACAAGAACCCATAGGCAGGATTTAGAATAGGCTATAGTTGCTAAAGAGTCAGCCAAAGTGTTTTCCAATCTAAAAATGTGCTCATAGCAAATATTTTTAAAGTTTGCGGCAACTTGTTTCAACATAAGTAAGTACTTGACCAACTATTCTTTATTTTCTTCAGATTGCCCCTCAGCATGGTGAATGAGAAACTGAGAATCACTCATTAACCGGACTCTGTTAGCCCCACATAGGAGAGCCATCTTAAGACCAACTATGGCTGCTTCATATTCAGACTCATTGTTGGAAGCTCTGAACCCAAAACATATGGCCTGATACATCTTGTCACCATACAGAGAAGTTAAGAAAATGCCAGCTCCACAACCCATGGTACTTGATCCACCATCAGTTCGAACTACCCATTTCTTCTTAGAATAATTTCCTGATTCATGTCCAGAAGATCTATCAGCATGAAATTCTACTAAGAAGTCAACCACTGATTGGGCTTTAATCGTTTTTCAAGGGAAAAGTCAATATCGTAATCACCCAGCTCTACTGACCACTTGGTTATTCTGCTTGATACATCAGCTTTTTGAAAAATGCTTTTTAAAGGGAAAGAGGTTTGAACAACAATGAAATGAGCTTGCAATTAGGGTCTTATTTTTCTGGCTGCAATTACTAAGGCCAATGCCAATTTTTCCAATCTCAAGTATCTTCTTTCAGCATCCAACAGACTTTTACTTATATAATACACTGGACGAGGGTAATTGTCCACCTCCCTCACTAGCACATCACTTATTGCATAACTGATACAGCTAGATACACATAGAGCTTCTCCTCCTGAAAAAGTTTGAAAAGAGTTTTGGGTGAGGATAAATGCTTCTTTATTTTAATAAAAGCCTAGTCACATTGTGGAGACCAATTGAAGTCTTTATCATTTCTCAACACTTAGAAGAATGAAGCAAATTTGTCTCACGATCTTGAGATAAATCTGTTCAACACAGCCAATCATCCTGTCAGCCTTTGAACTTCTTTAACATTCCGAGGAGGGTCCATTGATAGTAAGACATTAAGTTGATCCAGATCAGGCTGAATTCCCTTTTCACTTATTATGTAGCCTAAGAATTTTCCAGATCGGACCCCAAATACACACTTCTCAGGGTTCAATTTTAAATTCACAATTTCTAAATTGGAGAATGCATCGTGAAGGTCAGATATATGTGAATCTTTCTCCAAGCATTGTATTTTTCCTTTTATCGTCAATAGGGGACCACATTTAACTTTGTTTTAAACATGTTTGAATTGCTTTCGAACCCATGTCATCATTGAATTATTATTATTTTTTATTTTTATACCGTCTCGTTGTTATATAATTTTTCTTCAGCAAAATAATATTTTATTATAAGAAAATAGGTTACAATACTTAAAATTTAGGCGCTAAATTTTGGTTCCATTTTAGAGTCCAAATTTGATCTAAACTTGAAATTACAACCAAATTCATAGAAAAAGACACGATTCTCTAACAAAAGCTTCAGAAAAATC
This sequence comes from Limnanthes douglasii subsp. nivea, assembly GCA_036936605.1. Lineage (NCBI taxonomy): Eukaryota > Viridiplantae > Streptophyta > Magnoliopsida > Brassicales > Limnanthaceae > Limnanthes > Limnanthes douglasii. The sequence goes on along the minus strand of JAUPFV010000004.1, from coordinate 224,519,608 downwards.
TGATTCCTTTCTTCCCACATACCTTAAATCTTCAAGGCTCCCCAAACTTTAAGATTTAAATCAAGAACAAAGAGAGAAAATGATGCATCAAAGATAAAATCCCATATCCAGATTCTGGATTAAGAGCGAGAACAACATCTTTTAAGCTTTTATATCACCATTGAAAGAAAACTCAAATCTTCAACAACGAAGATAGTACTTCACCTATGCTTGGATATCCTGAAACTTGTGAATAGTGAGGAAGAATTGTGCTAACAGAGCACTAAAAAATTTGTAAGTAATTACTCTAAATTTTGATTGATATATCCAAGCTCCAAACTTTCTAATAGAGTAATGGATAAGAGTTGATTTGGAGCTATGAATTGAGATTTTTTTTTGTTTTTTCTTGCATCTCAGAGTCCATTTTGCAAGCCAATCAGTTGCCTAATTCTGTAATCTAGAGATATGCTTAATAGTCACAGTTGAAGCTATTAGATTTCTACAGATTGTTAGCAATGGATTAAGATAACAGTGAGTATTTCCTTAAGCTAGGAACTTAATAAGCATTAAACAATCAGACTCAATATCGACTTTTACTCATCTGTTCTTCTTGCAGATTAAGAGATCATCGAGTAAGGCCCTCGTTTCTGCCATAAGGGGAGATAACTTGCCCAAAGTATTGCTAGATCCCATAATTATTTCACCAAGACTATTTTTTATAACAATCGTACTACTAGACTCTCCGTTCCTGATACAAGCATCACCTATATTCATCTTCATTCTACCATCGAGAGGAGGATACCATTTAAGGTATAAGGGATTTTCCTTTCTGTTCATAATCGATAGACAACCTAAAATTTATCTCGTATATATAGCATTAGACCAATGCTTTCTAGTCAAAATGTTAGATTTGTCTAAACCAACAATAATATTATTAATATGATTGATAGAAGTATAAGCAGAGTCGAAAGATCCTTTGTACTTAGCCTTGTTACGGTTTTGATAGATTACCCAACATATAGCAGCAGGAATAACATGAGTAATATGAATATTTTTGTTAGAGAACCAAAATGAGTTTCTTGTAATGTAAGTTATATTCATGAATCTTCCAATTTTGACCTTAAATAAATCTGTGAAATGCTTCCATATTTGTCCGGCATAAGTGCAATCAATAAATAGATTATTAGAGTCTTCAGAATTACTGCAAAACTGGCATTTAGAGGCCATATATAAGTGTGTGTTTTGTAAAATCGAGTCAATTAGAATTTTAATTATGAATAATCTTCCATAAAAGAAACGAAAACTTCCTTGAGTTATGGCATTCCAGATTTTCTTGAATAAACTGGATTGATTGTAGTGAATTATTGCGTTGTTCCATGTCTAATTCATGTTGAATTTAAGATCAAAAGATATTTTCCAGATCATAATATCATCCTTGTTGGTGTTGATGCTTGTTTCCTTTACAATATTGATTCTATTAGTAGATAGAAATTCATGTATTTTGCTAATGTCGCACGTATTCTTCTGACTGAATGTATTGACTTTGAAATCCTGAAACCATCTGTTGTTTTCATTGTTATTAAGGATAATAACAAAAGGATGATTATGCCAATCTTCAAACCAAAAGTCTATTTCTTCTTTTCCAAGAATCCATCTGATGTTGATTTCAACAGAGTCTTTAATTCCTGAAGTTCTTTTCAGATAAGATAGCCAAACTTATTATAATTAGTTTTGAGAGGATGCATGTTCTTGCTATAGATACTATGCATAATATGAGTCCAAAGACTACCATTTTTCCTGAATAGAAACCAAAGATTTTGCGAATCCATGTTCTAAATATCATAAAGTTTTCTGATATTTAGACCACCCTCTTTAAAAGTTCAGCACAGAGTTGTCCATTTATGCTAGTGTATACTCTTTGTGTTAGGTTTCGATCTCCATAAAAACTTATTGAATGCTATCTCAAGTCTTTAAATTATGTAATTAGGAATCAAACTATTTTCATCCAATAACAAGGAATTGACAAAAGAACATATGAGATTAGAGTAAGCATGCCCCCGTAAGATAAATGTTTGCTTTCCCAGTATGAGATTTTTGCATTAACTTTGTCGAGGATTTTTCTAAAGTTTCTTGATTTATTGTTGCTGCTTAAGGTTTTTCCTAGATAATTAGTTGGAAGGTTATCAAATGTGAATCCAGTTTGACGCACAAGAGTAGTTATTATGCTTTGTTGTAATCTGGTTGAAATAATTATCTTAGTCTTCTCTTTGTTGATTGATTGGACAGATACTTATTGATAACTTTCCAGGAAGCTGCTTAACTTGTCAATAGAAGATTGCAAACTGTTAGTAAAGATTAGGATGTCATCGAAAAAATCTAAACAAGGGACCATATATTCTGTTCTTGATGCAAACTGCATTTTTTTGTTGGAATCGAATAAATTATATAGTCTCATGGTTAATACTTCTTCCTCAATTATGAAGAGGCTTGGGGACAATGACTCACCTTGCCTCAGACCTCTCTTAGGTTTGAAATATCTAATGACATTCACGTTTATTAGATAAAGATATTTACATCCCTGATCAGCTGGTCAATTAAGTTTACGAAAACATTAAAGAAGCCAAAGGTAATAAGAACTTTAGTTATAAATAAATGGGACACTCTGTCAAATGCTTTTGACATGTCCAATTGGATCATTATATTTCCTGATTTTGGCTTTCTGTTTAAATCGTAGATTTAGTTCCTTAGTTATTAAAATGTTCTCGTGGATAGACCTTTCTTTTACGAAGGCCCCTTGAGTATTAGAGATGATGTTAGGCAGAATTCTAGAAAGTCATGAATTAATTAGATTGGACAAAATTCTATTTAACATAGAACATAATCTTATGGGTCTATAGTTGCTCCAGCAAGAAGGATTTATAGATTTAGGTATTAAACATAAACCAGTTGCAAAAATACCTTTTGTAATACTCTAGCCTTGGAGAAAAGCATTGAGACCTTTGCACATGTCAGCTTTGATTATCTTCTAGCAAACTTTATAAAAATAGATATTGCAACCATCAATCCCAGTTGCACTTGAAGGGTTCATCTCATTGAATATTCCAAATTTCAGCTTCATTAGTAGGCTTCACTAAAGAGTCATTTTTCTCTTTGGAAACAAGCTTAGGGATGTTTTTAAAGATCCTATCTTGCATCTTGTTCAACTCATCTTTAGTGTTGTTGTAAGGATGTCTAGTAAGATTTTTTTTGAAATAACATTTAGTAGACTTTCATATAGCTTCAGAGTCAATGATCCAGTTGCTGTCTTATTTAATGCTTTTAATCACATTTTTCCTTCATTTCTTAGAGATAAATAAATGATAAGATTTTGTACTACGGTCACCATCTCTTAACCAATTATTATAGCATTTTTGTTTCCAGAAATCCTCTTTTATCCTTAAGACTTGAAGGTGAAGGCTGTTAGCTTTGTTTAAAGAAACTTTAGTGTCAGGACTGTTAGAAATAGATAGCAATGTCTCCATCTTCCTAACTTCATCATCAGTTTCTTTAACCTTGTTAAAAATATTACCAAAGTGATTGATATTCCACTCCTTTAAGCATTTCTTTAGCCTTCTCAGTTTGTGCCAGAAAACTTGAATTGGATTTCCATTCATCTTAAGACTCCAATTCTGATCAACAACACTTAGAAAATTCTCATCATATGTCCATATATTCATAAACATAAAACTTTTATTTTTTTATTAGAGTTATTAAATTTATTAGAAGAAGCAGTATTAAGAAGGGGAGCATGGTCAGAACATGTTTCTATGTGAAGAACTTGAGTCCCTTTGAATATAGTAGACCAATTATTGTTGAACAATGCACGATCTAACCTCTTCCATTTGGTGTTTCTGTTCCAGGTGAATCTTGAACCAACGAACCCAGCATCTTCTAATTGGAATCTCTGATAGTATAGTTAAATTCCTCAATACTAATCTGACATAAAGCAATGCAACATATTTGTTCCTCACTAGAAGCTACGACGTTGAAATCTCCAACCGTAAGCCAACTTTTTTTTGTAGAAGAAATGCTTTTGAGCTGACCACATAAGTCATTTCTTTGTAATCTCTGACATTTAGCGTAGACAATAGTTAAAACAAAACTGTTATCTAAGCCAAAGTAGAAAAAAATCAAGGTGTAAACATTAAGCATGATAGATAATAATATCAATGTTAATATCCTATTTCCTAGAAAAACGATATCTTGTTAGATATGTTGGCAGTGTAATTAGTAAAACCCAATCTAAAAGCAATCTCATCTATCTTCTCAATCTTGACCATTGGCTCTTGGATGGCTAAAAAATTAATTTTCTCTTTAATGATCATTGATTTCAGTCTTCTAACTGTAAAGGAATTTTACATATGATTTTTACATAGGAGATCTACAGTATTCGATAATACATTGATTTTTCGTAATCTAACTGTAAAGGAATTTTACATAGGAGATCTACAGTATTCGATAATACAGTCATGTACGCGAATAAAAAATCATATGTAAGAAGTCTATGAAGTCAATAAGAAATAAGGCCGTTGAAAAACAAGCTTCCTCTAAGTCCTCTATACCTGATCGAGACAGTAAAAAACAGATAGATCCTCCAAAGAGAGAACCAAGATTAGTGAACTCTCCAAAGAACCGTGATAAAAGAGGAAATAGGAAAATTAAACCAATGAGAAAGTTAATGTTCAAGGAATTTCTATGTATAATTTGGTTCCAATCGACTCAACTCAACTAATTAACAACTATAAAATAAAGTTATACTGGACAATACCAATCAAAGCAGCTCGGAACTGAAAAATTCTGAAGTAATAGGAGTGATTCAATCACTTGAGTCATGCCTCATAATTTGTGCTTTTATTGAGTATGAAAATCTTGCTTTAGAGCAAAATTCCTCCAAAAGATATACTGGAAGTATTCCCACCTCTCCTAACGTGGTAGACTTGAGATTGGAAAGGATATGAAATAAATATTAAACAAGAGAATTAAAACAACTAGAGGAAAGTTAGGAAAGAGTTATGTTACAATCGAGGCCAATAAATTTGAAAGGGCCTCAAAGAGTTCTATCTAGTAGTTTTAAATAACCATTAAGATCCTAAATTGGAACTTACGTGGCATTGGAAACAAATCAACAAAAAAAGGTTAAAGTCTATCAAAAGATCTGAAAATATTGATTTCATGGCAATTCAAGAACCAATAATTGTTGAAGTTAATAAGGATAAGGTATGAAGAAGTATAGGATTCAATACCTGTTTAACCAACTGCAGTAACAAATATTGTTAATGTGGAAGGATGCATTCTTAGTTGAGACCATGGTTGATCATGATCGGTTCATTCATGTTAAGGTGAAACATTCAAGTCTAGCTAAGGAATTCCTAGTTACTATAGTCTATGCTAAATGTAATAGGGAGCTGCGAATAAATTTCTGGAACAATCTAAGGACTATTGCTGAAGATGCTATTGAGTGGTTAGTTATGGACTTATGGGTGACTTCAATGTCATCTTTGCTAGCCATGAACAACTTTTATCTTCATCTTTATGCATAAGAGGCATTGAAGAATTCAATAACACATTAGTTGATTGTTCTTTGGAAGATACTGCCTATATAAATTCCAAATTCACTTTGACCAACAAGAGAAAATAGCTAAGGCTGGATCGGGTTTTGTTCAATAATTTATGGCTGATTACTTTCAAGAAACTAGAGTTAGGCATATGTCCAAGATGTGCTCTGATCCTACTCCTTTATGTATAACTATTGATAAAGATTAAAGGAATATTAGAAGAACTGGAAGATTAGAATGGATGGAAGACCAATGTTGGTGTTTTGGAACAAATTGAAGAGGCTTAGACAGATTCATAAAGTTTGGAATTCGGATCAGTTTGGGGATGTATTTGATGCCGTATTAAATGCTGAGGAAGAGGTTAAAAATATGGAAAAAACATGGAAGAGACAAATGCTATTGAAGACAAAATAAAGTTAGCTAAAAGTTAGGCTATATATTTACAGTTGTTTCTCAGGGAAAAAAATTATTGTAATAAAAAATGCAATGTTAACTGGCTTAGAGATGGTGAGAGGAACACTGCAATGTATCACAATTATATTAAGAAAAAGAGACTTAAAACTATATTTACTAGTCAATCTGATGGAAATCATAACTATGAGGATGTTTTACACAATTATATTCATAAGCTAGTCACAAAGAATAATAATAACATGTTAATGGAGCTTCCTACAGAAAAGGAGATTCAGAAGGTTATTAGCAAATTAAACCCCACTAGTGCAACAGGTATTGACGGATTTAATGGACTTCTCTATCAATAATGTTGACATATCAATGATATGATATCATAAAGCAGGATATTTGTGATGCTATTAGAAGTTTCTTTCAAGGTTATGAGGCTCTCAAACTATTAAATCCATAATCATCTGCATAATCCCTAAATCTAGTAATCCTCAAATATGGAACGATTATAGACCAATTTCAACATAATAATTTCGAAGATATATAACAATGCACTTACTAAGATCATGCCTAAAATAATATCTAAAGAGCAAAGTGAGTTTGTTCATGAGAGGAACGTTCAGCATAACATTCTGTTAGCTAAAGAACTTTCTATGGATTTACAGAAAAAATTCAAGGGAGACAACATTATGATCAAGGTTGATATATCAAATACGTTTGATAGATTAATCTAAAAGTTCATATTAGCTATGATGGATCAATTTGGATTTAGTAAGCCTTTTTTTGATAGGATTAAAAGCTTAATTACTCATACATACTTTTCTATCATAGTTAATGGAGATGCTCATGAATACTTTAAGGCTTCTAATGGGAGCAAGGGGAACCCATATCCCCTAGCCTTTTCATAATCGCGAAGGAGTATCTAATCAATGGATTTAAAAACATGTTTGAATCATATAAAGAAATGATATTCACGTATGGGGGTTCTAGGCTTATAACATGCTTAGCGTTCATGGATGATCTGATTATTTTTATTAATGGTGCATCCAACAACATAGATAGGCTAGGAAACTTCTTACTGCACTATCGACAAGTCGGGCCAAACAATCAACAAGTAGAAAACAAAGGTTATAACACTAAGCAACTTATCGCAATTAAAGGCAAATATTCTTACTCTACAGACTGGTTTTCAAACTGGTTGCTTACCTTTATCTTATTTAGGTATTAATAACAATTCCAATAAGAAGGTAAATAATTATAATGACTTGATATTCAAGATAAAAGATAGAATTCTTGAGTGGGAGTGCAAGCACCTGTCATTTGGAGGAAGACTGCTCCTTATCCAGATAGTGCTTATGGCGCTTGCTTACTATTGGATGCAATGATATCTGCTGCCAAAAACATTAAAGTTTAGGATTGAAAATATATGCTATAAGTTCCTATAAGGAACCAAAGAAAACTCTAAGGCAATTTACTGGAAAAAATGGAACAATATTTGCAAACCATACGAGAAAGATCTTAACTTAAGAAACTATCAGGATATGTATAACATATCATCATGTATATTTTGCTTTAGATTTAGAACTAATAAATCTTTATGGTCAATGTATATGTATAAGGTTTACTGTAAAGACAATCATCCTCTTCAAGCTAAGTATGGAAATATACATTCTTGTACATGGAAGATGTTGCTTAACATTAGGGAAACGGTTAAAGAATTCATCTTTTTGCAGATAGGTAATGGTGAAGTTGCTTTTTGGTTATATAGATGGTGCAGTCCTAAATTTTTTATTAATCTTGATGTAAATAAGGAAAATGATTGGTGTACTAAGGATATGGTCAAGTCATTTTGGAATGGAAATGACTGGAATTATAACAATCTTCAAAGGGCTGTTTTGAACTCATATTATTAAAGATTTAAAGATTTCTATCAACAATAATATATGATACAAAATTATGTGGTCTTTATTTAAGAATGGTGGATTCAGTACTAAAGAAACGTGGAACAAGATTAGAATAAAAGGAAATAAATCAAACTTGTATATGAAGATTTGGAACAAGATAACACCTATGAAGTGTTCTATATTAACTTGGAGGATTATAAATGGATGGATATCAGTTGATTTTATTCTTCAAAAATGTATGTTCACTCTAGTATCTTAGTGCCAGTTCTGTAAGGAGTCTGAAACTATTGATCACATGTTTGTCTCTTATAAAACTTCTTGGGAGGTGTGGTCTTATTTCTTAGGTTTGTTTAATATTATTCTGGGTAGGCACATGACCTTTATTCATGTTATAAAGACTTGGTTCTGGTCTACAACCAAAATTGTGCATATTAGATCGATTGTTCTTCCAATTATATGTTGGTGTTTATAGAGAGCTAGAAATAGTTCTAAACATGATAACCTAAGGATTCAATCTGGTTCTATAATAAGTCATATATCTCATATCTTGATTGAATTAAATCAAGCTAGATAACTCTAGAGGATCCACTAGTCTGATGATAACAAGGCTCTTAGTGAATTAGGTTGTTGGAATCACTTAGTTAGGGTAAGTAAAGAAGTTCTTATTCATTGGACACCACCAGTAGTTAACATGTTCAAATTAAATGTAGATGGTTCATGTGGCCTTAATGGGGAGGCTAGTGGTGGAGGGATGTTGAGAACCAGCAATGGTGATGCTAGTTGGTTTTGGAAGACTATATGGTAAACTAACTCTAATATTAGCTGAAGGTAGAGCCTTATTACATTGACTTTTAATCTGTAAGGATCTTAACAGTAGTAATTTAGATATAGAAAGTGATGCTCAGATGCTAATTGAATGGCTTAGAAATGGTAGAGCCCTTTCGTTCATTGATTCTCTGCTTAAGTGTTGTAGAAAGTTAATAGCTTCTAATATGAATTTAACCCCTAGGGACCAAAACAAAACGACTGACTGGTTTGCTAAGTGGACAATAAAATGTAAAATCAAGGTGGCTTTAAACGAGTCCCAAATACCTAATCAACTAAAAGCAATAACCTTATTGGAAAGTTTAGGATACGGCTACATAAGACTTGAAAATTAAGAGTTCTATGATTATAAAATTTCTAATTCTTTCCAAAATAATAATGTTTTTATATTATTGTTATATTGACATACTAAAATTCAAGCATGTTCTCTTGACTTATCTATTTATAAATATTAGACATGTTTATATTCTAAAGCAGGATTGTAGCTAGAGTAAGAAGATATGAAAATCGAAGACAACTATCTTCATCGAATCAGCAAGAGGAAGCTATTAATCAAAGGAACATGAAAAAATAACAGTTTCAAGTCATGAATCTTAGAAAGAGATTAAAGATTACCAGGATTCTATCAATAGAAGGTTCTGTACCATTAATTCTTCAAACTAGATTCACTCACAATTTTAGTTTGGGTATTCTTTATCTTGAAGGTAAAAAATTCATCAGGAAGCTTTCTTCGTTAGAAGCAATTCTCTCTAAGTAGTATCAGATTTGTCTTGAAGGCCCAGTTTTTGTCCTGAATACTCAGTCTCATAAAACACCAAAGGTTTTTTAGCTGATGTTAGATTTCTTCAATACTTTTGTTTCCCAAGGAGAATTCTTTTATACAGATGTTAGAATTATTATTAATTTGAAGGTGGAAGCTCAGATCATCCATTAGAGAGGAAGAAATCATACCGTATTCAAGTTGAAGCCATTATCAGCTCAAATGATGGCCTGTTGTTTTGTCTGGGCTTATACTTATGGTTGTCACTCTATTGTTGCTGAAGGTAATTAACCCGTTCGTTATACAGAAACAAATTAACAGTAGGTTATAGTGATCTCATTGGAAGCACCTTCTCGTTCTGCTCTAGCTCGCTGAAAAAGAGCTTGCTGCAATGTGACCCAACAATGGCAGAACCAACCATGTCACAGCCACCTCCACTACTACCATGAACAATACAACAACCACTTCCATTTTTACAAAACCCTCTAGAGGAATACACGCAGGGTCTTCAATTAAACCCGAAAACTGGTTCATCCGACCCAAAACCAGGATTAAACTCTCTCACATGTAATTCATCGAACACGTTATCCGCATTTGAGTTTTCATCAAAAAAGAAACCCGAACTTGAATTTGTTTGTAACCCTCATTTTTTACCAATTTGTCATAAAGGTTAAAAGTAGACCCAAATGCAGAATCGAAGTTAGAGCTTAAAATCCAGTGAGGAAATAAAGGTGGGTTGTTGTCTTATAAGAGAAGCGGATGCACACTATCCAATCAGAGATCAGATGTTTCTGACTTCATGGTGCTTTATTGGTTTTTCTCTCTGGTATATTGGGAGAGAAGACTAAAACCTTGCTCGAAAATGCTGGTGATGCTGCTCAATCTGCCAAGGAAACTCTTATACAGGCTAGGCAAACGGTACAAGTCGGTACAGTGCGAGCTTGTGAAGGGTGCCACTGGCATGAAGAAATAAAATTCCAAAATCATTTAAAATTTAGATTATGATCTAATTTTTGTTTTCAATCGATAGTTCGAAGGTAATAGTGATTGATAGCTGAAATTAAGAAAATTTGTATTACCACATACTTATATCTCGAATGGAAGAGGCTTCCCTGCGAGTTAGATCATCTATGAAGCTCTGTTACAGTTCAAGTCAAATTGAAGGAATCTATCAAGACGATCTTAAGGTTCACTTAAAGATAGATTCTGGAAGGCAAAAGAGAGAGAAAAATTAAAAGAGCTCAATTTCTTCACAAAACAAATAGAAGAGAGAAATTTCATTCCATGGAATAAATGAAAAAGTTGGAGGGAAATGTTAATCTGGGTGGTTCTATTGTATTTATAGTATAAGCTCAACTAAGAGAAAATGATATTTTAAAAGTTGGTGGAATGTTACCTGTACAATAATTTAAGAAGTTCGAATTATCTATATATATTATTATTTGTAAAGTCGTAAATAAAAAAAAATTGCAAATCAGAGCAACAAAAATGTTTAATATTCATAATAAAATCATATAATAAATTTATTGTATAATAACGTTTAATATAAAAATATATATATATATAAAAAAATGTTTAATACAATAAAAAAAGCTAAGTCACCATATTTGTGGTGCTGGAGGATTTTGATCGTCAAAAACTTGTTGATAAATCGATTCCAACTACAAAGCTATTCGTCGTAAGTACTCACGCTGCAATCCATTTTATATATGATTTTTGGTCATGCGAACTTCACCTAAGTAACTCAGAATTTGACCTAACTAAATATGAGTTTGAGAAAACGTTGTATGATTGGCCTCACCCACTTTTGAGTCGAATTAGGTGGACCACAATGATTGAACTGTCACACTTGATCCAAACGTTTTCTTAAAATTTAGAAAAAATGTCTCTTTGACTAGAGTTGTTCATTCGAATAATATATATTTTGGCTTATTAAAGATGACTTTCATAATCAGGAACCCCTCCGCATTGGATGCTTAATATACCCACTAACATCTACCACGTTATTCCTAAGAAACCAAGTTTGTATAATCCTATGGGATAACTATTTTGTACCATATAAAATTACTTATATACCCACTTACATCTACCACAAATGATTGAAGATTCAATAAAATTGAATCATTATTATTATGATTAGGGCACAACAAGTATTAACCAATTTCAGAGCTAATTTGTGAATTTCGTTCAGATTATGTCTGGTGTGGTTTATTTTGGGCTGAGGGTAGTTTGGTAAAGTGTTTTGGTAAGTTTGAAGTATTAAGTGTTAGTGTAAGGAGTAGTGAGATAATTGAGTAGCTTCTTTGTATTAAATGTTTATCACCCTCATTAATGAAAGTGGTTGAGGTATTTATACTTTTAATCTGCTCAAAGGTTTTGAAAACCTGAAAAATATGCTTCAATGGAAAGACTTCCTTGAGTGTAATTAGCCAACTCATAGTCCAATTGAAATCTTCTAGCAAAGTTGTCTTGATTATAAATTGTCTTTAGATGATTCCGCATACCAGTGACGGTTTTATAGGGCTTCGAGGTGAGAACAAGATGAGGTTCGAGTGAACTAAGAATCCAAGTCATGATTCTAGCATCTTTTATTTCTCACTTGGACAAAGCATCAGCATCTAGAGGGGCATGATCACTACCATCAATATGACCCCATAATTCTTTTCCTTTCACATACAATTGAAATTGAAATTCCCAACCAGAATAATTTTTCCCCGTAAATTTAATATGAAACGGCTCGAAGTTATCCAGTGACATGATGTAACCAAGAAAAACAGATCAACGAGAACAAAAATCTGAAATAAAACTAAAATCCCCAAATTCTCAAAAGAAAAAAAAATCTCACTACCCAAATACTCTCGAAATTCAAAAAAATTTGAAACTAAAAATCCACAAATACTCTCGAAATTCAGAAAAACCTCACCACCCAAAATACACGAAAAACTCACCACCCAAAAAACTCTACGAAAAATCAATTGCGCTCTGATACCATGTCAAAGATATTTTCTTTCTGAAAAAGTATATCTTATTTATCTTTTTGGTTCACCTTTTATACTAATTTATAACAGTTACAACAATTAATACTAGAATATTTATTTTCCTAAAGTTGACGAAGACTATTGACTATAATTGATTATCATATATATTATACTACAATATATATTAACTCAATTTTTGACTAAATAAATTAGATATTAATCTAATTTATTTCATGTAACATAATCAATGACCCATGGCTTACCAGGTCAAGTTATGAAACCGAGTCAAGTTTAAGGACCCATTAGTCTTTTAAGTTGATTAGTAAGTAGCTTAGTCAAAAGTTGTTTTACATTTGTCCTGTTCGGATTTTTCTGTGTAGTGTTATGGTCCGAATTACCCCTGTCTGGATTAAGCATTGGGTTGTGTCTGAAGTATCTGAACTCATCAGTAGCCCTTTTTTTAGGCCTCACAAAATATTTATGGTGGGGCTAAAAGATCTATCAATCCAGTGTCAGCTTCATCCGATCTGCTGGTGTCGTCCGGACTAAGAAGTTAATTTTCAACATCAACCTAGTTCGAAAGTTATCCGGACTGGTTTCTCTTCCCAGAAATCTAAGAGTTTTCTTCTTGGATCGTGGGACACGTGTCAACATTTGGTTCAACCTACCAGCCGTTATTTTTCCTAGACCGACGCACCCACTAAGTTTAGAAAGTTACCTAGGCATTTGATTCTTCACACGTTTGCGCAACCTTTAATCATTGCAAAACCCTCTTCAACTTCTCCTAGGTAACTGTTAATTTTTTACTGTTATATAAATTCTCTTTCACTATTTCATTGTCTTCCACACTCAAATCTTGTTTAGAGAGATTCTCATCTTTACCTTCAAATCGTTCTTAAAAGGTTTTATGTTCACGGTCAGAAATGCACTAGTTAAACGCGGCTGGTTAAATTTATCAGAGTTAGAAAGAACGAAGAAAGTAGAAAGAGAGAATCGCATCAATGTCGGCCTCCTTGTTTCTCCAAGTGAGAAAACCAGTCAACCAACTAAGGACGACGATCAAGGGTCTTCCTCTTCTAAAAACCCTAGGCCCAGACTGCTCTCATTCAAACCAAACCTTTCACCCCTTCCCTCAGGGTCTTCTGTTCAAGAATCCCAACCTTATGTGCCTAAAGAAAAATTCGTTTCAAGCATCAGAAAACCTTCTCCCTTTATTTCTATGGGTTCTGATACTCAGAAGTCTCCGGATAAGATAACCCCTCGCCGGACGACCCGCCAAACCAAAACCCACTCCACACCTTTACTACCAAAACCCTCCGGATCAGAGATATCTAAAGCAGCTCCAAGGGCCAATCCCTCTGGATCCTAACTTCAACCGGACCACAGGCCTTCAGAGGCAACAAGTGCTCAACCATCCGAATAGCCTTTTATGCCAGAAAGTGACCCCCCTTCTTCTAAGACAACTGATAAACCTTCCATAGTGATGGACGAGATTTTGGAAGACATCATCGAGGAGGCCCCTTTTGAGACCGAGGCATCAGGTCAAACGGGGGATGCTGCTTCTGATAAGAAGGGAAAAAGTAAGGTGAAAGTTTGCATGACTCATCTGGACTCGCTTCTGGAGTGCTTAGAGGGCAAAGTAGGCCCTTGCTTCAAACATGTTAGTGTCAAATACATGTTGTCCCTACAAAACATAAATTATATCCACACTCATACTGTTGAGTTGGGCCGAATCCAGATAAAATGGGGGACTCGGAAGTAAGTAAAGGTAAGAATACCTATCACTCCGGAGACTCCCATGGACTGCAAGCTTAACGAGGTGGTAATTTTCACCAAAATGCTGAATTGGGGACTCCGGTTCCCAATAGACCTATAAATCGCCAGGTACTTTCACTTAGTTAAACTCTGCCCTAGCCTGCTAAGCCCCAATGTCTGGTACTCTCTCCTTGCTTGCATCATGGAATCAAGGTTGTCAAAAATCCCACGTCCGATGGAGCAGTTTGCTGTTGTGGCAAGCTTGTGCAAGAATCATCAGATTCCATTCTACCATCACAATATGGGGAACAACTTTAAAATTGTGGATGACTTGCTGGAGTCCGAAAAGAACTAGAGGACACAATTTCTTGTTTGGCAGTGGGATATGGGAGAACGGCATGAAGATTAAGGCCAACACCAATCCTAGCATGCTGACTAGAAGGTGGAAAAGTACTGGTAAGTTCCTTTCCTTTCTTTGTCTATCATTTTTTTCTTTTTATATTATAAGTGTTTCCATTCTGATTGACTTGTTACTCCTTTTTAGTGCTACCAAAGGAGTTGACCGGACACTTAGAGGAGGGGCAAAAAACTTGTCCAAAACTCAATGCATGCGTTGCGGAGCATTGGGGGAATGCCTTCCATAACTGTTTCACATCGGGCAATCTTGTGAGGTCCCATCTGTGGAATACCATAGGCCGGAGAGATCTCACATGGGAAGAACTAACTACCATTCCTCCTCCTGGCGTAATTCTTAAAAGGATAGAGACCAAGGATGTCAAATTGTTCTTACCTTCCAGAGCAAAGGCTCCCAGCAAGATGAAGAACAAGAAGAAGAAAGCTACAACAGAGTTGGTTCAAGCAGCCACAGAAGGGACTAGTTCGGGGAACCATGGGGGAATTTATTTTTCCCTGCTCAAAGTAGTAGAGGCTGAAACAGTGAAGGAGGATGGAGAGTTGCAAAACCCACCAAAGCCTCCTAAGAAGAACAAAAGAAAGGAGAGCCAGCAGTGATGAGAAAGCTGCTAAGAAAAAGAAGGTCACCGTGGGAGAAGAAATAATTCTTCGTCCTTCGGAAATCCAACCTCCACCAGCCCCTGTTGATCCCACCTTACAAGAGAAAATCCCAACAGATATGTAGTCCGGAGAGATTGTTGGGGGAGAGAATGAAGAAGTGGACATTAGTGCCCTTCAAGACATTGATTTATACTTCAATGATTCTGAGAATGATGATTTTGCAGGTCCCTACCGCCCCTCCAGCTCTGCCAATATGGTGACCTTCAATGGTAAATCTTTCTCCGTCTCCAGAGAGAAAGATCTTTTGAGCTACTCCCTTCTTGGTCATATCCGACTAATACTAGACTTGGAAAGACAGGTGAAAAGTGAGACCACCCTTATCAACTCCCTCACCTATGACAAGGAATCCATGTTAAACAATCTCCTACACGCTCAGTAGATTATAAAGTAACTGAAAAAGGAGATGGAGGCACTAAAAAAGGATAAGGAGGATTCAGTAACTAAGTTAGCCTCATCGGAAGCAGCCAGAACTGAGCTCCAGACTAAGTATTCTAACTTAGAAAAATACTTCACAATGCTGAAAGAGGAAGTGCAGACCAAGGATGGTGCAATTCAAACCTTATCATATGAGAGGGCTAAGGTGGAGAACTCTGTTTCAGAGATGATCAAGGAGAAGGAAGATTTATAGAGCCAGCAGGAGCAAACTATCCAAGCAGGTATTGATAAATATACCAACGAGGTAATATTCTTTAGAAAAAAATGATGGGATCAAGTCAGACATGGTGTTTCTGTTCCATGAGACTTTTCTGAAGAGGACACTAGGTCCTCTATGGAAGTATGTGAATTACAAAGAGATCTCATTTCATACCCTAGCAGATGATGACAAACGCAACTACTCCAGCGGAATTGATTCCACTGCTAATGATGAAGAGGGAACCGGTGAGAGTTCGAGCGCTGAACTTAAAAGTCCTAAAAAGGTGATGGTGGTGAAGGAGCGTCCGAAGGGAACAAGCCCTAAGGTCTTATATTATTTTTTGTCTTTTTAAACAGTTAAAGTCCTTGGATGGCTAAGGCATATTTTGTATTACTATTAGGTTAAAGTCTGAATAGGTCCTTTGAAAAACCTAAAGTCCTTGGATGGCCAAGGCATGTTTTGTTCTCCTGTTTGGTTCAAGTCCGAATAGGTTTAATTTATCAGACTTTCCTTTGTTTAATATTGTCTTTTCTTTAATTTTTTCATGGCTAATGTTTAAGTAGCTCTTAGCATTTCAAAAGTATTAAAGTGAGAGTGTTTAATATCTCCGATGACATATATTTAATGGTCATCACTTCACCAAGTTTATCTGGTCTACTAAAGACCCAAAGTGTTGAAGAGGTGATTTATACGTGAATTGAATTGTAGTACAACCACTCCGAATATTTTAAGAAAGAATCATATATTATCGAATAAAAGACCGGACACCTCATTAAAACCTCCCCGCGCCACCAGGGTAGGAAAGAGTATGCCCCTAATATTTACATTGATATTTAACAAGTAAATATTTACACAAAATATTTTACTCTAAATATAACCTGAGATGCTCAATATTCCATGGGTGCTTCAAAACTTTCCCCTATTTGTCCTGAAATCTATATGTCCCAGGTTTGAGCTTTTCACAGACCTCATAGGGGTCTTCCCAGTTCGGAGCCAACTTACTGAACTGCTTCTCTTTGGTGTGTAAGAAAACTTTTCTTAACACCTTATCTCCTGGTTGAAAATTTCTTCTTTTGACCTTGGAAGCAAATATGCTCCTCATCAAACCTTGGTAATGAGCTGTTCTTAAATGATCTTTAACCCTTCTCTCTTGAATCAAGTCTAGCTGATTCCTAATTGTTATCTCATTAGCTTGTTCGGAATAGTTGTGAACCTTGTATGATGGTAGGGTAGCTTCTATGGGGGTAATTGCATTCATCCCATACACCAAAGCAAAATGATACTCTTGTGTAGTAGCCCGGGGAGTAGTTTGGTACGCACACAACACTTCTTACAAATAGCTTGGCCACTTCCTAACAGCTCCCTCTAGATTTTTTTTAATCCGGACAAAATGGCCTTATTGGCAACTTCAACCTGGCCGTTTGCTTGGGGATGGAAATGGGAAGGAAAAAAATGTTGAATTCCCCTAGAAGCACACAAATTCTCCATATCCTTGTTATCAAACTGTGGCCCATTATCTGTAGTAATCTTTTGAGGGATCCCAAATCTGCAACATATATTGGATAAGATAAATTTAATGACAGCTTTCGAAGTGGTACCTGCTAAATGAGCTTCTTCTATCCATTTTGAGAAGTAATCAATAGCAACTATAATAGTTCTGCACCCCCCGGATGCCATAGGAAGAGGTCCGACTAAGTCCAATCCCCAACAAGCAAAAGGTATTGGCTCAGATATAGACTCCATAGGTACTGTTGGCACATGAATTTCATTGCCATACCTTTGAAATTGATCACACTTCTTTACCATTTCTTTAGCATCTGTCATTATGGATGGCCAATAGTACCCAGCCAACAACACTCTCTGGGCTAGTGCCATGTACCCACAATGTGTTGATCCTTCTCCATCGTGTAGTTCAAATAAAACGACTTGAGATTCTTCAACCCCCAAACAACGCACGAGAGATCTACTGAATAATTTTTTTTATAGAGAACTCCTCTTCTGATAAAAAAAACCACGAGCCTGGTGTTTAATATTTCTTGTCATAGCTTTATCCGGAGGCAAAACCCCATCAGAAATATATGAAGAAGGGAAAACCTCCAGTCTTTATGTTGAATCACCTGTATGCTCAAGATTTCCTCATCTTCCTTGTTTTGAATTGGTTGTATGGATGGGCATTCTTGTATTTGAATCCAAGGGTAAGACTCAGAATATGCTATGGTTGCCTAAGAATCTGCTAGTGTATTCTCTGACCTAATAATATGCTCATAACAAACACTTTTGAAGTTGGTTGCCACCTTTTTCAGGATGAGTAAGTATTTGATCAGTTGCTCTTTCTTTGCCTCACACTGACCTTGGGCGTGATGGATAAGAAGCTGAGAGTCACTCATCAACTGAACTCTTTTAGCCCCACATAGGAAAGCTAATTTATGACCAGCTATAGTTGTTTTATATTCGGACTCATTGTTAGAAGCCCTGAACCCAAAGCATATAGCCTGGTACATCTTATCACCATATGGAGAGGTTCAGCGAATTCCAGCATACCCCATTGTGCTTGAACCACCATCAGTTCGAACTACCCATTCTTTCTTGGTTTTCTCCTTTGAAGTTTGTTTGGAGTTCATGTCTGAATGGAATTCTACCAGGAAGTCAGCTACTGATTGAGCCTTGATAACCGTTGGTGGGGAAAAATATTTGTCGTAATCACCCAACTCTACTGACCACTTGGTCATTCTGCTTGATATGTCTGCCTTTGAAGAACATTCTTCAACGAGAAAGATGTCCGGACGATGATGGAGTGAGACTGAAAATATGGCCTCATCTTTCTTGCCGCAATTACTAAGGCTAATGCCAACTTTTCAAGCTTTAAGTACCTCTTCTCAGCATCTATTAAACTTTTGCTGATGTAGTACACCGGACGAGGGTAGTTGTCCACTTCCCTTACAATTACTACACTTATAGCACATTTTGACACGGCCAAGTAATAGAGTGTTTCTTCTTGAATAGGTTTAAAAAGATTATTTGGTGAGGATAAGTGCTTCTTTACTTCAACAAAAGCTTGGCTGCACTGTGGGGACCAATTAAAATCTTTAGCATTTTTCAAGGTTTGGAAAAATAGAGCACATTTGTCTGAAGACCTTGAAATCAAACGATTCAGGGCAGCCAATCTTCCGGTGAGCCTCTAGACTTCTTTAATATTCCGATGAGGATCCATTTCCAATAGAGCATTAAGCTGATCCAGATCGGGCTGTATTCTTTTCTCACTTATCACATAACCTAAGAAATTTACAGATCGAACCCCAAAAACGGATTTTTCTGGATTCAATTTTAGATTCACAACTATTAAATTAGCACATGTTTCTTAAAGATCAATTATATGCAAATTATCCTCCAAGCTTTTAACCATCATGTCATCTATGTATACCTCCATATTTCTAGAGCTGTTATTGGGCCTCCCAACCCGATAACCCGCCCGGGACCTGTTCGATAAAATCGACCTAAGACCGATCCGAATAACTTAAGGGGCGGGTTGGGGGCCAAACGTTTAGCCCGACTTTCTTACCGGTATGGACCGGTCCGCCCGGTTACCAGACCTATATGGGATATATAAGGAATTTTTTCCCCTAAATCTAAAGTACCCAAACCCTAACGCACTAACGAACATGACCTCTCGTCTTCTTCCCCTTTAATTCTAACAAATGGTGGGTCTACTATGGTGGGATGTATGGCTGAAATTTGATTACGAAGAAAATTGATTCTAGGTACATGATTTCTTACTTTTAATTACTTATTTCTCTTTAGATTCGTAGCTTTCACCGAATCACCGGTTATACTTGATTTATTTACTAGTATTATGATCTTTGTTTGGATTTTCTGATTTTTGTTCATACTTGATTAGTTGATTTCCCTGTTTCTACTTTGATTTATCTACATTAATTTGGCACAATGAGTCTTTCTATAATAGTTAGGTTCCCTGTTTCTTCTTTGCGATCTAAGCAAAAACCATGGTTCGATTCAGTTTATAATTTATAAATTCCTCAGGTGTGCACATGATTAATATGTACAGGCTACTGGAGTTATATTCTTTATATCAATTTGCATGGTTCTTATAAACTACAATAATTGTATATTGGAGAATTTCCAGTTCAAACAAGTGTTGAATTGTATGAAGATTTTATTTGCAAAGCTTACATATTCATCTCTAAGCCTCCTTTCCTTGCAAGTGACGACGACGTCGAGTTGGCGGCGGAGAAAGACTCGGCATTCTAGCTAAAAATGAATTTTCTTTTGTAGTCACCATCCTTCATGCAAGCTTTCGAACTCCCAATCTAAAAGCACGCCTAAATACTTTTCGCGAAGAATTCCGTGCTGTCTGGCGCAATTACAGCGAGCTATAGTTTGGGGAGCGCTATAATGTGAGTAACCTGGAAGCTATACTGTCACCAGTTTATATATGTGTTCTTTATAATCAATTGGATAAACATTAACACTCTGTCAACTATTGCATAGTTTCTCAAGTAAAGACCCTGATGAAAGTTAGAAGCTTAATTTATGCCAAGCTATAAACTAATAGTTCTAGCCGATGTTTCTGAAAGAAACTATCCATTGTTTAGTTTTGGTTGGTCCTGCTTATAGAGTTAGCTCATAGACTATTGCATACTCTCAAGCTGATTTATGCTTTATCTAAAAGAAACTATCCGGCGTTTAGTTTGTTAAGTATTCTAATATGTCTATAGTTATTGTATATATATTTTTATTTAAGCATTGCCATTCTCTTTCCTGTATGTGCCCGATACATAGGATTCTTTGTTCTAGACTTTCTGTTTTTTGTCTCTTTTTTAAAGTCGGAGAATGATATACATGAGGAAGAAGTTGCATTAGGGTGTCAGGAGGGCAAACCTTCTGGAATATACATCAGAATTTTACATCTTCTAGAAAAACTTTGGATATATCTGAAAGAGTCAAAATCATCGGTAACAAACATAAACTGAAATTAGAAATATAGGCTTGGTGGATCAAGTGACTGTACAAAGTAACAAACTTGGTTGAGAATTGACTCGATTGGTTACATTAATTGATCCCTAACTCCTGTATGAAAAATTGAAACTAGTTTCATTAGCGAGAATTATTTTCCTTATGGAATAAGAGTGTGGTTATCTTTATTCACTGTTCCTTATACTTTTTCTAGGTAAATCCCTAATATACATAGTATATTACTTTCTGTGTAGTAACCTATAATAAATATATTACTTCACCACCTTATATCTTTATTCATCTTGTTATTTCAGGTTTTGTTGGGAGCACTTCTATGGAGCATCAAGAATTTAAAAAGATGGAAACTATAAAGCAATTTTATTCAGTTACCGTGGATGTAACAAGATGTTTATGTGTTTGTTTAGTGTTGGAACATAATGATTTTGTCTTGTTTATTCTCTTGTTTAAGTCTGTCACTTTTTACTTAAATGCAACTTATTATGTTTTCTGTTTAACTGTAAGTGATGAGTAATTTAGTCTTTAGAATAAGCTTTGTTCTTGGTTTATTTTCGGCTACTTTAAGTTATAAAATAAAACTATCTCTTTTAGCCTATCGGTCCAGGCCAGACCGGTTCGGGCCAGACCGGTCCATTAGCTTACCGGGTCGGTCTCGGGTCATAAAAACTAGCTCCATTGGCCTATCGGTCCGGGCCAGACCGGTCCGTTAGCTTACCGGGCCGGTCTCGGGTCATCAAAACTAGCTCCATTGGTTTATCGGTCCGGGATGGACCGGCCCGGTAGCTTAACGAGTCGGTCTCAATCTAGTCGAAACCCGATCCGACCCGACCCGGTAACAGCTCTACATATTTCTACCAATCTGACTAGCAAATGTTTTGTTCACTAACCTCTGATAAGTTGCCCCAAGCATTCTTTAACCCAAAAGGCATCACCTTGTAGCAATGGAGACCTCTATCTGTGATAAAGGTAGTATGATATTGATCCTTCAGATCCACCTGTATCTGGTTGTAACCAGAGAAAGAATCCATGAAGGACATCAACTTGTTCCCAGATGTTGAGTCTACTAATTGATCTATCTGAGAGATTGGATAAATATCTTTTGGGCAAGTTCTGTTGAGGTCCGTGAAATCAATACACATACGCCATTTCCCATTATTTTTCTTCACCAACACTGGACTGGCAGTCCATAAAGCATACGGGGATTTCTTTATGTGTCCCAAATTGGTAAGCCGATCAACCTCTTCGACTATCACATCAACTTTTTCCTTAGAAAAAGCTCTCTTTTTCTGTACAACAAGTGCAACATCACTCTGGATTGATAACTTGTGTGAGATAATACTTGTGGGAACTCCGGTTACATCACCATTTCCCCAAGCAAAAACATGTTGATTCTTTAGTAAAAAGGGCAACAACTTCTTTTTCAACTCTGGCACCATTTTGGAACCAATCTTGATATTTTTACCTTTTGTAAGGGAGTGGGTTTCAATCTCTTTAATTGGTATTATAACATTAGGAGCCTCTCTGGGTCATAAATCTCACCTTCTCCCTTAAAAATCTCTAATAATTGCTAGTCTTCATTAATGTGAACTGCTCCCAAAGTTCTAGGAGCAAGAGCAGTTGCATAAGACTCCCTGGCTATCTTCTGACTACTTCGGACAACACCCACTTGCCCTTAAATTGCATACTTTAAACACTGATGGACTGTTGAGGCCACAACATGCATTATGGAAAGCCAAGACCTCCTAAAAATTATATTGTAAGATGTGGGGCAATCTACCACAACAAATAGTACCCTCACCATCTTTTTAAAGTGCCTCTTGCCCAACACTACTATTTCTTCCTCAAATTCTCCAATTACATCTGCCGAAATCCCTGTGAATCCCACAATGATTTTGTTTGAGTGTTGAATAACAGCCGGATTCCTCATCTGCTTCTAGGAGCTTAAGAAAAGGATATTTCTCGAACTGCATGTGTCTATTAAAATTCGGCGAATATCATTGCCCACAATAGATGCTCCTATTACCACTACATCCTCATGAGGCCCAACAATATTTCTCAAATCATCATCATCAAAAACTATGAATGGAAAAGGAATTTGGAACTGATGAGAAGACATTCCCCCTTCCAAACGAGTGGCCAAACTATGCACATGCCTCTTTCTTGACAAAGGAATAGGTGCTGTCACAGTATCTCCTCCAAAGATGGTGGGTGACTCAAAAAAACTGATTAGTCCGAACACCGTCTTGGTTTTCTCTGTTATGACCCCCACTTTGTTCCGAGTTGGATCAGGATCCAGGTACTCAGAATCAACATCAAATCTTTCAAGAATCACCATTGCCCCTTATTGAGCAGATGTTCCTACATTGTTTGTAGGGCCCGTTCGGGGGGGCATTATCAGGCATGTTTCCACTCCTTATTTTGACATAAGCTCCTAGCTTGCCTCTTTCAATAAGATTCTTCACTTCTTATTTCAATGCTATGCAGTCTTGAGTATTATGGCCTATATCATTATGATATTGGTAAAAACAAGTATTTCGACTTTCTCTGGGAGAGTGCAGTGCTGCCGGTTTCCGAAAATGGACTCCATACTTGGTCTTGTCATATATTGTGGCCAAATTCTCTCTTAACTCTGCAAACCACTCCGGTTGAACCCAATGACCTCTTTTATATCTTGACTGCTAGCTTTGAGACTGATTCTGGTTGGACTGAGTTTGTTTAGCCCGGTTGGACCCTTGTACGATCTCCTTAGCCTTATATTCGGATTGGTTCTGAGCTGTTGTGGTAGACCTCACTTGACGGTGCACCCTGGTTTTCTTGGTTTCTTCCACGTTAATCTATTTTTCCACCCGATTCAACAGGACATCCCACATCATGGTTTTTTTCCTGGTCACCGAATCGGCCAGATTCCCAGGGTTCAACCCTTGTCTCAGAGAAGCAATTTCCACCTGTTCGAAGTAATCTGCTAATCCGTTCTTTGTATTCACGAACCGACTTATGTAGTCCTTTAAGGACTCGTTTGGTTCTTGGGCACAATGGATAATGGTATCTCCATTGCCCTTCACTTCCTTACTTCCAACAAGAAGTCAACCCAGAATGTATCAAAAATTCTAATACACCCCTAGGGTAAGCTGTTGTACCACTTAAGAGCACTTCTCGTAAAAGTGTGGGAGAAGGCTCTACACAAAAGTTTGTCATTATCGTCAAAATTCATCATAAAGTTCTTGAACTGCTTCAGATGGTTGTCCGGATCTTTACTTCCATCGTACTTCTCTATTTTGGAGCTGTCAAACCTTTTGGGTAGGTTTACAGACAGTATCTTGGCAGACAAGGGTGAATGTCTCCATATCATATTATGATAAAGATCTATAGGTGTTCCAAAAATACCTGGTTTGGTCTGAAAAACAAAAGGATCTATCAACAACTGATCAGCATGTCTGTGGCTGTGGGATGACCCTTTGCCCAGATGCCTTTTAAGCCTCTCATGCATATCCATTTTTCTTGAATATTTTTTAATTAGTTTTATTTTTTTCCTGGACCTCCCTTCATTACTACTTGATAACAAATACTCCTCAAGCTCAGCCTCGTTCGAAGAGCTGCTGGAGGACTCGGAATCTTAACTTTCAATGGGCTTAGACCGATGTGTCTTCTTAGGGCTAACATGAGTTTTTTTTCGAACTCAGATGAGTCTTTATTGATGGATCATTCTCCCTAGGGTTGTCAGTGTGATGAATAACATTATACATTTTTCTGCTTTTTTTATGGCCCTTAACGCCTCTATTTCTACTCTCAACTTGTCTCGCTCTTCAATTGTATTCTTTATTTTCCCCAACCATTTACACCACAGGTGGTGGAGTTCCCTGATCGTTCGGATCCATCCGAACCAGTTATTTCTAATGGTTTTGAATGTAAAATTCAGGCATCCTCGTGCTCCCACTGTGGTCGTCAATTTAGTGTGGTTTATTTTGGGCTAGGGGTAGTTTGGTAAAGTGTTTTGGTAAGTTTGAAGTATTAAGTGTTTAGTGTAAAGAGTAGTGAGATAATTGAGCAGCCTGCTTGTATTAGATGTTTATCACCCTCATTAATGAGAGTGGTTGGGGTATTTATACTCTTAATCAATGACTCATGGGCTTATCGTGTCAATTTATGAAACCGGGTCAAGTTTAAGGACCCATTAGTCTTTTAAGTTGATTAGTAAGTAGCTTAGTCAAAAGGTGTTTAAAATTTGTCATGTCCAGATTTTTCAGTGGAGTGTTATGGCCCGAATTACCCTTGTCCGGATTAAGCAGTGGGTTGTATGTGAAGTATCTGAACTTATCAATGTCTACTTGCAATTCTAGGCTTATCGTCACTCATTGACTGAGGTCTACCATTATTTAGTATTGTAACTGCTTTATTTAACGATATACGTCGATACGTAGGCCATTTTTTATGAGGATAACTTAAGAACCATACATAATTTATTAAATGGTTTTTGTCATGGAAACTAAATTGTTGTTCTAGGGCAGATTCATAATAGCTCTATTACATACCATTAATTATATAGCTCATCCCAAAATTAGATGTATTATCCAAAATTATTCTTGTAGTTTTTATTAAATTATTGTATTATTTCTATATACAAGTTGCAACTATATGTCGAAAACTCAAACCAACCTATCTTCTCTATGAGATTATTAAATAACGCTCTAATGCCTACAACATCATTAAGCTCATCAGAGTTTAAAACATACCCGCGTTTCTAGTGATTCTACTCGGAATAATGTGAACTTATTATTAGCGGCATCTTGAATATCCTTATTTGATTTTTCTTTCATATATTCGAAAACATCGATATGCATATCTTCTGTTGACGACGTCTTAGTTCTCGATGTAGATTCTTTGGGGGAATATTTTTTTGTATTGTTTTTACCTTTCCTCGGGGCCATTTAATATAAATTAAATAGAATCATAATTTGAGAAACAAAAATGATGAGTTTAAGATTAGAAGTTGTAAAATGATGATATAAGAAAAATTAGAGTAGAATGGACATATTTATAAGGGAAAATAGCAATTAGGGAAAATAAATATTCGTTATACTAAATGAATATATGTTTTTTGAGAGCAAAAGATCCTTAATCCAATATAATGGATGTTCGTTTATCCGTCCACTAGATTTAGAAAAATAATTATCAAATGAATAGTTGTTTTGATCATTTAAAAAACTAGTTGTTAGGAAAAACAGATATTCACTTCCGGAAAATAAATATCAATTTTATGATGAAGATAACTCTTTTTGGATTTTTTGCTCTATAAAATAGAGAAAAACTCATCTCTTTCTCATTAATCTCTCAATTCATCTCTAAAACAATATTTTTCTCCCAAAACCTCTCAAAACAACTATTACAATTTCTCAAACCCAACTACTATAATCTCTCAAACCAAGTTATTCTTTTATAATATTCTTCAACAATATTTGAGCAAATTTCATATTTGATTTACTCAAGTTTACTTGACAATGATGGAGCGATTTAAATGTTTGGTAGAATATTTCTTTTCTTTTATTTGTGCTATTGTTTGATTTCTTTTATTTATTAGTTGTTTCAAATATAAATAATAAATATATGCATGATCTTGTAGGTACTGGTCTAGATAATCCAATCTTATAAATACATTATTCCCATGCTAGTAGAATCGCCAGTAGCAGTGGTTCAAAGTCTAGGAAGAAAATATATAGGTATGGGACCACTTTCTTACGAAACCTGAAAATGATACACAATATTGAAAAATAGATACCTATAATGGTGGGATAATAAATAGTGTGACCGGGGGTATCAGGAGACACTTAACTAAACACGTCATCGGGGTATGAGGAGACACTTAACTAAACACAAAATTAAATATTCTTCTAAAATGATAGAAAACTAGAATATAACCATAGATCTGAATATCGTAATGCATTTGTTTGATAAAAATACATATATGGAAGAAACTATCATATATTTATTTGGTAGTGCACACACATCTACTTTTGGTGAATCTTGAATATATGAGACTTGGATTAAAAATATGGTCAACTAAAGAGTCAAATGCATCCTCCGTAGCTCCATGAGATCAAGAGCTACGAAATATTTTAAAAACAAAAAATAAATCATTAAGGATACAATGTTAACTTTTCCTTTGAAATTTTATTTGACAATGGATATAACAATATTTTGTGAATTCGATATTATGTGTGTTACTTTACACTAAATGGGTTATAATTGGATACTCCAAAGAAGCATTGTATATTTTATACTATTGGAAATAACACTAATGTTATAATTAGAGATGGTATATTAGATCTTATGCATGATTTTAAAGTTACAATAAAATATTATGTCAATTTCTTTTGATAATGCATCTGCGAACAGTGCAGCTGTTGATATAGTTAAACATAATTGTCAACCTGATTTTCATAAAATATTTCACACTAGATGTTCATGTCATATACTTAAATTGGTGCAAATAATTGAATAAGTGTAATATTTATTGATTATATCGAGCCTCTTAAAAATGTGACGCTATTATGCTCAACTTCGGGTCTTGGACAAAAAGATTGGAAATACAGTGTTTTGGCTAGTGCAAATATATACATGCAATTAGTTTTGGATGTCAAAATATCTTCTTGGATGTGCTTATATGTATAATGATGAGATTGATGAGCTTTATAATAATTGTAAATCCAATGATCCTCTTGTTAATTTACATTGGAATTATCATGCTTCACTATTACGTTTCTTGAAACCATTTAATGATACAACTAAAAATATTTCTATGCAACATACTCTTAATTCATTTGACCTTTCTTAATAAGACTAATCCCATCATGCATATTGATACATATAGAGATCATAATGTATCTCACGGAATGGTGTCCTGTTTGAAAGAAAAAACTGAAGAGTATTTTCATCCCATCCCACACGTTTATGTTCGTGGATACATTTTTTTTATCATTTTAAAAAATTGAGGGGGAAGGGGGTTATATTGTTAGTTGAGCTATTTTATTAAAGTATCAAACTTGCTAATGTACCATATAATCATAAATAATATATTTAACAAATTGATTCTTAATTTTTTAAATGTAT
The DNA here is from genome assembly GCA_036936605.1 of Limnanthes douglasii subsp. nivea. Taxonomy (NCBI): domain Eukaryota; kingdom Viridiplantae; phylum Streptophyta; class Magnoliopsida; order Brassicales; family Limnanthaceae; genus Limnanthes; species Limnanthes douglasii. The sequence goes on along the minus strand of JAUPFV010000004.1, from coordinate 224,491,610 downwards.
AATGAATATGTTGAAAAATATGGGAGAAATATGCATGCTAGATCTTTACATGTAGTAGGTAGTAGTAATCGAGGGAGAAGAAACAAATTTAATAACTACGTGGAAATTGCAATTCTGAGTAGAACGACACCAAGAGTAGCTCCTTAAGCTTTTAATGAAGTGTCCACATATTTGAACAATGAATAGATTTAGAAGCATATGATGTAAATAATCGTCTTGATATCTAAAGGTGATGTTGTCTAAAGAAAACCATCTTCCTATTTTTTACAAATTAACTAAGGAGGTTTTTTCAATATCTATGCGTATAGTGGCAAGTGCTTGTGCGTTTACTCAGGCCATACTGAATGCACGACTAAACGATCAAGACTGACTATCGATGCACTTGGAGTATGTGTTACCATTAAGGACTGGTATGCAGTGGCCCACATGATGCAAGACAAAAAATATGAAACTGAAGAAAATTAAAAAGAATCTTCGATGATTATGAAGATATTGAAGAAGATATTTTGAATGAATATATCGAGAGACGTGAGGATGAAGAACTGGTTGAATCAAAAGACTAATTGTTATATGATGAAACACATTTATAATAGAAATTAATTAGTGAATTTGTAATAAGGTAGTTCAGTTTGATATCATTTGTACAACTCTTATCCCGTAATAGTATAAAATGTGAAAAACTTAAATCAATAATTATTTTAATAGTTCACTATTATAATTTAACAACCTATCACAAATTTTATCACTTATAAAATAAACAAACTATAACAAATTACGTTATAGTTCAAACTATGAAAATTCTCTATCAATGATACCATCAAAATGTTACCACAACTATGGTTAAATCATAGTAATAATCAAATTGTACTGTACAACCTAGTCAAAGAGAGTTTATAAACAATAAGATATTTTTTGAAAAATTGAAAAGTTATTAACTTTTGTTTGAATATTACAAATTCGGATTATTCTAACTCCACCGTACTATAAACAAAATATAAAATTATAATTATAATAAATTCTCGACCATTAGAAAAGTTAGTTTTTTTTATATTATCGTACTTCACCGTTATAGCGGTGGGACAAACAGCAAATGCTAAATCCTTTGCTCTGGTCTAAACAATCTTATAAAATTTTATATTATTAATCAATTGTTTTTTTTATCATTTTATAAATACGGATATTGAAACTTGCATATCCTGGTTGTTGTGTGGGTTAAAAACATCACAGGTCCTCAATGTTTGTCACTTGTAACACATCAGTCCCTATTCTTTGTCTCTGTAATAAACTGATCCCCTATGTTTTAAGAACGTAACAAACAGATCCTTTTCTGAACATTTGAGGGACCTGTTTATTCCAAATTGAAAACGTGAGGGACTTGTTTATTACAGACATGAAGGACCTATTTATTATAAAAAAGGATCTGTTTGATACATTTTTAAAACATAGGGGACCGGTTTATTACAAAGACAAAGAATAGGGACTGATGTGTTACAAGTGACAAACATGAAAGACCTCTGGTGTTTTTTACCATATGTTGTGAATATATCCAGGTTGATGTGTGTATATATCAATTGCTTTTATCAACCTTGCAAAGTCATGCTATTTGAAAAGAAAATATTGATACAAAGGAAAAGTCATACACAAGCACATGTTAGAATATGATATATTTGTTTATAAAATATAAAATAATATCATCTGTCTTAAGTTTAAATAATTTTAAAATAATTTTAATGATAATTTTATTATAAAATTATAATAGTTGATAAACTATTTTTTATTATCTATAATTTTAATATTTGATATGTATCTTTAAATGTTAAAAGAATTTATTAGTTTATATATTTTAGCTTCAGACCAAAATATTGAACTAATTTTTGTTCAATAAATATTGTAAACATATACCATTTGTAATAACATCTAAATTTATATAAAAGTTTCTCAAAATACTTCAATAGAGGAGCATACATAAAAGTAATAAGCAATATTTTTTAATTTGATAAATCATATTTAGCTACCAAATAAATTAACACTCTGGTTGAAAATAAAACATAAAATCTAAACCTATTTTTTTATGAATGTGGTTATTTATATTATTAAACCGACACCTGTGTATATTTGTTGAATAAAGAATAATTGCTGATTTTTATTACAAAACCGAACAAATGATATACAATTTTATTTTCAACAAATTATAAATAAATAATATGTTCTATGTTTTAATAATTCAATTTGGATTTGATAAAAATTATAAATAAATGAATAAAATAAATAAAACTATGATTTTTTTTTTGATTTTCTATGAAAAAAATCGAGAATATTCTAGCCAATACACGGTTGCAAATAACCGATTATAAATTGGCATCTAAATTATATTAAAAATATGACATATTTTTTAATAATACGGTGTATCGATATATAATAGTTATATTAGGAGTTTGTAGGGTTTATGATCACATAAAAAAATATGTTCATTATATTCAAACTTTTTATAAATATAATATTTTATATATTTTGATAGAGGATCTAATCAAGACAATAGTTAGCATATTTTAAAAATCTATAATTTGATTATATATTTATAAACAGATAAAATTTGGATCGATATACTAAATATTTATTTTAGTTATTGTTTTAAGGTAGTTAAATAATAGAATTAATCGAGTTAATTATATTACATAATTAATTGTTTTGGATTTATAGGTGAAAAACGACATTATGTGTACAAATGTGATAACCGGGTTGAAAATTGATACAACTCTCTGTAAACATTGTAAAACATTATATACCTATAAGGTGGAAAAATACATACTTCCACCCGAAGGATGACGAGATCCTTAGCTAAACACGAAATGAAATATCCTTCTAAAATTATTGAAGGATAGAATCTAACTATAGATTCAAATGACGATAATGCATTTGTTTTTAATAAAAATACATATGGAAGAAACCATCATATATGTTGTTCGTAGTGCACATGTATTTGGTTTTGGCGAATCTTAATATGAGACTTGGATGGAAAATGCGGTCAACCCAAAAGTCAAACTCATTCTATGTAGCTCTATGAGATCAAGAGCTATGAAATATTTTAAAATAAATAACAAATCATTAAAGATATAATATTAACTTTTCCATGAAAATTTTCATTGACTACTCATACAATAATATTTAATGAATTTGATATTATTTGTGTTACTCCGAAGTAGATTTGTAAATTTTGGTACTATTGGAAAACACATAGTTGTTGTAATTAGAGATATTCTGTTAGAGTGTATGCATGATTTTAAAGTTACAAAAAAATCATATCAATTTATTTTAATTGTGCATGAGCTAATGGTGCAACTACTGATAAGTTAAAAATGATTACCAACCTTATTTTCATAAAATGTTTCACACTGAAAGTTTAAGTCATATTGGTTGCAAAATAATGAAATAAGTGTAATATGTACTAATTATGTTGAACCTACGCAAAAGATATTCCTACTATGCTCGACCTCGGGTCCTAGACAAAAAGATTGGAAATACATTGTTTTAGTTAGTGGAAATATATACAAAAAAATAGTTTTAGATGTCGAAAGTATACGAAACTCTATATATTACCTTCTTGCACGTGCTTATATGTATAAGGATAGGATTAGTGAAATTTATAACAATTATAGTTCTATTGATCCTCTTGTTGATTTACACTGGAATTATTGTGGTTCAATGTTACGTTTCTTGAAACTAATAATATTTCTACGCAATATACTCATAACATTCATTTGGTGCTTCTTAATACTATTAATCTCGTCATGCATATTGATACATATAGAGATCAAAATGTATGTCACGAAATAGTTCCTCATATGGAAGCAAAATTTGAAAAATATTTATATCTTATCCCACACGCTTATGCTCTTATGTGCTTTTTTATCCTTTTAAAAATCAAAGGGGTTTTATCTTATTAGTTGAGCTATTTTATTACAGTATCAAACTTGCTAACGGACCATATAATCATAAATAATATATTCAAGAAATCGAATCTTAATTTTTTTAAATGGATAATGAATTTTCTACTAGAATGTCTTCTCAAATCACCATTATTGTTATGTTTAAGCTTGAACTTAGCTCTGATTTTCACGTATTTTCTTACTTAAAGCTTTAAGTTTTTACTTCATTTTATTTTAAAATTTTCAATTTTATTTCAATTTAATTTTGGTTTCTTCTTTTTTTAATTGGGGAAGAAGATAAATATGAGCCATATTATGTATAACGAAGACAACGAGTCATATAGTAAAAATCATAGGATCAATGCTCCCTTAAGTGCTCTTTCTCGCAACGATTCTAAGGAAGTAGTTAATCCGTTTTTTCGTCAGTGGATGACATTATGCTAACTCTTTAAACATAAATCATCTCTCAAAATTATATTTTAATGTTGTTCTTGAAGTTGATAGCACCTCTAATGGTTCTTGGCTTGATATATTTTCACGTGAATCTACTAAGGAACATATATAACATTTAATAATAGTTTTTTGAGGAGGTTGGGATGAAAAATCTTATTAATTATGAGTATGAATATATCCATTATTTTGATTATAATAAAAAATAAAGGGCTAGATGATTCTAGAAAATGCCACCATTCGGTTTTCATGGAAAGGTAAAACCTCATTGCATGCAGAGAAATATGAAATAGTCTTTTTAACATATATCCTTGATATGTGTTATAGGATTTTATTTTGACTAGATATATTGAAAATATTTAGAGAAACTTTTATTTTTTCAAGTCGGTTGGTGTTGAATGCACTAAGGATACTGATGGTGAACATTATTCATGTAAAAAACGTTTATGGACGTTCTAACTTTAGTAATTTTTGTAGCATTGAACAACAATAAAGGTAAAAATGGTAGTTTTTTCTTTCTATTTGTTACGAATAGTGGTGCAAAGATCTTGATTCAAATAGGTGTGAAATAATGAATTTATGCATATATCAGGTTGTTGGGAGTAATGGATTAAAAAGATATTCACATTTGATCTCGAATTTAGAAGGTATAGGTAATTATATTACTCTTCATGAAATATATATTGTTATGTCCTCGCGTGCCTATATAATTTTATTATTATGTATTATATTTGTATTTGGTTTTTGGTATCAGAACTTGATTATAAGTCTTGAATGGATTTTACGAATGAGAATTATGTTAAAATTCTTCTTAAGGAAATTGACATTTACCAATGTTACAATTTTTTGGTTGTCCCTGAATAATTCGTATATGGTGGCATTTTTTGGCCTAGTATTTCTTAGATTGGTGGGTTTTATGTTTGGAAACAAAATAAGGATAGTAATGAAACTCTTGTGAAAAACTATCAAAGAATGGTGTAAGTGCCAAAAGTGTTAAAGCTAAGGGATCATCTAGACAAAGGGTTATTTTGAGGCGCTCTCTTAAAAGAAAGGTTAATGGCGAATTTGTTGTTCTTGAAAATACATCGATTGACGAGTTTTTGAAAAATATGACAAAAACTGTAACTCCCCGAGCAAACAGTATAAGTTAACTCCCCGTGCAAACAGTATATGTCGTGCTAAAGCAACAAAGAAGAACGCTTTTGTTTTCAATAACTTAAATGCTACATTATAATTCTAATGATGTAGATGAAAATACACCGAATGTGATTATGTAGATGAAAATGTTATTGGAGGACCATAAAATATAGTTTAAATGTCATTTATATTTCTATAAAAAAGATGCACTTACTTTTCGTGCTTAGTTAACTCATTGAACTTCTGTTGTTAAAAATATCATTGATGATATATTAGGACAAAAAATTCTAGCGAATACCAAATGAGTTAAATTTGTATCAATTGGAGAATGGTTCATTGAGGAAGCTCAGTGGATAGATGAGGAGACCCATATTAAAACTAAATGATTCGTTATCATTGAATATGGAAATCGTTCGGTGCAAAATGTATTTGTTTGTTTTGAGAAAGGGAATAATAATTTACTAGTGAGGTTACCAGAGATACATTCTACTACAATGAATATAATAACTGATCATATGCTAACATCCAAATCATAGCATTATAGGTATAATATTATGAAGAAAACGAAAAACATGGGTTCTACCGAATCCTTTTGAGCTAATTAAAGAAAGACATAATGAACATGGCCGATGCAGGTTTTAAGAAGATTGCATAATTGTCTCCTACAATGGCGTATGCACTATCTGGGCTATTAATTATGTTGATGCATCAAAAGTAGTTGAAGAACAAATGGTTGTACTAAGGAAATTTAGGTGTTGTATATGTGTATAAGTGTGACTGATTCTATTAATAATAATGATCCGTCAAAATCTAATGATGATGCAAATAATTCAAAGGATTCCACTGAATCTTCATATGTTGTATTTTATTTCTAAAACTAGTTTTAGCTCTTAATTTGTTGGTGAACCTAAAAAAATCCTACGAAAGTTCTGTCCTTAACTTCATGGGAAAACCTTCCTAGTTTTGAAGATTTAGATCAAATTCAAAGGAAGTCTATAACCATTTTATGGATTCGACTAGTCAAATAAAAGTTTTTATTATATGTATAATTTTGATTTAGCGAAAAACCAAATGAATATGAGAGTGTGTGTATGTATGTCTTTGTTACTGTATTTACTTTATTTAATTTGAGAATATTATATTTTAAGTTGAAATTAGTTGATTTTGTAGAATATTTTGAGTTCTTTAACCCTTCTCTTTCAAGGTTGTAATAACTCAATATACATACGCATTTAAGATATTTCATAAATAAGTTCAAGTTACAATTAGAGATGTAACATCGAGATAATTTAAAGAAAAAAGTGGAGTCTGAGGGACAGGTTGGGACTGTTAATAAGGGGAAATCGGAACCCATGTTGTACACTAAATAGAAAGCCAAGATTTAAATAAAATGAGTTTTTTTGTAAGTCTTTATTAGTGTCAGAAGAGTTGTGTGTTAATTTAACTTTGACTGCTAGATTGTATGCTTGCAATAGAGAATTGAAGGATTCAGCTGCTAAATTGAAAGAAGAACATAGTCTAGGGAAACCAAGCATACAAACTGTTATAAAATCATGACTAAAGTATTGACCAAGCGAAAAAATTTGCATTGAACTTAGACGCATCATTGCAATAGAGTGTTGACTTGTAGGTAATATGGGATATCAAACAATCTATATGGATTGAGACCGCAACCAAAATTCAATCATAAATGATGGAAAATGTCAATGATACATTGTTGCAGGCGGTGTCTAATTAAATAATTGAAGTTCATGAAATACGTCATGGATCAGTTGTGTTATTATGTTTCTAAAGAAGAAAAACCTCCAATTTTCCCTTTGAATGATTCTCTGAATCATAAACTTCTTGACAGATTGATGAAAGGAGGCTATTATGTTGATAACCATCTAAAATAAGTTGAGGAACATACTTTTTCCAATATTAGTTGTTCCTCTATTGAAGAGGATAATACTCTTGAAGTTGGTGAATCTCTAATTATTATTCTTTTGGATTAAACAAGTCAAGTTCCACCATCCTGGGCTGCCGAAGATGAAACTACTCATTTGGATGAAAACATACCTCATACTTTTGCAAACAAAGATGATGCTTTGGCCACTAAACCCAAAGTATCCATTAACATTTTTTATATTTAGGAAAAATTATGTAACTCTACTAATATTCATATTATGAACTAAGTCTTTTTTGTTAGGAAATTTTTAAAGATTTAACATTTTCGACGTTGTACTTAATGAAGTGAATTTATTCATTTGTATTTGATTGGTGCGTGCTTTAGTTTTACTTTTGATTATGTTAATATATAATATTCCTTTCGTTGAATACTATCTTGTTTCATTTATATTGAACAACTTCATATGAAAATATATTCTAAAGAAAATGTGTGCGTTTTGTTTGAGTTATATCAAGAGTACCCAGCATTTTGTTTTCTTACTTTTAGAAGGGTTCATAAGTTCCTGTAGGATTACTTTAAAAATCATAATATACTTTTTTTGTTTAATTTTACAAGGAATACATGAACTTGTTAAAGTGTTGAAAACTACATTTCATCTCGGTCTTATCTTTTATTTTTGTTTTTAAGGGGTGTTGAGCTCTTGAACTGCTAGTCTTACCTTCTTTTTATTGTTTTTTATGATTCTAATATCTCTTAAGGTGCTGAAGACTACCTTTCATTTCAGACTTATCAATTTTGTTGATACTTTATCATTTTGAATGATACCAAGTCTCTGAATGTGCCTAAGACCACCAATCATATCATAATATCTTATGTCGATTTCATTTCTTTTGTAAGGTTGCTAATTCATTAAAGGTGTTGAAAACTACATTCCATCTTAAAATTAATTTTTTATGTTAATCTCATATTTTTATCCAAATTTGTAGATTCACTATTTATGCTTTGTTAAAGAAAAATGCTAAATTACACACTATATTTTGGGGGACTTTTTTTTATTAATTGTTAGATGCCTCGTTGAAACCTTACTCGCATCACAAAGCAAGGAAAGAGTACACCTCATATTAAAGCCCAACAAAATGTTTACAAAGAACAATCAATAAATAAAATACATGTAACTTTTGAAGGATAATAGAGTTTCAAATGTTTTATTTTCTATGGATGTCGAAGTTTATTTTCTTCCTCATCGAGTCGATATGTTCCTAACATTAATTTAGACTCAATTGTGTAAATGCCTTCTTAGTTTGGGGATAGCTTACCAAGGTTTTTTGTATGAAGTAATAACTTTCTTAAGACGTTTTCTATTGGCTCAAAACTTTAGAATTATCTATATTTCACATCACAGTCTTATATTTGTTTGACCGTATATGGTCCTTTACCTTTTATATTTTTTTATTACGCCAAGTTCAGGTTGCCTTGCTTCCTTGTTGCTTCATTTCTCATAGATAAATATCATATATCGGGGCATACACAACGCGGATGGGAGTGCTCTGAAATGGTACAACAGCCTGCCTCAGGGCTGTATTAAAGATTTCGATACTTTTTGGGTAGCCTTTCGAAGGCAGTTCGTAGGGAGTAAAGAGCTAAAAGGCAATGGAGACACAATAATCCATTGTACCCAGGAACCAAATGAGTCCTTGAAAGAGTATATAAGCCGTTTTGTGAATACCAAGAATGGGTTGGCTGATTGCTTCGAACAGGTAGCAATAGCATCTCTGAGACAGGGTTTGAACCCAGGCAATCTAGCTGATTCAGTGACCAGAAAGAAGGCCATGACATGGGGAGAATTGCTGAATCAGGTTGGCAAACAAATAAACGTCGATGAAACAAAGAAAACCAGGGTGCACATGCAGGTGAGGTCTACCCCAGTGGCACCAAATCCCAATCAGAATCAGTCCGGGAACAAAGCAAGAGAGACCGGACAGGGGCATGGTAGGGCAAAAGCTCAGTCTCAGCCAGCTGCTCCTGCTCAAAGTCAGCAATCCAGAAACAAGAGAGGGCCATGGGTGCAACCGGAGTGGTTCGCGGAGTTAAAAGAAAGTGTGGCCACTATTTTTGATAAAACAAAGGATGAGGTGCATTACCGGAGACCGGCAACACTGCAGTCTCCCAGAGCATCAACATAACTCTTTTTGCCAATATCACAATGATATTGGTCATACCACTGATGACTGCATAGCATTGAAACAAGAAGTTCAAAACTTGATTGAGAGGGGAAAGCTGGGAGCTTACGTCAAAAGAAGAGGAGGCAACATGCCTGATAACACTCACCGGGTTGGTCCAAGTAATGCTGCTCCGGAGGGAGCCATGGTTATAATTGAAAGGTTTGACATAGAATCTGAGTACTTGGATCCTGATCCAACTCGAAACAGAGTGGGTACAATTGAGGAATGTTCTAGGTCGGTCTCCGGGCTCATTAAGTTTTTCGAGTCACTTACAATTTTCGGAGGGGACACTATGACAACTCCTACTGCTTCTTCGAGGAAGAGGCATGTTCATACTTTAGCCTCCCAGCTAGAAGGAGGCATGACTTCCTATCAGTCACAAAACTCATTCCCCTTCATTATTTTTGATGAAGATGATTTAAGAGACATTGCTAGCCCTCATGAGGATGCTGTTGTCAAAGGAGCATCTATAGGGGGCAATGACATAAGACGAATCCTGGTGGATACTGGAAGCTCAGCCAATATCCTTTTCCTAACCACATATAAGAAAATGAAAAATCCAGCTGTAATTCAGAGTTCGGACAGGTCAATCGTGGGCTTTACAGGCAGCTCAGCAGACGTGATCGGAGAGTTCGAAGAAGAAGTGTTATTGGGCAAGGGCCCTTTCAAGAAAATGGTCAGAATACTCTTTATTGTGGTGGATTGTCCCACTTGCTATAATGCTATACTAGGGAGGTCTTGGCTCTTTAGGATGCATGCAGTGGCTTCAACAGTCCACCAATGCTTGAAGTATGCTGTTCAGGGACAGGTTGGAGTCGTCCGGAGCATCCAAAAGATTGCAAGAGAATGTTATGCCACTGCCCTGGCTCCTCGAACGCTGGGGGCAGTCCGTATTAGTGAACAATAGCAGTTTGAGGGCCTTTCTGGGGGTGAGGGTGAAATTGATGACCCCAGAGAGACCCCTGGAGTGTTGATACCGGTTGAAACACAAGGCTCGTGGTTTCATCATACTAAGAGAAGTTTTATACAAAAAATCCTACAGTAAACCTCTCCTGTGCTGTTTGGGAGATGAAGAATCACAAGTGGTCCTCTCCGAATTGCACGATGGTGAGGGATCAGCCCATTGTGGGTTTAGAGCTTTGACAAGAAGAGTTTTACTCTCCGGTTATTATTGGCCATCAATCATGAAAGATGCTAAGGAATTGGTAAGAAGGTGTGACCCATGCCAGAGGTACTATAATGAAATTCATGTACCAGCCATTCCTTTAGAGTCAATTTCTGAGCCTATTCCTTTTGCTCGATGGGGATTGGATTTAGTAGGGCCTCTCCCTGTGGCGTCCGGAGGACGCCAAACTATAATTATGGCCATAGACTACTTCTCGGAGTGGATAGAAGCAGCCCCCTAGCAGGGACAACATCAAAAGCTGTTATAAAATTCATTATATCCAACATCTGTTGCAGATTTGGTGTCCCACATAAAATAACAACAGACAATGGGCCACAGTTCGACAATAGGGAAATGGAAAGTTTCTGTGCCTCAAGGGGTATACAACATTGTTTTTCTTCACCTTTCCACCCACAAGCAAATGGGCAAGTCGAAGGGGCCAATAGAACTATACTGTCCGGTTTAAAGAAGAATTTGGAAGGGGCTGCTGGGAAGTGGCCTAGTTATCTACAAGAGGTCTTGTGGGCCTACCGAACAACACCTGGGGCTGCAACACAAGAATCAACCTTTGCTTTGGTCTATGGGATGGATGCATTAGCTCCCATAGAGCCAACTCTCCCCTCCTTTCATGTTCACAACTTCTCCGAACACGCTAACGAGGTGGCAATCAGAGGTCAACTTGATTTGATAGAAGAAAGACGGGTTAAAGCTCACCTTCGAGTTGCACACTATCAAGGCTTGATGAGAAGCAGGTTTGCTTCCAAAGTTAAAAGAAGAGATTTCCAACCGGGGGACAAAGTATTAAGGAAGGTCTTCTTACACACTAAAGAAAAGCTGTTCGGAAAGTTGGCCCCAACTTGGGAGTGTCCGTATATGGTTGTTGAAAGAATTAAGCCTGGAACTTATTGGTTGGAAGACAAAGATGGCAGAGTTCTAACTCATCCTTGGAATATCGAGCATCTCCGGATGTACTTGGAATAGCACTTGTGTAAATATTTACTTGTTTGAACATCCATGTAAATATTTGGGGGCATACTCTTTCCTCCATGGTGGCATGGAGAGGTTTTAATGAGGTGTCCGGGCTTTTGAATAAAATTTGATGCCTTCTTAAAAATTTTCTAAGTGTTTTTAAAGTTTTGTCCTTTGTCATACTATCCGGATTGAAATAACTAAGGGCTATTTAAACTCTAGCCAGAGAACTTAAACACTCTCACAATAAAACAGCTAAAGGCTACTTAAACTCTGGCTATCAAAATTAGAACAAGCAATGAAAGAAGATGATAGTTGTACAGAACAGAAATATTCATTGAAATTAATAACTTGAAATTGCCTTGGCCTTCCAAGGACTTTTAAATGATCAAAGTCGAACACAAAAAACCTATCCGGTCAAATACCGGACACCATTACAAAAAGAGTGCCTTGGCCTTCCAAGGACTTTAGTCTGGATAGAAAATAAACAAAGTGGATCATAAGTTAAGGTTGAGCCTTTGAATATGGCTCACCTTCATCTACCTTCTTGCCATTAGGGTCGTTTTCCCCTTCATCTACCTTCTTGCCTTTAGAATTGTCTTTCTCTTCATCTGGGCTCTCCCCAGTATGTTCTTCATCACCCGAGGAGTCACTAGAGTATCCATACCTGTCGCCTTCGGCCATCGTATGGTATGGGAGGTCTTCAGGCTCAACATAAAGCCATAAGTCCCCTAGTTTCTTCTTCGGAAACTTTTCATGGAAGAGTAGAACCATGTCCGACCTCACTTTCTCAAGCAGTTGCTCTTCGCTTTTGATCATCTGGTTGGCATAAGCATTGATCTTGGCTTGGATCTTGGCCTCCTGCTCCTGTAACAAAGTATTTTTCTCCTCGGCAGCCTTGGATGCTGCATTCTCAAGAGCAATCTTGTCAGTAGTTAAGTTGGTGATGATTTTGTCCTTTGCATTGCTTTCTTCCTTTAAGGCAGTAAGGTCATTCTCCACACCGGACAGCTTCTCCCGGAGGGATCTGATGGTTTCCTCTAAAGTGGCGACTTTTGTAGTGCTTTCCTCCTTATTTCTCTTCAACTCCTCGTTTGCTTCCTTTAACATATCAGCATTGGAAGTGGCAGTACGAAGGTTTTCGGACAGCTTCTCCTTGTCAGATTTAAGGTCTTTAATGATGTCTGCCTGACCCCGGACTTGTCTCTCCAACGTAAGTACTGGCTGCACGTTGCTTAACAAGGAGTGGGCTATGGTATCCTTTTCACTGGAGACAATAAAAGTCTTACCATTAAAATTGACTGTGTTGGAGCTGCTCGGAGGAATGTAAGGCCCTGCAAAGTCATCTCTGGGGAGATTGAGGAAATATTCACCAAGCTCACCGAGACCGGTGATGTCTACTCCATCAATGTTGAGATCTCCTCCCTCAACCTCATCAGTGTGAAATTCCCCAGGAATCTCTTCGGCGTGCGTTGGGTCAGAAGGCTCAGCTTGGAAAGAAGGCTCCGGAGCCCGGAGAGAAAGCTCGTTTCCCTGAGAAGTCTTTTTCTTCTTCGCCTCCCGGTCTACGCTCTCGCTTCCCTGTTTGCGATTTCTCTTGGAAGCCCTTGGAGGTTTTGGGAGATTCGTCTCCTGCCTTTCAGTCTCTTGCTCCACTACTTGCAAGAGGGCAGCATCAATTTGGCTCTGCACTTGCCCCTCCGGGTCTGTTGGAGCATCTTTCTCAGCATCAGCAGGGTTGGCATCGCCACCACCTTTTTGCCCTTCTTCTTCTTGCCTTTCATCTTGCTCGGGGCTTTGGCCCGGCCTGGCAGGAAGAGTGTCCCATCTGGTTCATGGGTCCTCTTGAGCACAACGTCCGGAGAAGGCTGGGTGGTGAGCTCCTCCCAAGTCAAGTCTCTCCGACCAGTGGTGTTCCACAGGTGAGACCTTGCCCAATTTCCACTGGTAAAAGCATCGTGGAATCGGTTCCTCCAATTCTCAGCAGCCCAGGCATTAATCTTGCCACAAGTTATATGCCCGGCTTTCTGATAGCCACTGAACTCCTTGGGCAGTTCTGCTAAGACAAAAGTGAGCTAAGTTTGTATAAACTAAGTCTAAAAAGAGAAGAGAGACAAATGCAAGATACTTACGGTCACTCCTCCATCTACTTCTGAGGAGGCTTGGGTTCTCTCCGGATTTTATGTTCCTGCCGTTCTCCCAGGCGCCACTAACAAATAGGAACTGAGTCCTCCAGTTCCTCTCCGCTTCCAGCAGATCGTCCACAGCCTTGAAGCCATCCCCCATATTGAAATGGTAAAATGGGATGTGGTGGTTTTTGCACAAGCTGGCCACTGTAGCGAACTCCTCCATTGGTAGGGGGATCCCGGACAGCCTTGATGCCATGATACATGACATAAGGGTATACCAAGCGTTGGGGCTCAGCTGGCTCGGGCAGAGTTTGATCAGATGGAAGTATCTGACAATCTCTGGGTCCAGTGGGAACCTGAGCCCCCAGTTGAACAGCTCCGTGAACATGACCACTTCACTCAATTTGCAGTCCATGGGGGTCTCCGGATGTATAGGGATCCTGATCTTTACATTTTCTGGAATGCCCCACTTCGAACGCATCCTGCCCAGCTCGGCAGTGTGGATGAATGTATAGTTGATTTTTTGTAAGGAGATGAGGTAATTAACACTAACCTTGTGGAAACAAGGCCCTACTTTTCCTTCTAGGCTCTCTGGAAGATCCGGATGCCTCAAGTACAACTTTTCCTTGCCCCTGTCCTTCTTGGCAACTATTTCTTTGCTGGTCTGACCGGATGGCTCAGACTCAAACGGGGCCTCTTCAACAGAGTCTTCCATCACTTCCTCCATGATTGTTGAAGGGATTTCAGCAGCTGTAGTGGGGGGAGGGTTCAAACTTGATTCAGCTTTATCTCCGGACCGATGGGCCTCAGTGCCTCTTTGACTTCTGCTCTCCGGTAGAGTGTTTGGAACAGACGTTTCTGGTTGAAGGTTTGGATTGGACCCCTCTGGTCCGGACAGCCTGTCCTTAGGAGCTCTAATTGGCACCTCTGATCCTGTGCTGCTATCCTTTGCCCCCGATCTTGAGGGAGTGTTTTTAGTCCCCTGGCCTTTAACCAACCGACCTGTCCTCCTGACAATCAGCTTCTCAGAGGAGTGCTCCGTATCGGATCCCATTGCAATAAAGGGGGAGGGTTTTCTAAGGCTAGTGGCTGTAACTCCTGGCTCGACAGTAGGCACCGATTCCTGAACTGAGGAACCAGAGATTGTGGGGGAGAGGGTGGTTTGAAATAGTTTTCTAGGCTTAGTACCTTTGGTAAAGGACGAGCCTTTATCTGACTCAGATGCAGAGGTGATAGGTCTGTCAACAGGCGAGGCAGGTAACCCTGCAGCAATCCGTCTTTCTCTTTCGACTTTTTGAGCCTTCTCTAACTCAGAAAGGTTGAGCCACCCGCCTTTGACAAGAGCGTTCCTCGCTGTAAACATAAACTGTTGAACTAAGTTTTGTGCTTTAGAGAGAGAAAGCTTTGAGAGTTTTTACAGAAGTAAGTTTGAAGGAGATGGTAAAACAGTAGAAATGAGTTTGTATTTATAGTAAATCTGAAAAAGCAGTTGATTCCTAGGAGAATTCGAAAAGTTTGGCAATGATTAAAAGACGGCGCTGATGTCACCACCTGTAATTAAAGAGGTTGCTTTTCGAAGAAGGTGGGTTCGAAATTCAAGGTTAAAAAACGGTTGAAGCAACCAATCAGAGAGTGACACGTGTCCCACGAACTCTGGCAAAAACCGTTTTGAATTCGTGAAGCTTTATCTGTCCGGATTAAAACTACCCCTGACGTCGGACTGTTTTTCAGGTCTTTGGCAAGAATATTTGCACAAACACCTAAAAAGGGGGCTCCTGATGAGTCCGAATTGTTCACGCTCCCCGGACAAGGACAGATCGGTCCAAGGCCTCCGGACCGGACATATCACACGGACCGGACAGATCATTTTGAGCACTATGACCATAGGACTGTTCGAACTATGACAAAAGTACTAAAAAACCTAAACATTTCTTGACTAAGCTACTTGCTCTCATACTTAGAGCTCATGGGTCTTTGAACGTGACCCGGGTCCATTAAACATGACCCGAAAGCCCATAAGGGCCCAAACATCAGGGCATAAATACCCAACCACCTGCATTAAGTGTGGGTAATGAGAATTAACTGCTACCAAGCTGCTTAATTATCTTTCTACTCTCTACTCTAAACACATAACACCCACACACTACTATAAAACACCAATTAAAATTACTAGCCTAGCCTCAGGCGATTATTATCCACACCAAATGGTACGTGGATCATGCATTTTCATACCAAGTAACATCAACTTGTAACAATGAAGACGTACTTCAGTTATGAATATGGTATGACTATGGTCATCCTCATGCATTTAAATTTGATTGTATCTTAAATAAATATCCATAAGAAATAACATCATATTCTTCGAAGTAGCATCCCATAGTTGATCTATTCTTGTTAATGAGAAATGATCTTTCAGACAAAACTTGTTAAGATCTGTGAAGTCTATGCACATTTTGCACTTTCCATTCTTCTTTTTACCAACATTAGATTATTCGTCACGGATAGTAGGATTCCCTAATGCGGCATATACAAATTAACTTGTCCATTTATTCAAAACTTTCTTCTGCTTTTTGTTGTGAATATGACCTTATATTTTATTTTAATCGGTAAAAAATCATTGTTGATTGAAAATATATGGCACATGATTTTGGTTGGAACCCATGTAACATCATGGACATTCTAATAAAACCAATCAAGATTCTTTTGTCAAATATTGAGAAAATTAAACATTAATTCTTTGGAGATGTCTTAGTCGATTCTTGGTATCTTCTCTCATTCTAACATAAAATTTTTTATTACTCTTTTAGACTTAATTAGTTGGGGGCGTTTCCCTTGGATCATCCATAATTTTGAAAATGATGATCAAGTTCCTATTCTGATTATTTTTACAGTTGTTGTTATTTACGAGCTTGAGAAATTGCATAACACTCCATATATGTCTTTTAGTTTCCTCTTATTACTCCAAATTTTCCATTGATAAGGTTTTAAGGCATTGATGAACTGTAAATACTATATCATACATCCATGATCTTTCTATGATTACATTGTAGAAGGAGGGAACATCTACTATTATAAATAAGTAGCATACATTTTTTATGAATTCCTTCATACTAAGGATTACGTCAATGTTAAGCGTACCCAAAAGTCATGCATCTATAATTGTGAATCATGTTATAATCCTTTAAGAAGCAATCAGTTTTGGATTGCCTCTCATTCTTTGTAGGTACTATTGTATAATATATTGGTCGGACTCCCGTGTCTATCGTCACTTTTTAAAATTCTACTACATGCACTTCCACGTTAATTAGTTCACCATTATCGTGTGGTATGGTCACTCCTCTCAAATCATCAACAGAAAATACTAACACTCGATACGAGTTTGAGTATAAGTATAATGATGTTTTACTACGTTAATGAACCTCTAAATCTCCAATATACATCTTCATTGAGCTCTTATAATTCATGGCAATGCATACTTTAGTTATGAAACATAGAGTTTGCCTCTTTGGATACTGATGGGATTTCAAACCGCTCTTCAGTTATGAAATATATAGTAATAATTGATCTGCCAAGCTGTTTTTCATTTGAAGTTAATGGGATTTCAAAATCAATTTCAATGAAATTAAATTGCGTTGCAAATAGTTTTAGGAGTGTTATACATCGTGCCTCATAAGCATTTGTTTGTCTGCAATTTCGTAGCAAATGAGTACCTTAGTGGTGCATCCATTGGGAATAACACCCAATAATACCCGAGCCATCCGAGCTACAAGGTTGGAAGGCTTCCCCGTTTTTGGGACCAGCCTCGGCCTCAATCTTCGAACCGAACAAGTTTTTGTGATGATTACTATAATAATCATAACAACCAACAATAGCATCTATAATTTCAGTGTCTTCATGTAAATGAAGACCAATTTCTTTCCCTCTTTTCCTTTTAAATTGTTACTATGTTTGATAAATATTTATGTACTTTTATACTGTAAAGGTATCAGCTTAGTGCCGCTGGCCTGGTCTCTAGTTGATGCTTTATTTTAGCGTACTTAGAGGTTTGTAATCGTAGGGCCCACAGAAGAATCCTGAACCGCAAAATACTGATACTAGTGTCAGTCGGTGATTATATATTCATCGTGATGTTGTTGGCTGGTGCCAACATAGCAGCCGGTTTCACGGTATTCCTTAATCACGATTCTCATATGTGTTATGCCAATAAGTGTCCATAATTTATGGGAGATGCGGTTATGGGTTTTATGTCCACCTTTTTAGTTTCTATTTCTTTTACAACTAAGCTGGAAGGTTGCGATTCTTCCTAATAACCAACTTTTAGACTAGCTAGTAATAATAGGCTATTGCGCTAAATACATATTTGTTCATACATTACTTACATATTATTATTCTTCCAAACCAAGTGATTCTTCCAAATCAACATTTTTGAATTTTGAATTTTGAACCAGTCTCCACTGTCTCTCTTAACCTTCCCAAAATACCCGTATTTCCAGCAACCACTAGCAAACCATTGTTAACCTCCCGTCGACCACCCTAAACCGCTGTCTGGTACCTGTTAACCACCATAATCCACCGTTTTTCAACAACGGGAGTCGAAGATGACGGTTTTGTGGAGTCGAAGATGGCCGAGCACGTTTGGCTGAGAAATTAGCAAGGAAAAAACTGGAGAGGCTTACCTACTTGATTGGTGCTGTAAGTTCGATTTGAAATTGAGATTATGAATTTTGATTACTGCTGTAAGTTCTCTGTGGGTGCTGCTGTAAGTTCGCACTCGTCAATTCAGTTCTTTACAATTCAAATTTGTTTTTAGATTTTGGACCGAATTCGGTAGGAATGGAGTTTTGGGCAAGGTGGGCTCACCGTGCTCTCTGGCACTAAATTATTAAAAGGCGAGAGGATCCTGGAGGTTGATGGTACAGTCACCACACAACCAGTTCTAGAACACATGGGTATATATACATGGCAAGGTATACGTAAGAAATAAAGCTCTCTTTTATGTTTAATGATATTCTTTCTGTATAAATTAACACATATAACTGCACATTTCCATTCTTTCGCGAGTTTTCATTTATTACCAATGCTTGTTGTCTTGATTTGACTTGTTTGGTGTTTATCTTTGTATTTTTGCAGGTCGGTTAATTCTGACTGATCATGCGCTATACTTCGAAGCCCTCCATGTGCTATCATATGACAAGGAAAAGAGGATGTTGATGAGTCCGAATTCAGCATGCTCCCGGACAGGGACAGATCAGTCCAAATCCTCCGGACCGGACAGATCGGACAGATCACATGGACCAGATAGATCACTTCGAACACTATGACCATAGGACTGTCCGAACTATGACAAAAGTACTAAAAAAACCTAAACACTTCTTGACTAAGCTACTTGCTCTCCTACTTAGAGCTCATGGGTCTTTGAACATGACCCGAGTCCATTAAACATGCCCGAAATCCCATAAGGGCCCAAAAATCACACTATAAATACCCAACCACCCGCATTAACTATGGGTAATAAAAATTAACTGCTACCAAGCTGCTTAATTATCTCTCTACTCTCTAAACATCCAAAACATCCACACACCACCACTTAAACACCCACATACCACCATAAAACACCAACTGAAATTACCAGCCTACCCTCAAACGATTATTATCCATACCAAATTGGCGACCACAGTGGGAGGGAGAGGTACCTGAATCAAGCATTCAAAACCAGCTAAAAGAAATCTGTCCGAATGAATCCGGACAATCCAGAGCTACCACCGGCTTTACTCGAAGTGGTGGAAGAGAACGATGAATACACTATCGAAGAGCGTGACAGGCTAAAGTGTGAAATAGAAGCTCTGAGGGAAGAAAAGGCCAAGATGGGCGTGAAAGAAAAATCCAAAGCATCAGTTGCTCATCACACCGATAACCCCAGAGAGCATGAGGCTTCCAAAACTCATGTGAGCACCAAAACGACTCATGCTAGTTCCAAAAAGTCTCACCGTTCCAAGCCTGTGGAGAGTTCTGACTCGAGCTCAGAATCTTCAGGTAGCTATTCGGACAGTGAGGGAAATGAAAAATCCTTGTCCTCTAGCAGCGATGAGGGTCGAACCAGGAAAAAACAAAAGCAGGTTAAGAAATATTCAAGAAAAAGAGACGGGCATGGAAGAATGAAAGGCATATTGGCAAGGGATCATCTCACCACCGGAGGCATGCGGACAAGATGCTGATGGATCCCTTTGCTTTCCACGATGAGCCAGGTATCTTTGCAACTCCCAA
The DNA here is from genome assembly GCA_036936605.1 of Limnanthes douglasii subsp. nivea. Taxonomy (NCBI): domain Eukaryota; kingdom Viridiplantae; phylum Streptophyta; class Magnoliopsida; order Brassicales; family Limnanthaceae; genus Limnanthes; species Limnanthes douglasii. The sequence continues at coordinate 224,471,460 of JAUPFV010000004.1, read as the reverse complement.
TGAGGATACTGTGTTCAGTCGTGGAAGGAATTGGAGGCAATCTCCACTGTCTTCTAAAATTCTGTTCGGAAACCTCCCCAAGAGGTTTGACAACACCAAAATAGAGAAGTACGATGGCAGTACTGATCCGGACAACCATCTGGAGCAATTCAAGAACTTCATGATGAACTTTGATGACGATGATAAAATACTTTGTAGGGCATTCTCCCAATCATTTACGGGGAGTGCTCTGAAATGGTACAACAGCCTGCCTCAGGGTTGTATTAAAGATTTCGATACGTTTTGGGTGGCCTTTCGAAGGCAGTTCGTAGGGAGTAAAGAGCTGAAGGGCAATGGAGACACCATAATCCATTGTGCCCAGGAACCAAATGAATCTTTGAAAGAATATATAAGTCGTTTTGTGAACACCAAGAATGGGTTGGCTGATTGCTTCGAACAGGTGGCAATAGCATCCCTAAGGCAAGGTTTGAATCCAGGCAATCTAGCTGATTCAGTAACCAGGAAGAAGGCCATGACCTAGGGAGGATTGCTGAATCAGGTTGGCAAACAGATAAACGTCGATGAAACAAAGAAAACCGAAGAGGTTGTTTCAAACCAATCTTTCCCCTATCATCTCAGGTTCTTCGGTTCAAGAAACACCTGTCCTCCCCCAAAACTTTGTTCAAGCTAGTCGATGGGGAGACTCTCTTTGTATATTTAGCAGTTTCAAGTTGTGCCATCAGTGTTGTGTTGGTAAGAGAGGTTGGTGGACATCCCCATCCAGTATACTACATCAGCAAAAGCTTGATAGATGCAGAGAAACGTTATTTAAAACTTGAAAAGTTAGCATTGGCCTTGGTAATAGCAGCAAGGAAGATGAGGCCTTATTTCCAGGCTCATTCCATCATCGTCCGGACTTCTTTTCCCTTAAAGAATGTCTTTCAAAAAGCAGACATTTCGAGCAGAATGACTAAGTGGTCAGTAGAGTTGGGGGACTTCGACATAGACTTTGCTCCCCGAACAACAGTCAAAGCCCAAGTTGTGGCTGATTTTCTGGTCGAATTCCACTCTGATAGGGATTCAGAGCAAGCTACTGGTATAAAAGATAAAAAAGTATGGGTCGTCCGAACAGATGGTGGATCTAGCACAATGGGGTGTGGTGCAGGGGTATGCTTAACTTCTCCATATGGAGACAAAATGTACCAGGCTATTTGTTTTGCTTTCAGGGCATCTAATAACGAGTCCGAATACGAAGCAGCTATAGCTGGGTTAAAGTTGGCCTACATTTGTGGGGCTAAGAGGGTCAAGCTGCTAAGCGACTCCCAACTGATTATCCACCATGCCCAAGGCCAATCTGAGGCAAAGAAAGAGCAACTTGTGAAGTATTTACTCCTCCTCAAAAGTGAAGCGCTTAAATTCAAAAGTGTTGTCTACGAACATATTCCCCGGGCAGAAAATGAACTAGCAGACTCACTGGCAAACATAGCATATACGGAGTCATACCCATGGATTCATGTGCTTGAAAGCCCCTCCATTCAACTTTGTAAGGGTAAAGAAGAGGAGATTTTTGAAATACAAGTGAAACAACCTCAAGACTGGAGGTTTCCTCTCATACAATATCTCTCCGATGGTGTTGTGCCTCCGGATAAGTCACAAGCCAGAACATTGAAACACAAGGCTCGTGGTTTCATCATAGTGAGAGAAGTGTTATACAAGAAGTCTTACAGTAAACCTCTCCTGCGCTGTTTGGGGGATGAAGAATCACAAATGGTCCTCTCCGAATTGCATAATGGTGAGGGGTCAGCCCATTGTGTGTTTAGAGCTTTGACAAGAAGAGTTTTACTCTCCGGTTATTATTGGCCATCAATCATGAAAGATGCTAAGGAGTTGGTGAGAAGGTGTGACCCATGCCAGAGGTACAGCAATGAAATTCATGTACCAGCCATTCCTTTGGAGTCAATTTCTGAGCCTATTCCTTTTGCTCGATGGGGATTGGACTTAGTGGGGCCTTTCCCTGTGGCGTCCGGAGGGCGCAAAACTATAATTGTGGCTATTGACTACTTTTTGAAGTGGATAGAAGCAGCCCCTCTAGCAGGGACAACATCAAAAGCTGTTATAAAATTCATTCTATCCAACATATGTTGCAGATTTGGTGTCCCACAGAAAATAACAACCGACAACGGGCCACAGTTCGACAATAGAGAAATGGAAAGCTTATGTGCCTCAAGGGGTATACAACATTGTTTTTCTTCACCTTTCCACCCACAAGCAAATGGGCAAGTTGAAGGGGCCAATAGAACTATACTGTCCGGTTTAAAGAAGAATTTGGAAGGGGCTGCTGGGAAGTGGCCTAGTTATCTACAAGAGGTCTTGTGGGCCTACCGAACAACACCTGGGGCTGCAACACAAGAATCACCCTTTGCTTTGGTCTATGGGATGGATGCATTAGCTCCCATAGAGGCAACTCTCCCCTCCTTTCGTGTTCACAACTTCTCCGAACACGCTAACGAGGTGGCAATCAGAGGTCAACTTGATTTGATAGAAGAAAGACGGGTTAAAGCTCACCTTCGAGTTGCACACTATCAAGGCTTGATGAGAAGCAGGTTTGCTTCCAAAGTTAAAAGAAGAGATTTCCAACCGGGGGACAAAGTATTAAGGAATGTCTTCTTACACACTAAAGAAAAGCTGTTCGGAAAGTTGGCCCCAACTTGGGAGGGTCCGTATATGGTTGTTGAAAGAATTAAGCCTGGAACTTATTGGTTGGAAGACAAAGATGGCAGAGTTCTAACTCATCCTTGGAATATCGAGCATCTCCGGATGTACTTGGAATAGCACTTGTGTAAATATTTACTTGTTTGAACATCCATGTAAATATTTGGGGGCATACTCTTTCCTCCCTGGTGGCACGGAGAGGTTTTAATGAGGTGTCCGGGCTGTTAAATAAAATTTGATGCCTTCTTAAAAATTTTCTAAGTGTTTTTAAAGTTTTGTCCCTTGTCACACTATCCGGACTGAAATTTCTAAGGGCTATTTAAATTCTAGCCGGAGAACTTAAACGCTCTCACAATGCAATAACTAAAGGCTACTTAAACTCTAGCTATCAAAATTAAAATGAACCATGAAAAAAGATGATGGTTGCACAAAACAGAGATATTCATTGAATGAAATAACTTAAACTTGCCTTGGCCTTCCAAGGAATTTTAAAGAGTCAAGATACAACACAAAAAATCTGTCCGGTCGAAGCACCGGACACCATTACAAAAAAGAGTGCCTTGGCCTTCTAAGGACTTTAGTCTGAATAAAAAACGAACAAGGTAAATCATAAGTTAAGGTTGAGCCTTTGAAGATGGCTCACCTTCATACACCTTCTTGCCTTCGAAGTCGCCCTTCCCTTCATCTACCTTTTTGCCTTTGGGATCATCCTTCTCTTCATCTAGGCTCTCCCCGGTATGCTCTTCATCATCAGATGAGGACGCACTGGAGGCTCCATCCTGATCCTCATCGGCCATTGTATGATATGTAAGGTCATCATCATCTACATAACGCCACAAGTCCCCTAGGTTCCTCTTCGGATATTTTTCATGAAAGAGTAGAACCATGTCGGACCTCACTTTCTCGATCAATAGCTCTTCACTTTTAATCATCTGGTTGGCATAAGCATTGACCCTGGCTTGGATCGTAGCCTCTTGATCCCTTAGCAATGTATTTCTCTCTTCGGCAGCCTTGGACACTGCATTCTCAAGGCCAATCTTATCAGTAGTGAGGTTGGTGATGATCTTGTCTTTTGCCTTGGTCTCTTCTCATGACGCATTAAGATCTTTCTCAACACCGGACAGCTTCTCCCGGAGGCCTTTGACAGTTTCCTCTAGAGTGGAAACTTTTGTGTTGCTTTCCTCTCGATTCTTCTTCAACTCCTCATTTGCTTCCTTTAGCATGTCAGCATTGGCAGTAGCAGTGCAGGGGTCTTTGGACAGCTTTTCCTTCTCAGACTTAAGGTCTTTGATGGTGTCTGCTTGACTCCGAACTTATCTCTCCAGTGTAAGTAGCGGCTGCACATTGCTAAGCAAGGAGTGGGCTATGGTGTCCTTTTCACTAGAAACAATGAAAGTCTTACCATTGAAGTTGACGGTGTTAGAGCTGCTCTGAGGAATGTAAGGTCCTGCGAAGTCGTCTCTGGGGAGGTTGAGGAAGTATTCGCCAAGGTCACTAAGACCGGTGATGTCTACTTCATCAATGTTAAGCTCTCCTCCCTCAACTTCCTCAGTATGGAAGTCCCTTGGGATCTCTTCAGCATGTGTTGGGTCAGAAGGGTCAGCCCGGGCAGAAGGCTCCGGATCCGGGAGAGCAAGCTCATCTCCCTTAGCAGTCTTTTTCTTCTTGGCTGCCCGGTCTTCCCCTTCACTCCCCTGCTTGCGATTCCTCTTGGAAGCCCTTGGAGATTTTGGGAGTTCTGCTTCCTGCCTTACAGTCTCTTGCTCCACTACCTGCAAGAGAGCAACATCAATTTGGCTCTGAGCCGGCCCCTCCGGGTCAGTTGGAGCATCCTTCTCAGCATCAGCAGGGTTAGCACTGCTCGCCACCTTTTTGCCTTTCTTCTTGCCCTTCATTTTGCTTGGGGATTTGGCCCGGCCTGGCAAGAAGAGCGTCCCATCTGCTTCATGGGACCTCTTGAGCACTGTGTCCGGGGAGGGTTGAGTGGTGAGCTCCTCCCAGCTTAAATCTCTCCGACCCGTGGTGTTCCACAGGTGAGACCTTGCCAGATTTCCACTTGTGAAGGCACTGTGGAATCGGTTCCCCCAGTTCTCTGCGGCCCAGGCATTGACTTTACCACAAGTGACCTGTCCGGCCTTCAAGTAGTCCCCGAACTCTTTAGGCAGTTCTGTTAAAACAAAAAAGAGACCAGTTAATTTAAACCAACTTAAAAAAGGAAGAAATGGACAAAGATTTGAAGTGTGAAACTTACGGTCACTCCTCCACCTGCTTCTGAGGAGGCTTGGGTTCTCTTCGGCCTTGATCTTCTTGCCGTTTTCCCAGGCGCCACTGACAAACAAAAACTGGCTCCTCCATTTGCTCTCAGACTCCAACAGATCATTGACAGCCTTGAAGTTGTCCCCATATTGAAATGGTAGAAGGGGAATTGGTGATGTTTGCAAAGGTTGGCCACTGCTGCAAACTCTTCCATATGGAGAGGGATCCCGGACAGCCTGGATGCCATGATACATGACATCAGAGTATACCAGCCGTTGGGGCTCAGCTGGCTCGGGTAGAGCTTGACCAGGTGAAAATATCTGACGATCTCCGGGTCCAATGGGAATCTGAGTCCCCATTTAAAGAGCTCTGTGAAGATGACCAGCTCATTTGTCTTGCAATCCATAGGGGTTTCAGGATCTATGGGAATCCTTATCTTCACATTTTCTGGGATCCCCCATTTTGTGCGCATTCGATCTAGTTCGGCCGTATGGATAAAAGCATACTTGGTCTTCTGTAAGGCCAAGAGGTATTTAAGTTTGACCCTGTGAAAACAAGGCGCTACTTTCTCCTTGAGACACTCCGGCAGATCCGGATGCCTCAAGCACAGTTTTTCTTTGCCCTTATCTTTTTTGGCAACGCCAGTGTTACTAGTCTGGCCGGATGGCTCAGACTCAAAAGGGACTTCTTCAACTGAGTCCTCCATTCTTTCTTTCATAATCGTTGGAGGAATATCAGTGGCAGTGGTCCGGGGAGGGCTCAAACTTGGCACAGCCTGGCTTCCGGACTGCTGGTTTTCAATGTCTTCTTGACCCCTAGTCTCAGGCTGGGGCTCTGAGGCAGAGGTCTCTCTTGGGAGTACTAGTTTGCTCGCCTCCGGACCGGATGGCCTTTCTCGGGGAGCTCTGAGGGGCACTCCGGACCCAGAGCTGCTATTTTTTGCCCCCGATTTTGAGGGAGTATTCTTGGAGGCCTGCCCCTTTACCAACCGGCTTGTCCTCTTAACCACCAACTTCTCCGGAGAGTGCTCTGTGTCTGATCCCATAGCGATAAAAGGAGAAGGTTTCCTAACACTTGTGACTGTAACTCCTGGCTCAACAGCAGGTACTGACTCCTGAACTGAGGAACCAGAGACTATAGGCGAGAGGGTGGATTGAAATAGTTTTTTGGGCTTAGTACGTTTAGAGGAGGACGAGCCTCGATCTGACTCTGTAACGGAGGCGACTGGTTTGTCAACGGGTGATGAAGGTAGCCCTGCTGCTATTCGTCTCTCCTTCTCAACTTTTTGTGCTCTCTCCAACTCAGAAAGGTTGAGCCACCCACCTTTGATCAATGCAGTTCTTGCTGTAAACATAAACCACCAAGAAAATCTTTGCTTTAGAGAGATAAAGCTCTGAGTAAATTTGCAGAGTAAATGTGAAAGAGATAGTAAAACAGTGGAAAGTGAAGTTGAATTTATAGTAAATCTAAAAAAAAGGAGTTGATTCCTAGGAGAATTCGAAAAGTTTGGCAATGATTAAAAGACGGCGCTGATGTCATCATTTGTAAAAAAGAGGTTGTTTTTCGAAGAAGGTGGGTTCGAAATTCAAGGTGAAAAAACGGCTAAAGCAACCAATCAGAGTATGACACGTGTCCCACAAACTCTGGCAAAAACCGTTTTGAATTCGTGAAGCTTTATCTGTCCGGGTAAACCCATAGACCTGTCCGGATTGAAAGCTACTTCTAACATCGGACTGTTTTTCAGGTCTCTGACAAGAATACTTGCTCAAACACCTAAAAAAGGGGCTCCTGATGAGTCCGAATTCAGCATGCTCCCCGGACAGGGACAGATCAGTCCAAATCCTCCGGACCGGACAGATCGGACATATCACATGGACCTGATAGATCACTTCGAACACTATGACCATAGGATTGTCCGAACTATGACAAAAGTACTAAAAAACCTAAACACTTCTTGACTAAGCTACTTGCTCTCCTACTTAGAGCTCATGGGTCTTTGAACATGACCCGGGTCCATTAAACATGACCCAAAAGCCCATAAGGGCCCAAACATCACACTAAAAATACCCAACCACCCGCATTAACTATGGGTAATAAAAATTAACTGCTACCAAGCTGCTTAATTATCTCTCTACTCTCTAAACATCTAAAACATCCACACACCACCACTTAAACACCCACATACCACCATAAAACACCAACTGAAATTACCAGCCTACCCTCAGACGATTATTATCCATACCAGATGTGATTGCCATGTAGAGGTTAAATCGATAGTCTCATCATGAATCAAGATTTCTAGTCAGGTTTTACAGGTATCTGTAGATTTGTCGAACATGATGCGATTGCCGTGTAAAGGATGCGATTTTCGACTTGTATTTAGACATTGCTAGATACGGTATTATGAGATTGCTAGATACATTTTATTGGATTTCCAGATGCACTCAGAAGACATTTTACAGGCATCTGAATATTTAGCGAACATGATGCGATTGATGTGTAAAGGATGCGATCTTCGGCTTGTATTTAGACATTACTAGATACGGTATAATGAGATTGCTAGTTATATTTTATTAGATTTCCAGATGCATTCAGAGGACATTGCTAGACACACTAATACAATATTGCTAGATACACTAGTACCACATTGCTAGACACACTAGTATAACATTGCTAGACACAAATACAACATTGTTAGATATGGGAATTTGTCTGCGATTGTAATTCAAGTATCACATTGCTAGATACATTGATATGAGTTTTCTGGATACACTAATCTCACTTCTTACATTGCGATTGTGCTTAATAATTTCCTTTACAACTGCTTCATGGAACTACTGACTCTTTAATCCTTAGTGATACCGTAAATAAAGGCATTGCTACTGTAAACATCCATTGAACACCAAAAAAAACTAACAACATAATTATAAAATATATTAAAACATTAGATAGTGGCTTTACAACTTCCAACTACAGTAACCCTCCCAAAAATAGAATATCTCAGAGGGTTGGACCATTTTTGCCGATAAAACAAAAAAAACATACTAAATCAAAAATCATGCTGCATGAACTCCAATAAGATCAGTTTGAATACTAGTTACATGACATTGCTAGATACAAGTTATATGACATTGCTATAACGAGTTATCAGACATTTCTAGATACAAGTTATATGATATTACTAGATACTAGTTATATGACATTGGTAGATACTAGTTGTATGACATTGCTAGATACTTTATTACCACATTGCTAGATATTCAATTATGACATTGCTAGATACGTAGGATCGTTAAATGGTTGGATACACCAATAATGGCAGGATCTTGCTTGATACATTAATAATACATATCAATATCTCGAAATGACATCTTATGTACCTCATTACCAAACATATTAGCACTTGGTACCCCGATGACATTGTTAGATACGAGTTATATGACATTGCTAGATACAACGTTATGCTATATACGACGTTATGACATTGCTAGATACGAGTTATCTGACACTGCTAGATACGAGTTATCTGACACTGCTAGATACTTTATTAATGTATTGCTATATACGAGTTATATGACATTGTTATATACGAGTTATATGACATTGCTATATACGACATTATGAAATTGCTAGATACATGTTATATGACATTGCTAGACACGTTCTTACGACATTACTAGATATTCAATTATGACATTTCTATATACGAGTTATATGACATTGCTATATACGAGTTATATGAAATTTCTAGATACGATGTTATGACATTGCTAGATACGGTTTATATGACATTGCTAGACACGTATTACGACATTGCTAGATATTCAATTATGACATTGTTATATACATAAAAAATACATTGCTAGATACACATAATCTGACATTGCTTTGAAAATGACAATAATGAGTTATTGTCCAAACACTAACGTCTATACAAACAACATTCAATTTATAATGAATTACACAAAAATCAAAGATAATTACCATCGTCTGTTTGTGTTTGAATCATTGAGGAAATGCTTAGATATTTCGGATCCCCTTTTAGCGGGCATATCCTCGTTCCTTATGTCGAACGATGTTTTGAGGAACGTATAGAAATGGGTGTCCCGGGCAGCTTCTATGTGTTCTGTTATTATTATATTTCGTCTTAGTAAGTTGATTATATTGACTAAGCCCGGCCTGTCATGTTTGTCTGCACATATCGTAATTTATAGTCACTTTAATAATATTCTTTATATCGCGATCATAACTTACATCCCAATCACCCAAACAAAACAGAATAAACTTACCACATTTGTAGATATTTCAAACCAAGCAGTTTTTGGGTTTCACTAACAAAACTAAAGAATCAACTAACTTACACACATTGCTAGATATATGAAAAGACATTGCTACGCATTGCTAGACATATTGTAGATATTGCTAGACATATTTTAGACATTTCTAGGCATATTTTAGACATTTCTAGACATATTTAAGACAGTTGTAGACGTATTGCAGACATTGCTAGGCATATATGCAGACATTGCTAGACGTATTACATGTTAGTGTACACATATTCCGAACATTGCTAGACATTGCCACAATTTTATATTGCTAGATATATTTCAGACATTACCACACATATTTAAGAAATTTGTAGACGTACTGCAGACATTTCTAGACACATTGCTGACATTGCTAGACATATATGCAAACATTGCTAGACGTATTGCATGTTAGTGTGCACATATTCCGAACATTTCTAGATATTGCCACAATATTTGTAGACAATGCTAGACATGAACAACATTGAATGCATTGTTGTACATATTCTGCCAATATTTGCTGAACTGCAAACACTGCTAGATACGGCCAACATATCACGGCGAGGATGCGATTCATGTAAAACCATCAACTAACCATCAACATATTACACAACAACACGTCTACATTGTTAGACATATTGCATACATTGCTAGATATGTACAACATTTTATGCATATGATGCAAATACTTCTTGAAACAGATACATTGCTAGATATGGCTACAAATTCACGACGAGGTTGCGATTCTCGACCGAAAAAACAACTAACCACTACCTGCTCCATTGGCATTCTCCGATATGACTGTCGACACTAACATAACAACTACGCTATCAACCAATTATCTTTAACTCCTAACTAACACATGAAATGTCAGTAAAAAACAACGAAATTCTAATAGCAAGAAATAACATCAACATAGAACTGCAGATATTAGGGAAAAACATCGTCGAAGAACTTCGAATTTTCCATTACAATACTGAGATAAAATGGCTTGTTCGACCAAAATAAGACTCGACAGACTAGTTTAGGATGCCAAAATTCTAAAATTACATCGAAATAAAAAATACATGTTTAACTGAACATAAAACTATCGAACTTCCATACTGCAACACCTTGAACATCTGAATACTGTCTCTAACGTGTTTACCGAACAAAAAACAACATAAGCCTGCACTTACCGACGTCGGCTTCTTCTGTCCGGCCAAAAATACGACAGTCGACGGTGGGTTACTTACCGTGTTAGGTAGGACGACGTCGGTAATGTTACGTCAGCGTACTAGATGCCGGCCACGACCTTCACTCGCCGATGATCGAAGACGAAAACGGTTTTCGTCGCTGATAAAGTTGCTTCATACTGGTCTCGATGTTTGGCTTTTGCTTCTGTATCGGGTTATATGTTTCTCTCTCTTGAAAATTAGAATTTTGCATTTGGAGGGAATTAGAAACCCTAAAGTCAGCCTTATGAGACCCAAAAAGTGGCTTCCAACAAAGTTGGCCCATTTTATACCCTAGAGGGTATTTTTGTCCAAAATTTATTTTTAGGTAGTTCATGAAACTAGACTAAAAGTGGGTACCATTTTGGTATTACATACTTGAGTGGGTATTTATGAGTACTTTTCTCTTTCTTCAAGGAGACTTACCAATAAAGAGCCATTCAACAAACCTATTACGAACAAAGACTTTAAATTTTTAAGGGATTTTATACCTTAAATACCCTTCTATATAAAATACAGTAACCAACTTCTTTTCTTTTTTTAATTTTAATTTTTAAAGGTCCGTATCTTTTAAACCGTAACTCGGAAAAAGAGTCTGAAAATACCATTGGTTTTGTTTTTTTAAGACGAACAAAACTAGTAACATTCATGATATGTTTTGAATTTTTTTTAAATATATATTTTACACACATTTATCATTTATATGGTTTCACATCTAGTGACTAGTTTCGCATTTAGTGACTGGTTTCACATCTATCAAAATAAAGAAGGTTTCGCATCTATCAAAACAAAGAGGTTTCTCATCTAGAGAAATAAAGAAGGTTTTGCATCTATCAAAATAAAGCAAGTTACGCATCTATCAAAATAAAAACGGTTTCGCATCTATCAAAATAAAGAAGGTTTTGCATCTATCAAAATAAAGAAGGTTTCTCATCTAGCAAAATAAAGAAGGTTTCGCATCTATCAAAATAAATAAGGTTTTGCATGTATCAAAATAAAGAAGGTTTCACATCTATCAAAATAAAGAAGGTTTCGCATCTATCAAAACAAAGGTTTCGCATCTTCTTCGTTTACCCTATAAAGTTGAAATTTTTAAAAGTCTGTATCTTTTAAACAGTAACTCGGAAAAAAAATCCGAAAATACTGTTGGTTTTGTTTTTTAAGACGAACAAAACTAGTACCACTCATGATATGTTTTGAATTTTTTTAAATTTTTTTTACAAAGGAAACAAATATGTAAAATAAAAAATTAATCTAACTTTATGTTTGTATGTGATCAATTCATGATTAGTGTGTGTTCGGTGAAGCAGTGTGCTTTTATTTATTTAAATTATTTTAGATAGGTTTGGGGATTGGAAGTAGTTGGCATAGATCTTTCGGTTGCTACAGAGATAGGTTTGGGGTTTAGTTAGAAGTAAAAGTATTGAATTACTTGTCTGTTTTTAAAGTTTCTTTTATGAATTTGTTGATTGGATGTTTGTGGGTCTCACTTACTGTATATAGGATCAAAGAGAGATAGAGGGGAAAGAGAAAGAGTAAATTCACAGTTTGATTTTTTGTGTTGCGACTGATCGGAGAAAGAAAGGAAGGGATGAAGGGAGAGTCGCGATCGGAGAAAGGGAGGAAGGGAGAGACTCGATCGGAGAAAGGGAGGAAGGGAGAGACTCGATCGGAGAAAGGGAGGAAAAGAATTAGACAATAAAACACGGGTAGGGGTATTTAGGGTAATAGTGGGTCTTAAATAGTAAATATTTAACTAAAACGGGTCTTTTTCAGAGAATTATGAAAATATGGATCTTAGATGGATAATAGTTAGGATTTTGGATATTTACTCCTACTTTACCTCTTTTTATTATATATATATATATACTTTTTTATATTATATATCATACATATTTTATTATTTGAATTCGGACAAAATAAAAACTCGGGTCGGATCCAATTCTTTTAATGATCAAAATTTTAAACCCGTACCCACCTGGACGGATCAGACCGGATCAGGCCAGACATATTTATATTTTTTGTTTGATCAATCAATGATTATACCATCCAAGTTACTTTAAAATGTGGATTGTATATTTATCATTAATCTCTAGATAATATCTTACTTAATATTTTGATTGCATTCTCCAAAGTATAATGACGTGTGGGGTTGCATCTATATAGTCAGTATAACGTTTCAACGATTTTTTAGCAACTTGTTTTGTTGGTGTTTAACTAAACAGTCAAGCTATAAATATCCAAATGCGGTTTAAGTATACCCAATTTTGAGGTTACCCAAATGTGGTATAAGTATATCCAATTTTCTACAAAAATACCCTTTAGGGGTACATACGCCCTTTTTTTCTTTTACTAACACCTACCCACCATTTTTTTCCTACAACATTCTCTCACTTCCATCACTCCTCTCACTTCTCTCTACAACTCTAAACTTCTCTTCTCTCAAAACCTCCCACCTCTCTCTAGCTTTTTCCGACGAACCACCACACCTTCACCTCTTCCTCCCCTTCCCCTCCTCCGTCATGGTGAATAACAAAAACCCACCACCAACTAAGTTAGTTTCCCTAATTTTAATTTCTAAATTCTATTTAGGATTGAATTTAGTTAGGGTTTTGTTAGAATTAAATTTAGGATAGATTTTATGTTTGAATTTAGGATTTAGGGTAGATTTTAGGTTTGAATTTAGAATTTAGGGTAGGATTAGAGGGCCATTTTCCAGCCCGATTGTTGGCTGAAAAATAGTCGTAGTGGGCATACGCACCGCTGCCTGGCGCACACCACCGGTGCGCTGGGTATGTACCACTCGGTACAGACGGCTGTGTAGGTGCACAACCTCCAAAAAATTGTTTTTTTAAAGGAAAATCAATTTATTTTCACTTTTTTTTTTAATTTTTTTAAAATATGAAATGTATGTTATACGGAGGTTATATGTAGGTTTATGTTTAGTTTGTAGATTTTTTTGAGTTTATAGGTTGTATCATATGTTGTATGATAATATTAACTTTGTTTGTATTTTGTTATTATTTCAGGTCTGATTATGTCGAGCCGCGACCCGCTGGCCTTCATTGGTCAAGGGCGGTTCCCCCGTGATCAAGGGTAACAGACCCGGGGAAGAATCTGAAGACGGTACGGGTCGTCAAGGATGAAAGGGTCTACCAAGCTAAACGCGGATGAGCATCATCGGAGGACCCTGAGACTAGACGTCTGAGGGAAGAGAAAGAGGAGGAGAGGAACAAATCTGATTGGTCTTTGCACCGAATAAACCATGAGAAAAGGAAACAGAAAGCTGTTGAAAAAACAGTTGACGACACTAGAGGTGGAGGCTCATCACGCCGGGATACTACACATGTCCACCGATCACCACCGCCGGCTACCAGTTCACGATCCCCTGTACATACTATTTCATGTCCACCACTTTTTAATGAGAGGGTGGATGCTACTAGGGACCCCAAGAAGGATACGATTAACGAGGAGCATATTGATGCCATACACACTAAGGAGCAGCGGAAGACGTTTGCATTTCTGAAATGCAACAAGATATCCCTCTTTCCTGACTATAAGGAACATTAGGCATACCACATCTTCATCGGGCAAGTAAGTATCAAATTATTATATGTTATGTTATGTTTTACTTCGATTTATGTTTGACTTAGTTTTTTATTTACAGGCTCGTACTTCGCTAGGCATACATGCACATTATAATGTGTTTCGTATGTGAGATCTTAGTGCTCAGCTGGAGGTGCAACGACACTTGGCACGGACTCCTTTCGGTCCTCTGATAGCTCACTTGCCTCAGTATTTCATGCATTTAGTACGTGATGAGGTTTTTGTTGAGTGTTGGCATCAGGTGACCAACATGTTTCATTTCTCATTCGGGGAGATGACCATTACTCTAGATGATGTCAGCTGTATTACAGGTCTCCTTGTAGTTGGTCGGACCTTGGATGTAGTCACAGTTCCACGTAATGAGGCATACAGCTACTACGCTAGTATATTGAGGTTGAGTGTGAAAGATGTTTGTGCTGAGATACAGTCCACTAGGGTCGTTGGCTTCAACATAAAATGGTTGTGAGAGACGTTCACTAGGGGTCTTTATATTGAGCAGACTGACGCATACACTATCCGCCGGGTATCAAGTGTATACCCGATGTTCTTATTTGGTTGCACTATTGTTTGTGGATACTAGTCAGAAAAGTGTCAAAGCTGACTACTTATACGGGTTGGAGAATGTGAACTCTAGTTTAAGGGACATTGCGTGGGGTACGAGTGCATTGGAATTTCTGTTCCGTGGTTTGGGTGATGCTCCGAAAGCATCGAAGCATAACCTTTACGAATTTGTTGCCATGCTAGATTGCTGGATTTACGACCATTTCCCTGCGTTTAGAGCCTTTGAGAATGATATGGAAATAGGTTTTTAAGGATTAATATATAAATAATGTAAATTCAGGGACTTAATTATAATTAGTCTAAGTTTTGTCTTTAATTTGTGAATGGTGTAAATTTTAGGGGACAATTGTAACTTTGTATAATTTGTAAGGACTAAATAGCAATTAGTCCATTTTTGTAACAGATTCAGTTTAAAACTAAGTCTTGGCTTCTCTATATAAAGGACCAGACTACTCTAATAAAGGGGTTGAACACTTTTTACTTGAAACTCATTTGTACTTGTATTTTCTACTCTTTAGAAACTCTAAAGTATTTTCTCTTTCTAGAATTTTTCCTTAACAATTTACTAAAGCAAAGTTAAACCACATCAAATTGGACACTCCGTTGGGGACTTGAATAAGAAAGATCGATAGTTTGTTTTGCTCGAAAGTAAAACTATTCAGTAGTATTATTTGACTAAAATCCTACGCTTCAATCGGTGATAAATACTGTGAGAGACGATTTGCAAATGATGGGAATATAATTGATGGATCGTCTCCAGTCCGGGTTCGATCTGTTGTTGAAACACGAATGAATCAACTTCTAGATAAAATCAATGCTTTGAATGAAAAATTTGAGTGAAGGGAGCAAACGATACTTTCTGCTCGAATCAGATCTGAAGTTAGGCAAGAGATGGAAAAAACCGATATGGAAGGTCAGTCGGATCGATCTTTTGATGACAGACATGCTAAGTCTAAGCATAAAAAACACGTTTTGTGTCTCCTAAAGAGAGATATTCATCTCAGAATGAGAAAAAAAAATAAACAAAAATTGATAACTTCTAGTTATGAGGAAGTAGAAAGTTCAGCTTCGGGATTTAAAAGGCATCGAGCTTCCTCGAAAGAGAATCAAAAAGAGATTATTCGAGGAGGTATAAGAAGGAAAGTAAGTCTAAGAATGCTCCTCGATCGACTTGGCATGACGGAAATCCTTTGAATCAGTATGTTGAAACTGATATGAATCTGTATGTCACAATGGGGACGGATGACCAATTCGTTCAAGGTGTTGATTGGAGGAATTCTCCATTGATAGATGAAATTCGTTCTATGACGCTTCCGAAACGTTTTGATATTTCGAAGGTTGAAAAGTTCGATCGGATGCAAGATCGCAATGATCACATCGAACAATTCAAAAATGACATGATGAATTTCGGGGGTGACGACCGACTTGTGTGTCGTGCTTTTTCTCAAACTTTTAAAGGAACAAATCTTAAGTGGTACAACAGAATTCTGAGGGGGTCCATATCAAATTTCAAGGATTTTTTACTGCTTTCCGAAGACAGTTCATGGAAAGCAAATAAATAAGGGCCAATGGTGATACAATTATTTAGTGCAAGAATGCACCGGGGGAAAATTGAAAGACTATACCAAGAGATTTGTATTGACCAAGGCTAGTGTGGACAATTGTGAAGAAAATGTGGCGATGACAGCTTTTTGCCAGGGTTTATTGCCAGGGGATCTAGCTAATGAGACAACAAAGAGCAAGGCCTTGACTTTTGAAGCATTGATGGCTCAAGTCGAGGATCAAATTAAGGTTGAGGAGTCTAGTAGAGTCCAAGGTGGACCAGTATTTAATTCGAAGAATTCGGGACAGGCAGCCAATAATCAGGGGCAACCTTCGAATGGAAATAACAATGATAATGGGAATAATCAGCAGTCGAGGCAGAAGAACAGTAATTTTCCTCCTCGGCGTGGTGGTTATTCGAACCATAATTCACCCAACAATTACAGCAGGCTAAGGCCAAATATATTGGTCAGGCCAGAGTATTATGTTGATTTGACAGAGAGTGGTTCTGTCATTTGGGATAGAACCAATAATTCTATGAATTTTAGGAAACCAGCTCCTATCAGCCGGCCGAGGGAAGAAAAGAACAATAAATTTTGTAGGTATCATGATGATATTGGGCATTATACAAATGATTGTATTTCTTTGAAAAAATAAATCCAATATTTGATTGAGAATGGAAAGCTTTTGACTTATGTGAAGTCACATGAAAGTGCATCGAAGAATAATGGAGCATCAACTTCAAAGGCTACCCAGCCAGCTGAGAATTTGATGATTATGGATTCACAGATTGAGTCATTCGATGTTTCTAATGAATATGTTGAAAAGGATCCGAACAGGTTGCTTCCGATGGCAGTTGAGGAGCCTGTTGAGGTTGTTTCTGAGGAGAAGGGGTGTGTTCGGGAGTTGTACAAGTTTTTTGAATCGTTGGCAATTTTTTGGGGCGATTCAATGACTGGAAATTCAGACAGCTCAGGGAAAAGGCATGTTGTCAACTTGACAACTCAAATTTAAGGGAGGATGTCAACACACTTGTATGGAAAGAAAGATATTCCCTTCATTTTGTTTGATGAAGATGATTTGAGAGAGACTGCAGGACCACATGAGGATGCTGTGCTAATCGGAGCTGAGGTGGCTGGCGTCGAAATTCGACGTGTGTTGATTGACATTGGCAGTTCTGCTAATGTTCTTTTTAAGTCCACCTATGATAGGATGACAAATCCTCCTCAGATTACTCAATCGGATCATACCATTATTGGAATTACAGGTGTAACAGGTCGCGTTGTTAGCGAATTCGAAGGAGAAGTTAGTTTGGGGAAGGGACCATTCAAGAAGAAGGTCCAAGTACTTTTTGTGGTGGTGGACTGTCCCAAGAGTTATAATTCTATTTTTGGAAGATCATGGCTTTCAAGAATGTATGGGTTGGTTTCAGTAGTTCATCAATGTTTTAAGTACGTGGTTGGAGATATAGTTGGAGTGGTTCGAGGCGATCAAAAGGTTGCTAGAGAATATTATGCCACTGCCCTTAGGGTCCGGGGATCCAGCAACGGAGATTTGATGCTATAATAGCAGTTAGAAGGGGTCTCCTCGGATTTAGAAGAACGGGTTGACGATCCGAGAGAAACCCCGAGGTCTTTAACAGTGAGTGAAGAAATAGAAAAATTTACTTTTTCGAAAGGAAACGTGCTTCCGATTGGAACTTTATTGACCCCTAATCTACGTCAACAACTGCTTGATTTTTTGTCTCAGAATTTGGATGTCTTTGCTTGGAAGATAGAAGATATAACAGGGGTGCCTATCGAAGTAATCCGACATAGCTTAGCCATAAATTTGAAAGTCAAACCGGTGATTCAAAAAAGAAGAGCATTTTCATCGGAAAAAGCAGAAGAAATTGTTGCGGAAGTGGATCGGTTATCTAAGGTCAGACATATAAGGGAATCACAGTATTTTTTTATGGACGGAAAATCCGGTGGTGGTTAAAAAGAAGAACGGGAAATGGATGATGTGTGTGAATTTTACAGATTTGAATAGAGCTTGCCCTAAAGATCCATTTCATGTTCCTCGAATTGACCAACTGATTGATTCCACTTGAAGCAATAAATTTTTGACTTTTATGGATGCTTTCACAGGGTATAATCATATCCAGATGGATCCGAAGGATCAAGAGTGCACGACTTTTATAACTGATAGAGGTCTCCATTGTTATAGGGTGATGCCCTTTGGTTTAAAGAATGCAGGGGCCACTTATCAGAGGTTAATGAATAAATCTTTTGCTATGCAGATCTGAAGAAATATGGAGGTATATATAGATGATATGGTAGTAAAACGTTCAAGGGATGAACTGCATCTTGATGATCTAGAAGAAGCTTTTTTGAATCTAAGAGCAATCAGGTTGAAGCTAAATCCGGAAAAATGTACCTTCGGAGTTCGATCAGGGAAGTTTTTAGGTTTTATTATTAGTGAAAATTGAATAGAAATTTATCCAGAACAATTAAAGGCTTTGATAACAATGAATTCACCTCGATCGGTCAAAGAAGTGCAGATATTAACAAGAAGGTTAGCAGCGCTTAATCGATTTATTTCACGATTTTCTGATAAATGATTTCCTTTCTTTCAAGTGTTACGAGGACCTAACAGGTTCGAATGGACGTCGGAATGCGAAGCAGTGTTCACGAGCATTAAAAATATGTTGTCATCACCAGAAATATTAACAAAGCCTCGAAATGGGGAGAAATTATTCTTGTACAATGCCGTATCGGATTTTGCACTCAGCGCAGTGTTGATTAGTGAAGATTCAGGAATTCTGAAGCCGGTGTATTACGTTAGTAAAAGTCTAATGGCAGCTGAAAAAAAGGTATATGAAGTTGGAGAAGCTGGCTTTAGCATTGGTAATTGCTGCTAGGAAAATGCGTCCATATTTTCAAGCCCATACTATAGAAGTCCGAACTTCATTCCCATTAAAAAATGTATTACAACGACCTGATATTTCGGGGAGGATGACCAAATGGTCAGTGGAGTTGGGAGATTATGATATTTTATTTACACCTCGAACTGCAATCTAGGCACAGGCATTGGCTGACTTTTTTTGTTGAGTTTCACTCAAGTAGATCGGATGAGGAAGAAAACACAAAAGTTTTGTCAACCGATTCGAGGTGGATTGTTGGAACAGATGGAGGGTCCAGTATTTTAGGATGCAGTGTTGGGGTTCAATTGGTAGCTCCGACGGGGGAAACAATGGTCCAATCAATTAAATTCGGTTTTCATGCTTCAAACAATGAAACTGAGTGCGAAGCTACTTTGGCAGGTTTGAGATTGGCAAAAATTTGTGGGGCGACTTCAGTACGTCTGGAAATAGATTCTCAGTTATTGACGAATCAAGTATCTGGGTTTTCTGAAGCAAGGAAGGATTGTTTATTTTATATTTCGGGAACTTCGGAATTTAATGCTTATGTTTGACAATGTGGCTGTGGAATATATTGGACGAGGAAGTAACATGGTGGCTGATTCTTTAGCAAATATTCCTTACAAGGAAGAATATCCTTGGATTTTGCTACAAGAGAATTCTTCAATTGTTGCTCAATCTAGCCAATGTGAAATTATAAAAGAATTTTTTACCACTGATTAAAGCCGACGTGATTGTCGATCATATATCCTTAATTTTTTTACCCAAGGATTATTGCCAAATGATTCTTAATTGGCTAAAACGTTAAGGGGTAAAGCCTTCAGATATATAGTTCTGGATGTAATTTTATATATAAAGGCATTAAGTAGACCATTACTGCGGTGTCTAGAGAAACAAGAATCACAAGAAGTATTGTCATAATTGCATGATGGTGAAGGGTCAAATCATTGTAGGTTCAAATCTTTATCGCGTAGAGTTTTACTTGGATAGTTTTATTGGCCTACAATAATGAATGATGCTAAGAATTTAGTCTGAGGTTGTGATACTTGTCAAAAATTTCTAATGCTATTCACAGACCAACAATACTGCTTATGTCTATATCTGAGGCGATACCATTTGATAGATGGGGAATTTATTTGGTGGGACCTTTACCGATGGCCTCTGGGGGAAGGCAAATGATAATTGTAGCGGTGGATTATTTTATGAAGTGGGCAGAAGCAGAACCACTATCAGGCACAAAGGCAAAGAATGTGATCAAATTTATTGTGAATAATATCTGTTGCCGTTTTGGGGTTCCTCGGAGAATCAAGACAGATAATGGCCCTCAATTTAATAATAGGGAAATGGCTGCATTCTGTACTTCTAAAGGGATTCAGCAATGTTTTTTGACGCCCTTTCATCCTCAGGCTAATGGACAAGTGGAAGTGACAAATAGAACGATTTTAGATTGATTGAAGAAGAATCTATCAGGGCAGCATGGAAATGGCCAAATTATTTGCAAGAGGTGTTTTGGGCTTATCGAACAACTCAAAGAGAGGCTACAAAAGAGACTCCTTTTGCTTTGGCATATGGTATGGATGCAGTTAGTCCTATTGAATCTACGATGTCATCTTTTAGAATATCTCAATATTATGAAAATTTGAATGATGAAATTCCAAGGGAAATGTGGATTTGATTGAGGAAAAAAGGGTTCGAGCTTATTTGAATACGATACATTATCAAACTCTCATGAGAAGTAGATATGATTCGAAGTTGAAAAGAAGAGAATTTAAAGAGGTGATAAAGTGTTGCGAAAAGTTTTTCTACACACAAAGGAAAAGAGCCTCGAAAAAATAGCTCCAAACTGGGAAGGACCTTATACAGTTGTTGAAAGAATTTAGCCAGGGTCTTATCGTCTTTGTGATTTCGAGTGGAGGATGCTGCAACATCCATGGAATATTCAACACTTAAAGCTTTATTAGGAGTAGACATGTGTTTGTACTTTGGAATTTTTGTTTTGAATGAGGCACTCTTTCCTACCATGTTGGCCCAGGAACGTTTTAATGAGGCGTCATGTACTTGTACATATTCAACTTTATCAATAAAGTTCATTTTTTTGCCAATGGTTATTCTACATTTATTTGGATACTATCTTAACAAATCATCAAAGATTGATCACCTTTGAGATTAGTTAAGGTTGGACTATTCCGAAGTGTTTATAACACTTTTCGAAGAGATAACCATGTTTTACAACCACTTTACATTTGGAATATCGAAGTGAATATTTAAAAATTCACTTCAAATTTTGATGAGCTAATCAAGCTTAAAAACATATTCATATCTTTTCGAAGAAGATAATACTGGTTAATTTTTATATTTGAGGTGGTAAGTTTATATTATTAAAGATTTTGCAAGTATTTTGTATTTAACATTGAATAATATGTAAGAGAACAACAACACAAAAGGAAGAACTCTTTGTCATTCAGATCGGGTTGTTACAATGCAAAAAGGAATGTTCTGATTAGACAAGGACAAAAAACTGAAAGTCAATTAGTCAGAAGATTCTTCTTCTTCAGATGACTCGTCCTCTGAAGATGAAGAGCTGGGAGCAGGGTCAAATGCCTCGCTTGGACATTTTTCTTCATGAATATCATTCTAAAATTTTGTAAGATTGATTTTTGGATAAGCATCATGGAGTTCACGAAGGAGAAGGATTGTTGCATCTTCTTTTCCGACCTGAATAGTTGTTTGCATGTTTTTTGAAAGTTCAGCTTCTCTATTTCATCGGACAACTCTTTATTTCTTGTTTCACAAACAGTTAGACAACTCTTTATTCTATTACACTTGTCATGTTTATATCACAAATGAGTGTAACCGTTACATATATAACCGTTACATTCGAGGATGGTTTATCTACATAATATATCAAGGCAATTTTTAGTCGTGATTACATCGATTCTTTTTATTACTATTCGAAGATTATTTGCTCATTGGTTCGAATATGTTTTTAAGATTGGTTCGAATTTATATTTAAATCTTTCATAACTTTTATATTGTATATATGCTTCGAAACATGGATGAAGCAAATGGCTTCGAATAGTTATTTTTGATTTATGACATGTAGTTATTCGAAGATAATGGCTTCGAATAGATGGTTTTTCTTGATTTATGGCAGTTTGACGATTCGAACACATATGATTTTGAAGACTTTTTAGTTCTCATTCATTTATTGATATGAGAACTATGGGGGCTTCTGATATGGAAATAGGTTTTTAAAGATTAATATATAAATAATGTAAATTCAGGGACTTAATTGTAATTAGTCTAAGTTTTGTCTTTAATTTGTGAATGGTGTAAATTTTAGGAGACAATTGTAACTTTGTATAATTTGTAAGGACTAAATAGCAATTAGTCCATTTTTGTAACAAATTCAGTTTAAAACTAAGTTTTGGCTCCCTAGTATAAAGGAACAGACTACTCTAATAAAGGTCGTTTTCGAGAGAGAGTAATCTGTTCCTTTATACTAGGGTTGAACAATCTCTCTCTAGAAACTCTAAAGTATTTTCTCTCTCTAGAATTTTTCCTTAGCAATTTACTAAAGAAAAGTTAAACCACATCAGAGAACGCGGACCATGTAGGGAAAAACATCCGCCCCAAGTCTTTATATTTATTAGTAAGTAACATATTTTTACTAAGTCATATTTTATTATGTATTCATAGTTTTACTATATTTTGAACAGGTCGTTTTCGAGCCATATGAGGGTATCAGGGTTCAGTTTCCCGTGTAGGAGATCTGCACCATCGCTTATTCTTTGCAGCTGATGAGCACAGTTTAGGGTTACATGACATATAGCATTATGCGCTAGTTTTGACGTGTTCAGGATAAACCTGAACTCCCACTTGTACTCAGACCGGGTTACAAGAAGGGAGATTTGGCTAAATGCACTTGGCGTGAGAATGCATAGCTGGATTGGCGTCAGCATTTACTTCGAGAGGATCGGTTAACTGTTACCGTCGATACTTATAGACAGTCGGCGACGAACACGTATCGGAGGTACTTAGCTGAGTAGGTTGTACCCATGGTGCACACTTTTTTTCATCAATTTGTTCTCGTCTTGTAATTCCCGCTAAATTTTTTTCCCGCCCTATAATTTCCGCCAAACTAATATTCTATTTTTCTATATAAGGAGGTCTAAGTTGGATACACCAAACACACAAATTTCTTATTGCAATCTTCCTCTTTTGTTTCTTTATGGAGTGGAGTGTGTTTGACGATCCTCATCTACTCAAGGCTGCAAAATACATAAAGTTTACTAGGCCAGACGATGATACCGATGAGTTTTTCGATGATGTATCGATAACAAGTTTCGAATTCATCAAGATCAATTACTATTCAGAATGAACAAACTGGCTTTCTACCTTCGAGCTCCACATATATTTTGCAGCGACCAACTATTGGTAGCTCCCAAGTTCAAGCCTCTTCACTCTTTAACGCATACTACGTAGGATGTATACGTGCGCAAGGATATAGAGGCTTGATTGCTAGCTGTTAAATAAAAAAAATTAGAATTAAATCGCCATTGATACATTCGTACTTAATCTCAAAACTAATATTCAAATGACTTACAGTGACGAATTGATTAGTATCAACGAATCCAAACCCAATTTCACGTCTTTTGGACATCATGGGTGGATCATCGCGTAGAGGTAGAAACGTTTGGCTACAATTATGAGATCCCACGAGTGACATAAAATGAATAATGCATTCGAACTTGGTTGCAATCGCAATGCCCATCTCCGGCATTGTCATCCAATATTTGGTGGATGCTGGAATGTCATAGTAGGTTATACTTTCTACAACCTTCAGGTACTCTTCTTTACTGTTATAATCTTGTTATAAGTTTCATAGTTGTCCATCAGTTCATCGTAGATTTTCTTCTGAACACCTTGCCAATTTTCTTCATGTCCGTACAACCCAAATGAAAGTGCTCTATATGTACAGTGACCATCTTCCCTAACATCATTTATGCAAGATATAAAAGGATTGAAGTGAGTCGGAAACCAACGCAAAAAACCTTTCGGATCGTATATCAGTTCTGTGCCTCCAGCAACAGATGATTGTACGATATTGCTAGCAAGTGAGATAATGGAAGAACTATGAGTACGAGGTACTCTTGGCACATCAGCACGAATCATATTTGCACTAGTAACTTATTTACGGGAGTTAACTTTTGGTGCTTTTAAAGAGTTTATCACTGAGTCAAGGCTAGCCTTATCAGCATCATCCACATGTTCCTATTTGCATTTATCTCGTTTAGTGGATGATGTATCAACAACAAGTTTTCGTTTAACCTACGGACGGCCACGGTGTTTCTGTTTCTCCAATGGCTCTAGCAAGGAGGATGTTTCAGGATAAATAATTTCAAACCATTTCTTGTAAATGTGTTTTATAAGGGTTTTGTTTATTGTCTCCATAACATCGATTACAATTTTTTCAAAATCATCTTTGAGAATATCCATCGTCGTACTGTATGTATGAGGCTGTATTTCTAACCCTGTCCAGTGGTTGTGAAACGCTACTAACCATGCAACTTTTCAGTTGTTACGCCACTCGCAAATCTTGTGGTCGCAAGGTATACTATAGGTAGATTTTATCGCGCATATGCAAACGCCATCGTCTGTATCGTGTTTAACATCTGACCCATCCTCGACAATAATTTTCTTGCTATCTTCACCCTTCTCTACTTCGGAAAAAAATAGTTCTAACTCCATGTGAGAATTTTTGCCTCAAATTTCGTCAAATAGTTTGTCGGCGAACTTATGTAGCGCTATGTAACGACTCTTCTCATATGAAGATCTAATGGCAGCATGTTGGATTTCAACTAGTGAATACACCCTCCCCCAAAATAACTCAAAGTTTAATTTTCTTGTACGTAGGTAACACTTTAAGTTTGAATTGAGTACTCTCGACGCGGTTAGTCGTGCAATGTCCCAAATGCATGTACTTGTTCGTCTTCCAAACAACGAATTTGTCCGTGTATTTATCAAGCCACTCTTTTCAGTGTATTTAATTGCAAGATGATAGTCTTTATACTCCAATAGCATGTCTCGTCTGGCGTGATCAAATTCAATCTCTGCTGCTGCATACGCAATCTTCTTCCAAGCAGAAACAAACTTCACATGATCACTTTTCTCAGGGAAAAACTTCATGTGTCAGCGGCATAACGAATGCGTTGTCTCTGGTAATACCACTTCTATGGTGTTCATCAACGTTAAATCTCTGTCGGTCAAAATGACACGGGGTTCTTCGATCCAGTGATTGACAATCAACGACTTCAAACACTCTAAAACCCATTTGGAGTTGTTTAACTTCTCACCAGATATGAAAGAAAAAGCCGCACAGTACGTCAACCCAGTACACATCACACCCACTATCTCAAACAACGATATACCATATTTTATGACTTTATACGTACTATCTATGATCAACACTGTTGGAAATGTCCGCAAAAGGTCAAAATTAACTGGATAGGAAAAAATATATCTGTAATGACTTGTCCACCGTCTTCACCAGATTTATACCATTCATAATAATTATGTGTCTTAAGCTCTCCCAACAAGAACTGCAGCTGTGACTTACCCATCTTTTTCAAAAGCCTGGTTTTCTGTCGTGCGTTGTAGATAGTGCGCATACAACAAATATTATATTAATTTAGCTTCTTAACACCATTCAATATATCTCTAGGGTTTTTTCCAATATAGGTCGGTCGTTTAACATATTCCATTTCTGCATAGTTGAACCGGCCTGCAAAAAAATGATCGTCTAACTGTTTTGAACTCCCGTGGTTTATGAATCCCACATTTCACTTCTAACTTCCATTGATCCGGTTCCACCATTAACTCAAGAAGCTCAAATTAGCAGCTAATATTCTTTGTTCCTGTCGACTTCTGTTTACGGTCTTTCTTGGCTACTCTTGATACATACTTTCTAGAACTCTCACACTAGAAAAATATCCTTGGACTTTTTCTACTCTGTACTTTATCGCACCGACTTAGGTTGTGATGTAGCGAACACTAAGAACATACTGGTTTCTCGCCTAGTTATCGAAATTGGGTCAAACATGTACTCAAATCAAAGATTTTGACGAGCCCGTCAGATTTTAAAGCTGTAACTTTGTCACAAATTTTGATACCCATATTCGACCTGCAAAGCCTTCAAAAACTAGTTTTAATATTTGAGCGTTAATTTTTATTTTATTTATTTTATTTTAAAATATTTATATAATTTCCTTTATTTGGAATTAGGGTCTTGGGTAGTGCTATATAAAGCATCATATACCTTATTTTACCGTCAGACTTTGATTAATTAAATTTTAGGAATTATTTATCTAAGTCTCCTTTATTATCTAACCTAAGGTTACGATAAAATCTACTGTTTTCTTTTTCTAATCTTCTGTCACGCCATTAGTTGGTATCAGAGACCAGCAATTCCTGCTACACAGATACAGAAATCATGTTCTGCGTACCTCTTGATTTGAAGGCTAGAATAGAGAACAACATCTTCCAGTCTACCTGCACAATTGGAGGAAGAATTTTCAAATTTGTAATTGATTCAGATATCTATGAGAATCTAATTTCAGAGGAGGCTGTTCGGAAACTGGCGTTGAAGACTGAAGTTGTTCCATACTCGTACATACTGTCAGGATTGATAGAGTACACTGAGGTAACAGTTTCTAAATGATGTCAAATTGCATTTTCTGTTGGTAATTACAAAGATACAACATGGTGTGACGTAGTTCTTATGGACGTTTGTCATCTAGTTTTACGACGTCCATGACGATTTAAGAGAAATTCTACTTATGATACTAGAACAAATCGATACAGTTTTGTGGAAGATGGTATCAAGTTTATATTAGTGTCATCTAGAGTAGTGTCTCCAAAACCACCACCAGTTAAGAAGTTTCATGCTCAAATTTCACCAGCCGCCGATCTTAGTTATGATGCTAAAACTGTGTCTGACTCCATGTTTGACAAGCCAGTCTATGATAAAAATGTTTTTGAAGATGTATCTAGGTTGTATTTGACAAACTAGTCTACGATAAATATGATGATAATTGAAGTGATGAAGATCTAATTAATGTTGAGGAGAAACTTGTAGATCGAGATATTTTCTGAGGCTTTAGTATACCAGACGACATCGCTTCAAAAGTTCTATTGAAAAAAGACTGCAAAGTAGTAGGTTTTATTGTGGAGATGCATCTTCCACGTATTTTATGTTATCCTAAAATCAAACCTTTGATTCAGTTTTCTAGTAGATACATGTTGTCGTATTGGAAAAATGGAAGATGGTATTTTTGTGTTTGAGATTATGAAGAAATTGATAAAAGAAAAGAATAGTGTTTTAATGGATAAAAGATTAGGTTTTGTAATAGAACCTGTAGGAGTTTTGGGTGATGGTTGGGGAAAGGAAAGAAAGAGTAAGAAGTTCAAGGTAGAAGATTCCAGTGTTTTGAATCTGCTGGAATAAATATACTCTAAAGAACTTGAGAAGCCATCTACTATTCAACAAAGAGGAATTGTTCCTTTCTACAAATTTTTTGATGTGATACAACAAGCACAGTCTGGA
Source organism: Limnanthes douglasii subsp. nivea (assembly GCA_036936605.1). Lineage (NCBI taxonomy): Eukaryota > Viridiplantae > Streptophyta > Magnoliopsida > Brassicales > Limnanthaceae > Limnanthes > Limnanthes douglasii. Next base: position 224,443,776 of record JAUPFV010000004.1, on the reverse strand, counting down.
ACTGGAAAGATAACAACTTTTAACACGCGCAAGGGTGATGTTGTGCTTAGTAAATAGGTTGAAAAGTAGACATAGAACGAGTGGGTGGACTATATCTTGTTACTGCTGACTACAATAATACCGAGAAACCACATCTTGACAAGAGCTGCAACATTCAGATCTCACCTATTACACCCTTATGCTGGTACCAGTTGAAATCAACAGTGAATACGCCGATGTTTTTGCAGTTCTGTCAATGTTTCAGCGTTCCGAATTTAAGGTCGAATTCTTCCCAACCGGGAAGGATGATGTAGCGAAGACTGCGAACAGACTGGTTTCTCGCCCAGTTATCTGAATTAGGTCAAACAGGTACTCAAATCAAAGATTGCGACGAGCCCGTCAGATTTTAAAACTGTGAATTTGTCACAAAGTTTGATACCCAGATTCGACCTGCAAAGCCTTCGAAAACTAATTTTAATATTTTGGCGTTAATTTTATTTATTTATTTTATTTTAAAATATTTATATAATTTCCCTTATTTGGAATTAGAGTTTTGGGTAGTGCTATATAAAGCATCATATACCCTATTTTACCGTCACATTTTGATTAATTAATTTTTGGGAATTATTTCTCTCAGTCTCATTTATTCTCTAACCTAGGGTTAGGGTAATATCTACTGTTTTCTTCTTCTAATCTTCCGTCACACCATTAGTTGATAACCAAACTATGGCGTCTTCCGGTCTTCGTCACCCACTTAATCAATGCTTCTTGTGTATATATCTAAGTGGTGAAGAATAAATGACTGTAGTCGGTAGCGAAAGCTTCGTCAGACCCAAGTGCAACTTCTCTCTCTTGTTATACGAAAACAAAACACAAGTCGCAATTAGGTACAATAAAAAAGGGGTTAAAAACCTTTTTTTTCAAAATTAGCACGCACCCCCGGTTCGGGGTCTTAAAACTGGTGGTTCCAGGCCTTAGAACCGGTCGTACACGACCAATGTACCACCAGTTCCAGGCCCCAGAACCGGTAGTGCGTAGGTCATGCATGGCCAGTTCTAAAGCGTAGAACTGGCCTCCAGCATGCTACGCACCATCGGTTCCAAGGCCCGGAACCGATGGTGCGTGACAAAAACAGCCTCAGTGTTACCTTTTCCGGTGATTTCGACTTCTTCTCCGGCGACTCGAGCTCCTTCTCCGATAACATTTTATCATCTCCTTTCTCTGGCGACATTAACTCCTCTATGCTAATTCCTTGTTCCCGGTGAGTCATGATTGACTATGTGTTTTTATTTAAAATGAGATTGAATGTTCTTGCTAGTACTTTAAACTTTGAAGTTGATTTTTAAGATTTTTAGATTACAAGACAAATATGGTGTTTGATTTACTAAGGAATTGTGTTTGTTTAGGTATAGATAGCGAATAGGTTATTAAGTGAATTGGGTATACTTAGGATACATTTAGTGTTTTTTTACTTAATGGCAATTAGGTAATTAAGTGAAATATCAAGGGTATTTTCGTCTAAAAAAAAGTTAAAGTAAAGTCAACGGAGGTTTTTTGGTATACTTAAACCGTATTCGGGTATATATAGCCATCCCCTAAACTAAAACATGTACATTAAAAAAGAGTTAACTTTTATTCATAAAAGAAATACAACTAGCATTTGCTAGTGGTAGTGCAAAGTTTTGTTACTAATTACTACAACCGATTTAAGATATGCACTTGATTCACTCTGTTTAGATAGTTCAAAAGGTGATGATACATACAGGTTTTGTGTTAACGAATTCATCTAGGTAACCTAACTTTTTTAGTTGAATTCATTATCGACTCTCTTGTTTTAAGTAAATACATCTAAAGTGTATCATTATAGGTTGTTGGTTGTAGCTATTCATTTCTTACTTCCTCCATAAATCCAAAAAAGCTTCATCTTAATATTTCCTCCATAAACAAATACCAAGATTAACCCTTCATTCACCAAAATAATATTTTCTTTAGTTCTTGAACAAACATCCATAGATTCAAAGGTTTTATTAACTTCTCTATCATTTTCCACGAAATTCCACCAAATACAAACCAATCCATCTCGATTTCTGCAGTTTTTAACGACAAACACCTGATTCCGAGGTGGTAGTTAGGAATCAGTTATTTTTTCAAAAAACAGCTAATTCCAAGGTGGTATCTATGAATCAGTTGTTTTCACAAAACACCCGATTTCAAGGTGGTATCTCAGAATTAGGTGTTTTGTAAAAAAAACAACTAATTCTGAGATACCACCTCAGAATGAGGTGTTCGTCGTTAAAAACTGCAGAAATCGAGATTTGCTATGGAAAGTTTTTTTCTAAGGCATATTTTCAAGTTATACAACTTAAAAACAAGATTAAATTACCTTGTTGGTTGATTATGTGATGTTCTCCGGTGTTAAAGCTTGAGTGTCTCCTCCTCCATGGATAATCTTTATCAACTTTAGGGTTTTATTTTTTATTTTTGAGGTTTAATTTTATAAGGTAAAGCATATATGTTGGATTCAATTGAGTTTAATCTTGTGTTTGTTGATATTAGTGTTTGAGAATAGTTAATGGCACAAAATTATAGATTTAAACCAAAATAAGGACATAAAAATAAAAAACAAGTCAGGAGTGTTTTTTTAATTTGGAATTATGGAGGAAATAAGAAATGTTATGAGCGAAATAGCTTCACCTTAGGTTGTTTCTATTGAAAGCAAAGAAGGTCCATTGATTTTGTTTATAAAAAGTATAGGAAGTGATGGTCGGAAACACTGATGTGCACTTAACTTTAAAGAGTAGGCTCAAATGTTTTTTTTATCTTAGGTGCCGATACTCAGGACAACCAGAAACAAAAGGTAAGTAATTTGATTTATCGGCTAGTATTTGTTGATATGGAAATAGGTTTTTAAGGATTAATATATAAATAATGTAAATTTAGGGTCTTAATTGTAATTAGTCTAAGTTTTGTCTTTAATTTGTGAATGGTGTAAATTTTAGGAGACAATTGTAACTTTGTATAATTTGTAAGGACTAAATAGCAATTAGTGAATGGTGTAATTTGTGAATGGGGTTGAACATGTTTTACGTGAAACTCATTCGTACTTGTATTTTCTCTCTCTAGAAACTCTAAATCATTTTCTCTCTCTAGAATTTTTCCTTAGCAATTTACTAAAGCAAAGTTAAACCACATCATTTATAATTATTGTGTAATGTATATTTTATTATTAGTGAGCTATTTTTTCCTAGCGATTGATGAGTTTGAAGTTTGTTTTTCAGTCTCATCTTGACAGTCTATCATTCTAATTTATATATGATTGATGTACATGTTTTTCAAAAATGTTTAGTTATATATTTTTAAGATTTTTTTAAACTAAAGAAAATTTTATTAAAAATAGAATTCTGAGTTATAAGGTTTTACAAAGTTGAGAACTAAAATTGAATTGACATTTAGTTGAAACAAGGGGTGCCAATTTATTTTCTTGAAATTTTTCCCTCCCTCACAACTTGAATTTGGGCAAATAAATTATCAGGGAGTTTTCTTCTGAGCGTCTTTCCATTTTCCTTCTCACCTCAAGTTTATTCTCTTTGAATCAATGATTTCTTGGTTTTGTCTATTTCCATTTGAGACTATAGAAGAAACAGAGTACTAATAGCTCAAACTCGATTCTTTGTTCTGTTACTTCTGGAGGGTGAATGATTTTTGACTCGAGGCTGAATCAGTTCTTCATGTCAGCATTTATCGATCTAACCTAGCTAGATTTGGTGTGTCCTTAGAGCATTCCATCTGATAACATGAGAAGTAGAGGGGTGTTCCATGGATACTTTTATTCTGGATTCATAGGATTTAATAAAAAGTATTGTTTAGTCTGCTTTTATGTAACCTATCTAAATACTTTCCAAAAATATTATTGCTTCCATTTGAGGTGGAGGTTTAAAAGTTCTGTAATCCATCTTCATCTTGTATTTTTGAGTCCACCGAGGCAGTCAATCGGCTGTTCGATTGGTTCTCTATAGATATGATGAAGAGTCATTTTATTGGTTAAGAGATATCTTATGTTATTAAGTATTGATTCTAACTTATTTGGATAGTTTCCGAATGAAATTAAAGAGACTAAGATTTCATAGTCAGTTTCGACATTGAATTCCCTGATTCCTTTGATTTTGTACAATTGTAGTCCATCATAGATAGCTCTTGCTTTTGCCTCTATAGTTGAAATCTTTCCATAGTTGTTACCATATCCAAGAATAAATATTCCTTGATCGTCTCTGTTACAGCTGCTCCACTTGCTTCACCATTTAATATGCAGCTTGCATCTGTGTTAATCTTGAATCCACCATTTGTAGCAGGAGACCAGGATAAATAGGACACTATTTTCTTGCTTTTCACGTGGTTGATGCATCCAAGATTGATTGATTCCTGCTAATTTTGTTTCCAGTGTTAGTTCTTCAAAAAGTTAGAGTAATCGAGGTTCATCGACATAAATTTGATGTAATTGATTGTTGAATTTACTGCTGGTGATTCCCCATTCATCTTGCTTTTATTTCGTTGCTGCCATATCCCCCAAGTTATAATTGTAGGCAGAATTGTTTTGATGTGTATCTTAGTTGTCGCAGACCAGAACTATATTCTAAGCATATGTTTCACTGTCATGAAATTTCGTATATCGACTTTCAGAATGCGTGCAAAATAAGACCAGATTCTCCACGCAAATATACATGATATGAAAAGATGATCCTTTGTTTCTAGAATTTTGCAAAACTGACATTTTGAGACCATAGATATATGTTTATATTGCATTATAGAGTCAATAGGTAATTTATTTTGTAGTAATCTCCATGCAAGGAATGAACATTTCCTTGGACATAACTGGTTCCATACCTTTTCATAGAGGGAAGATTTATTATTTGAAGTTCTTATGGTCTGCAAAGTTTCTTTTATGTTAAATATTCCATCTTTCGATGGCTTCCATGTAATAATATATATGGCTTGTTCATTGATCTTAATTTTAGTTATAAGGATGATATAATAGTCAGTTAAGAGTGGTTTCTTTTTATTCAAATTCCATGAATTGTTGTTCCATACTGAACTGACCATCATACCTTTAAACCATGTGTTATTACAGTTAGAATTAAGAGAGATAAGAGAAGGTCTACCATACAAATTGTCCAGCCATATATCAAGTTTTATTTTACTTATTTTCCACCTGATGTTTGCCTCAGCGAATTCCTTGATCTTAGCTAGTATTTTCTAGGTTTGTGAGCCTTGTTTTGAGCAGTCTATCTGGAGTGGATGGTTACTTTTACAATATATACTGTATAGTAGATTGGCCCATAGTGAGTTGTTTTCTCTGAACTTTATCCATAGCTTGCAAGATAAATATTTTTGAATATATTGAAGACTATTGACAATGAGGCCACCTTCGCTGAATGGTTTACATATTGCATACCATGAGGACCAATACATTTTGTTTCCCTCATTGTTTGAGCCGCACATGAATCTATTCATTAGTTTTTCTATTTTTGAGATGATAAAGGTGGAAAATCAACAGCTCTATAACCAATAGATAAGGATAGACATTAGTACTGAGTTAACTAGTGTAAGTTTGCCTCTATATGATAGTTGTTTCCATTCACAGCTTGAAATTGTTTCTTTGATCTTCTTCAGGAGAGGGCTGAAGTTGGCTGACTTATTGTGTGGACTGAGGGTTATTCCCAGGTAAGTTGTGTGTAAATAGATTGTCTTCAAACTTGTTTGGATGCTAAGATATTTTCTCCCTATTCGAGGCATCTTATTTGCTGTGATTATCTATGTTTTCTATTTGTTTAAAGCTTGGCCTGAAGTATCTTGATATATCTGCAAGAAATTTCCAATTTTCTTTAAGGAATTGGTTAGTTCATTACTAAATATTAATAAATCATCAACAAATACAAGAATTGGTATGGTGATACTGCCTCTACATGAGAATCTAAGACTCTTATCAGATTTGAACATTTATTTTAATTCCTTAGTAGAATTTACACTTTTAGAATGAACAAACTAGGGGATAGAGGGTCCCTCCGTTTGTCCCCTCTTTTAGTTTTAAAAAAACCCAATAGGCTTCCCATTTATTAGTATAGATTTGAACACTGATTTGATTAAGCTACTGATAAGGCTGATGAATTTGTTATTAAAACTAAAACATTGTAAAACATTTAAAATGAAACTGTGTGAGATGTTGTCAAATGCTTTAGACATATCCACCTTAATAATAATATTGACAACCTTTGTTTTCTATCTATATCATGAATGAGTTCTTTTTAATCAGAATATTATCTTGGATACCTCTACCTTTTACATATGCTCTTTGAGCCTTAGAGACCAGTTTAGGTAGTAATAAGGCCAATCTATTGTTTACTAGTTTAGACATTATTATGTTCATCAGTGCACATAAACTGATTGGTCTATACTGATTCCAGAATGTAAGATTTACTACTTTACGAATTAAACACATTCATGTGGCAAGAATTCCCTTAGGTTTCTTGACCTTGTATGAAAGATATTAATGCATTGCATAGGCCATTTTTATGATTTTCCAGCAAGTGATGTAAAAACATCTATTATATCCATCCATTACAGCTGCTCTAGATGGATATTATTGCTAAATAATGTCCCAAATTTCAAGTTCTTTAGGAATAACTAAGAGATATTTATTGTCTAAGTCAGTTATAATTCTAGGAATAACATTGAATATGTTGTTTTCCATAGATTCTAATTCTTGATTAATGTTATTCTACAAGACGGAGAGATTTTATCTGTAAAGTAAGATTTTGGAGATGAATGGATTTCCTCTTCATTAGTACACCACTTGTTGTTGATCTGTATACCAGTAATCCTTCATTTTCTTCTTTTCTTGATAACAAAGTTATGGTAGACTATTGTGTTCCTATCTCCGTCTTTTATCCAATTATCATGACACCTTTGTTTCTCAAATGCTTCCTCCATGGTGAGTGCTAAAAGGTTTTCTCTTGTTGCTTTTAAAAGTAGATTCTTGTCTTGTGTACTCATATATATGTTGTAACTTTCTAAACAGGCAGCCACATTTTCTCCAGCTTGCTTCACTTAATCAAACAGATTTCCAAAGTGATTTATATTCCATTCTTTCAGTTCCTTCTTCAACCTTTTTATTTTGTTCCAATAAACAAACATTGGTAGCCTTCCATGGCAGCATTCCAGCTTGATTATACAATTTTAAGAATTCTTTGTCCATTGTCCATGTGTTAAGGAATCTGAATGATTTACTTTATTTCTCTATGTTCTTGGTGACGGTGATTAGCAATGGTGTGTGATCTGAACATGTTTTAGGTAGATGAATAACTTTTGTTTCATTGAAGTATTCAAACCATTATTGGTTAAATAATGCCATATCCAGACGTCTCTATTTTTTTTATTTGTCCAAGGAAATCTAGTACGTACAAAGGATGCATCCTACAAATAACAGTCATTAATCATATTAATAAAATTATTAGAGCTTTGAGAATAGAAATTTGTGCAACCAGCTTGCTCTTGATATTATTGAGTTGAAATCACCCAATAGGGGCCATTCATTTACTGAAGTAGCAAATAGTCTTAGATCATCTCAAAGTTCAGTTTTATTCCTTCTTTGGAACTTTGCAAATACACGTGTTATATCGAATGATTTATCAAGTATGAAATGTTTGATGGTAGATTTATATATTAGACTTTGTCTGCAATTATATTGATTTCCAGATCTTCATCCCAGAGCATCCAGATTTTGTTAGATGAGTTTGCATAAAACATTTGTAGCTTGATCCTTACTGCTTGTTGTTCAATTAGCTTTCTATTAATCATTGGCTCCTAAATGAAAATAGGTTTTATGTTTTCTTTCTTTAAGAATTCTTATCCACACCTCTTATGTTTCAGCTTAACACTTTAATGACCAAAGGCTTTCTTCTTTAATTGTTTCTTGCTTGTCTTAACTTTTGGTCCAGCATTTTTTGAAAACTTGGATCCACTATCTTATTTTTTGGAGTTGGAGTAGATGGTAGGCTATCAGTGTTATCCTTGTTGGGAGATAGATTACTAGATGATAGAGATTCAGTTTCAAGAGTTTGAAAGATGTTGTACTTTATATCAAAGGATTTAATCGCATCAATAATGTCCTTCTTGTTCACTCAATTTTTTGCAACTTCCTTTTAGTTCTTCATTGATTGAGCTTAATTCATTCTCTGTCTCTTTTGTATTTTGCTTTACTCGGCTTTTACTGAGTTTCTCACTAGGTTTGATAATAATGGATTTAAGCTTGGTTTTCTGCTGTAAACATTTTCTACCAATTATAAAAGTTTAATTTTTTAGAAGCTGATTTCTTTTCTCTCTTCGACCTTTTATACATTTGATTTTTTGGTAACCGACTCTATTTTTATCTATGTACCAGAGTTTATGTTAATAGTAGTTTTTGAGCATCAGTATTACTATAGCATCAGAAAGCCATCAACAACTCTAAAAAATATGTTTTCTTAATCAATCCATCGAGTTAGGGTCATCAGAGCAACATGTACTATCGAAGTCAGTCCATCGAAAATTCTAAGTCAACAAAAAATTCGAGCATCAAGTTTTCTATGCTTCAGGCTTTCAAAGTTTCAGATCTTCAAGGATGCTTCAGCTGATAATACAAGTTTTCTATGTTTTGAGTTGTTGTCTTAGTCAGGTGAGCTATTTGGTCATGAAAGCAGGTTCTGTTTTTTTCTTTTTTCAGAAATAGAATGTATAATAGTACATTTTCGTGTGTTTTTATTTTGTAATAAGTTATAAACTTGTTATATTTTGTATTTGTTTTAGTTATTATATCTTTTTGGGGTCTGAAATAATATATAGAATCGATTTTAGAGTTTCCAAGCATGAATTATTGATAATGCGAGTACATCGGTGGAAGATGTGAGATTTGTGCATTTTTTCATGATATCAATATATGAACATGCGACTTTAGTGGGAAATAGTTATAGTAACCATATGATTTCTTTCGTAAGTTACTATGTGATTTCTTTATAGCATACAATGTGATTCTTGTGTATGACATTGTTCACGATCATGACAGTTGTGTTGACGACCATGTGATTCTAGTGTTGACGACCATGTGATTCTAGTGTTGACGAAAATGAGAGTTATGTTGTATAGTAAACATGCGAGATCATTGCATAATCAACCATGTGCATGCTAGTTTAAGTTTGTTAAACGTGCGAGTTGTTATATAAGAGACCCTGCTCTTAATTGTTTCTTAATTGTTCAATGCAGGGTAAGAGATGTCTAAGCCACGAGTTTGTATCTTCAAACATAGTCACCAAACTGTAATTTTTCCTTTTACCAAGTTTGAAAACTTTCAAAGTATGCAAGAGTACGTTGAAAGTAGATGGGATGAGCTGGTAAGAGGTAAGTACATCATTAAATTTTCTTACGGTGAAAACATGAATTGTTTGTTTAATAATGAAACAACATTTCTGGGTTTAGATGTATATCTTGATGTGGAGTGTTTAAAAAGTGTTAGTATGTTACTAATCAAAAACTCGTTGATAAGGTCGATGTTTAAAATTGTAAACATTCTAGTATAATTTTGGGAGAACCCTCGAACAATCAACTAACTAGTAAGGAGAGTAGTAATGGTTTACGGTTTTTGGATCACAAAAAATAACTTTCCACTACTGGTTGGGCTGATGCAATCACAAGTGGTGGTTAAGTTTTTTATGAAGGTGTTGCAGCTTTAAGGTTATCTTCATGTCGATATGCTTTGATCATGTTTTTTTATTTCAAATACATGTATAAAACAACAAGTAAGATAACTACTTATTGTGAAAATAAATTCTCGATTGGATGTAAATAGAGACTTTGTGCATCGGTTGATTCTAGATCGACTATATGATCATTAAGCGGTTTGTTGAAAGGAATACTTGCAGCCCCATTTTTTTCAAACAACATAGGAGGCATTTGAAATCGGATTTGATTATGGAGGAAATTTATGAATTTATTAGGACATGTCATTCTTTAATAACCAAAAGTATACAAATGTCGGTTAAATAGGACTACACTTTAGACATCTCTTACCGTCTCTCATAGAGTGCTTTCGAGAAGGTTTGGAGGAGATTTTTCAGAGATAGTTCCAGTTCTTTTAGTTTACTCAAGGGATACTTTAAATGATTGAAGAGTTGTATATTGCTATTGGCTGCCACTTGGAATTAGTTGTTGGAAACGTCTTCAAGCATTGTTTTATAGCATTCAGTATATGTCTATAAGGTTATTATTCATATCGCCTGATGTTGTTTATCGATGAAACCATTTTAACGGGCAAGCATAGGGGTGAATTTTTATTTGTCGTAGCAAAGCATGGTAAAAACGGTTAGTTTCATAGTTTTTTATATTTTGATAACCTGCGAGTTTAATTATAATTGGAAACGATCATGCGATTCTAGTGTTGACAATAATGAGAGTTGTGTTGTATACTAACCATGGGAGTTCTTATATATTTGACCATATTAGTTCCGGTTTGGTAAACATGCGACTTGTGATATAACACTGTGTGTTTCTTTTATATATTAAATATTCTATATGTGGTTTAGTTTACTACATCAAACATGTCACTTGATTGTATACTTAACCATGCGAGTTCTTGTATATTTAACAATGCTAGTTTCAGTATAGTAAACATGTGACTCGTCATATAACAGACCATGTGATTTCTTCAATTGATAAACATGTTATTTGCTTATACAATTAACCAGGCGAGTTCTTGTATATCATACCATATTAGACATGTAAAACTAGTTTACTTATTTTGTTTTACAGAATATTTCCTGTTGCATTTGGTATTGTTGGTTGTGAAGATGTTGATAATTGACTATGTCTTTTGGAAAGTTTGAAACCTCATTTGTTAGAGCGTCAAATCCCATTTATTTTAGATCGTCATTTAGGTTTTATCAATATAGTTTATGTCTTGTATCCAAACTACTATCATACCTATTTTATATTAAATGTTGTTTAGAATTTGAGGTACGCTCTGAATAATACTAACATATAGTTTAAAGATAGGATGTTAGGTTTGTTCAATCGATGTGCTTATTCTTCAACCTTAGATATTTTTTATGAATATCTTTTAGAATTTCTATGTGAATGTGGTAAGAGAATTGAAAAGTTTCTCGAAAATTTACTTCGGGAGAAGTATGCTCATGAATTTGTTAAAGAGAATTAATATGGTCTTATGGCATCTACTATGACTGAATCGTTTAACAATCAAAATTAAAAAAATGGTGTAGCCTACCCATTGTTTAATTAATTGACAAGATTGAAGTCTTACTTATGACTCAAATTTCACGATGTTATTCGGAGAAGTTAAGCTGGAGTACTAAATTATACCCTAAATATGAAAATAAGTTAAAGTAAAATGTAAAAAGGTCATACTTGTCTAGTTTGTAAGTCTTCTGCAACCTTATTTGAAGTTTTTTTGATACTGTTATGTTTGTTAATTTGATGGATTTCAAATGTACTTTTGTTGTTTGGCAACAAGATTGTTTTCTATGTTCTCACGCTTTTGTTGCAATACATTCAACGCAACAAGTACCTATTTTACGTCAACTATTAGCAATTATAGGTCAACTTACTATTTTAGCATACCGTCTATAACCAATTTTGGAGAAGGATCAAGCTCTAATGATTTGTCAAGGCCAGGAATTCGGCATACGAACATGGAAAGATGATCTGGAAGGCCTAAGAAGAAGCATGTTCCATTTAGTATATAAATCAAGTAATAAAAGCAGTTCTAGAAAAAAAGAGTGAAGTGTTAATTCTAGAGAGAGAAAGAAATATTTGGGGGTTTAAAGTATAATCTTCAAACACCCTTTATTTCATACTCTACTGTCCTTTTTTGGAGGGAACTCGCAGCCGCTACTCAGAGTGCAACGAGTGCGCACAGGATAAATCCTCAGTCTGACGCAATAGCCTGCAAACCAACGCCATAAAGTAAACCACACAAGGTGACAGGCTCAGCCAAAAAAGCGTATGTAGAGGGACTCGAACTCATGATCTTAGGTCACAAGCATGCCTTACTCAACCAACTCGGCTACCCTCTTGGGGTCTTTTTTCTTTTTCCTTTCTCTTTAGTATAAAAATGTCACAGTCTACTGTCCTATTTATAAGACAATAGGATAAATAACAAAATTAGTTATACAATAGGGTAAATTGTACTTTAGCCGTTAACATTTATATTAAATATCAAATTTACCATAATAACTTTACAAAGTTATTAACAAAAACCTTTTTTCTCTAATTGCTTTAGATCCATAATAATTTATATCCTTATACATTGCCCCTTTAGTCCTTATGAAAAGTGTTGAATAAGGACTAAAACTACTCCGGACTTCTTGAATCAAAACTGTCAATTATTATACTTTAGGCAGCCTCAAATCAAAATTTTCAATCATTATTATACTTTAAGCCACCTTGGATCAAATTTGTGAATCCTCCTAAAAATATACTTGTATTTACCACAACTTCATTAAAATTTGTGATGATCGCTTCAAACATTCTCTAACGTTATTATAAAAACTTTATGCAATCTTTCTAAGTTTGCTTCGAATTTACACGTGGCCTTTTCAATAATTTCTCTAATGATAGCTTGAAACTCATAAAGTTCCCCTAGTACGCATGCAACATGTTATCAACTCTGATAACTTACACGTGTCACTCTACTTTAGAGTAGGAACCCGTTTGCCGATTTGTATTTCAACCTATAACAGTTGTCAACCTTTCACCTTCTCTTCCCACTTAATTCTTCACTAATTCCTCTATAAATATTCTCTTTTCATTCACATTTTCATCACACATAAATCCTAGTGATAGAAAAAGAAAGATACCCAAAAGATTTCACTCCACCGCCACCATCATCTGAAACTTCAACTTCTCTGAGTCATCTTCATCTTATTTTTACCTAATTTGAAGATCTTCCTTCATTTTAATTTATGAAAAAACCAATGCCTAATAAAAACCCATTTTCGGAATCCACAACTACTTCAATATCACTAAGAGGGCCGCCGAATACCGAGCAGCAGGTGTGATTACATAATTTATCAAAGCTTTCAACTCGCATCACTGTATACGAAGCCCTAACCAAAGTTCTAATGGGTACCAAAATTCTTCCAACATAAACCCTAATACTTGCTCACAAAATCTCCTCAACTACAAAAAACTAAACCTCATCGAAATCCCACACAAGCATTCTTCGTCAGCACTTCAACTCCTCTTCGAGTTAATTGCAAGGAAATGCAAGGACAATCTGCTCAAAAATCACCAGTAGAATCTTCTGTTAAGACTGCCACCCCTCCTTGAATCAATCACAAAGAGACACCTCGAATTTATTCAGAAGCTCAATCTCACAAGAACCAACCTCCTCGAAAAAATGCATTCGTAGCTATGAAAGATTATGAGGACATCAATACTTTATAAAATCCTGCATCTTCTCCTCTCTCAAAGGAGATAGTTGTGACTAGCAAAGAATCGAAAATTAGTACACCAACTAATTCACAAGGTGTTATTTACAGCACTGCCCTACCTCAAGTTCGAGATGAAGCCTCCAAGGAAGTTGTTGAGTCAGATTGGAGGACATAAACGGATTCGAAACAGCTCCTTCAGAATTTGAGGATAACATTTCAAAGAAATCGGCTGCAAAAAGGAAAGGAAGGAAGAAGAAAGAACCAGTCGAGTTACCCGAGTACATCATTGTAAGCTTGAGCGTGAATCTAAAGAAGGTCCTCCCCGAGTACCTTATTGCACTAAAAAAGTGCAAACGAGTACTAAAATCAATCTGAGGCTGAGCGTTTAAAAAAATAGTGGGGTCTTCCAGATAATGTTACACTTCATCTACCGGTAGTGGGAGAGAATCCATTATCTTATGGAAAAAACGAGCTTGTGATCTACCTTGAAATCATCAATTGGGGACTTTGATTCCCGTTAGACCAATGATAGTTGAATACTTTGACATCCTCGGCTTGTGTCCATACTAGTAAGCTCAAACGTATGGTTCACTCTAATTTTCAGCATAATGGCTTCAAGACTTGGCCAAATTCCCTTGTCAATCAAATAATTCATCTTGCTTACTATCGTGTCCAAAAATTTGATGTTGTCGTTTGACTACCTAATGCTCAGAGATTCCTTCAAGCTAATTGACAATCTCTTCAACGCTGATATTTTTTAGAAGCATAGATTTTTATTTATCTCTGGAGCACGGGAAGATAGAGAGGAGATCTTTGAGGATAACCCATCGAAGCTTAATTTTAAGTTGAAAAATACCAGTAAGTGTTTCAACCTCCATTGCTCTTTTACAATGTATTTCAATATTTTATGTATTATTGTTGTATATAGAATTCTGAGGCGATATAAAATCTATCAAAGAGTTGCCAAATATATTTTCACCAAACTGTCTGTGTGGGCAGAAAAAACATGGGGCATTGAATTCCACAACGATTTCCTACATTTGAATTTTGTCAACAACCATATATGGAGGATCTCTCCAATTAATGGAGCCCTCCTGATGCATGCGTCATACTACCAGTTCGGAACAGGTCGCAAAGCCACTTGCCTCAAAGAAGAAGGGAAAAAAACAGAAGCCAAATTTTCCACAAATCCGAAGCCAAAGAAAATGCAAGGAAAGCCTAAAAGGAAAGCCATCAAATCTAATCCCCTAAACACCAAAGAATGAGCTTGAGCTAAAGCTTCAAAGAAAAAAAATATTGTCGCTTCAAATAAGAAAAATTCAATAACAAGGCCAGAAAGTAGTATTGATGTACCTTCAAATCTGACCCCAGATGTCGAGGAGACAGAAGAAATAAAAGAAGTTGTTGAAACAAACAACCAAAGAAATGAGGATGCGATTGGCAGATACTTTATTGGTGAACATGAGATTCATGAAATTTATAGGTACATATACCCTAAAATCTAACAAATCTAAGACCAAATCGCACCAATTGGCAATCAAATTACCGCAACCAATTTACCTCAAATTATAAGTTCGAATCCTCCACAAACTTCCTTGTCAACTTCTCTTACTTTTTACAAAACATTTCCTCCTCACCCTGGTGGAGAGCCCTCCGGGGAAGTATTACATGTGCTTCGACCATTTTCTAGCCTCGAAGATGTAGTGAAACATTTATACGAGAAAATTAAATATGCTCGAAACAAATTAGAGGATTTGGAAAAAGATGTCATTTGGTAAAAGGATGATGATGATTATAACAAGAAGTTGAGAGATATTTACGATCAAAACCTCCTCGAACAATTCCAAGCCTTTCAAGCTGATAGATTTGAATTTATCAGAAGAGTCATCCAAATAAAATGACGTTTGAATGCAATCAACGATCAAGAAAAAAAACTTGAAACTTACACATCAACTGAATTGAATAATCTCAAGCAAAAGCATGAAGTGGAGATAACCGAGGAACGCAAAAAGTACTCCTATTTAAAAGAGTTCTTAGAAAAAATTGAGGGTGAAGAATAAAGGAGTTGAGGATTTGGAGTCGCTCAAGCTAAAGTTCGAGGAAGAAAAAAGCTTTATTATGAAAGCCACAAATGACCAAACCAGACTAGATAACCTTGCTATAATAAAAAATACTGAAGAGTAGGCAAAGATTACTTTGCATCATGAATTCTATGGAGTGTTTTCAAGGGCAAACTTATCAGAATTATGGAAATCAATTCCATTAGAATGATACCCTAGAGAAGTTTTTGAAACCATCCCAACCGAATTATCCAAAGAACCTGAATCAGAGGATGATGAAGATGCCTCAGAACAAGAAGGAAACTCCTCAGAAGAAAGCTCACACAATGCTCCTGATGAAAGCAAGGAAGATTAAAAAATGGTATTTGTATTGGAATATTTTTTGTGTTGTTGAATCTCTTATTTTCGTGGTGATGATTGTTATGTTGTTCCTTTTTTTTGTCTGTTGCCTATCATTCATAAATGCTTAAACACTTGGCACTTGAATTAACTTTTTGTTTCACTGAAAGATGCCTTTTTGTGTAGCTGAAAATGCCTAAGTAACAACGCCCCCTTTTGTTTGCCAAATGTTTATCGCCTTATATTACGTATTGCATAATTTATCATATCAAAACCATTCTTTAAATAGATAATAACACTAAGAATTTTCATTACTACGCAACTTGTCTCTTCGAATAATGCTTCAAAAATACGTTAGCACTTCGAATTATATCACCACTTTAAACAATGTGGTTAATGAACATTAGCACCTCGAATATTATCATCACTTAGAATAATGCTTTTAGTGAATTTTAGCACATCGAATATCATCATCACTTCAAATAATTCTTTCAATGAACGTTAGCACTTTAAACAATCCTTTCAATAGACGTTAGCATTTCAAATATTATCATCACTTTGGAAAATACTTTCAATAAACATTAGTACTTGGAATATTATCATCACTTAAAACAATGCTTTTAATGGACGTTGGCATTTCAAATGTTACCATAATTTTGAAAAATGCTTTCAATGAACGTTAGCACTTCAAATTATTTCACCACTTAAATTAATGTTTGTAAACTACCCCAAAGATGATCAATCTTTGTGCAATTCCCAAAATAACTTAAGTGTTACTAAAACCAAAATTAATGTTGACAAGAAATATATTTTTATTGATATGTACAAATGTGATTGTGACACTTCATTAAAATGTTCACGCGCCATCAGGAGAGGAAATAGTATGCCACTTATACAAACAATAAAACTATATTATCATAAAAGCTGAAAAGTAAAGAAATTACTCCCAATATAATTTCAAATGCTCAATGTTCCATGGGTGTTTTAGAACTCTCCCCTCTTTATCTTAAAGGCGGTACGTACCTGGTTTATTTTTATTATTATTGAATAAGGTCCTTCCCAATTCGGAGCCATTTTTCCTAGCCTATTATCCTTTGTGTGCAAAAATATTTTCCTCAATACCTTGTCTCCCACTTTAAAGTCTCTTCGTCTTATCCTCGAATTATAGCGAATCATCATCAAATTTTCATAGTGAGTGTAATTCAAATGCACTATAACCCTATCTTCTTCAATTGAATCGAGGTCTGCTCTTCTTACTTATGCATTTGTATCCTCGGAATAATGAATTATTCTGTAGATGGTAAAGTTTATTCCGAAGGACTCATGTCATCCATTCCATAAACTAAGGCAAAAGAAGTGTCATAATTAGCTTCTATAGGTATAGTTCTATACGCCCATAACACCTATTGTAAATAACTAGGCCATTTCCCAGCAACACCTACCAAATATTTCTTTAACTATTCTAAAATACATATTAGTTACTTCCACTTGCCCATTTGCTTCAGCATCAAAATATTTTGAAAAACACTATTCAATTCCTCTCAAATTACAAAAGGAAGTCATTTCTTTATTGTTGAACTGAGGGCTGTTATTTGTAGTAATATTTCGAAGAACTCCAAAATGACAACAAATATGTTTACCAATAAACTTGATAACATATTTAGTTATTGTATATGATAATGGCTCAGCTTCATCCCACTTCAAAAAATAGTCTACTGCCACAATATTTGTTTGTCGTCCTCCCGAAGCAATCGATATTGGCCCTACTAGATCTATTCCCTATCTATCAAAGGGAACCGCTTCAAATATTGAAATATATGGTACTGCTGGTTTATAGATGGAATTAACAAATCATTGAAAAGTACTATAGCCTCATATTAAATTTTTAGGATCACTCATAATTGAAAGCCAATAATAACTTGCAAACAAAACCCTTCTCGTCAAATTCTTAAATCTACAATGAACAAAACCTTCTTCATCATTTTATTCATATATTATTTCCTGAGACTCATTCTTACCTAAGCATCATAATAATGGTCTACTCAAAGACTTCTTATGCAATACTCCATCTAATATTGTATAACCATGAGCTTTGTACCTTAATTGTTGAGCTAACTTAACATCCTGAGATAATGTTCCTCTAAGCAAAAATTCTATTATTTCAATCCCTAATCACCTCCAATATTTTATACAGTGACAAACACATCTTTGGAATGCTTACATTGTTCTAATTTTGACAAAATCGAAAGGGTTTATTGTATTAATATCTATGGATATTCTTTTGTGTATGAAATGATTGCTAAAGAATCAACATTTTTGTTATCTCCACGACTGATATGCTCAACAACCACTTCATCAAACAAAAGAGTCAAGCCTCGAAGTTCATAAAGATATAATACTAATTAATCTTTCTTAGCCTCGGATGTCTCTGTCATATGATTTGTCACCAACTGTGAGTTTGTCTTTAATCAAATTATTTTTGCCACACAGATACTTGCAAGCCTTAAACCAGCTAAAGCATCCTCGTACTCAGCCTCGTTATTTTATGCATGGAATCCAAATCGAATAGCCTCATACATGCCTCCTCTAGAAGGAGCAATCAATTTTACCCCCGTACTGGATCCTAATATGCTAGAGCCACCATCTGT
Organism: Limnanthes douglasii subsp. nivea; assembly: GCA_036936605.1. NCBI lineage: Eukaryota > Viridiplantae > Streptophyta > Magnoliopsida > Brassicales > Limnanthaceae > Limnanthes > Limnanthes douglasii. The sequence continues at coordinate 224,425,278 of JAUPFV010000004.1, read as the reverse complement.
TTGAACCACCCATGTTGAAACTACTAGAAATAATTCTTTAGTTGTTCCCTCAACTAACCGACTTGAGTGAAACTCAACCAAAAAATTTGCTAAATCTTGAGACTTAATAACTGTCCGAGGAGCAAAATTTATATCAAAATCTCCTGACAATTGTATGATCTTAAAAATAAGGGCGCATATTTCTAGCAGGCACCACCCAGGCCAATACCAACTTCTCAAGACATAAGTATTGTTTCTTCGATGCCCATAAATGTTTTATCACGTAATAAATTGGCTTAAAAATTCCACTTTTCTTCCGTATCAACATAACACTATCAAACAAAATCTAACACCGCTATATACAAGAATAACTGCTCTCCTATTAGATACTTAGATTAAATCTCAGGTGATAAAAAATATTTTTTATTCCTCGAAAATGTCATTTCGTATTATGGTGACCACATAAATTTCTTTGGTCGATGAAAAACTTGGAAAAAAGAAGCACACTTGTCAAAAAATCGAGAGATAAATCAATTAAGAGTAGCTAACCGCCCTGTCAAAATTTGTACTTATTTGATTGTCTGAGGTGAATTCATTTATACCAAAGCTTTTAACTGATCATGATTAGGTTCTATTCCATTTTCACTTATGATATACTCAAAACCTTACATGGACTTACACCAAAATTACATTTCTTTGAATTTAAATTTAATTGAATGGCTCTTAGATTAAAAAATATTTCTTCTAAATTTTTAATTTTTCACCAATTGTTGGATTTTTTACTAACATAACATTAATTTAAACTTCTTTGTTTTTCTTAATATGTGAATCAAATGCCTTATTTACCAATCCTTGATATGTTGCCCTAACATTTTTAAAACCAAATGGCATAACTCTATAATAATGTAATCCTCGATCAGTAATAAACATGACACTTTATTGATCCTTTGGATCCATCTGATTCTGATTATAACCCGTAAATGCATTCATGAAAGAAAGAATTTTATTCCCTGATGTTGAATCAACAAGTTGATCCATCTAAGGAACATGAAATGGATCTTTAATATATGCTCTGTTTAAATCTGTAAAGTCAACACACATTATCCACCTTTCGTTATTTCGTTTAACTAACATTAGGTCAGCAATCCATAATGGATATTGTGCCCCCCATATATGTCTGACCTTGGATAAACGATCCACTTCAGCCACAATTTCCTCGGATTTTCTATAGAGAAACCTTGCTTCTTCTTAATAATAGGCTTGAATTTTGGATTTAAAGCCAAGCTATGGCATATCAACACGGATGGAACCCTATGCCCTCGGTTTTCCAAACGAAGATATCCAAATTATCAAACAAAAACTACAACAAGTGATAACATAAAGTATGTAACAATAATGTATCTATTCGCAAAGATATCCCATTTGGAAACATATACTCCTACATTTTTCTCCCACTGCAAAAGAACCTGGGGTTTCACTCAGATCATTTACTCCTTCCTCATCTGATGTCAACCCCCCTAATTGTTATTCAGTCATTTGGTCATTAGCAAAGCTATTGCATAACATTATCTTGCCACTTGTTGATCGCTTCGAACCACTCCGACACGATCCCTAGTTACATATTTAAAACACTGGTGAATAGTTGAAACAACAACATACATTATTGACAACCAAGGTCTCCCAAAGATATCGTTATAACTGGTTGGACATTCGACCACCATCAAAAGACTTGTAATTTCTGTTAAAAAATGTGTTTTCTTAAATATACTTCCCTTTCAAATTCCCTGATAACTTGTGTTGTCACTCATGTAAATCCAATCATTGTACGATCCATGTTGAAGAATCTTAGGTGGGTTACGCATCCTATCATATATGGACTTGAAAAATACATTTACTGAACTTCCGGTATCTATCAAAATACTTCAAATTTTAGTCCTAGCAATATTCGCCCCTATTACCATTGCATTCTCATGAGGCCCTGGTATTCCCCTTTAATCATCTTCATCAAGCAAAATAAAAGGCATTTCCATCTTTCCATATAAGTGGGTGGCTAGTTCATCTTCTAATTGAGTTCCTAAACTTACTACATGTTCTTTTCTAGAACTGTTTGTATCACCATCCATAGTATCTCCCCCGAAGATTGTTAGGGATTCAAAATATTCACATAAACTTTGAACTCGTCATTGAACAACCAGTTCATCCACTGATAACAAGATTAAATGATATAGGTATGAATATAAATATTCTGATATTGCATCAAAATTGTCAAATTTAGAATCCAGGATCATCAATGTATTCTCCTACTTTGAATTGGTGATAACAAGATATTGTGCTGATATGCTTGGATTGTTTTGCCCTCTGCATTATCTTTTAACAAATTTCGTTACCTTTAATTTTTCTTTCAAAATTTGGATCTCTTTCTTTAACGCTATACATTACGCAGTGACATCGCCAATGCCATTATGATATTTGCAAAACTTATTATTAAGCTCTTCCATTGTCATGTTTATTAGGGTTGGTTTTCTAAAGTTAACATGAAATTTAGATCTCTCAAAGATGGTTATCACATTCCCAGTTAACTCTGCAAAATATTCTAGTTTTATCCACTGATTAGGCCTCACCTGATAAGGTTGATAACTAGCTGGTTGACAAAGAACTCCTCTTATTCGAGAAGGTAGATTATTGTTCATCATTGGAGGAGATTCTGTCTGAGAATTCGAGGCCCTGGTATACTTGGTCATTAGATGCATGCCCCGAATTTGTTTGAGTGGAACTTAACCCACCTTGAACTCTTGTTGATTCATCTACTTTAATTTTTTCCATCATAGATCTAAATGCCAATATCATTCTCCTTATAGTATAATTTGCTAAATCATTTGGAAGCAATCCTTGTCTAAAAGTTGTCATAGGAACAAGTTTTTCACAATCTTCCAATCCTATTTTTGTTAACATAAATTATCTTGTATAATCATTTAACTTTTCACCTACTATCTGTTTACATTGTATTATTGTATCACCATTGGCTCACATTTCTTTGCTCCTTACAAATTGTCTTCGAAAAATAGTATAGGAATCCTAAAATTGGTTATGTATCCCCTCAGAATTCTATTATACCACTTTAGAGTTGTGTCTTTAAAATTTTATGAAAATGCTTTACACATGAATCCGTCATAATCCTCGAAATTCATCATATAATTTTTGAACTCCTCAATATGATCATCAGGATCTTGTGTACCATCAAAATTTTCTACCTTTGAAATATCAAAGCACATGAGAATAATGATTGACTAAATTTCAACAGATAGAGGAAAATTTCTCTAGTCCACTTCCTGTGTATATTGATCGACTCCATTTGTTCCCACAACAACATATAGGTTTTGATTTGCAGTATTAACGTACTGATTAGACGTATTACATTCGTACCATGATTTACCTCTCACATTTCGAGGCTGACTATCTTTTTTATCTATACTATTTGCATGATTTTAATACCAACTTCCCTCTCCTTTTGAAGAATGCCGATGTTTCCTTTGTTTAAACGAATTGCCCTCAGAATATGAGCTGGAAAATTTACTATCAATGGATGACATGTATCGATGCTTATCTTTCTTTTCCTTTCGTGGAGAATTATGTTCTTTATCTGATTGGAATCGTGCTTCTTTATGTTCACTTCAAATTTGATGAGTTGTGTAAGTCGTCAGATTGATTTTTAATTTATCTTTCTCCTCAACTTCTCGTACTTCAAATTTCAATCTACCTGATTGAATTTGCTTCTCTATTCAAATATATTCATCAGTCTGAACAATTATCTTTTCTAATAACTGATTCATTCGATTTTCAATATCATATTGATTATGCCGTTCTAGAATTGGAATATTACCTCGATTTTCTTATTTATGAAAATCCAATTTGAGAGGCTCAATTTCCTCATGAACTGAAGGATCTATTCTAATTTATGGTTCCATTACATTCTCGATCAATATCACTAACTGCACATTCTATAGTTTTTAGTTTTAGATTCGCAATCTAGGTACCTCGTTTTCTCCCACTGTGGCCGCCAATGTTAAGTGCTAGATTTTTATTATGTAAATAAATTAATAAAAGTAGTTCTCGAAAGAGAGAATGAAATGTTTAATTCTAAAGAGAGAAACATATAATCGGGGGTTCCAAGTATAATCTTCAATGACCGTTTATTTCATAGTTTACTGTCATATTTATAGAAATATAGGATAAATAATAGAATTAGTTATACAATATGGTGAATTAAACTTTAACATTTATATTCAATATCAAATTCACCCTAATAACTTTAAAAAATTATTAACAACAACATTTTTCTCTAATTTCTTTAGATCCCTGATAATTCATATCCTTATCAATATTTATCATGGGAGTTTATTGATTATTAAACATGATAGTTCTTCTATATAAACCAACCATGCGATTCTTTGTATATTAAACCATTCGATTTTAAATCTATTCGTTGTACTAGATCCTATATTTCCAACTATGTGAGTTCACTCATATTTATAAACCAACCATGTGATTCCTTGTATATCAAACCAAACATTTTAAGTTTATTAGTTGTGATAGATCCTATATTTCTACCTATGCGAATTTAGTGACATTGACCATGCGAGTTTATTAAATATTAAACATGATACTTATTCTATATAAACCAACCATGTGATTCCTTGTATATTAAACCATTGGACTTCTTGTATATTAAACTATCATATCTACTTAAAACGCCTAGATGAGATTATAAGCTTGTTATATTAGCTAAATAGATATTACAAGTTGCCTTGAATGAACAAAAGAAAGCCCTAAAAATCTTCATACTTTTAGCTAGAAAAATACTATTATAGTTTATGTTTCGTTAGTTTACAACGCGAGTTAACAACAAAAACATGTAAAAGAAAAATATAACCATTAGAAGAAGATTCTTCTTTTTCAGACTCCTCATCTGCATCTATCTCGTTACCTTCTTTCTTCTATTCACTCTTTTCATATATCTCGTCATTAGCCTATTTATCTTTTTCCTCTGTGTTTAAGACTTCTTGTTCCTCTAACTCCTCTCTCTTATGTTTTGTTTTTGGAAGCTCGTTGGGGTCAGAGTCATCTCCTAATAAAGACCCAGAGTCTGGAAGCAGAATATTGACCCGTAACGGGAAGAGTCTAACGAGTAATTAATGGTTGTTGAACGTTTGTAGTCGGATAAATGGTTCAAAGAGTTAGAAAGGCTATCATTCGAATAGGATGAGTAGTCATACGAGTCATCGGATGAAGGGAAATGGACAATGGTTTTTTAATATGAAGAGTTTATGAGTTTTTTGTTTTCAAGAGTTTGCGTATAATTCCCTCTCGATACTCTTATTTATAGGCATCTAACTCAATCTTGATCTTTGTTTTGAAGTTATTGCTTTAGTCATGATTAAACATTTACATGTGTCAAATAAAGCAATAAATTAGTCAATTGAAATACCTATAAGCTTAAATACTGACACCATTAAATAGCCACTAATTGACATTTCCTTTATTAATTACCATACGTGTCCACTGTAGAGACTAGTTACCAATGCATTTCAAAAATAGCCAAACATGCAAGGTCTTTTCAATTTAACCAGGAAAAATTTGTATATTAACCTAACAAACAACACAACTTACATGACGCTATGAGTTATTTTATATGATGATCTTATGGCATTCGTCTTAATCAACATTGTGAGTTCAGACCTGACACACTATTCTGTCAAATTACTTACAAAATATGCCAAATTACAAAATTAGTCACATGAGAAAAATCTATAACGAGATAGCTACCAACGAATGTTAGTGATTCTATCACTTAGGAAATAATATAATATTCGAGCTCTACTAGTTTGACACATATGTTTGCTGTAAGTTTTTTATATGAAGCATTTTTTGATAATATCTTCAGGGTATTCACAGATAAAAACACTACAGTCGAAGTTGCTTGGTTTTTGTGGGATATTTATTATCTTTTTCACTATGTTTTCCTTTTATACAATCTTTTTTTCATACAATATGGCAAGTGTTAAGAAAATTTTGGAGTAGTTAGAAGCTCATATATGACAATGCAATTTCTTAGAATTACTAATCATGCGATTTTTTTAAAAAAACGAACAATGCGATGCCTTTGAAAAACTAATCATGCGAGATATATTAAAAAATAAAAATATGATGTCTTTGAAAACCTAATCATGCGAGTTCTTTTACAAATTAAAAATGTTATTTCTCTGAAACATTAACCATGCTATTTTTTTGAAAATACTTATCATTGACTCAACCGTTCTTCTTATGTAGTCCGTTGAAAATTTATTGAAAGGCACAAGTGGGTTATAGTTTTTTGTCGTTCCGTGCTCCATATCAATAATTACCAAGGTTTAGTGGTTCATTGTTGCATTATTTATGTGGCACACTGGAAGGAACGGAAGATACATATCGGGTCTCATAATTTCAAATACTTTGTCAACCTTTTTTTGATAAATATTCCTTCTCATCCAGTGTTTTCTGCATTTAGAAAAAGGATTATAAATAGTTTTGTTATAATAATCAATAACTAATTTTAGTTACTCTTACCGTTGTATGGGAATAAATTTGTATCACGTTGTATTTGCAACTGTACGAACCTTTGAATGGTACTTGTTAATCAACTTCTATAAGCATTTTATAAATCCAAGCGTCGATAAGTTACCAAACGACAAGTGGGAGACGTATAACCAAAGATGAGAGAAAAGTATAACCCAATCGTGCGATCTTACTGAAATGAACACCATGCGTGATTATTAGTATAACTAATCATGCTAGACTAGTCCAGTCTAACTAACATGTGATTTTAGCTTTAAATTCAGCGTTACAATGCAAAACTTGTATATTTTACCTTGAAGTCCAGGTCACATTCGTTCAGTTCACTTACACTCCCGTTTAGTCTGTAAGAGAATTGTGATGATGGTAAATACCTTATTTTTGGATCTTCTTGTTTTTCTTCCCTTTGTATTTTAAGTATATTTGATGTACTTTTATCCCAATTACGAAAATTAACCTCTTCTTCTTGTGTCTGACCGATTAAATCTCAATTAGGCCACACATCATTCTCTTCCACTGATTCTTTTTCGGTCTAGAACATATAAAACTAGGTGTCATACTACAACCACTATATTCCAAGTATATTATAACCGTGATATTCTAAGCATATTACAATCGTACGATTGCAAACATACAACAAATATGATATTCAAAGTATATTAGACCATACGAGACTTTAAACAACCTGGCAATATATATTTATTGTTTAATAATTTAAATCCATTAAAGATCCACTTGCAGAATCACTAGCGACTACGCAAGATATTGTCTCATCTACAAACTTGTCAACAGTAGCATCTCTTAAATTACGAGAAAGAGTATTCTCCATGATAGAATCCAAACTTCGTTTCATGACATCATTTTCCTCAAGCTGGTCAATTTTGTCAAAAAAAATTATCTACATTGTATCAATAATTTATCAAAGAATGGTAGTTCTAAATATATTATCTTATTTAACGTATCAGTTGATGGTGATGCTTGTACTTCGTGCTTTACAGCTGGTTCTGGTACTGCTGCTACCACTTCTCATTGGGTGAGTTGTTCTGAATTTTTGAAGCCCGGTTGTTGGTGTTTGGATTCCTCTTGAGCTAGATGTGGGACTTTTGTTGCTGCTTCTGGCTAGGTGAGTAGTTCTGCCTTTTTGCAGGGTTGTGCTTGTTGTTGGGGTTGGCTTTCTCCTTGTCTTTCTTTCTAAGGACCTCATGTTATTTTAGATTTTTTGACAAGTTTTCCATTACGACCTTATCAATAGATTATTGGCTCTTCAGTATTGTAATCTCCCCGAAACTAGAAGATTGTAGACCTTTGTAAGCAATTTTTAGCTGCAAGCTCATCCTTAGCCGACTTGACCTCATTTATTAGACTATCAACATGTTATTTCTCATTTCGATGGACTCTGTATGATTCTTGTTTTCTTCTTTGAGGGAGGTAATGGTATCTCTATGTGTCTTGACCTCTCTCTCCAATTTAGAAACAGGTCTTACAAAGCCCAAGATCGAATATACAGTGTATTATTTTCTTTTATCAGCTCGAAAGGGACGTCATCGTAAACCATGTTTGTGGCATTAACAGTAGATTCTGAGAAGTTTTGTAAAAAACATCAAAGTCAATCCCACATATGGGTTCAATTATATTACCTTCTTTATATGTTACCCCCTCTAATATTAGGAGAGATGAACAAGGTGGGTTAGATGCTAGAAGTGTTGGATGAGCAATGGATGGAGCTATAGCATGAATCACTTCTGAATATGAAATCATCTCTGAACTGGTAGTTTTTATTTTCTTTGTCGTCACTCTCTTGTCACTATTGTGTTTCTTCTCTTGTGTGTTTTTTCTTCCTTGACATAGGAAGCATCACGGGTGCGTCAACATCTTCGAAATTAACAGTGATTGCAGCTAACATGAATTCATTAATTATCACCGGTAAAGACTTATCGGGGTGCAATTCAATTTCAACCCTAATAGTGTCCTTATTTGAGTATTACTCTGTTGTCTTAGATCTCTTAAATTGATGGTTAGGGGTTCTAGTCCTCGTTTGAAGAAATAAATTTCAATCTTCAACTTTGGTTCTCTTCAGGATGGTCGATGCCCGAGGAAGAGTAGTTAATTTCTCTTATGTTAGATCATGTTTGGAACTTGCCTCCTTAGGTGGCTCTGAATCAAGTTGTTGTGAGTAAAGCACTGATGGAAACCGTTGGACCAATTCTCATCGGCCAATTGATGAGTAAAGGTTACTTTGGCATCCTCTAGATGATGTAGATGAGATTTTGGTATCGTTGTGAAGAAAAAATGAAGGCTAAGTTACGAATAATAAAAAGTTAGCAATTTTATAAGCTCAAAGTGTTACATGTGTTCTTCCAAAATCGGGTGAGCTTGCTCGGATTACCATTTGAAGAGATCTTTTTCTATTCTCCTAATAACCATTGGCGAAGAAGAATTACGTCTTCCATAGCTTATCAGCTTCCAACAGATCATGCATAGCCTTGTACTCATCACCCATATTGTAAAAGTAAAATTGGATTTGAGAATTTGGGGAAAACCCAACAATAGCAGCAAATTGCTCCATTGGCATCCGTTTTTTTATAACTTAGATGCTAGCATACAAGACATCAGGGTAAACCAAACATTCATATTAGTGTGTCTTGGGCATAGTCCCACTAAGTTGAAGTAATTAATAATGGCTTGACCCCAAGAAAAACCAGAGACCAAGTTTAGCACATCCAGATAGACAACTAACTCATTGGGACCACAGTTCATCGGGGTCTCCCCTTATGTCAGTAGTCTAAAGAGATTTATTCAAGGGCCAAAAGACTTTTAGAGTTAGCCTTTACTAAATTAGGCACTACGACCAACTAAGGGGGGATTGCTTCAGCTTTTGTTTCAATGGTTTTGGCTTTTTCGCCTTTACCACGCTTTTTGAAGTTCTCTTCCTAACCAATTTAGAAATCTTGACATTTTCCCTGGATTGACCAGATATCTCTACGGGAGATTCCTGATTTAAATTCTTAATGTCCTCCTCTAACTCCCATGGATTGGACCCATAAGGCTTTACCTGTTGAGAAACAAGATTTATTTCCCTACATGTTATAAATGATTATCCATAAATGGTTGTAAATGATGATCCATAAAGGGTTTTTTTTTGTTGAAATGCCTCTTGAATCCCGGAATGTGGGTTTGTGTGAGCTTTGGTTGGTCTGATCAAGCTTAGTGGACAATTTTCCATTGTATCAAAACCCATGGCTATGAATGTGGAAGGATGTGTACGAGTAGTATCTCTTTGGGACTGTGATGGACTCGATGAACGAATCTTCAAAGTAAATGATTGAGTGCTTGAAGAATACTTTGATGGGATGTTGCATCTGTTGTATCAAAAACTCCTCCGTAGTCAATTGTACGAGTGTAAATAATTGTGCCTTCGGAAGTGGGTAATCCAACAACAACCCTATCTATCTTTTTCTCTTTGTTTAAATTAGAGATATTCAGTCAACCCTTTTTGGTGGAAGCATTTTTTGCAGTACCAAAGTATCACCAAAGATAGAATTTACAATGGTGAAATTGGTGGAGGAAAAAAATGTAACCGACGATTAACTTGATGATGATAATGATGTTGATGATGATGAGGTGTAGCTTCTCTCTCTATAATTAAATTTTCTCTCTCTATAAATTATTATACTGAGAAAATGAGAGGGGCTTATATAAGGGACTATAGAAGACCGTTAGTTTCAACATTGTATAAGTGGAAAAGCCACTAACGGCTATAATTATTAAGGGACTGGAAACATTTTCAATTATTGACATACCTCACATATGGCAGAGCAAGATCGTGGGTCTAATAGAGTGATGGCATGTGTCCCATAGTCTTTCTGGTTAACAATCATGGAAAGGTCCAACAGATTTATCTGAATGATGCCATCAAATGAAATTAGATTATTTTTCTAAGCAAGTTTAAAACAAAAATTCAAAGGGCTATACCTGAGGAGATGGTCAACCCTTATTCGAATAAATTGTTTGTTATCCCTACAAAATGTCTTTGAGAGAACAAAAGATGCTAAAATTTGACTCATGCCAATATTTATTTTCAAGAAAATATAATTTTATGAGGTTAGTTTAAGATTAAAAAAACATGTTTTTGGTTAATTTTCTAACATGTAAAACATCTTTCAAAACTAATCTAGTGTTCTATTTTGTGGGTAGCTTAGTAATACATGTAAGAAATATGGATCTATATATTCCGCCTTTGTATATAAGTTAGAATACTATGATTAAATTTTCTCTCTCTATAATTAAATTTTCTCTCTCTATAAATTATTATACTGAGAAAATGAGAGGGCTTATATAAGGGACTATAGAAGACCGTTAGTTTCAACACTGTATAAGTGGAAAAGCCACTAACGGCTATAATTATTAAGGGACTGGAAACATTTTCAATTATTGACATACCTCACATATGGCAGAGCAAGATCGTGGGTCTAATAGAGTGATGACATGTGTCCCATAGTCTTTATGGTTAACAATCATGGAAAGGTCCAACAGATTTATCTGAATGATGCCATCAAATGAAATTAGATTATTTTTTTAAGCAAGTTTAAAACAAAAATTCAAAGGGCTATACCTGAGGAGATGGTCAACCCTTATTCGAATAAATTGTTTGTTATCCCTGCAAAATGTCTTTGAGAGAACAAAAGATGCTAAAATTTGACTCATGCCAATATTTATTTTCAAGAAAATAGAATTTTATGAGGTTAGTTTAAGATTAAAAAACATGTTTTGGTTAATTTTCTAACATGTAAAACATCTTTCAAAACTAATCTAGTGTTCTATTTTGTGGGTAGCTTAGTAATACATGTAAGAAATATGGATCTATATATTCCGCCTTTGTATATAAGTTAGAATACTATGATCTCCACACTAGTATGATATTTTCCGCTTTGGGTCTAAAGATCCACACAGCTTTGCTTTCGGTCCACTTCCAAACGGCCTCACATCTAATGGAGATGTATTCTTAACTTATATACTGATCTTTCTTCCCATGTTTAACCGATGTGGGATGTGGGACTTTGGTCGCACCTAACAATCCTCCTCTCGAACAAAGTACCACTCTAGCCTCCTCTCAATTGATTCTCATCCGCCTACTCTAGTCTGGTGGAGAGACACCTGAACTCTAAAGCTTTAGGGCGGATCTATCTGCTCATTATCAGATGAAAATGTGTCTCTTCTTGATTAAATCACCTCGCGTTCTGTCTGGGCCTGAAGCTCTGATACCATTTCTAGGTCCCAACTCAACAACAGTAAAAAATAATCAGCGGAAAACAAAACAACATGCAAGATTTATACGTAGAAAACCCCCTTCAATGTGAAAAGTAAAAAACCACGGAACGGATTAGGAGTCCACCCTAAAAACTTATATTATTATTGTTGAGGGTACAAGTAGTATGAGTCAGTCTCACACAGATCTACAAACCCACCAACGATTACACAGAATAATAGATAACAAAAAAGAAGCACAAAAGGGGAAAAATAACACAAAACATGCAGGTCTATTCCAGCAGTGATTTCTTCCGCTCCATAGCACTAATTCACAATCCAACCGGTCATATTGAATCACCTAATGTCCTAAACACTCTATCAAAATTTCAGCACAAACGGATGTCATTTGCCTCTCGATCCAACCTGTTTACACTGACTGTGCTGAAAAGATCCGAAAACCAAAAATCGAAAAATACTCTTTCTGTTTGTATTCTAAAAAATCTTTCTCTCCATTTGTTTTTGTGTATTTTTTTGGTGTGTCCATCTCTTATCTCTAGCCCCATATATATAACCCTAAGGAGATGTTAGAGTGTCAAAGTTATAATCAATAATATATGGGCAGTGTTAAAATGTATATGGGCTATTTAATATTAGTCTGTATATGGGCTAGGGTTTCTAGGGTTTACTTTCTCCCACACTATATATATACACTATTATTGTAATTATAAGATGGAGATTTTGTATTAACACAGTCTAACGTTGACACTCTAACAGGAGATAAAAACCCTAGGTTATAAGTTGGGTTTAATTGGGTTGGACCCTAACAATCTCCCCCTCTAGCCCATCACGGAGAAGATACACTCATGAGATAATCACTTGAACCTCATTCTGGTGAGCTTACTATAAGGCTCAATCTTTTTTCTGGGAACAATTTTAGTCAACATATCTGCACTACTTCATTGTAGTAGCTTTACCCGAACCGGTATGTACGAACTTTATTTGATCTGATCACCATTTTTCTATGTGAATGCTCGATCTCCTACTTGTGTAGAACGATCTCAAAATACTGACCTTTTTAGGGGACTAGTAGATTTGTACCACTTTACGGTGCAAACCCTCTTCTTGGTAACGGAGATAGGCAACTATGATAGACAGGACGAGCGACAACAGACCAAGTACAAGCGAAAATATTCCTTGAGTCTGATTTTGAGGTTGTGTATAACTCCTCTACCACGGCCAGCGCCTACCATAACGGCCTCGTTACACGATTGGCTCTTGTACTGTAAGGCTTTGATGAGGCTTTCCCTCAATTCTGAGGACAAAAGTAGTGCGTCATACACACAAAGGATTTTCTTTATATGTGCAAGGAATATTCTTGTCGGTGTGGACTTTCGTCAATTTTATTTCTTTAGTTTCAATCATATCTCGCAACCAATGATATCTCACATCAATATGCTTGGTGTGTGTGTGATACATAGGATTCTTGTTTAAATCCATGGTACTCTGACTATCATAAAATACCACATACTCTTCTTGTTTCAACCCCAATTCTTGAAGGAATCTCTTAAGTCAAAGCATCTCTTTTCTTGCTTCTACTGCTACAATATATTCTGCCTCAGTTGTTGACAATGCTACATTTTTTTTGTAGCTTGGATTGCCATGAAATGGCTCCCCCCTGAAAATGTAAACACATAACCTGAGGTAGACTTTCGGTTATCAAGATCACCGGCCATGTCAGCATCTGTATGACCTTCAAGTATAGGTTTTCCACCTCTATAACACAAACTTAAAGTAGGCGGACCTCGCAAGTATCTGAAAATCCACTTCACTACTTCCCAATGAATTTTACCCGAATTCGATAAATACCTACTCACTGAACCGACAGGATATGAAATATCTGGGCTGGTACACACCATAGCATACATCAAAGAACCATAACACACCATACCTACTCATCAAGAAGGTAGCTTGATCAAGGAGCGGCAAAATGTCATTTGATAGTGAGCAGATAGATCTTTGCCCTAAAGCTCTAGAGTTCAGACTTCTCTCCACCTGACTAGAGTAGGCGGATGGAAGTACTAATGGACAGTGAGATGTGAGATGTGGGAATTTGGTCGCACCTAACAATACCAACATGTTATCCTACACACTTTTGCTCGTACCAACGGTCACAAAGTTATTACCTCAAAAATAATACCTTTAACTAATAATGTTAGGATTGCATGTAACATGGTGAACAGCACATGTGTCTGCATACCAAGAGTTGTCATCATTCTTGTGTTGTGAAACCATATAGGCAATCTGTTCATTTCAGTTATATGTTGCTCACTATAAAATTTTACTGATAGCTGTAAGATCATCCCTAAAATTACAAGTAACAACACATTGACCATATTTTCCACATATTTTGCAGGTAGGTCTAATGGGAGAGAATATTCCACCTCTACTTCTCATGTAGCCATTTATGCCTCTATAATTATTTACGTAATTATTATTTTTACCTCTATAACGTCTCTCTTGACCCTAGAATTGTAAGAGTTATGATTTTTTGGAGTGTTATTATTGTTTTGTGCTTTGTTATCGGTCTTTTGTTGATTGAAATTAGATGAGGTAATGTTTAGGTTTGTCATAGTAGTCTGAAATTAGACAGTTGCTCTAGCATACTCTCAAAAGTTAGAAAAAAAGTCTTGAGGTCTATCCAGCGGAACATGTCATTGCCACCTAGACTCGCGACTATAAAAGTGTAGTATGAGTCTGTCCTGCAATGACTTCTACAAAACATTACAACCAACTAGTACAAGATTGTTATATATATCTTTTATTTTAGTTAGGTAATCTTTCATACTACTAAATCATTTCTCTGTTCTTTAAAACTCATCTTTGTAATAGGGTATCATGGTTTTAGTCTGAGAACTATAAAACATAGAGACTGAGTCCCACAGTGCTTTGGAGGTATCTTCCTCCATGAGCTAAGAAACAATCTCATTCCTAATTGTAGTATACAACTAGCCTGCGAGCAATTAATATTTTGAAACTCAATCTTTGCGGGCCGGATTTTTTACCATATTTCATGTTGAATAATGAATGAGCTTAGATGTACAGTACCTTTCACTGAAAATAAATAAATTGAGTATCTTTCCTATTATAATGGATAATATCATGGTCTTCAAAAAAAATTGATTTGTCGAAACAAACAACATTATATTTGCTACTAGTGTGGTTAATTTGTGTTCTATAAATGGTAGTTGCACAAAAAAAAAGAACGTCTGAGTTTATTGATTCATGATTAGGTCTGTTATCGGTCCGGTTCGGTCCGGGTTTTAAAGAAACCGGACCGGACCGCTAAACTTATCGGTTTGGACCGGACCGGACCGCTAAGCTTTCGGTTCTAATTTTTAGAACCGAACCGAACCGCTAAGTTTTCGGTTCGGTTCGGTCCGGTCCGGTTCGGTTCGGTTCCGAGTTCGGTTCGGTCCGAGTTCGGTCCGGTCCCGTTTCGATCCGGTTTCGGTCTGATTCGGTCCACTGAAAAAAAATTAATTAAAAATTGATTTTTAATTTTTTTATTAAAATAAATGATATAAAAACTAAAGTTTATAAGTTGATCTTTCATTTTTCTTAAAAAATTGGTAATTAACCATTAATTTTGGTACTATAATTTATAAAAGATATATAATAATAATAAATAATCGGTTTTAATGGTTTTATTGGTCCGATTTCTTATCGGTTCTACCGGTTTACCGGTTTCATCGGTTCGATTCCGTATCGGTTCCTTCGGTCCTATCGGTTTTATCGTTCGATTCCTTATCGGTTCTATCGGTTCGGTTCCTAACCGATTTTTTGTTTCGGTTCCTTATCGGTTTTCGGTCTTTAGAATGGAACCGCGAACTGGACCATTAAGGTTCGGTCCGGTTCTCGGTCCGGTCCTTATCGGTTCGGTCTCGGTCCGGTTCTCGGTTCCGGAGAACCGTTGACAGCCCTATTCATGATCAATATGGGGAATCGGCGTGAGCCATATGTGCTAGAATACCAAATCAGAAAAAAAAAATGAGCAATACTTTGTAAAAGAATTAGTATTTAATTCCGCATATTTGACTATTCTGTATATTTATATACACTTATAGTTTCAGAATCCTATTTATTATGTTATATAGGAAGTGGTGAATTGAAACCACAAATAATTTTCAGTGGAATAAAATTTCACATACAACTAGCACACGCTGAATAGTTGTATACCGGGCCTCAGTTTTTCATTTAATAAAATTGGGTTTTAGCCCGTGTTGGAATCTCAATACCAATATTGGATCCGTTTATAAAACACCGGCTAGGGCAACACACAAAATTTACAATTTGAGTTTGAAAACTTTTGAGTTAAAAACCACCCCTCGTGAACCAATTTTTTTTGGTAATAAAATGCATTAAAATTTTGAAAAAGGCTCATACAATGATTTGTGGCATACCCCAAGATTACAGTAAAATTTGACTAAAACGTCTAGAGCGGAATGAGAGTAACATGAAAACTGATCCGATCCATATAGTAGAAAAGGAAAAATGTCTGATAAAAAATACTAAAATACTGCTAATCTGGTAATTGTCAGCCACAGCCTCCGCAAACTCCTATCCATCAAGATGTGTCGGGTCACGAGCTGCTCTCACCAAATCAATCCCTGCATAAAAAGTAAGTTAATGAGTAATAATTTAGAAGGACCATCGATTCTTGGTGCCATGGAATCTAAACTGAAGATCAGAGAAAATTCGGTGAGACACCATAGAGGCAATGGCAGAAGGGAACCAAAGGTTCTTCGGTTCCTCTCCGTCCAGACATGGTAAATTACCGCGGCGAAGCAGGATCGCCAAATGGAATGGTTTCGAGATTGAGACTATTTTGACGCTTTGCATACCCAAGACTGCCAACAGGAGACGGCAAAGGGGAAACCTCATTTGGTACTAGCATGGGTCCAAATACTCTGAGTGAAATTACAATAAAAAAAATGAGATAAGGGATAGTCTCACTGTCAGAGTTGCAAAGGGCACATTCAGATGGGATGTTGTAATCCCAACTAAGAAGCATGTTTCTGGTGACAAGCTTGCCTTTTATCGCGAGCCAAAAGATGAAGAGTGGCGAGGAATATTGGATTTATTCCAGACTAACCCGGCCCACCCTACTTTAGGGTTGGGCGTACGAATGGCGTGGTATGTATCCTTGATGGAGAAGGAAATACATCCTTCTTTCGCCTTCCAGAAAGGAATATCATTGAAGAGGATATTCGGTGGGGGAAAAGAGGATATGAGAGAATGGATTTCCAACAGATTGGCACGGTCCCGTGCATTCGTCGATCTGATATTGGATGGCCAATTCCAGCTCCCGTTTAGGATGATATCCGATACTCTGAGGATCTTCCCAAGTCTAAAGGCCTTGATGATACTTTCGCCATAATGGGATACTATCGATGAGGGGATGAGCCATGGATCATACCACAATGAGGTACTCGTTCGATTTCTGATTGCCACCCTGCACATTTGACAAGCCAAAGGACGGAGACGAAGGATTTTCCTCCAGATCCGGGAAGGAGAGGATCCTATCTGGAGGTTCCAAATATTATTATTTTTAATTTTTTCCATTTTAATCCAGTCACTCCAAATGGAATGAGAGTTATTCTGGATGATCGACCAAAAGTGTTTTAGGACAGCCGCCTGATTCCAGATTTTTAAGTTAAGAATCCCAAGGCCGCCCTCTAAGGTGGGCAACGTAACCGTGGACCAGGCTACTTAAGTCCTATGGATTTTCATAGCCGATCCGGACCAAAGGAAACGACGGAGATACTGAGTCAATTCTTTTATAATCCTTGAGGGAAGGATAAAAATGGATGACCAGTAAACCTGACCAGCGAATAATACAGACTTAATGAGCTGTAATCTTCCCGCATAAGAGAGGTACTTTGTGGTCCATGATTCAATTCGGGAAATAATTTTATGGAGAATGGGGCGACAATCAGAGTAGGTGAGACGGCTAGTAATAAGGGGCACTCCCAAATATTTAACCGGGAGGGTACCTTCCTGGAATCCCAAGATATTGCTAAGGTCCAAACGGAGAGACTCATTAATGCCAGAGAAGAAAATATGGCTTTTAGCTGAGTTGACTTTTAGACCTGAGAGAATATAAAATTCATCTAAAGCTTCTTTGATAAGAAGTAGGGAATTTACATCTACATGACAAAAAATCATCAGATCATCAGCAAAACAAAGGTTGATGATCTTGAGCTTATGACATTTCCAGTGAAACTGGAAATTTGAATTTTTACTGTTCTCCTTAAGAATGCTGAACAGGACCTGCATGACAAGAACAAAGAGGAAAGGTGAGAGCGGATCTCCTTGCCTTAGGCCTTTTCGTCCTTTAAAGTTGCAATGAGGATCTCCATTGATATTAATGGAGTACGAAGGAGAAGAAATACACTTGATGATCCAAATGATCATTTTATCAAGGAAATGCATCGCTACAAGGATGTCAAGGATTAGATGCCATCAGACATTATCAAAGGCTTTCTTAAGATCAATTTTTAGCGCACCCTTTTTGTCTCTATTGTTGGAGTGGTACCCCTTCAATAGCTCTTGGGATAAAAGTATATTATTTGATATATTCCTTCCTTTTACGAAAGCCGATTGAGAGTTATCAATGAGGTGCAGAAAGGAGATTTTGATCCTGTTGACTAAGATCTTGGAGATGATCTTGTAAGTGACATTACAAAGAGCTATGGGTTTAAAATCGGCAGGCTCAGAGGGGGAGTCGTTTTTGGGGATGAGAGCAATTGAAGTGGAGTTCCAAGAGGCCTCTAAAGAATTAGAATGAAAGAACTCTAGAACACCTTTACAGATATCCGGGCCAACGATGCTCCAATTGGTTCTGAAAAAATAGGAATTGAAGCCATCAGGACCCAAAGCCTTATTACTGTCAATGCAGAATAATGAGGATTTTATTTCATCGCAAGTAATTTCACGAATCATAGAATCCTTATCCATATTGGAGACTCTAGAGGTATGGAGAGAGGAGACGACGTTCAGACCAGGGTAGCCAGCATCATGCCTGGTTCCAAGCGAGTTTTCAAAGTAGTTCACAAAAACCTTTGAAACATTTTCCGGGGTAGAGACGGTTACCCCGCTATCAGTGTTGATAGAAATAATCTTATTACGAAAAAGACGAGCCTTGATGCTATTATGGAAAAATTTGGTGTTTTTGTCACCAAGCTTGATCCAGTTTTCTCTAGATTTTTGTTTGAGGAAGGATTCTTCGGCTCTACTGAGAAAGATAAAATCCTTAGCTGCGTTGCATTCAGTCGAGATAAGAGATGGATTAAGCGGATCAGAAGCCAGGGAGGATTGAGCCTGGAAAAGTCTAGTTTGAGCATTAGCTACACGGGAGCTAATGTCACTGAACTCTTTACGATTGAGTCCTACGAGCTCGGCCTGTAACCGGAATAGTTTTTCCGAGACCAAACTCATCCCGGCATAGGAGATGGGACTATTCCAGCTCTTGCTCACAATATCTTTGAAAAGCGGGTGGGATTGCCACATATTAAAAAAATTGAAAGGTTTTTTGCGCTTAGGGCGAGGGAATCCAATGTTGAGCGTGACAGTAGTATGAGGAGAGGATCGAAAAAACCAAATGAGAAAAAGACATTGGGAATATATCATCCCAAACACGGTTGACAAGGACTCTATCAATCTTTGATAGGATCGGATTATCAGGCTGTTTATTAATCCAAGTGAAATGAAATCCAGTAGATCGGAGATCACTGAGCTCACAATTGAAGCAGCAGTTGTTGAAATCATCAATAGCAGAAGACCAATTGTCGGTGGTTCCAATGCGTTCATTCGGATGTCGAATGGCATTGAAATCTCCAAGCAATACCCATGGAATTAGGTTGTCAACCATGGAAATGGTGGACAGATCATTCTAAATGGGGGATCTATCTACAACATCATTAAAAGCATAAATTGCAGTGAATCTAAAAGAAGCATTGAGATTGTGACACTTAGCTAAACAATGAATGAATTGGAGGGATTCGGATTCTCTAGTTACGGTAATGACACAAGGATTCGAGATGATCCAAATTCTACCTAGATGATGCGAAGAGTGATTTGTAAGGACATGCCAAAAAAGAGCCATATTCCTAAGGATAGACTCGACTTTATACAATTGGACTTTTGTTTCAACTACGATTAATAGGGATATGTTATTGGTAATAATGAAGTCTGTAACATCTTTTTGTCTAACAGGGTCATTTAAACCCTTAACATTCCAAGAAGCAATATTCATAAGCAGAATACTCGTGAACCAACTTCCTCTTCTCACAAACCAATTTCACTTTTTCAAAATCTCTATTTCTTCTAAAATATGTATTTTATCAGGCAGGAAGACACAATTATCGTACTACAATACAACCAAGATAGGGATGACAAACGGATATATACGAATTTTTTTAAAAAACTTATCTATGAACAAAGAGATTCTTATCGGAATTTTTAATTTGTTTGACTTCAAATAATATAATATGTTATAAAAATAAGAATAATATATAATAGATAATGTATATAATAGATAAAAAATAATAATATAATATAAAGAATAAAAAATATAATATATAAAAAATATAAATATTGTTGAACAAAACCGAACCGGATTTTGGAATAAACTATCCGAATTTAGATTTGGATTTGGAGATACTCGATGGAACGAGCCTGGCTGGACTGGAGCAGGAAAAAAAACGGCCCAAACGGTCCAAACCCGACCGGGGGCGGCCACTGTCATCCCTGAACCAAGTTCGATCGAGAACTTTATTGTAGGTCAAGAGGGAATCTGCCACTAAATATTGGTTTTTAAGTTCGAGATCTTGTGAGATTGCTATTATCGTCTTTTCAACGGGTCGATCTCATTTTCCAAAAACAAAACCTGGCTACTCACCTCGGTGCATGATCATCTATTCTTTGGTTTTATGGTAGATTTTTTTAATATAGAATTTCTCATTGAGCCTGTGTCAATCAAGAGATGTCAAACATCGAATTCATCAAAGGGGGCTCGTGTTATAAAAATGTTATTGTGCGGTTTTGAATACGAACCCGATCTTCATTAGAGATGAGCATTTGGAGCTCAAAAGTTATTGATAATACACCAGATCGAGCTTTGGTGTGTGAGTTGCCTCCCATTCCTAATTTTTCATGGACTTATTGGAGTTTCCATATGGGATGTTTGATGGAGGGTTAAGATGGGGTTCTTACCAGGGGCGGATCCAGGATTAAAATTT
Source organism: Limnanthes douglasii subsp. nivea (assembly GCA_036936605.1). Taxonomy (NCBI): domain Eukaryota; kingdom Viridiplantae; phylum Streptophyta; class Magnoliopsida; order Brassicales; family Limnanthaceae; genus Limnanthes; species Limnanthes douglasii. Next base: position 224,404,144 of record JAUPFV010000004.1, on the reverse strand, counting down.
CGGGTGTGCCAAAAATATCATTGAATTAAAAAAAGTTCGAGTAATATATAGTCAAAATACATCAATACACTATTACGACCAAAAATGAAAATATATTTCTAGTTTAAACGTTTTGCATTCTTCTCTTACTCAAGCCTTGAAAGTCCTTGATAATATCTCGATCATTGATTGTAGCAAACACTTCTTTCTCCACAAATGTCACTAAGCGTTCATTAAGCCATGGATTGGACATTTGATTTCTCAACTCATTCTTCATATATTTCATACTAGAAAATACTCGCTCAACACTTGCGGTGGGCACCGGTAATGACAAAGCAAGCTTTAAAAATGTGTACACCAGTCCAAATATTTTTTCTCTTTTGTACGCACAAGAGTCCTACATAGATCTGAGATACTCTTCAAATTGGAAAAATTATCGTTCATCTTCACACACTCAATATAAGTCTCAAGTTGGCTAGACAACTCTTTATCACTAACATCCACAAAGTCATTTGGGTATAATCTTGCCAACCTCACAAGTGAGTTAGTGTCAAAACCTTGAAATGAAGAACAAGGATTCAAACATGCCACACAATTCAAACTGCTGAGGTCCTTGATGATGCATAATGGTTTGAATTAGAAGACAAAATTTTGGATGAAGAACATTTGTAATAGGAATTTATTAATAAACTTATAATAGGGTAGCTCAAATTGAGAATGTTTGTCAGACTTTAGACCCGCAAAAGTATAAATTATGGAAGACTTAAATCAATAAAACTTGAACTTACTTATACTATGCAACAAACCAATATCTATCATTTTTTTATCGCTTATAAATAACCAAACTAAAATAACTTATTATAAAATTAAACTATTAAAATTGTTTTATCACTAATAATGATAAAAATATAATAAATAGACTTATAATCAAATTATAACCATAAAGCTATAGTAAATTTTACCCTATTTGTAAGTTATAATATACAAACTACGTGGTAAAACTATAAAATTCATAATTTTTTTATCAAAAAGTAACAAAAGACTTGTATTCTACTATTACAAAGGTACTTTTATTTAAATATCACAAGTTAAGATTTAAAAATCGATCATATGAAATATAAAACAAGAATTATTGGGAGTTTTGGAGGAGTAAAAAATACGATTTTCATACTAATGTTTTTCGTTTTCGCACCGACGGAACATAAACTCTACCATATTTTTTCGTTTTCGTAACGAAATCGAAACGATGAAATGACAAAAATAACGTTTGATCACTTCGTGACCTAGCACATTTAAGTGATTATTTTTCCGGAAAAAACAGTTAAGAGTATTAAAACTATATATATTGGTATGATTATACTTAAATAAACAAAAATACTAACCTGAATCAATATTCGGGTAGAATGAACAATAAAGAGATTTAAATTATATTTTTCAAAATTCCAATTGAACATGAACATGAACATGATACTAAAGTGCGTGTCTCTTTTGATAATTAAAGTGTGGGGTCGAATTAAAAGTAAAGTGTTTGTACAAACAATTATAATATTAAACATTGAAATCGGACCTAAATTTAAATCGGAAGAAAAAGGTTATACCAATTTTGAATAAAAAAACAAATGATATGTAATAAAATTTTAAAATTAAAGTAAAAAAAAAAATCGGATCAATTTTGAATATACAAATAAAATCAAATTAAACTGTGGACACTCAAGTCTGACATCAAAGTAGAGATCAAAATAGTAACTATAAATTTTACATTTTAAATTTTATGTAGTTGCGTATAGCACATCCTCTCCGTCTTTTGTCCTTTCTGCTTTTGTTTTCTTTTCTTTCTTTTATTTACTTTTACTTTAGACTACTTTTTAGGTTATCTTTAAACTTAGTTTTACTCGCATCATAGTGTTTTTATATGTTTAGATATATTACAACATTCCATATACGTAGTACTTTTAATGATGTTTCTTTTCGAAGTTGAAGTTTAAGTTTAAGTTTAAGTTTAAGTTTAAGTTTAAGTTTAAAAATCCTTTTTTTACTGTAATGTTTGTTCTTCTACGTGATGTACAGCCGATTCAATGATCACTTGATCCAAAAAGTTGGCAAAAAACACCAATGAATAAACAATTCAATACAAAAATAGTCTAAGGTCTTAAGAGTAATAAGTAAAATAGAAAGAAAAAAAAGAGTTCTCTTTTATTGATAAGAACTTATCATTGTCAAGACCTTATATTAATTGAGTAATATTGTTTTTCAACTATCATTGAAACATTTCACGAGATAGATGGATATAATGGAAACACCAAAATATTTTTAGTCTCTCCTGACCCTGCTTAAATAATTATTCAAAATCATTATTAGTTACGTTTTTGGTGGAGATTGAAAAATTACGATTTTTAAAATATAATTTAAATCTCTTTATTGTTCATTCTACCTGAATATTGATTCACGTCAGTATTTTTGTTTATTTAAGTATAATCATATCAATATATATAGTTTTAATACTTTTAACTGTTTTTTCCGGAAAAATAATCACTTAAATGTGCTAGGTCACGAAGTGATCAAACGCTATTTTTGTCATTTCATCGTTCCGATTTCGTTACGAGAACGAAAAAATATGGTAGAATTTACGTTCCGTCGGTACGAAAACGAAAAACATTAGTATGAAAATCGTATTTTCTACTCCTCCAAAACTCCTAATAATTCTTGTTTTATATTTCATATGATCGATTTTTAAATCTTAACTTGTGATATTTAAATAAAAGTTTAAGTTTTAATTACCTTTGTAATAGTAGAATACACGTCTTTTGTTACTTTTTGATAAAACAATTATGAATTTTATAGTTTTGCTACGTAGTTTGTATATTATAACTTACAAATAGGATAAAATTTACTATAGTTTTATGGTTATAATTTGATTATAAGTCTATTTATTATATTTTTATCATTATTAGTAATAAAACAATTGTAATAGTTTAATTTTATAATAAGTTATTTTAGTTTGGTTATTTATAAACGATAAAAAAATGATAAATATTGGTTTGTTGCATAGTATAAGTAAGTTCAAGTTTTATTGATTTAAGTTTTCCATAATTTATACTTTTGCGGGTCTAAAGTCTGACAAACATTCTCAATTTGAGCTATCCTATTATAAGTTTATTAATAAATTCCTATTAAAAACCACCCCTCGTGAACCAATTTTTTTTTGTAATAAAATGCATTAAAATTTTGAAAAAAGGCTCATACAATGATTTGTGGCATACCCCAAGATTACAATAAAATTTGACTAAAACGTCTAGAGCGGAATGAGAGTAACATGAAAACTGATCCGATCCATATAGTAGAAAAGGAAAAATGTCTGATAAAAAATACTAAAATACTGCTAATCTGGTAATTGTCAGCCACAGCCTCCGCAAACTCCTATCCATCAAGATGTGTCGGGTCACGAGCTGCTCTCACCAAACCAATCCCTGCATAAAAAGTAAGTTAATGAGTAATAATTTAGAAGGACCATCGATTCTTGGTGCCCTGGAATCTAAACTGAAGATCAGAGAAAATTCGGTGAGACACCATAGAGGCAATGGCAGAAGGGAACCAAAGGTTCTTCGGTTCCTCTCCGTCCAGACATGGTAAATTACCGCGGTGAAGCAGGATCGCCAAATGGAATGGTTTCGAGATTGAGACCATTTTGACGCTTTGCATACCCAAGACTGCCAACAGGAGACGGCAAAGGGGAAACCTCATTTGGTACTAGCATGGGTCCAAATACTCTGAGTGAAATTACAATAAAAAAATGAGATAAGGGATAGTCTCACTGTCAGAGTTGCAAAGGGCACATTCAGATGGGATGTTGTAATCCCAACTAAGAAACATGTTTCTGGTGACAAGCTTGCCTTTTATCGCGAGCCAAAAGATGAAGAGTGACGAGGAATATTGGATTTATTCCAGACTAACCCGGCCCACCCTACTTTAGGGTTGGGCGTACGAATGGCGTGGTATGTATCCTTGATGGAGAAGGAAATACATCCTTCTTTCGCCTTCCAGAAAGGAATATCATTGAAGAGGATATTCGGTGGGGGAAAAGAGGATATGAGAGAATGGATTTCCAACAGATTGGCACGGTCCCGTGCATTCGTCGATCTGATATTGGATGGCCAATTCCAGCTCCCGTTTAGGATGATATCCGATACTCTGAGGATCTTCCCAAGTCTAAAGGCCTTGATGATACTTTCGCCATAATGGGATACTATCGATGAGGGGATGAGCCATGGATCATACCACAATGAGGTACTCGTTCGATTTCCGATTGCCACCCTGCACATTTGACAAGCCAAAGGACGGAGACGAAGGATTTTCCTCCAGATCCGGGAAGGAGAGGATCCTATCTGGAGGTTCCAAATATTATTATTTTTAATTTTTTCCATTTTAATCCAGTCACTCCAAATGGAATGAGAGTTATTCTGGATGATCGACCAAAAGTGTTTTAGGACAGCCGCCTGATTCCAGATTTTTAAGTTAAGAATCCCAAGGCCGCCCTCTAAGGTGGGCAACGTAACCGTGGACCAGGCTACTTAAGTCCTATGGATTTTCATAGCCGATCCGGACCAAAGGAAACGACGGAGATACTGAGTCAATTCTTTTATAATCCTTGAGGGAAGGATAAAAATGGATGACCAGTAAACCTGACCAGCGAATAATACAGACTTAATGAGCTGTAATCTTCCCGCATAAGAGAGGTACTTTGTGGTCCATGATTCAATTCGGGAAATAATTTTATGGAGAATGGGGCGACAATCAGAGTAGGTGAGACGGCTAGTAATAAGGGGCACTCCCAAATATTTAACCGGGAGGGTACCTTCCTGGAATCCCAAGATATTGCTAAGGTCCAAACGGAGAGACTCATTAATGCCAGAGAAGAAAATATGGCTTTTAGCTGAGTTGACTTTTAGACCTGAGAGAATATAAAATTCATCTAAAGCTTCTTTGATAAGAAGTAGGGAATTTACATCTACATGACAAAAAATCATCAGATCATCAGCAAAACAAAGGTTGATGATCTTGAGCTTATGACATTTCCAGTGAAACTGGAAATTTGAATTTTTACTGTTCTCCTTAAGAATGCTGAACAGGACCTGCATGACAAGAACAAAGAGGAAAGGGGAGAGCGGATCTCCTTGCCTTAGGCATTTTCGTCCTTTAAAGTTGCAATGAGGATCTCCATTGATATTAATGGAGTACGAAGGAGAAGAAATACACTTGATGATCCAAATGATCATTTTATTAGGGAAATGCATCGCTACAAGGATGTCAAGGATTAGATGCCATCAGACATTATCAAAGGCTTTCTTAAGATCAATTTTTAGCGCACCCTTTTTGTCTCTATTGTTGGAGTGGTACCCCTTCAATAGCTCTTGGGATAAAAGTATATTATTTGATATATTCCTTCCTTTTACGAAAGCCGATTGAGAGTTATCAATGAGGTACAGAAAGGAGATTTTGATCCTGTTGACTAAGATCTTGGAGATGATCTTGTAAGTGACATTACAAAGAGCTATGGGTTTAAAATCGGCAGGCTCAGAGGGGGAGTCGTTTTTGGGGATGAGAGCAATTGAAGTGGAGTTCCAAGAGGCCTCTAAAGAATTAGAATGAAAGAACTCTAGAACACCTTTACAGATATCCGGGCCAACGATGCTCCAATTGGTTCTGAAAAAATAGGAATTGAAGCCATCAGGACCCAAAGCCTTATTACTGTCAATGCAGAATAATGAGGATTTTATTTCATCGCAAGTAATTTCACGAATCATAGAATCCTTATCCATATTGGAGACTCTAGAGGTATGGAGAGAGGAGACGACGTTCAGACCAGGGTAGCCAGCATCATGCCTGGTTCCAAGCGAGTTTTCAAAGTAGTTCACAAAAACCTTTGAAACATTTTCCGGGGTAGAGACGGTTACCCCGCTATCAGTGTTGATAGAAATAATCTTATTACGAAAAAGACGAGCCTTGATGCTATTATGGAAAAAATTGGTGTTTTTGTCACCAAGCTTGATCCAGTTTTCTCTAGATTTTTGTTTGAGGAAGGATTCTTCGGCTCTACTGAGAAAGATAAAATCCTTAGCTGCGTTGCATTCAGTCGAGATAAGAGATGGATTAAGCGGATCAGAAGCCAGGGAGGATTGAGCCTGGAAAAGTCTAGTTTGAGCATTAGCTACACGGGAGCTAATGTCACTGAACTCTTTACGATTGAGTCCTACGAGCTCGGCCTGTAACCGGAATAGTTTTTCCGAGACCAAACTCATCCCGGCATAGGAGATGGGACTATTCCAGCTCTTGCTCACAATATCTTTGAAAAGCGGGTGGGATTGCCACATATTAAAAAAATTGAAAGGTTTTTTGCGCTTAGGGCGAGGGAATCCAATGTTGAGCGTGACAGTAGTATGATGAGAGGATCGAAAAAACCAAATGAGAAAAAGACATTGGGAATATATCATCCCAAACACGGTTGACAAGGACTCTATCAATCTTTGATAGGATCGGATTATCAGGCTGTTTATTAATCCAAGTGAAATGAAATCCAGTAGATCGGAGATCACTGAGCTCACAATTGAAGCAGCAGTTGTTGAAATCATCAATAGCAGAAGACCAATTGTCGGTGGTTCCAATGCGTTCATTCGGATGTCGAATGGCATTGAAATCTCCAAGCAATACCCATGGAATTAGGTTGTCAACCATGGAAATGGTGGACAGATCATTCTAAATGGGGGATCTATCTACAACATCATTAAAAGCATAAATTGCAGTGAATCTAAAAGAAGCATTGAGATTGTGACACTTAGCTAAACAATGAATGAATTGGAGGGATTCGGATTCTCTAGTTACGGTAATGACACAAGGATTCGAGATGATCCAAATTCTACCTAGATGATGCGAAGAGTGATTTGTAAGGACATGCCAAAAAAGAGCCATATTCCTAAGGATAGACTCGACTTTATACAATTGGACTTTTGTTTCAACTACGATTAATAGGGATATGTTATTGGTAATAATGAAGTCTGTAACATCTTTTTGTCTAACAGGGTCATTTAAACCCTTAACATTCCAAGAAGCAATATTCATAAGCAGAATACTCGTGAACCAACTTCCTCTTCTCACAAACCAATTTCACTTTTTCAAAATCTCTATTTCTTCTAAAATATGTATTTTATCAGGCAGGAAGACACAATTATCGTAATACAATACAACCAAGATAGGGATGACAAACGGATATATACGAATTTTTTTTAAAAAACTTATCTATGAACAAAGAGATTCTTATCGGAATTTTTAATTTGTTTGACTTCAAATAATATAATATGTTATAAAAATAAGAATAATATATAATAGATAATGTATATAATAGATAAAAAATAATAATATAATATAAAGAATAAAAAATATAATATATAAAAAATATAAATATTGTTGAACAAAACCGAACCGGATTTTGGAATAAACTATCCGAATTTAGATTTGGATTTGGAGATACTCGATGGAACGAGCCTGGCTGGACTGGAGCAGGAAAAAAAACGGCCCAAACGGTCCAAACCCGACCGGGGGCGGCCACTGTCATCCCTGAACCAAGCTCGATCGAGAACTTTATTGTAGGTCAAGAGGGAATCTGCCACTAAATATTGGTTTTTAAGTTCGAGATCTTGTGAGATTGCTATTATCGTCTTTTCAACGGGTCGATCTCATTTTCCAAAAACAAAACCTGGCTACTCACCTCGGTGCATGATCATCTATTCTTTGGTTTTATGGTAGATTTTTTTAATATAGAATTTCTCATTGAGCCTGTGTCAATCAAGAGATGTCAAACATCGAATTCATCAAAGGGGGCTCGTGTTATAAAAATGTTATTGTGCGGTTTTGAATACGAACCCGATCTTCATTAGAGATGAGCATTTGGAGCTCAAAAGTTATTGATAATACACCAGATCGAGCTTTGGTGTGTGAGTTGCCTCCCATTCCTAATTTTTCATGGACTTATTGGAGTTTCCATATGGGATGTTTGATGGAGGGTTAAGATGGGGTTCTTACCAGGGGCGGATCCAGGATTAAAATTTCGGGTGTGCCAAAAATATCATTGAATTAAAAAAAGTTCGAGTAATATATAGTCAAAATACATCAATACACTATTACGACCAAAAATGAAAATGTATTTCTAGTTTAAACGTTTTGCATTCTTCTCTTACTCAAGCCTTGAAAGTCCTTGATAATATCTCGATCATTGATTGTAGCAAACACTTCTTTCTCCACAAATGTCACTAAGCGTTCATTAAGCCATGGATTGGACATTTGATTTCTCAACTCATTCTTCATATATTTCATACTAGAAAATACTCGCTCAACACTTGCGGTGGGCACCGGTAATGACAAAGCAAGCTTTAAAAATGTGTACACCAGTCCAAATATTTTTTCTCTTTTGTACGCACAAGAGTCCTACATAGATCTGAGATACTCTTCAAATTGGAAAAATTATCGTTCATCTTCACACACTCAATATAAGTCTCAAGTTGGCTAGACAACTCTTTATCACTAACATCCACAAAGTCATTTGGGTATAATCTTGCCAACCTCACAAGTGAGTTAGTGTCAAAACCTTGAAATGAAGAACAAGGATTCAAACATGCCACACAATTCAAACTGCTGAGGTCCTTGATGATGCATAATGGTTTGAATTAGAAGACAAAATTTTGGATGAAGAACATTTGTAATAGGAATTTATTAATAAACTTATAATAGGGTAGCTCAAATTGAGAATGTTTGTCAGACTTTAGACCCGCAAAAGTATAAATTATGGAAGACTTAAATCAATAAAACTTGAACTTACTTATACTATGCAACAAACCAATATCTATCATTTTTTTATCGCTTATAAATAACCAAACTAAAATAACTTATTATAAAATTAAACTATTAAAATTGTTTTATCACTAATAATGATAAAAATATAATAAATAGACTTATAATCAAATTATAACCATAAAGCTATAGTAAATTTTACCCTATTTGTAAGTTATAATATACAAACTACGTGGTAAAACTATAAAATTCATAATTTTTTTATCAAAAAGTAACAAAAGACTTGTATTCTACTATTACAAAGGTACTTTTATTTAAATATCACAAGTTAAGATTTAAAAATCGATCATATGAAATATAAAACAAGAATTATTGGGAGTTTTGGAGGAGTAAAAAATACGATTTTCATACTAATGTTTTTCGTTTTCGCACCGACGGAACATAAACTCTACCATATTTTTTCGTTTTCGTAACGAAATCGAAACGATGAAATGACAAAAATAACGTTTGATCACTTCGTGACCTAGCACATTTAAGTGATTATTTTTCCGGAAAAAACAGTTAAGAGTATTAAAACTATATATATTGGTATGATTATACTTAAATAAACAAAAATACTAACCTGAATCAATATTCGGGTAGAATGAACAATAAAGAGATTTAAATTATATTTTTCAAAATTCCAATTGAACATGAACATGAACATGATACTAAAGTGCGTGTCTCTTTTGATAATTAAAGTGTGGGGTCGAATTAAAAGTAAAGTGTTTGTACAAACAATTATAATATTAAACATTGAAATCGGACCTAAATTTAAATCGGAAGAAAAAGGTTATACCAATTTTGAATAAAAAAACAAATGATATGTAATAAAATTTTAAAATTAAAGTAAAAAAAAAAATCGGATCAATTTTGAATATACAAATAAAATCAAATTAAACTGTGGACACTCAAGTCTGACATCAAAGTAGAGATCAAAATAGTAACTATAAATTTTACATTTTAAATTTTATGTAGTTGCGTATAGCACATCCTCTCCGTCTTTTGTCCTTTCTGCTTTTGTTTTCTTTTCTTTCTTTTATTTACTTTTACTTTAGACTACTTTTTAGGTTATCTTTAAACTTAGTTTTACTCGCATCATAGTGTTTTTATATGTTTAGATATATTACAACATTCCATATACGTAGTACTTTTAATGATGTTTCTTTTCGAAGTTGAAGTTTAAGTTTAAGTTTAAGTTTAAGTTTAAGTTTAAGTTTAAAAATCCTTTTTTTACTGTAATGTTTGTTCTTCTACGTGATGTACAGCCGATTCAATGATCACTTGATCCAAAAAGTTGGCAAAAAACACCAATGAATAAACAATTCAATACAAAAATAGTCTAAGGTCTTAAGAGTAATAAGTAAAATAGAAAGAAAAAAAAGAGTTCTCTTTTATTGATAAGAACTTATCATTGTCAAGACCTTATATTAATTGAGTAATATTGTTTTTCAACTATCATTGAAACATTTCACGAGATAGATGGATATAATGGAAACACCAAAATATTTTTAGTCTCTCCTGACCCTGCTTAAATAATTATTCAAAATCATTATTAGTTACGTTTTTGGTGGAGATTGAAAAATTACGATTTTTAAAATATAATTTAAATCTCTTTATTGTTCATTCTACCTGAATATTGATTCACGTCAGTATTTTTGTTTATTTAAGTATAATCATATCAATATATATAGTTTTAATACTTTTAACTGTTTTTTCCGGAAAAATAATCACTTAAATGTGCTAGGTCACGAAGTGATCAAACGTTATTTTTGTCATTTCATCGTTCCGATTTCGTTACGAGAACGAAAAAATATGGTAGAATTTACGTTCCGTCGGTACGAAAACGAAAAACATTAGTATGAAAATCGTATTTTCTACTCCTCCAAAACTCCTAATAATTCTTGTTTTATATTTCATATGATCGATTTTTAAATCTTAACTTGTGATATTTAAATAAAAGTTTAAGTTTTAATTACCTTTGTAATAGTAGAATACACGTCTTTTGTTACTTTTTGATAAAACAATTATGAATTTTATAGTTTTGCTACGTAGTTTGTATATTATAACTTACAAATAGGGTAAAATTTATTATAGTTTTATGGTTATAATTTGATTATAAGTCTATTTATTATATTTTTATCATTATTAGTAATAAAACAATTGTAATAGTTTAATTTTATAATAAGTTATTTTAGTTTGGTTATTTATAAACGATAAAAAAATGATAAATATTGGTTTGTTGCATAGTATAAGTAAGTTCAAGTTTTATTGATTTAAGTTTTCCATAATTTATACTTTTGCGGGTCTAAAGTCTGACAAACATTCTCAATTTGAGCTATCCTATTATAAGTTTATTAATAAATTCCTATTACAAATGTTCTTCATCCAAAATTTTGTCTTCTAATTCAAACCATTATGCATCATCAAGGACCTCAGCAGTTTGATCTGCAAGATCTTGTTCAGTATCACTTAGCTCATCAAACATATCCTTTTGATTATCTTCCATTGCACATTCATTGTTTTGCATCTTATGGTCCGCTACAATCCAGTCTTTGACTACAAGACATACTTCAAGGGTATCGCTAGTCATTCTTGTTTGTTTAGTTGTTTATTGCAGTTTGTTCATACTAAACGCAGAGTCACATGTAACTATAAACATAAGTGTAGAAAAAACCTCATTGGCTAACCTGGAAAGAATAGAAAATTTTGGTTTCTTGGACTTCCATCACATTAAGAGATAAACAATGTTATCATAATTATACATAATTAAATCGTACTCAGTTAGCAAATATTGGGTTAGTCCATAAACATCTTGAGGAGTTGTTGTTGTTGGCATTCTATTTTGTGTTTCGGTTTCCACGTAGTTATTACGAATCCTAATTTGGTTTCTCCCTAGTATTACTACTACGAGCTAAAATTAAGAATGAACTACAATTATTATTCTCATATTTTATAACATAACTATTATACATTTCATAAAAATCAAATATTGCAAAGTCCCGATATTTATTCGCGACCATAAATGGATCATAATTGGATTTCATTTTATACCGGCGTCATAGTATTTGATTGGGGGAGGGGGAGGGGTTAAAATTAGAGATCGGTAAGTTTCAATAACTCGAATATATCCATTGTAATCATATGATCTATTATTATAAAGTTTGTTATGTTCATAAAATAGCTCAACATATATGAAAAAGTGCTAGTTTTTAAGTGGATAAAAAAATACACCAAATTGTGGGATGGGATAAAAATATTAGTTAAAAGTTTCTCTCCATCTCATGCACCATTTTGTGCATACATTAATATCTCATGTAGCATAGAAAGAAAGTTCAGACAAAAACTTTTTTAATTTTATTTTATTTTATTCAAATATCTTATGTTATTTAAATCAAATCTAATTATATTAAGATTTGACTTTATTTAAATTTAAAACATTTATTTTATTTCCTTGTAATCTAATTTAGGATTTTGAGCAGCTATTATATAAAGCCTCATATACCTTAATTTTAAAATAGGTTTTTGGAAAAATATATTTTTATCTCTGAAAATTTCAGTCTTTGTTACCCTTATATCAAGGTTTCATCATGTTACCCTTGAATTAGGGTTTCATCTATTGTTGCTTCTTCTTCTATTTCCGCCGCGTCATCAATTTGGTATCAGAGCCTCAGTTCCTGCTATGGGGCAAACATGTTTCTGAATCCTGATTTCATTTGATTCAAGATGTAAAGAAGAGAACAACATATATGGCCATGAAGATCTCGAAGATTGTTTGGTATGCGGGGACACACCAGGAATTTCGATAGACAATCGTATTGACCAGTTACAGAATGAGTTTAAATTGGCTACCAATCATCGGATCAAAGTAAAACTTGCTTATCGAGATGTTGTCTCAAGTTATGAATAAGTTTTCAAAACCATTTTTTTCATCAATTGGACATGGGGATGTTGTCTTCAGGCTATGAAAAGGTTTTCGAAACTAATTTTTTTTCATCAACTGGATGGCTTCAATGTGACTTCGAATAAGGAACATTCGAGAAGAATTTATCTTATTCCGATAAGGTCAAAAATTATAACTCCCAATGTAACAATTAAAAAATATAAAATAAAATAATTTTGGTTGTTGAGGGTGATGGTGTTGTGAATTCGAGGACGAATTCTTGTCTATCAGAGAAGGATGATGTAACCGAGAAAGAAAGTCCAGACAGAAACTTGTTTATTTTATTTTATTTTATTCAAATTTCTTATGTTATTTAAATCAAATCTAATTGTATTAAGATTTTATTTTGTTTTGTTTTAAAACATTTATTTTATTTCCTTGTAATCTAATTTAGGGTTTTGAGCAGCTATTATATAAAGCATCCTATACTTATTTTGATGTAAGACTTTGATGAATAAAAATTGAGATTTTTCTCTGAGTCTCTGAGTCTTTTTTACTCTCTAACCTAGGGTTAGGGTTTCATATCTATTTTTTTCTTCTTCTAATCTTTCGTCACGCTATCAGTTTGATGATGTAGCGAAGACTCCAGACATATTGGTTTATCGCTCAGGTATCAAAATTGGGTTAAACAAGTACTCAAATGGAAGATATCGACGAGCCCGTTAGAAACCACTTTTAAAATTTTAGCGTTAATTTTATTTATTTATTTATTTTAAAATATTTATTTAATTTTCCTTATTTGGAATTAGGGTTTTGGGTAGTGCTATATAAAGCATACTATTTCCTTATTTTGCCGTCAAACTTTGATGAATATAAATTGAAATTTTTCTCTGAGTCTATGAGTCACTTTTACTCTCTAACTTACAGTTAGGGTTTCATATCCACTATTTTCTTCTTCTAATATTCTGCCACGCTATCAGTTGGTATCAGAGTCATGTTATTCCAGCTACGCAGGTACAAGAATCATGTTCAGGGTACCTCTTTATTTGAGAAGTAGAATAGAGAACGACATCTTCCATTCTACCAACACAATTAGAGGAAGAATCTGCAAGTTTGTAATTGATTCAGATAGTTATGAAAATCTGATTTCGGAGGAGGTTGTTCAGAAACTGGCTATTTATATCTTCGTTGCGTCATCAATATCCCTATGTTTATTTAAATGCATGTCAAGATTAATAACACAATTACGGGTCAAATGAATGGTATGAGTATATTGCATAGAAAATGTATGAGTAGAATATCTAACCGGGGTGCATGAAACATATAAGTGTAAGACAATATGACCAATTTAAATTAGTAAGGGGATGAGACTCGTTAGAGTATCCATTTACGATCAATTCAATGTAAAATAATACATATAATATCGAAACAAATGTTGTTATATCGCTAGTCAAAGAAACTTTCGATGGAAAATTAAAAATTGTATCACTAATGAGTTTTTTTACAAAATATTTTCGTATCTCTTAATTGTATAGATCTATGTGGAATGCGTTATTTTTAGTTGACCATATTTTCCATCCAATTCGAGTATCTTTATCCGTCGAGAAAATAAAAATGATGTGCACTACCAAGGGTGAATATCATTATTTCCTCTATGTATTTACTATCATTGAAAATAACTACATTACATATATTAATACATATGGTTTGATTCCCATCTTGAATAATTTTATAATGATCTATAATTTGGTTTAAGTGTTTTAATTTTCTACTCATGTTGCTAGTGTGGCTATTTTGTTTTCCTGTCGTATTGGATAATTATTTTCCATATATTTTACACATTGCTGTATTATTTTCAGGTCTCTCAATAAAGTGCTCACATACCTAAGATACTGTTTTTCTAGACTTCTAACTAGTGCTAGAGTTACCACTAACATGGGAAGAATTTATTTCGAGGGTTGGATTTTATAGACCAATATCTAAATAATTTTACATATTTACGCGTTCATAATTATTAAAAACATAATTTAAGTATATAGGTCGGGAATGTTGGATACTAGTATTCGGTTGGTTTCCTGGTATCATTGAAAGAATAAAAATAAAAATATGAAACAAGTATTAATATGAAATAGATCAAACACTAACACAAATAAAAGAATAAATAAAGTATACCAAACACTTATAATCACCAATGATCCACTACCAAGCAAACTTAAGTATATCAAATTTGATATATTAAAAATATAAGAACTTTTATTAGATTATAAAAGTAACGTAAATAAATGAGGAGTGAGAATTTAGTGAGGGGGTGTTTGCTAATTATAGATAACTTCCAAAGGCTATCCTTTTTAAAGTATTGTTGAAAGAGGCACCCAGTTACAAAAAAAAGAATCTGTTTTACTACAACGACTACTTTTAAAAAACATTATGGGTAACGAGCGTCAGTTTTGGATAATAGGCGACCATTTAGTCTAACGAATATTTTTTCAAAATACAAGAAACAAGCGTCTATTTATAGAGAAACGGATGGTCGTCTGCGTACAACAAATTTTTTAAAAAAACTCTAACAACGGGGGTCTGTTTATAGCGATACTAGCATTTATTTACCATCAACGAGCATTCATTTCTAAACACAATCACTCATTTTAGAGAAATAAAAGACAAACCTTCAAATATAATCGTTGCTAAAAAACTGGTATTCATAGTACCAGATGATCATTTTAGATACAACTAGATGTTTCTAAAATGGGCATCTGTTATTACAAACGGAACTCTTGCAGCGCAAAGGTTAGTTAAACTCAGTCGTTGTTGACAAACAGATGCCCGTGTGTAGTAGCGGACGCGCGTTTGAGCTACGGGTAGCCATCTGTTACATTTGGATAGTCATTCCCAAAACGGGTTTCTGTTATTACAAATGGATTCCCGTTTGTAATAACAAGGACTTGTTTACCCCAAAAACTAGAATTATGTTTCACTTATAAATATAGAACTTCAAAACTATTTTGTTTCTCAAACCAAACACATTCTCACGCTACTTTTGAAAATTTTCAATAAAATACATTATATTATACTTTTTTCTATATTACCAATAAAAGTTTTGTTTAATTTCTAATGGACTCAAAAACTAGAAAAAAAAAGAGTAAAAGATGTCGAGAAAGCATCCAAATCGAAAACCATATCTAGGGCAACCAATGAAGACGTAGATATGCAAGAAAATTTAAATTTGATATGCAAACATATCCAAGTTATTTTTCAAAAAATGATTAACTTTATACCTGAGATTGGTTAGAATATCTTGACTCATATTTGAAGTCTTTTTTTGTTCCATATATATGTCTTCTACGTCTTCTCCCGGTTGAACCAGATAAGGTTATCTCTATAGCCATCCATTTTTTCTAAAATGACCCATTCTTCTCGTGGTTGTTACGATTTGAATATCAGGAATGTCGCATATCACTCCTTATATTTTTTTTTAAATTCTTCTAAGTATAACCATCTTGATGTTGATTGGGTACCTTAGACACTGGTGGATCATAGATACTACGACGTGCATCTCATATACCCAATATTTTTCCAATATAATGTTGTATGCGAAAGGTGCATCTACAACCATGAATAAACATTATACATTTATCTTATATTCTTGCTTGCCGAGGGTGACATCAAATGTTAGGTAGTCTAGTACAGCTGTATTTGCTCGGTTGAAACCATTGAGGATTCATTGAGTTTGTATGAGTACTTGAGCTCCTCTCATTTTTATAAGTGTCTATGTACGAGATATTTACTGAACTACCGGTGTCAATCATCACCCACTTAAGTTTTACTCCGGCCAGATCCACCGTTATCAATATTTCATTGTTATATTGAGATGTCACTCTGTTAAATTTTCATCTGCAAATGACAACATCCGATATGAATTTTGGTATAAAAAGGAGGATGTTTGTGTTTGATACTAACCTATTTTCGTCTACATATCTCTTTGTCGACCTTTTAAAAATTCTAGAATATGGATCT
Source organism: Limnanthes douglasii subsp. nivea (assembly GCA_036936605.1). NCBI lineage: Eukaryota > Viridiplantae > Streptophyta > Magnoliopsida > Brassicales > Limnanthaceae > Limnanthes > Limnanthes douglasii. The sequence continues at coordinate 224,387,391 of JAUPFV010000004.1, read as the reverse complement.
GCTCTTGAAATCACACATATTGACTGGTTGTTGGTATCCATATCTAGTTATCATTTTTCTTCTTTGGCTAATATAATGGTCTTAATATCTACTGTTTTTTTTCTTCAGATAGGGCATAAGATTTTTATACGACTTTTTCTTATAAACCTTGTATATTCATCTTTTTATTAATTTTTAACAAACTCACTAAGTTTTCTTTTATCCAATAAACTTTGGACTCGATCCTGCAAATCCCAACAATCTCTAGTCGAATGACCTATGTCATCATGGAACTTACAATGTTTTTATATCTTTGATCTTGTGCTCTATGAAACTTCTCTAATCGGTTGTACTTGAAGGTGTCTTTTATTTTTTTCATAATTTTCCATCAACTTTTTTGTTAGATTTATAAAAGGTGCTATTGGACGATAGTCATGTCTTTCACTACGGTTGATGTCGTATTTTTTTATCTTTCCTTATAACATTGAGTCTGATTACTTTTTTACTTAACCGAGATTATTGCACTATTATTTTTAGATGTTTCATTTTTAACCGCAACTGTAATAAAATTTAGTGACATTTTTAACTGCATAGTTTGTTTTGCTTTAAACCACAACTATTACGGTCCAAAACAAACCAAATAGCGTAGTCCCATACATGTAATTGTCGAAAAAAGCCAACTTGTTAAAAATGATATTAAATATGATGTAAATCTCTAAAATGACAAAAAAAACCAACTTCTAGAAAATGTTTCAGGTTTCTTGTCCAGCGTGAATCCTAAAAAATAAAGACACAAGTGAACAACAACAAATTAGAATTCTAATGCAATATGAGATTTTTAGTAAGAGAATACTTTGAAAATTCAACATCTTTTACAAATTTTCTAAAAAATAATTGGGTAATTTTAATAGCTTTGAAAGAAATGAAGAACTGATGAAAGATGAAAGAAGGCTTAGACCGAAAAAAGCTAGAAAATAAAAGAGAGAAAATAAAAATTGTAACTAAATTTCGTCCTAAAAATTCAATTAACGACTCTTTGTTTATCTTTATTTGATCACAAAGCGCCAAGATTATTTTAGGAAATAAATTATCGAAATAAAAGTTCAAAAATAAAATTTTAGTGATAGTTTTTTTAATAAAACGTGATTCTGACGGATTTTACAATTAGTTTAGCATTAATTTATATATTTTTAACATAGGTTTATACAATTTTCCCATCCATATATATATATTTAATTTTTTAGTATTTATTATATTTTGTAGTATTTAATTGATGTTCTAATTATTTCAAAAGGTAAATTTAAATATGGGAATTTTAAATATCTTTACGGATAATTTAAATTACCAATTACTCACTTGGTTTTGAAGTTTAAAAACTTTCAAAATTTATTCATAAAAAGACAAATGCATAAAACCTTAAACAATAATTTATTTTTAATTTTCAAACCCTAACTAAAAATAATAATCTAATATATATATATATATTTTCAGTGATATTTTTGTATTTTTTTCTATTTTTGTAACCAAAGTAAACGTAATTATATTATGCAATTTGAATACAATTTCTTGTTGGTAACCACATTACCCGTAATTTCGCAATTGGAACATAATGTTTTTTCAAACTTATTTCGCAACCAAAGTGTACGTCGCAACTAAAAAAACTAAAAATAAAAATTGAATTTTTTTTTCATGGATCTAGTTTTGTTCGTTTTAAAAAAAATTAATATTATTCGTAAAAGTTATGATTTGAAAGATGTGACAACTTATAAAAAAAAGACATAAAAAATAGAAAGTTATCTTAATCCGTGATTTATCACAAAATAATTATTCGTAATTTATCAAACATTAGGTATAAATAATTTTGATATTGAAAATTATCCAAATTACAATAAATAATAATAATAAAATATAATAATCATAATAAAATATTATATATATATATATATATATATATATTAAATTGTCTATTAATAATATTAGCAAAAGTTGAATCATGATATAAGATTAAAAAGTTGAAACACAATAAGATATAAAGATGTTTTTCGTTAGTTATTCATTTATATTGGTTTTAGGTAATTTTTTTCGTTAGTTATTCATTTTTTAGTATACCCTTACTTCATCATCTTCTTTAATTAATTTGTTTTTCGGTTAGTTATCATGTTTACTCGTATATTTCTAAAGCGATACACGAGAAGCTCATTGATCATTTTCTAAAGCGTTGTATAATTACTGCAAAACAGAGTCTAGAATTTCTCATTCATCAAAACCTCCATACTATTGTTTCTCATCATCTATATTGGCCTGGTTTAGCATTTATCATTTAGCATATATCTTAGTTGGTGAGGTTTGGCATCTATCTCTTAGTACCTATAATAGTTAGCTTGTTTTTAGCATATGTAATTCCCAGATTTTATTACATTTGCGTAGGTTTCGTGTCTATCACTTTGTCTTGGTTACATATCTGCATAGATTTCACATCTATCACTTTTTCCCTGGTTACAAATTTGCATCGGTTTCGCATCTACCATTTTTACCACGGTTACACATTTGCATAGGTTTTGCATCTGTCACTTTTGCCCTGGTTTAATATTTTTATAGATTTCGTCTCTATCACTTATTATACTTCCATTGATTTTGCATAATATACAGTACCGCTTCTATCATAGTTGACTTATTTTTCTTATTTTATTTCTTTTACATGAGAAATGGCTTCAAAAACTTGTTTCCCGAGGCCGCGCCTCTTTGCATTGATAAAATAGATGAAAGAGACAAAAGTAAAATCAGAACACCTAGAAGAATAAAGAAGACACCATTTTATTCCATCTTGATGTTAGCATGTGATTTGAGAAAAAATAAAACGTCTTACAAAAAGAATTTGGATTTGAGTATAGAGATAATAAAAAATTATGATGATGAAAATGAAGCTTTCAAATTGGGGAAATTTTTTTACGCCATACAACCAATGATGTCAAGATAATCTTTGGTTTAAACACGAAAACCATCATATGCTACTACAAGCCAAACACTTTGACCCAAGATATTTAGAAGCAGAAGAAAAAGAAGAAGAAGAAGAAGAAGAAGAAATCCAGTATTATGACGACATGTTATTCTCATGACATGTCAAGAAAAGTTAATAAAAGCCGAGCAATAACGATAACAAATAAAATGATAAATATATGCAATTCCAACTTTCCTTACATTATTGCACTAGTTTCTCATTAGTAAAGGTTTTGCGTCTATTATTTTTGCAAAATGGAGGATAATGTATGGAATATCTGAGAATTTGGTACCCATTCTAGTTTCTATATGGTGGGTTGCTTTAGGTAGTGTCACTTTGACCCATGCTTTGTGAACGAGAGTGATATATGGTGGTACAAACAAGGTTTGAGAGCCACGAGGGCCAATAGGAAAAGGAAACATGGTTGGATTTTGGGAAGCTTGAGGAGGAGCAACGACCAACAAAGGAAGGAGAATTTAAGGGATATAGTTAGAAACAAACCTAACCAGAATGGAAACAAGGCGGAGAAGAAACCCGATACCTTCTTTGATAAGAAGTACCCGAGAATACCAGGCGGTTTCCCTGACCTAAGGGAGACGATGGAGGCCTTGGAGATAGTAGGATATTCAGTAGAGGATGATGTCATGGATGTTGTGAAATGTACGAATATAATAATTTTAAAAAAAAATATAATGAATGGGATTTTTTGAAATTTTAATGAGGAACTGTGAAAAAGAATTAAGGGAAGTTAGAGTATTTAAAATATATAGTCTGTTGGTAGCTTTCGAAAATATAAATATAAAAAGTTAGGATTTTGAAGTCAAGTGGTATATTAAATAAGGTGCATAACTTCTTTTCGGGTTTTTTTCAAGTTTTTAGATAAGAAGATGGGTTTAGTTTCAGATGTTTAACATATTAGTTGTTTTTGTGATGGTTGTTTTCTTTGGTCTAACCTTGTTACACATAAATTGTAGGGAATATTGAAGAATGTAACTAGGCTCAAATTTAAGGCCTAGTTGGAAAAAGAGGAGAAATATTATCAACTAGCTTCCTACAGCATTCAGCTTGTTGCAGGTCATTGTCTAGTGGTCAAAAGGTAATGGGTCATCATCGGTCTTTACGACAATGGAGAGAGAAATTTCATAGATGTTTGTACTAATGCGAGATATATAATGTTTTAAAATAAAAGAATTGGTATGAGAAATGTAAAAAGAAGAACATTATAAAAAAAATGTGATTGTTAGTTTTAATTAAGAGTGTATCATATACCCTCACGTATTGGTTATGGGAACTAGTCATTATATACACGCAACACAACCATCCATCGACCATTCACTTAGAAATCATTCAAAATTTGTAAAATTAAAACTAAATGAAGAATATTTAGTTCTTATACTATTATTAGCAGGTGCATACCTAAGAATATATATTTGGGTTTGAATAATTAAAATAAATATCTTGAACATGCACAATATTTACAAACTTGGCAAAAATATTTTGTTGTATAAAAATTCGATTGTCCACATGCATTACTTATTTTAAAAGATAAAAAAAGTTATAATAGTATATAACGGCCAAAGGCTCAGTGAGGATCACCCAATTTTTTGTTTTATGCATCCTACAAGTATTGAAGTTTTGTGCATCTTTCCATGAAAACATGTTATGGGGAATATCTACAAGATAATGAGGTACAAAATGCCATTATTTGAAGTTGTTGATGTAACTTCAACAAACCTAATATTTTATGTTACTTTTTTTTTACAGGAATTTAGAGAAGTTAGAAAACTACAAATCTGTTTTTAGTTGTCTATGTTCAGTGATGATGGATAAAACTTGAGTTTATAAAAATTAGGAAACTACACATGGCTCATTCTAGACCGAGAATTAAACTTGATGCGAGCTATTAAGTATATATTTCCTATCATAACCTATGCATTATTTAAATGATATATAAGCAAAAATATTATTGTAAATATGAAAATGTTAATGGTGAAATGAAAGGATTTTGAAGATTTATGGGTTTTTGGAACAAAATGGTTGAATTAAAATTCCACAAAGAGTTGAATACACATTATAAACAATAAATAAGTTATTATATATTAATCCAAATCACATCCGTAATGTTATGACTTCTTGGGTAAAACCTTACGATGATTTTTTTCATCACTTACAAATGAGATTTAATAGTTTGGCAACACAACAACCAATTTTTTAATCTATTTAATTAGTTATTTTACTAGTTTTAAAAGAATATATGCCGATATTATATTTTAATTCTTTTATTATTACTTTATAAAGTCAAAAGTACTTAGTTAAATAAATGGTATTATATTAGTTCGACTTAACTCAATTTTGAAATTTGCTTGATCAAAGTTGAAAAATTTCTTTGTTTTCAACATTCAAAAATTTGGAATCATTTGAGAAAAACAACATGGTATGAGTACTTATATATATTTCTTTATATTTAAGTTTTAGTATCGCGAACGATCCTAGACATAAGTTTTAATGGTTATCAGTGTTCTAAATAGATAGGAGTCAGTAGAGAAACATGTGTGTGTTTTCTTTAGAGAAACATGTGTATGTTTTCTTTAGAGAAACATGTGAATTATCTTGTGCAGGTGAACTGTCTATATTAAACAGAAATCATAAGCACATTTCGTTAAGTTCGTATGATTTATTTTGAAACCTTTAGACATAGTTCATGGTTCAATGACTATGCATGAAGATGTTCTTTTAAAAAATAGAATAATCAACAGTTTTATTTGTAGTTACATGTTGAATATTCAAGCGCATATAATAAATAAAATGATATAGATCATATTCATGTGGTAAACCCTAAAAATAATTTATATTATGGGTAAAAAATATCTGAACGATAACCAAAATTTGATAAATTTTAGTTTCCACACATTTATTTAAAATAAATAAGGCTAGTACATGTGGTGCAATAGGTAGCACAACATGAACAAAACTAATCTCATACATAGCTTGTAAAATTTAATAAAAATATAACTCTTAAAAGATAAAAAGTTCCCAAATCTACCCATAACAAGGTCAAAGATAAATTATTTTTAACTAGTTATTTTAAAACTTTCACATTCTTATATTTCTTGCATTGAAAATGTCGTACCAGACGACCATTACGGTTACCATACTGCATCTAAAAGATTTAACGGTGTTGAAAAATAATGGATGTCCATGAGCATAGGCGGAGCTACAGTGGGTGCCATGGGGTCCTAGGAACCCACGATTTTTATAAATATTACATTAATAAGCATAAAAAATACTAAAATACAACTTATCCTAGTGGAAAATGCTGAGGTAGGAACCCATAGGTCATGGGTTCTAAGTCTAACCTCACTCATGCACTTCCTTCCCTTTTTAGGATAAAAAGTTACTTTCGTATCATCAGTTTTCTCATATATCTATGTTCAATTGTTTTTAATGCAATTCAAATTCAAGACTAATTTAATTAAGTTAAATAAATAAATAAAAACAAAAACATTAATCTAATTATATTATCTATGTTCAATTGTTTTTAATGCAATTCAAATTCAAGTAAAAAAAACTAATTTAATTAAGAAAACTAATTTAATTAAGTTAAATAAATAAATAAAAACAAAAACATTAATCTAAGATTGACTAAATATATCTCAATTATCGCATGAGACACTCCGGATAATAGGTTTCAATATTGTTGAATGATATCACTATTGCATTAATCTATGTAATTTTGTGTACGATTTACACCTTTGTGACCAATAATAACAATGACATTAGACCTAACAAATTCAAAATTATAATTTGCTTAATTAATTAATACAATTACAACAAAAAATAATACAATCTCATATTTATTATCGACCTTACATTATTCAATCGAAATAGTTTGACTGTATGTACGTACGATACACGATCATAGTTTTTTATTTTGAACTAAATTTGACCGTTGGAAGTTTATAAAAATGTGATAAATTTATAGAAAGATTATTGTTTAGTAGAGTCATTAAATTATTAAAGTGATCGTAAATTCATGCTTATAACATCTCAACAAACACGCAACATCTTTTCGTATCATAAAAGATTGTTCCCATAAACTGTGCTAAATATTTATGTCAATATGGTCACATTCTAATTATATATTTTTGCATTGTTAATTACTTCAAAAAGTATATATAGTTAAAAAAAATATGCGCACCATTTTTTTTTGTTGAAGATAGAGCAACCAAACATGAACAACAAATATCCACAAATTATAAAGGTGAAAATTTGTGAATCGAGAATAAGACTATCATCCATATACCTAAGATCTAAAATTATATCTCACAACCATGAAAAGAACCCATGATTTTCCTTCTGTTTTGGTAAATCAAGTCATTCACGAGAGCTCAATCACTAATTTCGAACATATTAGATCAATACTTTAGCCTCTCTTTTGTTAAGAAATAAATAGAGAAACGAGAGAAGTAGAAAAAGGAACAAACCGCTAGACAGCTAGGGTTTTGTATTATTCAGAAGTATATCAATTAGTACAGTATACGCTCTTATTTATAATAAAAGAAAGTTAACGGGCTTGGGCTTTATATGGGCTTTATATTCTTAACACCCTCCCTCAAACTTACAATGCAACAGTAATAGGCATTGAGAGTTTGTCACAAAGAAAACGAAACCGCGCTGTGGACTGAGCCTTTGTGAAAATATCAGCAATCTGCAAAGCTGACGGAACATACGGAAGCGAGATGGTGCCGATCTGAAGATGATGTCGAGTGAAATGACAATCTATTTCAATGTGCTTCGTCCTCTCATGAAAAACTGAATTCTTTGCTATCTGCATGGCGCTTTTGTTATCACAATGTAGGGAAGTTAGTTTAGTAACATTAACCCCTATATCTGCAAGAAGCCATCGTAACCAAACAATCTCACATGTGGTGACAGCCATAGCACAATACTCAGCTTCAGTAGACGATCTAGAGACAACATCTTGTTTCTTGCTTTTCCATGATATCAATGAATCTCCAAGAAAAATACAGAAACCGGTAGTAGATTTTCGATCATGAGGATCACTATCCCAATCAGCATCGCTATAGGCACGCAGTTCAAGTGAAGAGGTCGAGGGAAATAAAAGGCTCTGGAACTGAGTGCCACGAAGATATCTCAATATTCGAAGAACAGCTCCCCAATGAACAGATGTAGGAGCAGTAACAAACTGACTGACCACATGAACAGCATAAGCTATATCTGGCCGAGTAACTGTAAGATAGACCAAGCTCCCTACAAGAGTTCGATATAGACTTGGATCTGACAAAGGAACGCCATCAGTCGGAGAATACCGAGCATTGGTTTCAAGAGGAGTATCTACCGTTCTGTTATCAGAAAGCCGCGCTCGTTCAAATAAATCAGATATATATTTTGTCTGAGAGAGAATATAACCTTTTGGAGAGTGAGCCACCTCAATACCTAAAAAATATCGTAATAGTCCCAAGTCTTTCATTGCAAAACGCTGAGCCAAATCACGTTTTAGTGCTGCAATGCCATCAATATCATCACCTGTAATGATCATATCATCTACATATAGGGATAAAATAATTCGTCTTACACTAGTACATTTGATAAACAAGGCCGAATCGTGATTACTAGCAAGGAAACCAAGTTAAGTTATAACCGTAGAGAATTTTTCAAACTAGGCACGAGGAGCTTGTTTGAGTCCATATAAGGCTTTCCTAAGTCGACAAACTTCACCTGGTTGGTGAGCAACACCTAGAGGAGGAGTCATGTAAACCTCCTCATGAAGATCACCATTCAAAAAGGCATTTTTGACATCGAGTTGGAAGATTTTCCACTGGCGAACAGAAGCAACCGCAATAAGAGTACGAACAGTCGTCATTTTTGCCACTGGGGAAAATGTTTCATCATAATCCATACCATACTTCTGTGAATACCCTTTTGCTACAAGACGAGCCTTATATCTTTCAACAGATCCATCAGATTTTGTTTTAATTTTAAAAACCCATCGAGAACCGATTATATGCTTACCGGATGGAGGCTTAACTATATCCCATGTATGAGTTTGGTAAAGAGCAGTGAACTCTTCGACTATTGCATTTTGCCAACGAGGATCAGAAACAACTTCTTTAAACGACTGAGGTTCATATAAATCATGTATTTTTGCTATAAAATAGGCAAAAGGAGCTGAGTAAGAAGAATACGTAAAATCTGGTAGTTTGGTAGACTTACTTGTACGAGTAGATCTTCTAAGGGGTGGAGCTGGTGGTTCACTAAAAGAAGAAGCTGAATCAGGACTTGATGGAGCAGAAGTAGTATCAGTTGTAGTTGATGTCTCAGGAGCTGTCACATCAATATCAATGGGTATGTCGCTATTATTTTCAAAGGGATCAATAGTCTGAAGTTTGGTACTTGTTATATCATGTGATTTCGTTGGAATCGAATAAAACGGGATATGCTCAAGAAAAGTAACATGTCGAGAGACATAAAGTTTCTGACTAGTGGGATCAAAACAACGATAACCTTTCTGTCTAACACCATAACCCAAGAAAACACATATTGCGGATTTAAGGCCCAATTTGTTGCGTTCTACATGAGGACGAAGGACAAAACATGTACATCCAAACACTCGTAAGGAAGAATAATCTGGAAGTTGTCCATATAACTTCTGAAAAGGAGACATCCCTGCATTATGAGTAGTGGGAATTCGATTAATCACATATACAGCAGTATGAATTGCTTCTCCCCAAAAAATAGTAGGAACCTCAGCAGATAAAAGTAAAGAACGAGCAGTCTCAATAAGATGATGATGTTTTCTTTCTGCAACACCATTCTGCTGAGGGGTGTCAGTGCAAGAAGACTGATGTATGGTACCATCAGATGCAAGTAACTGAGTAAAATCATTGGATGTATATTCACCCCCCAAGTCACACCTGAAACATTTTATTACAGCAGAATGTTGAGTCTTAACAAGTGCCCGAAATTCTCTATAAATTCCAAGGAAATCTGATCTCCGTTTCATAAGGTAAACCCAAGTATATCGAGTATAATCATCGATGAAAGAAACATAGTAGGATGAACCACCCTTTGTGGAGACAGGAGATGGACCCAGACATCAGATTGAATAATATCAAACGGAGCAATAGAGGAAGAAATACTTTCATTAAACGGTAACGCCGAAAATTTTGCAAGTTTACAACCACTGCAATCCGAGATATTACAAGTGTTTAGCTGACCTAAAGCACATGTAGAGACTAAAAACTTTAAACGCGATGTGGATACATGTCCAAGACGAGAATGCCAAAGATAAAACTTAGACGATGAAGGATTCAAACGAAACCAAGACAAATCAACACCCGAGGCAGCAATATCAGTCAAATATGTTTTTTCACTATCAACACCATAGACATCCATATCTGTTACTTCGAGTTTCTCCAAAACATAAAGTTCCCTTATTTTACTACCTGTCCCAATCACTCTTTGGGTCTGTTGATTTTGTATAGCACAAACAGAGTCGGAAAATAAGACACAATAACCAGATTTACACAATTGACTAACCGAAACTAGATTCAAAGCAAGGGTTGGAACGTAGTAAACATCAGATAACGATATATGAGGGGTACAAACAGAGCCAATACCCTCCACTGACATTGGTGTAGCACTATCAGACAAAACAGATGTGGGTGAAACATGAGACAACGAAACAAAGTTCGACATGTGAGGTGACATATGATGAGACGCACCCGAATCCAAAATCCACAATGATGAATCAATACCTGAAGTGGAAGACGAGGACATACCCGAATGGTATGCAGATGTAACAAAGTTCTTCTTATCATATTTTCCTATCATGTTCGCAATAAGATCCACAATCTCCACTGTACCAGTTGCACTTTCTTCACTCTTTGTTTTTTTTTTACTTAAACACTCTTGTTTTACTCAGACACACATACCTCACTCTTTTTTTGTGTTTCACTAAGACACATACCGCACTCTCACTCAAATTGTTTTACTCAAACACACATACCTCTCACTCAGATTATTTTACTCAGATACACATACCTCTCACTCAAATTGTTTTACTCAAACACACATACCTCTCAAACACACATACCTCAAACACACATACCTCTAAAACACGCATACCTCTCAAACACACAAACCTCTAAAACACGCATACCTCTCAAACACACAAACCTGGCTCTGATACCATGTTAAGAAATAAAGAGAGAAACGAGAGAAGTAGAAAAAGGAACAAACCGCTAGACAGCTAGGGTTTTGTATTATTCAGAAGTATATCAATTAGTACAGTATACGCTCTTATTTATAATAAAAGAAAGCTAACGGGCTTGGGCTTTATATGGGCTTTATATTCTTAACATCTTTATCGTTCTCAAATATTTTTTGAGTAGTCATTATAAGACCATTAATTGCATGCATTATATCCAATATCACCATCAACTAACCTAATGAGAAATTAAACTTATTTTCTATGAGTGCAATCTTTGATAAATGCATCCACTATTGTGACCTAGTGGCTACAAACATCGATTAGATCACCAAATGGTATTTTCAATAGATCATTCCTAACCATATTTAGGTTTCTATGCTTTTATTTTTTTAAAGATAATTAGTCATTATTACAGAAAATCAAGAAATGTATATTTTAACAACAAAAAAGTACAACTAATTCATCGAACGTATATCCAAAATATTACTCAGATATTAAACAAATCATTTACAAAATACTTAGTTATAAAAACAACTAATCATGCCTGCTTGAATCATCAATCGATCAAACATGTGTTATATAGTAATATATATTTAGTTCAAAAATATCATATATCACAATTAATATATATATATATATATAATAAAAATTATTATGTTATAAAATATCATATATCAATATTATATATATATATATATATTCGAACAAATCAACTACATACAACTTAAATTAATTAATCATAATCAACATACTTGATCTTGAACATATTGCTTATATATCATATTACACACTAATTTAAACATATATTTTAGAATATACTTACATCACATTGAAATGCATGGTAAATAGTGTGTTTTTTTTATGTTTTGCCTCCGTCATATATTTAAGAATATGAGATATTTTTTCATTGAAAAAAAATATGTAACATTATATATGGTAGTTTCTTCTCCAAACAACAAGACTTCGAATACTCGGAATTTCTATCATTCTGGGCAACAGATGAGAAGATATTTCACCATCTTAAAAATATTGCATATAAACATGTTTATCTTTTAGACACATATTCTTTTTATATAGTAATTTAATTTTAAATTCATGATTCAAAATCATGAATTTCCACCTTTTTACATATCAACATATTTCCTTTTTAATTGGAGATCAACTAAAAATAGAATATGAAAAATCACTTAAAATAAAAGAATATTAAAAACACACACACAGGCGGGCGTGTATGCACACACACGCTCATGCACACATGCACACATGCATACGCGTACGCACACACAAATACACATACACATACACACACATACACACGCGCAAGTGTAATACATTCACACACATACAGATATGTATACAATATTACAATACAAACATATTAAATAACTTTTAATATAATCTTTCATTAAACTACTAATCCTCTAAATACACAAAACCAATATTAAAATATTAATGGTGTGTTGAATAAAATCCTTCGACACTAATAACTTAGTTAAGAGATCCACTAATATTAAGTCTGTCTCTATATGCTCTATACTGATTTGAGGACTCTAGACTATTTCTTCAACAAACAAGAACTTAATATCTACATGTTTGGGCACAATTGAACTCGTGTTGTTGTTTGAATATATAAGTGCTAAAATATTATCACAGTATAATCAAAGCGGTCATTCTATCCATTTCGTAATTCGTAGTCATGTGACATAATGAATTTATTGAGTGTTGTCGTGTTCTTGATAAGGTTAGTTCCAAAATTGGTCATTGACCTCTAGACCTCCAAGCATCTTTCCTATGATGGTAGACTACAACTCATTAAGTCGTTTATATTTCATTTACTCAATTGGTCCTCCAATTTCATTTTACCTTTCATAATGCTCAAGGACTTTGATCAAACCTTTCAACACTTCATTTAGTCGGATGACAAAATGAAGCTTTCTATGTCTAAAATTGTATGGAATGGGGTTGCTCTGCCCTCTTTAAAGGGCGAACCTTTGGATTCTAGACCCAAATATCTTGAATCAAGCGCTCATCCTTGAAAACTTATTGTATAATGTATGTGGTAAAAACTTTTCTATTTTGTGTTATTAGATAAAACTAGAAAAAATAATAAACAAAAAAGTTGGAACATAAAACATGGCTCATTTGCTTTCTAGATTTGGAGGAAAACTTTTCGTCTTAGGTCTCTCAAAATGACAATGCACACGATGACAATCAATAATGGAGAATCTACATCATTCTAACACGATGTATAACTCCTCTCCATTTCTCTAGTGTCCCAATATGAAAAAAAAAATTATTTATAACTCAAGACTCGCTAACATTCTTAAAGTCTCGATATCATTTTAGAAAATAGTTAGTGTTGTCGCCTAAATCAGATTGGATAGCTTCAGAAGTCATCACTCTTTAGAATCAAAACAATCAAACAACTCAAAACTCGCTAGCCATCTCAAAGTTTCGATATCATTTTTGATATCAATTATGTGAAGTTTTTTATAAATAAATACTATAAAATATAATTTTTAACTTTAAAAAATAATAATATAAAAATATAAATTGCGAAAGTGATATTTAAATCAAAATAAATTATAATATAATTAGTAATTCAACCATCTTTTTCCATTCACATATATATTTTAAAACTTTAACGCACATTTATTTATTTTAGTATTTATTTTATTTTCAAAACCGTCCTGCTGTTTCCACCAACACAATGTATCAAATAACGTTTAACAATATGTAAATGTATTTGTTTTTGCTCTATTTTATACTTTCGAAACCGTAAAATTCCACCTTCACAATTTTGTTTAACGTATCATATTATATAACAGTAGTAGCATATAATATGAAAGTAATATACAAACACATAAACACATGTTATATAACATTAATCATAGAGATTTACAGCCTATTTAATATAAATATAGAAAGACATGCCTTTTATTTAACTTACATTTCTTAAAGAGAGGTTCAAAAAAATCGCTTGGAATCAATCACAACTTCTATGTCATTTTATTGAATCCATCGCATAACTTTGATGTATGAGTCAGATACATTGAATTTACTAAAGTAACCTCTATAAAGAAAAGCCTTAGATTTTGATGTGACCACACACCACCCACATTAATTTTGTGAAAAACCAAATAATAAAATACTTCTCGCATTTATTTTAATTGCATGATATTTTAATATTACTTTATTATAAATATATATTTAAAATAAACAAAATTATTGAAGCTTGCTTATTTTTATGGATTAATTTATTTACCATAAAACGTAAAATCATCAATAATCAATAATCAATAATCAATAATTTAAAAACCTCTATTAAAATTCATAAGTAATAAAAACTACTTTTTTGGTAACACGTACACTATATAGAAAGAAACAGAATATAATTTTTATTAATTAATGAATGTTACCATAATCTATTATTCAACAATTATTTTGATATTATTATAAAGCTTTCTGGACTTAAATTGAATAATATTTTAGAATTTGAAACAGAAATATATAATAATTTATAGATATCCGTTAAAGTCATCTTGATATAAAAATATAAAATAAATGACTATATGAAAAAGTTTTTTTTTTATTTTCCACCTTGGGCCTTTTATTATAATCAATTGGGTTGATACACACTGCAAATAGCAGCTTCACAAAAGAGAATACAAAACCGAAGCCCATCAAAAACTTTTCATTACTCTCAGACCAAACATCAGTTTCATTCGAAACCCTAGCCTCACAAAACCTTACAGTCGAATCCACCAGTCTTCAGCAGCAGAAAGTAGATGGGAGTCCTCCCAGCAGCTGAAAGCAGATGGGAGTCCTCCCATCTACGCACTTTGTGAAGGTAAAGTTCTGGTTATAGGCGAAAAACCAAGGTTTTGTAGGTTTCTTGGAGCAATTTTGCTCTGTGAGAGCCAGCGTGGGGCTTTCTCCAAGAAACTTAGAGGCCTTTGTGATCGAAGCTTACCAGTAACTATGTTGCTTTTGCCACAGGTGGAGCAACACTCCCTTGACAGACCGATGATCAGAATCCCCGATGCATGTCTCAACCGGATGAAGAATATCCCTTGCATGCAGCAGAATCCAGAGCTTCATTTGACGAAAATCCCAGGTAATCACCAATTTTAACCTTAGTTGTTTCACACATAACTAAATAATGCTTTCACTACTCCCTTGATAGATCGAAGAGTCGAATCCCGAGCTTGCCTCAGAACTATTCGAAGAGAGCACTTGCATGCAGTAGATAACAAAACTGTGATAGACGAAAATCCAGGTAAACTTCTATGTTAATCTTGACTGCGTCGTACATAACCAACTCCTAGACCTTCCAAAAACGTTATAGCCCGTAGTTTGTTAGGGATTTTGGTACCATTAAGAAAAAGATTCTTGTTCAGCTCCTTAGTGTGTTTAACCATCAAATCTGGTGCTGCATTATAATCTCAGAAAACATGTTTTATTCTCATATTGGAGGAGATTATCTTGTAACAACAAGTAATCATACCTTTAAGGAATCATGGAGTCTTGTTAGTTAACAACATTTTAGTCAGGACACTAGAGTATGTTTCAACATCCAGACTGTTAATTCCTTTTTCATAACACAGAAGGAGACCGTCAAGCATAGCTCTGGTCTCTACCACAATGGGACTACCTTTTCCATATGTTGAGCCATAGCTGAGTAGGACAGTACCAGCAGAAACTCTAACCAATCCACCACCTTAGCTTTCACCAGTCCCATCACAAGCCCTGTCAGAGTTAAGTTTATATCTACCAAGCTTATGACACACCCAACTAAGGGAAATAGGAATGTTTGGCCTATCCTACTGATTAAAACAGCCAAACAACAATCCTGTATCCTTATCTTTGTCCCAATGTTTGGGTTTTAGGAATTTAGCACTATCCATGCTAGAGAGAATATAGAGAAAATGACTGATCATACTAGCAGTAAAGATATTTTTGTTTTCAACCTTTTTTTGTTCCTAGCATTCCAGATTACCCAAGCTACCACAGTGGGTATGATGGTACGAATGTGGATTTGCTTGCCCGTAGACCAACACGAGTTTCTAACCATATGAGAGATAGACATGTTTCTGAAAATCTGAACATTAAAATAGGCAGAGAAATAGGACCATACCTCTCATGCTTTATGACACTTAATGAGAACATAATTTACACTTTCAATATTGCAGCAATGTTGACATTTATATACTAACTGCATGTTTCTATTTGCAGTATGGCGTATATCACATCATCATTCCAAAATATATGTGTTTTTATTTATAGTTTTATGACTCTATATATGTTGTGAAAAAAGGTACAACTGACATATTTATGATCTCAGTGTTGCTGTCTTACTTTATTCCGTATACCTAGTTTTTAATTTCAAAAATTGGACCACAAATTAGTTTAATTTTTATGTCATACTTTTATGCCCTACCACATATTCTATTGGGTGAAGTTATTTTCTCCATTATATTTTTTATTTCTTTTATATTTCAAAATAATAATAAAAAGTTATCACTTGTTTTTACTATATTATCCTCATTTTATTTTCTAATTTATAACTTGATGTCATTAACCATTATGAAATCATTATATCAACAAACACATGATTAAAACAAATTTAATCCAACATATATGATTTAGCTTCTAAAATTAAACTCTAATAAAAAAATCAAATTTCTTAAAGATTACTTATAAAATCGGAAGACACCTAAACCAAAGATTTAACACAGAACATCTCCCAATCAACGAACAAGCTAATTTAATCTTGTTTTTTAGTTTTAAATTCATGTAATTTAAAAATCTGTGTTAAAAAAACATATTTTCGAAAATCCCGATTTGTGCAGGTTTTAGCAGAAAACAATTCTTAGATAGCATATAGGAATCTGTTGTTTAGAAAAAAAATACCTGATCTGAGACAACACCTAGGAATCAGGTGTGTTTTTTTATAAAAAAAACACCTGATTCTGAGATAGCACCTCGGAATGAGGTGTTTTTAATATATAAAAAATGCACTTAATTCTGATATGTTGTCTCAGAATTAGGTGCATTCCGTCTGTTTCAATAAATAATGGTGCATTTTTAAGTGATGTTTTTTTTTCAACGAATGATTTCTACCTTAGAGGAATTCGAGAAAAACTGTCGTTGTTTTTCAAGATTAGGAGATAAATCGAATAAGTGGCTAGAGTTTGTTATTTTTCAAGATTTGAAGAGAAATCTGAAGAGGAGACCGTTTTTATAGTGGCTAGGCTAGGTTTAGGGTTTATGGGTGATTGATGGTCAAAAGCTAATACGGCTGGTTGGGTGTGCAGAAGTTAATATGATGGGAGATAGTTGAGATAGGGTAGGAGATAGTTGAGATGGTGATAGAAGTCGGTGGAATTATTGGAGAATGAATGAGTTTGGGGATAAAATAAAAAAGGGTAAGTATATTATTTCCTTTACGGAGGAAATAACAAAATTGAGTTTTTATTTATTAATGAGGGAAATAAAAAATTTGATGAAGGAAATAGCTTCACCATACTCTATTATATTGTTTGTTTTTTTATCACAGTGAATTTTTTTATATTATATATTTATAAATAAACACCCCACCATTTAAGCCAGAAATTGATAATAATAATAATAATAATAATAATAATAATAATAATAAACATAATCGACAATATTTTAACTTATGGATGGGAGAAAACTTCAATCTTTTCAAAAATAAATAAATATTATTTAATAAATATAACGAAACGTATTATTAATTAAGATTTTAAAAAGACTATATTATATCTATACATCATTTTGTTAGATTTTTAATTTTTTTAGGTCAATAGTTTTAACAAAAACATGAAATAACAAACATATATCACCTCTAACCTTTTATTTTTAAACTACCGAGTCAAAAAAATCAAAATTGTTGTACTAAATTACAATGTTTACAGCATTGCAAAAATCTCTAATTTAGACATTGCAAAAATCTTTCATAGTAAATTATATATGTCATTGGATATAGGTGTTCATCATTGTGCACATCCATCGTTTTATTGAAAAAAACACATGATAAATGCTTAAAAATGGTACAATAAAAAAAATGAAGTTCACCTTAAAAATATACGACAATTCTTTATTTCAAGATAAAAATGGCTTGCAATTCAGTTCAACCATTTTTATTCTTTGTTCTTTGTAAGTAATATCAATATTTTGATTTTTGAATGTCTGTGTAATGAACAACTTTTTGGATGCAGAGAAAAATAATTATTGAATGGTAAACCAATTATCATTTTCTAATAGAATTTATTTCATTTCTCTTTGCCTATAAGTAAATTAGTCATTTTTGGGTTCGATATGAATTATATTCTAGATTTTTAATTCAAAAAGATCAAGATTGAGATTGAGAACTATTTTTTTACAAAATGAAATATAAGCAAATATGTTAGGACAATAACTTAGTTCCACTTATTCTTGCGTATGTGTTTTGATTATCAACATTTTTTTAATAATCATTTTTTGTACCTCTGCATCACATGGGTTCAAGCAATTAAATGTATAATTTTTATCGGATACTAACGATGAAATACTTCGTATTCACAAATGTCCAGCGCAGATGTGCACGAAATTTCGTATGATTGTGTTTTCACTATCTTGGTAATTCATCTCTCCTTTGCTTTGATATTTTATTGTTTTTGACTTGTTTGTTCCCAATTTTGTATTTTGATGGTCACGTGTGTTCATCAGTCATATATCTATCAGAATTTGTATTTTTTTG
This sequence comes from Limnanthes douglasii subsp. nivea, assembly GCA_036936605.1. Lineage (NCBI taxonomy): Eukaryota > Viridiplantae > Streptophyta > Magnoliopsida > Brassicales > Limnanthaceae > Limnanthes > Limnanthes douglasii. The sequence continues at coordinate 224,368,419 of JAUPFV010000004.1, read as the reverse complement.
TATAAAAAGTGTGAATTGTATTAAAATAAAAGGTTCTTACAAGAAGGTCCAAGATGGCCTGATGCAAATATTCCAATAGAGATTACAAAATTAACCAGTCTATTACAAATAATCGAAAGAATTATAACGGAAAACTTATTTTGGTTCCATGGAATCGATACCGGAGGTCTGAGAGGATTCGGTGGGCAATACTCGAGTTTTGTGACGGGTTGTTGTTGTATATGAGGGCATTCTGTTCCTTCCAAATGTGGTAGATGATTACACAGAAGGCTACCCTCCAGATATGAGAGAGGATTCCGTTATCCCACCTGCATGTTTCTTCAATCCAAGCATTCCAGTTTGAGGGAGAGGTGGGGATTTTCAGTTTCCTGTAGATGTTGTCCCAGATGATGGAGGCAAAAGGACAGGAGATGATGATGTGGTCGAGATTCTCCATGTTTTCAGAGCACATAACACAGTCTGGAGGTGTGTCCAAGCCCTAACTAATGAGCTTATCACGAGTGGATAACTTGTTTTGAATAGCCATGCAAGAGATGAAGTAGTGTCTCATAATTGAGTACTTATTCCAAGTGAGAGGTCCTCATGGAATTTTGGTACCGGAGGACCTGATGGCAGAATAGGTGTTGCTGATGGTGAAGATGGGTTTGGACTTATTAGGAGTCCAGAGGAAGGTGTCCTCCGAGTTGTTGGGAGGCGGGAGATTAGAGATGGCTGATCGGATTTCTTTTAAGTGAGAGAGTAAATGTCTGTTCTAAGCTCTAGCATTGGATGGCCATTGCCAAGAACCGTTTGCATTGAGGTCAGATACCCGGGAGATGTTTCTTAGGCGGGCTATGCTGGCGATTCCATCGTCGAAACATTTAATTAGCGAGGAAGGGAATAACTATGGGTTGTGCAAGATTGATGTATTAGATCCATTCCCAATTTTAACCGTGTAGAGGTCAGCAGCACGAGGTCTGAACTTCAGGATTTTTCTCCAACCCCAACTTGCATTGGGAGGGATGGACATGGTCCAGAGTTTTTTATTTTTTATTTTTCCGCGACTGTCCACCTGGTCCATATTGAGCTTGGGCTTTTTGTTAATATGGACCAAAAGAATTTTAGGGCGGCCGCCTGATTCCAAATTTTTAGGTTTGGGATCTCAAGGCTGCCCTCGTCTTTGGGCAAGGAAAGCTTGTCTCAGGATACTTTAGCCCTCGAGATTTTCATGTCTGATCTTGACCAGAGGAATATTCTGAGGAGATGAGAGAGTTCCTTAAGAAACCCGAGCGGGAGGATGAAAATGGAGGACTAGTAGACTTGGCTGACAAAAAGAACCGATTTTATAAGCTGGAGGCGACCTGCGTAAAATAGGTTCTTCGTTGGCCAAGAGTTTATGCGACTTGTGATATTTTCAAAAAAGGGGCGGTAGTCATTGTAGGTGAGCCTGGAGGTGATGAGTGGAACTCCCAAATAACGAACCGGAAGGGTGCCTTCGCTGAAGCCCGGAATGCTGAGGATAGCTCCTTTTGCGGCAGGGGAGGTTCCTGAAAGGAAAATCTGGCTTTTTTCTAGGGTTGAGGTCAAGCCCGGGGAGCGTGGAAAACTCCTTTAACCCTTCTTGGATAAGCATGGCTGAAGAAGCATTGGCCCGGCAGAAGATCATTAGGTTATCCGCAGAGTAGAGGTTGATAATCTTCAGGGAGTAATATTAAATTGTAGTAAACCACAATCAAACAACTCAAACGAGTCAAAATATGATTGACTAAATATGTCTCAATTATCGCATGAGACACTCCGGATAATAGGTTTCAATATTGTTGAATGATATCACTATTGCATTAATCTATGTAATTTTTTGAACGATTTACAGCTTTGTGACCAATAATAACAATGACATTAAACCTAACAAATTCAAAATTATAATTTGCTTAATTAATTAATACAATTACAACAAAAAATAATACAATCTCATATTTATTATCGACCTTACATTATTCAATCGAAATAGTTTGACTGTATGTACGTACGATACACGATCATAGTTTTTTATTTTGAACTAAATTTGACCGTTGGAAGTTTATAAAAATGTGATAAATTTATAGAAAGATTATTGTTTAGTAGAGTCATTAAATTATTAAAGTGATCGTAAATTCATGCTTATAACATCTCAACAAACACGCAACATCTTTTCGTATCATAAAAGATTGTTCCCAAAAATTGTGCTAAATATTTATGTCAATATGGTCACATTCTAATTATATATTTTTGCATTGTTAATTACTTCAAAAAGTATATATAGTTAAAAAAAATATGCGCACCATTTTTTTGTTGAAGATAGAGCAACCAAACATGAACAACAAATATCCACAAATTATAAATGTGAAAAATTATGAATCGAGAATAAGACTATTATCCATATACCTAAGATCTAAAATTATATCTCACAACCATGAAAAGAACCCATGATTTTCCTTCTGTTTTGGTAAATCAAGTCATTCACGAGACCTCAATCACTAATTTCGAACATATTAGATCAATACTTTAGCCTCTCTTTATCATTCTCAAATATTTTTTGAGTAGTCATTATAAGACCATTAATTGCATGCACTATATCCAATATCACCATCAACTCACCTAATGAGAAATGAAACTTATTTTCTATGAGTGCAATCTTTAATAAATACATCCACTACAGACAGGTTGGTGACCTAGTGCCTACAAACATCGATTAGATCACATCGATTAGATCACCAAATGGTATTTTCAATAGATCATTCCTGACTATATTTAGGTTTCTATGCTTTTATTTTTTTAAATATAATTAGTCATTATTACAGAAAATCAAGAAATGTATATTTCAACAACAAAAAAGTACAACTAATTCATCGAACGTATATCCAAAATATTAGTCAGATATTAAACAAATCATTTACAAACTAATTACATATAAAAACAACTAATCATGCCTGCTTGAATCATCAATAGATCAAACATGTGTTATATAGTAATATATATTTAGTTCAAAAATATCATATATCACAATTAATATATATAATAAAAATTATTATGTTATAAAATATCATATATCACAATTATATATATTCGAACAAATCAACTACATACAACTTAAATTAATTAATCATAATCAACATACTTGATCTTGAACATATTGCTTATATATCATATTACACACTAATTTAAACATATATTTTAGAATATACTTACATCACATTGAAATGCATGGTAAATAGTGTGTTTTTTTATGTTTTGCCTCCATCATATATTTAAGAATATGAGATATTTTTTCACTGAAAAAAAATGTAACATTATATATGGTAGGTTCTTCTCCAAACAACAAGACTTGCAATACTCGGAATTTCTATCATTCTGGGCAACAGATGAGAAGATATTTCACCATCTTAAAAATATTGCATATAAACATGTTTCTCTTTTAGACACATATTCTTTTTATATAGTAATTTAATTTTAAATTCATGATTCAAAATCATGACTTTCCACCTTTTTACATATCAACATATTTCCTTTTTAATTGGAGATCAACTAAAAATATAATATGAAAAATCACTTAAAATAAAAGAATATTAAAAACACACACACAGGCGGGCGTATATGCACACACACACGCCCGTGCACACATGCACACGCGTACGCACACACAAATACACATACACATACACACACGCAAGTGTAATACATTCACACACATACAGATATGTATACAATATTACAATACAAACATATTAAATAACTTTTAATATAATCTTTCATTAAACTACTAATCCTCTAAATACACAAAACCAATATTAAAATATTAATGGTGTGTTCAATAAAATCCTTCGACACTAATACCTTAGTTAAGAGATCCACTAATATTAAGTCTGTCTTGATATGCTCTATACTGATTTGAGGACTCTAGACTATTTCTTCAACAAACAAGAACTTAATATATACATGTTTGGGCACAATTGAACTCGTGTTGTTGTTTGAATATATAAGTGCTAAAATATTATCACAGTATAATCAAAGCGGTCATTATATCCATTTCGTAATTCGTAGTCATGTGACATAATGAATTTATTGAGTGTTGTCGTGTTCTTGATAAGGTTAGTTCCAAAATTGGTCATTGACCTCTAGACCTCCAAGCATCTTTCCTATGATGGTAAGCTACAACTCATTAAGTCGTTTATATTTCATGGTCAATTGATCCTCCAATTTCATTTTACCTTTCATAATCCTCAAGGACTTTGAGCAAACCTTTCAACACTTCATTTAGTCGGATGACAAAATAAAGCTTTCTATGTCTAAAATTGTATGGAATGGGGTTGCTCTGCCCTATTTGAAGGGCGAACCTTTGGATTCTAGACCTAAATATCTTGAATCAAGCGCTCATCCTTGAAAAATTATTGTATAATGTATGTGGTAAAAACTTTTCTATTTTGTGTTATTAGATAAAACTAGAAAAAATAATAAACAAAAAAGTTGGAACATAAAACATGGTTCATTTGCTTTCTAGATTTGGAGGAAAACTTTTCGTCTTAGATCTCTCAAAATGACAATGCACGCGATGACAATCAATAATGGAGAATCTACATCATTGTAACACGATGTGTAACTCCTCTCCATTTCTCTAGTGTCCCAATATGAAAAAAAAAATTATTTATAACTCAAGACTCGCTAACATTCTTAAAGTCTCAATATCATTTTGGAAAATAGTTAGTGTTGTCGCCTAAATCAGATTGGATAGCGTCAGAAGTCATCATTCTTTAGAATCAAAACAATCAAACAACTCAAAACTCGCTAATCATCTCAAAGTTTCGATATCATTTTAGATATCAATTATGTGAAGTCTTTTATAAATAAATAATATAAAATATAATTTCTAACTTTAAAAAATAATAATATAAAAATATAAATTACGAAAGTGATATTTAAATCAAAATAAATTATAATATAATTAGTAATTCAAACATCTTTTCCATTCACATATATATTTTAAAACTTTAACGCACATTTATTTATTTTAGTATTTATTTTATTTTCAAAACCGTCCTGCTGTTTCCGCCAACGCAATGTATCAAATAACGTTTAACAATATGTAAATGTATTTGTTTTTGCTCTATTTTATACTTTTGAAACCGTAAAATTCCACCTTCACAATTTTGTTTAACGTATCATATTATATAACAGTAGTAGCATATAATATGAAAGTAATATACAAACACATAAACACATGTTATATAACATTAATCATAGAGATTTACAGCCTATTTAATATAAATATAGAAAGACATGCCTTTTATTTAACTTACATTTCTTAAAGAGAGGTTCACAAAAATCGCTTGGAATCAATCACAACTTCTATGTCATTTTATTGAATCCATCGCATAACTTTGATGTATGAGTCAGATACATTGAATTTACTAAAGTAACCTCTATAAAGAAAAGCCTTAGATTTTGATGTGACCACACACCACCCACATTTATTTTGTGAAAAACCAAATAATAAAATACTTCTCGCATTTATTTTAATTGCATGATATTTTAATATTACTTTATTATAAATATTATATTTAAAATAAACAAAATTACTGAAGCTTGCTTATTTTTATGGATTAATTTATTTACCATATAACATAAAATCATCAATAATCAATAATCAATAATTTAAAAACCTCTATTAAAATTCATAAGTAATAAAAACTACTTTTTTTGGTAACACGTACACTATATCGAAAGAAACAGAATAGAATTTTTATTAAGTAATGAATGTTACTATAATCTATTATTCAACAATTATTTTGATATTATTATAAAGCTTTCCGGACTTAAATTGAATAATATTTTAGAATTTGAAACAGAAATATATAATAATTTATAGATATCCGTTAAAGTCGTCTTGATATAAAAATATAAAATAAATGACTATATGAAAAAGTTTTTTTTTTATTTTCCACCTTGGGCCTTTTATTATAATCAATTGGGTTGATACACATTGCAAATAGCAGCTTCACAAAAGAGAATACAAAACCGAAGCCCATCAAAAACTTTTCATTACTCTCAGACCAAACACTAGTTTCATTCGAAACCCTACCCTCACAAAACCTTACAGTCGAATCCACCAGTCTTCAGCAGCAGAAAGTAGATAGGAGTCCTCCCAACAGCTGAAAGCAGATGGGAGTCCTCCCATCTACGCACTTTGCTAAGGTAAAGTTCTGGTTACAGGCGAAAAACCAAGGTTTTGTAGTTTTCTTGGAGCAATTTTGCTCTCTGAGAGCCAGAGTGGGGCTTTCTCCAAGAAACTTAGAGGCCTTTGTGATCGAAGCTTACCAGTAACTATGTTGCTTTTGCCACGGGTGGAGAAACACTCCCTTGACAGACCGATGATCAGAATCCCCGATGCATGTCTCAACTGGATGAAGAATATCCCTTGCATGCAGCAGAATCCAGAGCTTCATTTGACGAAAATCCCAGGTAACCACCAGTTTTAACCTTAATTGTTTCACACATAACTAAATAATGCTTTCACTACTCCCTTGATAGATCGAAGAGTCGAATCCCAAGCTTGCCTCAGAACTATTCGAAGAGAGCACTTGCATGCAGCAGATAACAAAACTGTAATAGACGAAAATCCAGGTAAACTTCTATGTTAATCTTGACTGCGTCGTACATAACCAACTCCTAGACCTTCCAAAAACGTTATAGCCCGTAGTTTGTTAGGGATTTCGGTACCATTAAGAAAAAGATTCTTCTTCAGATCCTTAGTGTGTTTAACCATAAAATCTGCTGCTGCATTATGATCTCTGAAAACATGTTTTATTCTCATGTTGGAGGAGATTAGCTTGTAGCAACAAGTAATCATACCTTTAAGGAATCATGGAGTCTTGTTAGTTAACAACATTTTAGTCAGGACACTAGAGTATGTTTCAACATCCAGACTGTTAATTCCCTTTTCATAACACAGAAGGAGACCGTCAAGCATAGCTCTGGTCTCTGCCACAATGGGACTACCTTTGCCATATGTTGAGCCATAGCTGAATAGGACAGTACCAGCAGAAACTCTAACCAATCCACCACCTTAGCTTTCACCAGTCCCATCACAAGCCCTGTCAGAGTTAAGTTTATATCTACCAAGCTTATGACACACCCAGCTAAGGGAAATGGGAATGTTTGGCCTATCCAACTGATTAAAACAGCCAAACAACAATCCTATATCCTTATCTTTGTCCCAATGTTTGGGTTTTAGGACTTTAGCACTATCCATGCTAGAGAGAATATAGAGAAAATAACTGATCATACTAGCAGTAAAGATATTTTTATTTTCCACCTTTTTTTGTTCCTAGCATTCCAGATTACCCAAGCTACCACAGTGGGTATGATGGTACGAATGTGGACTCGCTTGCCCGTAGACCAACACGAGTTTCTAACCATATGATAGATAGACATGTTTCTGAAAATCTGAACATTAAAATAGGCAGAGAAATAAGACCATACCTCTCATGCTTTATGACACTTAATGAGAACATAATTTACACTTTCAATATTGCAGCAATGCTGACATTTAGATACTAACTGCATGTTTCTATTTGCAGTATGGCGTATATCACATCATCATTCCAAAATATATGTGTTTTTATTTATAGTTTTATGATTGTATATATGTTGTGAAAAAAGGTACAACTGACATATTTATGATCTCAGTGTTGCTGTCTTACTTTATTCCGTATACCTAGTTTTTAATTTCAAAAATTGGACCACAAATTAGTTTGATTTTTATGTCATACTTTTATGCCCTACCACATATTCTATTGGGTGAAGTTATTTTCTCCATTATATTTTTTATTTCTTTCATATTTCAAAATAATAATAAAAAGTTATCACTTGTTTTTACTATATTATCCTCATTTTATTTTCTAATTTATAACTTGATGTCATTAACCATTATGAAATCATTATATCAACAAACACATGATTAAACCAAATTAAATCCAACATATATGATTTAGCTTCTAAAATTAAACTCTAATAAAAAAATCAAATTTCTTAAAGATTACTCATAAAATCGGAAGACACCCAAACCAAAGATTTAGCACAGAACATCTCCCAATCAACCAACAAGTTAATTTAATCTTGTTTTTTTAGTTTTACATTCATGTGATTTAAAAATCTGTGTTAAAAAATAACATATTTTCGAAAATCCCGATTTGTGCAAGTTTTAGCAGAAAACAATTCTTAGACAGCAGATAGGAATCTGTTGTTTAGAAAAAAAATACATGATTCTGAGACAACGCCTAGGAATTAGGTGTGTTTTTTTTTATAAAAAAACACATGATTCTGAGACAGCACCTCGGAATGAGGTGTTTTTAATATATAAAAAATGCACTTAATTCCGAGATGTCGTCTCAGAATTAGGTGCATTTCGTCTGTTTCAATAAATAATGGTGCATTTTTAAGTGATGTTTTTTTTTAACGAATGATTTCTACCTTAGAGGAATTCGAGTGGGAGGCTTGGGATCGATTAAGAGTGATATATGAGAGACAATATGATTAGTGGCGCCAGTATCCAAAATCCAAGGACTTGTACTACTAGAATTAACAGACACAATAGTAGATGAAATCAAACCTGTTGCAGACGCATATGCATCAACATTACCATAATTATTGTGATCCAGTGTACTGATTGCTTGTGCTAATTGTTGTATTTGTTAGGCAGTAAACCCTTGAACGATGCTATTAGTGTTGAAACTCTTTGAGATACTGGTATGGATTTCCAATGGGAAAGTGTAAGAATAGTCAGCTATGGTGATAAAAAAATATGATTTTTTTTAAATTGTGGTTTTTTATAAGAATGATAAAATAAATACAATTAAGAATTTTGCTCTGATACCATGTCAAGAATATATAAGTGTGAATACTAGAATGATATTGTCTGCTTTGGGTCAGCCAAAGAACCCTCACGGTTTTGCTTTTGGATGATACTCCCAAAAGGTCTCATACTAGTTGGGATGTTTCATTCACTTATATATTGTATATTATTTTCAGTCTAAGCGATGTGGGACAACTGATCAAGTGAGGGATCGAGTTTATGCTCTAATATTTCTACCGTTGTTATAATAAATACCACGGTTTTTTAGACTCGTGAATATTCGTAATCATATATAGTATTAATATGTAAATATTTTCATTTACGACATGATTAAATCTTTAATTAATTTGGAACAAATTTGGTTTTTATAGCTTTCGATGAAAAATGTTATGATTTGTTTTTAAAAATATTTTTAATATAATAAATTTTGAATTAAAAACTAGATTCTTGATATAAACGATATTAATTTTTAAACATTCATAACTCGTAGATAATCAAATTTCAAAGCAATCTAAAATTTGAAACTAAGATACCTTAAATATATAATATTGGTGAGTTACTATTTAAGTCTCAACCAAAAATTTAATTAAGTATTATTATCCAAAAAATATAAGTTACCAATAGTAAAATGGGTCATATTTTCTACCAAATCACCATCATATATAAAAGCATCAAATACATATATTTTATCTATAATTTTATGATTTAATTTTCTAAAAGTTACTACCTTTTAAATTATAACTCGGAAAAAAAATATCATTGAATTTTTCAAGACGAACAAAACTAGATCATGAATATATATATATATATTCGTGAACTCAATTAATCTTGGTCTCTTGCATCTAGTATTTTTATTTTACCATTTTCTCACATCTAATATTTTCATTTTATTATGGTCTCACATCTAGCATCTAACATTTTCATTTTACCTTGGTCTCGTATCTAGCATCTAACATTTTCATTTTGTTAAGAGTGAGTAAACTTGATCCTTTATCTCATATCGCTTAGACTGAAAAAGAACTTAAAATATATAAGTTAATGAAATATCTCAACGAATTTGAGGCTTTTTGGGAGTAAACCAAGAGCAAAGTCGTGCGGGACTAATCGCTCAAAGCGTACAATATCACATTAGTTGGTGATAGATATATTCTAACATGATATTAGAGCAAAGTTGAAAACTGCGTTCTAAGCGATGCAATGGGTGTATTGAGTGAGGCGGAATGCATCGAATGAGAATGTATGCGGATCAAGTTTAAGAGAGAGTGTTAAGAGTTAATAAACTTGATCTTTCATCCCACATCCCTTAGATTGGAAAATACTTAGAATATATAAGTGAATGAAATATCTTAACTACTAATGTGAGGCCTCTTGGGAGTGAACCATCACTAAAGCATTAAAATAGAGACATATTAAAGGCTAAGCGGATATCAAAATTATTTAAATTACATACCAAACTAAAATTAATCAAACCAAATAGAATTTATTTGGTTACAAATTTTAATAACCAAAAAAACCTAAAACCGAGAAAACCAAACCAATATCTTAACCGAATGCTCATCCCTAGTTTTATCCTTTTGATCAGAGTTTATCGGTTTACAGTCTGACTCCACTATTCGAACCTCATTTTCTAAAAATTCAAAATTTTAATTTTTTTAAAAAAACTATCGAAATTTCATATTCTTCGTCGATCAATACAACCAATCTACATATAATACAACCAATTAATAATATTGATATATCCTGTATTTCAAAAGACGTGTGAGCATTGCGACTAAATTCCAATTCGAATCTTTAATCCTTTATTTAACATTTAATAACATGGTTTTGACGTTGGAAAATAACTCTTTTTTATTTAAAACGGTAAATTAGTCGTTCATGTGAACGAGTTAGAATATTTTTCTGTCTAAATTCATGTATCTTATAAGAATTTATAATGTTACAAAAAGACTAAGATGTAAAATAGGAAAATTAACCGAATTTATATATATATATATATATATTATAGATAATTATCAATATATCACTATTAGTTATATATTTTGAATAAAACAAATAAAAACGTATTATTCACCTATAATAGGTGGATTTTTTTGTCATCTTCAATTGATTTTGCAATATTTTAAAAATTAACAAATCTATTACGAAGCATGATATTCTTTTTTATACACATTAGTTTGGCCTAACCAATCACTTTATGTATATAGCTATCCTGTAATTTAAAATTTGAGATATTAATATTATTTAGAAAAAGTTATAAACCATCATTTCTTAAAATTGAAATATGAACAGAATAGATATTGTTAAAACACCTGTTGCTGCAAGAGTAGTCATAAAACCAATGCAAAACTTATGAGCTAGCCTAGGGGAAAGATTGGAGTCCATCCAGATTCCAGAGCATATGATTTCAACTTAAAAAAGTTTCAAAAAGTCGTAAAGAAGGTCCAATGGGTACCGGGATAAAAAGCTCGATTTGACTTTGGAGGCCGTGTCGGTTGCTTAGTCAGTCTTCTTTCTTTCAGTATCGTCATGCATTTATACTCTTCTTTTGTAGTACTATATTATGTATAAAAAAATGGGTATCTTCGAGGTCGCGAGAAAAAAAAATAACTTTGAAAAAAATAAATAAAAATAATTTATTTAAAGATATAAATTTATTATTATTTATTATTCGATAAATCTATTTATTTATTTATTTATATATATATATATATATATTATTTTGTTCGAATTAGTTTTTTAATTTCTTTTACTCGATTCAATTTTTTATTTTTTTTATAAATGTCGGTGTAACTTTTTTTATGTTTAAATCGGTTTCCCACTAAATGCTATATAATAATACTGTATTTATCAGTTATATATAAACAGTATTTGATAAAAAAATAAAATTTTAGATATATGCAAATATATTTACGATTTCATGATTTTTTAGAATAAAATTGTAAAATAAATAATAAAAATTGTTCATATAAATATTAAGACATATTTCAGAATCACACGTGAAACTTACAAAAATGTGAAAGAATTAGCTAGAGGAAAAAAAATTGGACCAAAAACCAATAAGATAAAAATCAAATAACACTAATATTATCACAATAACTGAGAATCATCCGGTCTAATTTACAATAACGAAAAAAATGGATATTTGCATATTATAAAAATAAGTTGGAATCAAGCGAGAGAATATCGGCCGGACAATTTTGATACCAAAGTATCTCAACGAGACATGATAAAACATATAATGTGAAACTATGGAAACAAGAACGACATGAGAGCCAACAATTATTGAGTTTATTTCTCGTCAAATGTGGTATATTATAGTGCCAAAACACGAATGTCATAGATAATGTATGCTGGTGGGAGGCTAATTCGAAGCCTTCAGAATCTAAGATGGTTAATCATGGACATTTAGTACAAATTTGAGCATCGTACTGACAATTTCTCAGATACCTTGAGTGGAAACATAAGGAGGATATTATTTATGGATTCAACACCGGAATGTCACATAACACAATCCCGGAGAATTTTTAGTCTCCAGTTGATAAGCGTATCTCGGATAGATAACTTATCGTTGATAACAATCTAAAAAATAAAGGATGATAGAATATGTTTTATTTATGCTATATTAATCCGGTCCACCGACAGAGTTAGTGGATGTACAGATGACATTGTATGTGTCTTTAATTATGAACTTTACGCTTCCATTCTTGGCGGTTCAACATCGAACAACATTCCTATTTATAGTTGGAGATTGCATACCTAATTTAATTTGGCCAGTTCCAAAGTCTATCCAAAATGATGTATGAAAACTTGAGATTTGTTTCAACCTAGAATCATTAATTATACTTTGCCCGTAGTGATCTTTTGTCAACCTAGAATTATTAATCATACCAAAAAAGATGTTGGCTCACTATTACCTATCATCACATTGTACATTTTTGCTAGACATGATCTTATTCGTAAGATTTTCATCTAAGCCTATGAGGGAGATAAACCATGATTTATAATATATAAAAAAGTTATTTTTAATATTTTCAGTTTTAATCCAATTACATCGGATAAAGTTGTTGTTATTACTAACAATGGACCACATATATTTTGTTTAAAAAAACATTTATCAGCTTTGTTGAGAAAGGAGGAATTTTGATCTCCGTCGAGATGATAATGGGGTTTGAAGAGTCTAGAGCTACTAGGGATTAAGTTGTAAAAATATCATTTTGGGCATTGGTCACTCGAAAGCTTATATTTTTATATTCATATCAATTAAGACCGCGAATAAAATATTAAAATCGAGTGATTTTTTTGCGAAACTAAACACATACCTTGAACAGATATCATAGTGGTCTAGGTATTTAAAATAATACCGCTATAACCAAGGTGAGTCTGTAACATATTGAAACATTTGAAGTACTTTTTGATATGTATATGAAGGGTGCTAAGATTCAAGATGACCGGTGTGTGATCTGAAGTACGAGAAAAACCATCATAGATGAAATACATTATAATTAAGTCATTATATCATTGTTGACTAAGACACATTCATTTTTTTACAAAATATGGGTACGAGGTTCCTTACTAGTCCAAGTGAATTATAAGCCCGAAACGGAGGTCAAAGAGCTCACACTTATAGAAACATAAATTAAATTTGTTAACGGTTAAATTTTATTGATCATATGACTCTACTTACGAATATCTTTGAAATATCTTAAAGTGACCTAATAGATTCCCCTATCTAACACCGAGACAACTTCCAAACCCGACAGCTGGGATACGAGCTAACGCATCATTAAATCTTGGTAGAAATTAATTTCTACTAGTTTTTGCAATTCTATACCATTTAAATTGGTTACGATTTTTTTTGTTTATTTATAGATAACTCGTTTTTGTTTTCATTTTTCGTAAATCAATTTATACCGGTTTTTGCAAGTTTGTAAATACTAATAATTTTTTTTAATATACATATTTAGATTGATATAAGAATAATTGATAATTTATAAATCATTATTGTTATTTTTTATGAAAATAATGAATACAACCCGTATAATTAAAATGTACATAGAATTCGCTACAAATATATTATTATCTTTGAGTATAATTTCATTTAGGAATGAAAGTTAGTCGGTTTAAAAATAATAAAGACATTAAAATATAAGATCATTAAGATATTATTTTTAATTTATGTCATCTATAATGTTGAATATATTTTTAATTATATCCATAGTAAAATATTATTTTTACAAATTTAATTATGCATAATTTTCGTAAATACTATTTTTATGCGGTGCTCAAGTCAAATGTCCAGTAGTATTCTACGACGTTACAGCTGAATTTCCAATAACGGATCTCCCAGGTGTTCCACCTGAACAGCCAACGGGTTCTTTCATTTTGTGGAGTACAATCGAACCTGTAACAAGATTCTATTAGGATCTACCTAAGAATTTAACATGTACTTCAATAAATTGGAGAGCCTTCAACAAGATTCACCGAGGATCCAGTCTAGATATCAACACGCTTATGCACCGCTGCTAGAAGTTCATCCGACTTATTACCACACAACTTCACCCTTGTATCACCTTCATCAGAACTATGCATTGATATACCTTAATATGAACCAATGAGACACACAAACCACAATAATCATGGAGGGAAGAGAGAATAATATTTCAGCGTAAGTTTACAAAGTTCAATGGAACCTCAGAGAATAAAACCCTCTAGCTCAGCCGAACTCATACTATATTCAATATCCTCAACGGTATCCACTGGCTTTTCCAAACATGAATGGTATAACCGACTCAACATAGAAATGATAGGGGTCAGGACACTATCAGGCTTACCCATTCCTCTTACAAACAAAAGTCAGTTTGATGTTATCTTAGAACATGATAAAGATTTGCTGGATAAGGAATCCGCTTCGGCTCCCCGCATCATGTAAGAAAATCTTCCACTAAACTTCCTCTATCATAATATGGAAAAACACAGTCTTAAAAGAGACCTAAAGCACCATATCGAGAAGTGTAAAAGCAAGATTATATTTTAAGGAGAAGACGACAACAAGAAGTGCGTGATATTTTTAATTAATTTTCAATGCAGCTCCTTGATGTGGTTCAACACACACACCCGATGTGTATAAAAAATTAAGATATTGACAACAACCTTTAGAAAGTAGTTAAATCGTTTTAAAGTTATCAAGTGATATGGGAACCGCATCATATATTGCAAGAAATGGCTAAAGAGATTTTACGAGGATACACTAAGAGCTTTGTGGATACAAATAACAACTTGCAAGACTGTCATGACTTGGTGCCGGTCACGACATACTTACAAGGAATACTGCTTGAACCTCTGTCAAATACCATCATTAAAAAAAAGGAACTCGACTTTGTAATTTTCTGAATCAAATGGAACTTCACATTAAGGCTGAGAAGATCTTTAGAGAAAAAAATCATTAGAAACACAACGTCGAATTATATACTCCTTGTACCATCTTATAACGTAAGTTAATTTATTAATAACGGTGGATCGGTTGAGCTCCAAACCACATTTGGAAACATCTAGGAATAATATGAACCTATTGATATAGTAAAAATCCTAATTAGAGAAGGACATCTATAAGAAACTATAATGATAACATCGATGTCCGATGATAATAATATCCGAACAATGGACTAGTTAGAAAATTCACCAAGAATTTAGGGTTTATTTATGACCATACTCACGATATACTCATGTCTAAAAAGAAGAGAGGTTTGAGACACCTAAATAGCACAAAGAAAAACAAAAACAATGTAAGTTCCATAATGATATCATATATTATACTAAGGATTGGTGGGCATAACACGATTATGTCTATAATAAGATTGATGAAGGAAAAATCTTAAAATTCTTTAAGATAAAAATATAAAAAAATCAAGGCACATATTGGATGACTAAGACCCTGCGCCAAGGTAAGAGATGTAAGATCTGGCAACACCCGATGAACTAAGAATTTTGGAAACCAACACAGTATTTAAATATGAAAATGATCTACATCCTAACAAACAAGCTATTAGAGTCGTCATCGGTGGAGATCCCTTTTCTAAAATCACTAAAAACACAAGGAAGTGACATCTAGTTGAGTTAGAATTCCAACACCATAACCATATTTCCTGGCACCTAGACCGTAATCCAATTCATACCCAATTAAGTGGTTCAACAATACCAATTTGCGAGGAATAATGCCACCGAACGGTGACATTATTCTAATTATAGTGAAACTGACATGAGTAATATCAAACGACTCACGATTGAGTCTTGAAGCTTAACCAACATTACCTATAGGAGTAGATATGATAAGATGACGGGTGCTTCGGTTTTTATTCCTTATCGGCAAAGCTTGACGGTTCGATGCTTGTTCATGATAGTAGAAGCTACCTTGCTCTTCAGACTAAATAATGTTGTATCTACATATCAAATCTCTATCAACAACTTTTTTACCATACAATTTACCAAAACCTACAAAATTATATTGATGAAATGTTGGTTACTAACATTAAAAAACTGGATTATATGGCTGACTTGTTTAAAACCTTCAAAAACTTCAAGGGAGTCAATCTCAAGCTCAATCCAAAAAGTTAATTTTGGTTTTCAGTCAAGAAAATTTGTTAGGTTCATGGTTAGAAATAAAAGCATTAAAGTCGATCACAATCAATTGTTTAACCTAGTCATTATGGACCCTAACAAAATACAAAATAAGTACAAAAAATAGAAATATAAAACCAATTCATTTTTATATCTTCAGAGAGATGTCAACCTTTCTTCCTAGCCTTATGAGGAGTGGAGAATTTCCATTGGACTCAGACATGTGAGAAAGTATTTCATAATATCAAAAAAAAATCTCACCTCACCGGAATCTTTAACCAAGACAAAGTCGAGATAGTCTGAACATTGGTGTTCGTCGCTTAAAAGATAAGATGATACTTTCAAGATCGAATGATAATTATCTGGAAATCATTCCCTTTTTGGAGCATTTTACATAATACATGTGTGTCTCGTAGACTAGGTGGCCCATAGAGTTTGGTGACTACGGTATTCAGTTAGAACCATGAACTAAAACCAAAGCCCAATCTTTGGTGGACTTCTTAACTGAGTTCCAATCCATAAGACCAATAGCCACTAAGGAGTATGCTAAATCAACCTAGCCAGTTCAGACATAGGATGAAATAAAAAACAATCAGGGGCAGAAATATAAGGAACGTCTCTCACATAAGATATCTGACACATTCTATCAAGTTTGGTTTCTCAAAGTTCAATAACAAATGAGAATATGATAATGCAATTGTAGACATTTGGCTGGCTAAAATTTGTAAAGTAAGGCGATTAAAGATACTTTATACTCACAATTGGTGGTTCATGAAGCACTCATATAGGTCAATACTAAAAAATATTCAATCATTTAGTACTTGAAAGAGCTTCGACAACATACAATTTTGTTTAATAATGTTACTTTTAAGCAAGTCCCAGAAATAAAGAATGAATCTCATAATGCATCGAATTACTTAACATGTACGCCATTAACACTTAGATCCATCTCCCAGGTCATACCTTCTATTGCCCTGCCAAAAACTTTATATTTTTAGAAGTCCTGGTAACTGAGAGGGATGAAGTAGAAGATGAGGATTTTCAAACTCCAATTATCAAATATCTAAAATATATACTACTTTGTGAGAGCATAATCGAAATAGGAAAAAATAAAATTAAATCAACATAATTTGTGTGATTATCATACACACTTAACAATAAAGGCCTCACCAAGCCATTGTTACGTGACATCAGCCTTGATGATAGAGGAGCTCCATGATGGAGAATGAAGTTCTCATTATGGATATAAGGTGTTTTAGAAAAGAATCCTTCTATAAGAATATTATTGGTCTACTATAACAATAGATGCCAAGAAAATAGTCAAAAATTATGATACAAGCCAATGATTATCCAACACAATACAAGTCTTAGTCGTGTTACTCAAAATAATATACGAAGCCATTATTTTTTATAAATGGGGCTTGGACATTGTTGGACCCCTTCCGAAGGCTCGGAGAGGAAAAATAATCGTGTACGAGTGAATTAATTTTCCAAACGGGTGGAGGAGCAACTTTTGGTAAACACCTTCCAAGGAAGTTATAAACTTCTTACTCTCCAACATATGTAACAGTTATGGTATACCACAACTCATCATTATGAAAAATGGGACTCAATTTCAAAACAACATGATCATATTGTTTTGTAGAATAAGATTTATTAAGATATTTACTCTTTTCATTTTTATAATTAGGATAATGGACAAGTGGATGTGACCAACATGACTATATATGATGGTATAAAAAACATTTAGAGGGTGTCACGTGAAGTTGCCCAAACATCTTACATGAAGTGCGTTGGTCTTTCAAAAATACCTAACGCTTGACCATGTGAGAAACACTTTTTGCCTTGGTGTCGGGCATAAAACCGGTGATACTAGTTGAAACTATTATACTTTCCTACTGAATTTTAAAATACGAGGAGAGAATTAATTCGGAAGCAAGAAGTTCGAACTCGACGTGATTGAAGAAAAAATGGTTAAAGCGCACCTTCGATCAAAGCATTACAAAAATTTGATGCGCAACAAATATAATTCTAAGGTTTGTTTAGAATATCAGAGGTGGATGATAAGGTTTTCAAGAAGAGTATTTCTCCATGCCAAAGGCAAAATTCTTAAAAAGTTTAGCCTTAATTCGCAAGAGCCCTCCATAATTAAAGCTAAAATAAAATTGGGCAAATACAAATTGTTGAACGAGGAATGGAAATAGATTTGAAACATTTAGAACATCGAGAACTTAAATCTCTTCCATCATCCATAAGGTTTAAATCTTTATTATGTTTCGTATATATAAACAATTTAATATAAATGAGATGTACTCTTTCGTACTCAAGTAGTGTGTGAGGATTTTACTGAGACACATAACTTTAATAAGATTTTACTAGTGATCTAAATGGTGTCAAATTGAGCAATAATTAGACATATCTTCATATACTATTTGCTGCCAAAATCCATATTCGTGTAGTTGATCATTCTAAGAGTCAAAACCAATCCAAAATTTTGAAGTTAATGCTTTAGAGACATTTAACTCTATCCATACTTAACAAACATTATGTTTGACTCTGTGTTTTGAGGGAACCCACGCTTTGAGAGGATGTCTCAGCAGTCTAGTAATATATGATATGGCTTGATCATCATATAAGAACTTTGACAGATTAGGTAATGATATTCAGATGGGGGTGATTAGAGATTCTTTCATTGGATAAAAAAAGGAGACCATTTTAGTAGCCTCTTATGGTAAGCATCTATAGACCATATGTTACGTTTCAAGACTTTTAAAAGATTTGATAGATTGCCAAACTCAATGAATATATATATCTGGGGTCCCAGATTGTGATGTTAACGTCACCATTAAATTTAAATCTATTCATGAATCTCTGGATGTTTGTTAACTGCTGTCTAACATGGAAAAATTTCCCAACTAGAGTGTGTTTGGGTTTTGCTAAAAGTGTAAAGCTGTCTTGTTTGTTGAAGCTGATGGTTGGATGATCATCTTTAGTGAAAGTGATGAGATAGTTTGTTAATCCAGTGGTTTCTTGATGTTTAGAGTTTGTTAATTCAGTGGTTTCTCAGTGTTTGGAGTTTGTTACTTCAATATATGTTTTTTGGTGATTTAGGTTTTGTTGTGTGTGATGCATGCTATCTTTTGTCAAGGAGTTAGACATGGATATAATATTGTTTGGCACATTCGGAATTGACAGAACGAAAACTGCATTGGCTGTTT
Organism: Limnanthes douglasii subsp. nivea; assembly: GCA_036936605.1. Taxonomy (NCBI): domain Eukaryota; kingdom Viridiplantae; phylum Streptophyta; class Magnoliopsida; order Brassicales; family Limnanthaceae; genus Limnanthes; species Limnanthes douglasii. Next base: position 224,348,721 of record JAUPFV010000004.1, on the reverse strand, counting down.
TTAGATTTTATTTTGTTGTAGATTAGACGGTGATGGTTACACGGTGACGAAAGGTGATAAATGACATACAGTTTAATGTCATTTAATATAAAAATAGTTACTTCATAATAAATTATCGTAACATTCATTCATTTATAAAAATTATAATTTATTTATTTCAAAATATTTAGCAATGACGTATCTTGTAATATAATACATATATCATAAACAAAAAAAAATATTAATTAAAAAATATTTGTAATAATTTTTAAATTATTGATTATAGTAATTTTATTTTTTATGGTGAATAAATTAATCCATAAAACTAAGCAAGCTTCAATAATTTTTTATTTGAAATATAACTTTTATAATGAGTTAGTTTTGAAATATCGCACAATTAAAAAGAATTGTGAAAAGGATTTTATTGACAAAATAAATAAACGTGTTGGGTCGCATCAAAATCTATTGTTCTTGAATGTGTCTGACGATGCATTGAAGTTAGGATTGATTCAACAAAATGCAACGCTTTTCTTTATAGACGTTTACTTTTCATAAATTCAATACACATTACTTTTCTTTATAGACGTTCACTTTTCTTTATAACATGATATAGAAGTTGTTATTGAATCACACAAAACGAGGCGATTTTTTTAAAACCTCTTTAATAAATGTAAGTTAAATAAAAAGCATGTGTTTGTATTTATTTTAAATATGTTGTAAATTTCTTTAATTAATGTTAAATAACATGTGTTTGTATTACTCGGCCAACTACGCTATAAAATCCTTTATTTAATTAAAGTTATATGGATACATTAAAAGAAAGTGTGCATGTGGAATTTTACGATTTTGAAAGTATAAAATACAGCAAAAACAAATGCATTACATATTGTTAAACGTTACGTGATACATTGTTCTCCTGGAAACTGAGGGCAGTTTCCAGATGCAATTTCGATTCAGATTTGAAGAATATAGGTCTATAAAATTGTTTTTATATTTTTTTTATTGTTGTTTTTTTATATCAATTTTGACTAGATTATTCTATTTAAGTTTTTTTTTTAATCAAACAATCATTTTATTACTAAAATGAAAGAAAAATACAAATCAGGACTAATTCGAGAAGAAGATACAAAAGGAGGACTAAAAGCCCTAAATCGAAGCCAACCCTAAATCAGAAATTAGAAAACACTTTCACCAACCACTCAATCGACTTCTCCCTTTCCCCTTTCGACAAAACCTTAGACAGCAGAAACCATCAAGGCAATCGCTTCCATATCCCGACGGCAACCAATCAACTCTCCACAGATGAAACCTTACCCAGAGAAAGCTTCCAAGCCAAAGATGGGAACAGAAACCAAAAGCCTCAACCCGGATCGACATAACCTACTCCAAGGCTTTCGAGGGTTGCAATGGCGAGAAGAGGCCGAGGAATGCTACCCACATCAAAGGATTTGTTGACCCGCTCATGAAGAATCCACTTGGAGATCCAATCTGCAGCGGAGTTCTGAATTCGAGAAATATGTTGCAACTTCATAGTAGAAAGGATCAGGCTACGACAAATGCTAGTAATAGGATTATCCAGCTTGCCAAAAGCAAGACAATCAATCAGATTCAAGCAATCTGACTCAAGATCGACAGCATGCCAACCATTCTTTCTGCAAATGAGCAAAGCCTCCATCATCGTCCTACATTCAGCCTGGTAGGGGTCCATTTGGCCATACAGAAAACCGAAGCCCGCAACAATGGCTCCATCCTGGTTTCTGACAATGACACCCCCACTGCCTTCACCAGTACAACTAGAGGCACCATCTACATTCACTTTGAGTCTGTTCCTTTCTGGAGGACGCCACTTCAGGTACCTCACATTTCTTTTCTTTTTGTTAATGCTGATACAATCAAGAGTCAGTCCTGCATTATACACATTAGACCAGTGCTTAGCGTAAAGTTTATTTCCAGCATCAATACCCTTTAAAACCCGGTTGATTCTAGCAGTAGCATTCATAAAATTATCATGACAGCCAGAGAACTTGCATTGATTACGATTGAACCAAATAGACCAGCAAACTAATAGCGGAATAACATGAGTAATGTGAAAACGATTATTAGAAAATCGAAACCAGCAAAAGAAAATATGAGATAAAGTCATATGACGCCTTATAGGGATCTTAAATAAAAAGCCATAGTAATTCCAGATAGGCCAAGCAAACTTACAATTGACAAAGAGATGGTTCATCTATTTGCAACTACATCAAAATTGGCATTTAGATACAATGGTTAGATGCCTGTTAGAGAGGATGCTGATGAGGAAGGATATTCCTTAGGGACATAAGTGTAATTAATAGGGACTAAAGTGATAAGTTCTGTAATTATAGGATTAAATTAGGCTTTAGGAGAAACCGAAGGGTTAAATTGTAAATATATCTATATGTAACCGTTTCTCCAACTAACTCACCTTGCCTATTTAAAGAGGCTGAAGGAGTTATTTTGACCTATGATATATTCAGAAGTACTTTTCACTACTTAAAATTCACTCTGTAGACTTTCTGTTCTTAATTCACTTACTACAACTTTAATTCATACCAAATTGGCGCTAATGAAGTTTTTTAAAAGCTTCCAGCTTAAGAAAGAAAATTTAGAAGGAATTATATTGTGCCAAATTCTTTTGAATAGAAAAAACTTAGTATTTTTGCTCCTAATGTGATCCCAAGTAGCTTTAGAGCTAAATTTTCTGTCTTTAGAAATTTTCCACTCAATGCCATCTTCTTTATCTAGACTGACCTTTTCTTTTTTAATTTGAAGCAGTTGCTCAGGAGACAGGAAATTTTGAAGAGAAACAATATCCCAGCGACCATCAATCCAAAAAGACCTCACCTTAACAGGTAAGTACCAGTTAATAGATGTAGGATTGCTTATAATAGGAGTTTTATCTAACCAGGCATCATACCAGAAATCTACGTTACCATTACCAAGAGACCAAACAATATTAGGCTCAGCCAAATCCTTAATAGAATGCATTCTTTTCCATATGATGGAATCATAAGGCTTTCATTTAGAAATAATAGGGTGAAGTAAAGAACAGTAACTATAATGCATGAAATCAGCCCAAAGACTAGAGTCCTTTCTAAACTGAAACCACAATTTTTTAGAGAAAGTAGATTGGATGTCAGAAAGAGCTTTAACATCCAGCCCACCTTCCTCAAAAGGCCTGCATAACTGACCCCAAGAAGACCAGTGAATAGCATGGTCCAGATAATTAGATCGCCAAAGGAATCTATTGAAACATCTCTCAATTTTAACTAAAATATTATTAGGAATAAGACTGTTCTGCATCCAATAGATAACTATAGGATACAGAACACATTTAATGAGGCTAAGCCTGCCACCAAAAGACAAATTTTTTAAATTCCAAACCATAATTTTATTATGCAATTTATTGACAAGAGGTAAGAAGTGCTTCCTTTTATTGTTGGCAGTAATGGTTATGCCAAGGTAGGAGAAGAGAGCCTGATCAATACTGAATCCAGTTGCAGCTTTCAATCTGGTAACATCATTTCTAAACTTGCAGGAAGTAACAATTGTATTCTTCTCCTTATTGATTAATTGACCAGAAGCTAACTGATATTTTTCTAACAGGTCACAAAGCTTATCAACAGAAGATGGAGAGCTATTAGTGAAAACAATAATATCATCAGCAAAAGCAAGCATAGGGAGAGTATAATCTGATTTCAGGTAAAATTTCATGCTTTTATTACTAGTGAAAAGATTATTAATGCCTCTGCTAAGGCTTCCTCAGCAAGAATGAAAAGACTTGGAGACAAAGGGTCTCCTTGTCTTAAACCATTCTTCTGAGGAAAGAAGCATACACTACTGCCATTAATTAGAATGGAAAGCATGACATTAGAAATGAGACTTTTAATCAGAGTGATAAGACCCTCAGAGAAACCAAAATGCTTTAAAATGAGAAGCACAAAGGCATGAGACATCCTGTCAAATGCCTTTGACATGTCAAGCTTAACCATTATATTACCCTTAGAAGGCCTTCTACCAATATTATGCAACATCTCTTTAGTGATCAAAATGTTATCATGGACTAATCTATTTTTGATAAAAGCACCCTGACATTTAGAAATAATACTAGGCAAATAGGTAGATATTCTGGCATTTAAAAGACTAGAGATCAATCTGTTGAAAATAGAACAAAGGCTGATAGGTCTAAATTGACTCCAATTTATAGGATTTGAACATTTAGGCACCAGACATATGCCAGTAGCAAAAACACCATAGGGGATACTATGACCAGTCAGATAAGAATTTATAGCATTGCATATATCTAATTTAATGATATTCCAACAAGACTTTAGAAAAAAACAATTAAACCCATCGACATCAGGCGCACTATCATTCTTCATGGAAGAAATAGTGCTCCAAATCTCCTCCTGAGTAGCAGGCCTTAGAATATCAATATTGTACCTGTCACCAACCAACTTAGGGATATTGTTAAGCACAGAAGTCATAATAGTTTCATCATTACAGTTATAAACATCAGAAGATAGAATACTTTTGAAATAATTTTCAGCAGAATTAGCAATTTCATTAGGATTAGTAATCCAAATACCATTATCCTTGATACCTTTAATAGCATTCTTTTTCTGCTTATTAGAAACATAGTTTTGGTATAATTTTGTATTACCATCACTGTCCTGTAACCAGGTATTGTAACATTTTTGCCTCCAGAAACATTCCTCATTCCTGAGAGCCAAAATGAGGATGCTATTAGCTCTGAAAAGCTCAGCTTTGGCCTCAATGCTACTATCTCTTTGGTAAGCCAACTTTTTCAATTCAACCTCCTTAGTAGCTTCTTTAACCTTGCTAAAATTATTACCAAACTTATTAGCATTCCAAGTTTTTAGAAACTTTCTGAGGCGCTTTAGCTTAATCCAAAAAACAACATTAGGATCACCCAAACACTGACTATTCCAGTTTTGCTTAACACAGTTTAGAAAATCAGGATTGTTTACCCAGGCATTAATAAACTTAAACTACATCTATTATTGTGAAATATATTGCTCTGAATATGAGAGATAGTAATAAGAAGAAAAGAATGGTCAGAACAAGTTCTGACCATGTGAAAAACCTGAACATTAAGAGTAGAAACCATTGCAGAATTCACTAATACTCTGTCTAAGTGCTTCCAAACTTTATTGTTGCTCCAGGTATAAATAGAACCAGCAAAACCAGGATCTTCAAGGTTACAACTATTAACAGCATCAGCAAAGTCTTCAGCACTAGAAGTATCAAAAGAGGAACCACAAAGCTGCTCATCAGAAGTAAGGATAGCATTAAAATCGCCAGCAACAATCCAAGGCCTATCATCACAGGACAGGAGCTTCATCTCATTCCACAAGTTTTTACGCAACTGCCTTTGGTTCTTAGCATAAATAGAGGTAAAGTAGTAATTGAAGTTATTATAGCTAACCATCATATGCAAGAATTGCTCATGATCAGAGATAGTAGATATACTAACATCATTAGGCCAAAGAACCCAAATTTTATTAGAGCAGTTAGCAACATAGTTAAGGAAACCAATACCATTAGCAATACCCTCAATTTTATCCAACCTAGCCATAGGCTCCTGAAGAGAAACAATCTTCACCTTTTCACTTTGAATAATATGCTTTAGCCTAGATAAGGTTGATTTGTTATTGATGCCACGAGAATTCTAGTTAACAATCTTTATCATTTACAGATAAGGATTTGTTATAGGCTTTCTCTCTTTTACGGAGAGTTTTGACTGATAATCTTTTGTTTCTTTTGTTCTTGTTAGCAGATTTAATCCTGCTGGAGATTAACGAATTGAAGATTTTCTCAGAAGGTGAAGCAGCATTAGGAGAGACATTTTGGCTGCCAAGATTATTAGATGGAGCAAGAGGAGACGAACACTCAGTAAACAAGAAATCATTTTTCTGATCAAGATGCTGAATGGCACCAATAAGCTCAAGATCATTCTCAAGATCCCTCTTTGGAGAGTTAACCTCTCTAATCCTACTAGTCCTACTGTTAGTAGAATCTTTAGGAACATCTTTGGCTGCAACAATAGATTTCAGCCTTCTTTTAACATCTTTAGCAAAATGTTGGTTCTGAGCAACTGTAGGCGATTGTTGATTTGTAGAAACATCATGTAACGAATCTGTTTTTCTTGATTCAGTCAATTTATTCTCAGCAACTGTATTGTTCACTTGCTTCTCTTGCTTATCCGACTTTTCTTTTGAAATCTTTCTAAAATCGTCAATTACATTACCCAAATGATAACAATGAGTGTAATAACTAGGAGCATTTTTATAACTAACTCCCACCCAACAACCAAAATTGGCACCAAACCCTACCCAAATTTTCCTTTTAAGAACCACAGATACATCAACTTTCACAAGGCCAAAGCAAGCATTAACACTAGCCCTATTATACTCAGGAATCACAACCTTATAGACGTTACCCAACGTGGAATAAAGATCATTAACCACATTCTTATTGTACAAGTAATCCGGTAATTTTTCCAGTCTGACCCAAAGAAGAACATTAGAGCATTCATAATTAGGACCACTGTCAGGACACCATCTGACCAGCCTCATCAATTTGCCCTTCACACTCCACAGATTCTTAGACCAGATCTTGATAACATCCTCAATATTACAGAACTCGAACAGAATTTGCCGCGAATCAACAGTCTTGTAACTATAAACACCAGAAAACTTTAACGAACTCATAAAAGAATCTAATTCAACTTTTTTAGGTATCCGAGTGGTAAATTTTCCTAATAGAGTAGTTCTTGATTGTTTTAATAAATGGTCCATAGCAGCTTCAGAGTAATACACCGAATTATGATCATTTGAAATTGAAATTTTCTCAGGCGATGACTCTGTTCTGTTCTCAGGACGGCTTTGCAGAATATCGACAAAAGTTTTCTTCCCATCGAAGACCTTATCCTTGAGAAGAGGAGGGAATTCGGCGAGACTTGGTAACTCTATTATTGGATACTCATCCAATCCAAGAAGAAACAGAGGCAAGAAAACGAAGAAGACGACTTCGAAAACAGAGGCAAGAAAACACACCCAACCAGCGAAGAAGAAGAACCAGGATTAAACCAAGGGAAACAAAAGCAGGAAAAAGGAAGAAAGGGACCGGCGAAGGTCAAAGCTTGACGGAAACGTCTTCAGAAGAAGACAGACTCAGGCACCAAATCTTGGAGCTTTCTTCATCCGTCAGATCTCTCGGCTTACACATTTATTCTATTTAAGTTTTACACTGTAATTCTTTTAGGATTATTGTCTAGATACATTTTCAGTGGTGTCTGATTTTTTATCCCTATATTTTTTCGTAGCAATATGTTTTTCTATTTGTAATTTTAATGGTTTAGGTATAGTTTCAATCATCCGTAATTTTATAACACGTTTTGATATTTATTTAAGTTTGAAAATATATAAAAAAAGTGAATTAAATTATTAATTTTATTATAATTTATTTAGATTTAAGTATTAGTGTCGTAATTTATATATTTATATTATAAAATTTTCAAAAAAAAATTAAAAATTATAATTTATAATGTTTATTTATAAGACTTTTATATTATCTATATTTATATACTTTTTAAATAAAAAAATTGGTTCATATAAATATATGAAATATTTTTCGTGAAAAGTTAAACGCCTAAAACAACACAACCAATTTGGTGCAGGTAAACCAAAATGCATTTCAAAGATTGGTGATTTCTGGCGCTATCCGATTTGATTTGGAGGACCACACCAACTATTCATTAAGATGATATCGAAACTTTGGGATTGTTAGTGAGTCTTAAGTTATAGATAATACGTTTTCCATAGTGGGATACCAAAAAGATTGAGGGTGTCATGCGTCGTTCTACAATGATGTAGATTCTCAATTATTGATTATCATTTTGTACATTTTTATTGCAAGAGACCTAAGACGAAGAATTTTTCTCCCAATTGAGGATGGAAATAAGTCAAGGTTTATGTTTTAAATTTTTTGTTTATTATGTTTTCTAGTATTATCCAATCACATAAAATGGAAAAGCTTTTACCACTTACATTATACCATAAATATTTGAGGATGAATTTTTGATTCCATATATTTAAGTTTAGACAATCAAAGTGGGCATAACAACCCCATTCCATACAATTTTAGACCTAGAAAGCTTCAATATCGTCACCCGACCAATGAAATGTTGAAGGGTTTGACCCAAGTCCTTGAGGATCATGCAAGATAAAATAAAAATGGAGGACCAATTGGCCATCAAAGAGGACCGACTTAATGAGTTGAGATGTTTGGAGTTCTGGAGGCCAATAACCAATTTTGGAACTAACTTTATCAAGAATATGACAACACTCATTGAATTTATTATATCATATGAGTATGAAATCACGGTATGGATAGAATGACTGCTTCAATTATATTGTTATAATAATTTAACGGTTTTATATTCAAACAACAACATAAGTTCAATTAAGCCAAAGCATGTAGATATCAAGTTCTTGTATGTTGAAGAAATAATTCAGAGTCCTCAAATCAGTGTAGAGCACACCAGGAAAAACTCAATGTTAGTGTATCTCCTAACTAAGATATTGGTGTTATATATATATATATATATATATATATATATATATATATATATATATATAATTCGTTCAAAGAATTATAATTAGTTGGTTACTTTTATATATAACTAATTTGTCTCAATGAGTTTTAATAAATTTATTTATATTTCATGTAACTGATTAGTTGGATAAATAACTAATATTTTAGACATATATTTAATGAATTGGTTGAACTTTTTGTTGTAAGATATATATATTTCTTTGTTATTTTTAGGAAAGATTAGTTATCCTTTTGGAAATGATAGCATAGAAACCAAAATATAATCAGGGATGATCTATCGAATATATCATTTGGTGATCTAATCGATGCATTTTTAGCCATTAAGTCACCAACCCGTCTCTCGTGGACGTATTTATTGAATATTGTACTTATAGAAAATACTTTTTATTTCTCATTCGGTGAGTTAATAGTGATATTGAATCACATGCATGCAAATCATGATCTTCTAGTGAGTACTTATATTTTAGAGCCAATAACATTTGATAAGGATAAAAAGAGACTAAATAATCATCTAATATGTTAGGAATTAGTGATTGAGTTCTCATGAATGACTTGATTTACCAAACAAAATGAACATCATAGTTTGTTTCATAGTTGCGAGATATATTTTTAGATTTTTGGTATATGGATGATAGTCATATTCTTGATTCACAAATTTTCACGTTTGTAATCTATAGATATTTGTTGTACATGTTTGGTTTCTCTATTTTTACTGAAAAAATTAGTGACCATATTTTTTTAACTGTATTTTCTTTTTGAAGTAATTAACATTGCCAAAAAATTATAATTAGGATATGACCATATTGACGTAAATGTAGTAGGATCTAGGTGAACAGTCTTTTTACAATACAAAAGGATGTTGCGGATTTGTTGAGATGTTAGAGGGATGCGTTTACGACCACTTCAATAATTTAGCAACTCCACTAAACAATAATTTTTCTATCAATTTACCACATCTTTATAAAGTTCCAACGATCAAATTTGGTTCAAAATAAAATAACTATGGTCGTGTATTGTACATACACACAGTCAAAATATTTCGATTGAATAATGCAAGACGAATAATAAATATAAAATTATACTATTTTTATTGTAATTGTATAAATTAATTAATCAAAATATAGATTTATTTTCATCGTTATTATAGTTACACGTCTGTAAATCATTCAAAAAATTATGTGGATAGATGCAACAGTAAAATCATTCACCAATATTGAAACTTATTATCCTGAGTGTCTCGTGCGATAAGTGAGATATATTCAGCCAATCATATTTTTGACTTGTGTGAGTTGTTTTATTGTGATTTTATTTCAATTTAATATTACTATATCTCTCATCCTCGTTATTATACTATATCTCTCATTCGATATGTCTAAAATAAATATTGTGTTTGTTAAAGATGTTAATTTAATGTATAACAAAACTCCAACAATAACATATATAGTACATAATAAAATACAAAAACTTAAATGAATACGATATACAAATATTAAATCATATATGTATTCACCAATAAACAAAGACCCCAATATGATCAAATTTGTTGAGTCTTTGGTGGTAAATAATTTTTCAAGCACTAGCTTCTTCAGTTTGGTAATACAAAATAAAAGAATATAATTTCAATAACAGTCCATTTAGAAACACATAAATTTATACAAAAAACTTAAAACTTATAAAAATCATACATAAATTAATGTATGCAAAAATAACATAATTAATTTACTTATATGATCAAAATAATTTATGCAAACAAAAAAAAATTTAATATGTTCGTCCGAATGTGAAGGGTTCTCACGTAAAGGTATAAAGATTAAACGGCCAACATTGACCAAAATATACATCATACAGTGATATCGGGTCGTTATCAATAACCCGATGTCAAACAATGTGATCCGAAACCGCCTATCTGGACAAATTTGAAACAACTTAAATTCAAACTATTCTATTTTAAATTAGTCTCTCAAACGCACACTTTTAAGTATATATCTCAGTTTTTTTATATTATCCATCAAATCTACTTTCATGGACATCTATTATTTTTCAACACCGTTAATATTTTAAATACAATATGGTAACCGTAATAGTCGTCTGGTATGATATTTTTAATTCAAGAATTATAAGAATGTGAAATTTTTAATATAACTTGCTTTAAGTAAATTATCTTTGACCTTGTTATGGGTATATTTGGAAAAAAAATATTTTTTAAGAGTTATATTTTTAAGAGAATTTTAAATTCTAGGCATGAGATTAGCTTTGTTCATGTTTTGCTACCAATCGCACCATATGTACTAACATTATTTATTTTGAATGATCGTGCGCAAAGTAATATTTATAACATTTTGTTGATCGTTCAGATTTCTTTCTACCCCTAATATGAATTATTATTAACTTCTACCCATAATTCATCAAGATTAAGGATTTATATCACTTTATTTATTATCTGAGCTTAAATATTTAACATGTAACTACGGATAAAACCGTTAATTATTCTATTTTTTATAGAACATCTTTATGTGTAGTTATCGAACCATGAACTATGTCTAAAAGTTTCCAAAATAAATCATACGAACTTAATGGAATGTGCTTATGATTTATGTTCAAGATAGACATTTCACATGCATAAGATATTTCAGATGTTTTCTAAATAAGACATTCACATGTTTCTCGATTGACTCCTATTTATTTATACAGTCGATAACCATTCAAATTTATATCTAGAATCATTCCCGCTATTAAACATTGAATATGAAGAAATATATAAGGACTCGTAGAACGTTGAGAGTTTAACATACTTTTCTCTAATGATTCCTCAATTTTGAATGTTAAAATTAAGAAATATTTGAATTTTGATTAAGAAAATTTCAAAATTGAGTTAAATCGACTAATATAATGCTTTAATTTAACTGAGTACTTTTAAATTTATAAAATGGAAATTAAAGAAATTAAAATATAATATTTGCATGTATTATTTTAAGACTTGTAAAATAACTATTTAAATATATTAAAAATTGGTTGTTGTGTTGCCCAACTATTGAATCTGATTTGTAATTGATAAAAAAAATTCATCGTAGAGTTTTATCCAAGAAGTCATAACATAATGGATGTCGGTTGGGTTAACATATAATAACTCATTCATTGTTTCTAAGTGTGTGTTCAACTAGTTTTGGATTTTTAATTCAAGCATTTTGTTCCAAAAACCCATAAAATCTTCAAACCATCAACATTTTCACATTTACAATCATATTTTTGCTTATGTATCATTTTCATAACACATATATTATGTTAGGAAATATATACTTGAGATCTCGCATCAAGTTTAATTCTCGATCTAGAATGAGTCATGTGTAGTTTTTTAATTTTTCTAAACTCAAGTAATATTCATCATTACTGAACGTAGACAACTCAAATCAGATATGTAGTTTTCTAACTTTTCTAAACTCATGTAAACAATAGTAACATAGAATAATAGGTTTTGTTGAAGTTATATCAACAACTACAAATAATGGCACTTTGTACCTTGTTTAATTGTAAATATTTCCTATAATATGTTTTTATGGAAATATGCATAAAAATTCAATATATGTAGGAGGATGCATGAAAAAAATCGGATGATCCTCATTGACCCTTTGGTTGTCATATACTATTCTTGTTTTTTTCATAACAAGTATTGCATGTGAGACAACCAACTTTTTATAATAAATAATTTTTTCTGTCAAGTATTGTAAATATTATGTATGTTGAATATATTACTTATAGTACTTCAAATCCGAATATGTATCATTAGGTGTAAAGGTGCTAATAATACTATAAGAACTAACTTTTTTCATTTGGTTCTAAAATGATTTTCTAAGTGAATGACCGACGAGTGGTTGTGTTACCCGTATATAAGGACTAGTTTCCACGCCTCAGGGTATACCATACTCTTAATTGAAACTAACAATCATATTTTTTATGATGTTCTTCTTCTTACATTTTGCATACCAATACTTTTCTTTTAAAATATCATATCTTTCGTATTTGTACACAAATTTATGAAATTTCTCTCTCCATTGTTGTAAAGACAGATGATAACTCTCAATCAAAACGGTCAATTTATTTGGTAAGTTTGTTTTTGTGTAATACTCATGCATGAAAAAAATATGTGTAAATAAGTTTACAATGTATACTTTTTTATATGATCAAAATCCAATAAATACTCCTAATTAGAGTGTACGAACAATCCTAAAGTAATATAAAATAACATTTGAGAAAACATAAATTGGCACAAAGATAAACATATATATATATATATATATATATATATATATATATATAATTTTATACATAAAAAAATGTTAATAGTGATATTTCCATAAAATAATGCTACAAAATCTTCTCATTTTTGCACAATGTATATGAAAATTCTTAAGTTATTTGAATAAAACACGCATAAAATTTTACGTATTTTGCACCTAGCTTGCAAAGATACTTCACATTTTTGCATCATATGTACAAAAAAAAAATTAAGCATCTTCACACATTGGACGGGAATCTTGTAAACGATTTCACATATTCTATGTAAAATGAAGCTATTCTTAAAGGTGGTTGTATTCTTTGTTCTGATGTTGGTTCAATCCTTTGATGTTATCGTAGTGTTTAAGAGGGCTTTAAAGTATTTTCTGAGGGTATTAGAGTCTTCTTTTGTTGGTGGATGAAATCACTTAGGGTGCAATCAACATCAAAGTCATCTCCTAACCCCCCAGTCCAGTTGGGGATGTTCAGTTTGGTATTTCGTTACTTGTTGTGGGCTAATATATTCGAGTTTAGGTGGTTGTTGGCTTTTTGGGGTGTGCTTTCTTTCTTCTTAGTTTTGTTTCGAATATATTTAATCTTCTTCTTAGCCCTTTGATATGGAATAAAATCTTGGTTCCCACTAGCTTCATCCCTACCAAATGCTCTTCTTTCAACCGGTGTCAGTGTTAACTCCCCCTTTAAAACCTATCCAATAATAAACAACTTAGTAAAGTATTCGTCACTAGTTCAAGGAAACATAAGAGACTAATAAAACCGAACATGAGATGTTTATTGACCTTGCGATTTCTAATGTTGATGACCATGCAATTCTACTGATAATGACCATGTGATTTGCTAGAAACATACGATTCTAGTGTTGCTAATTATGACCATGTATTTTCAATGCTACATACTATGCAATTCTAATGCAATAAACACCATGCGAGACTAATGACTATTACCATGCAATTCTGCCAAAAAGATAACGTTCAAGACATAAATATTTGATACCTCATCATCTTTGAGCTGATTTATCTTTTTAATCATATTCGTTGTTAATGATTTATACTGCAATATTCATCATTCTTAGCATATTGAGATTATGTCGCGCCTCTTTTGTGCTTGAGCAACGGTTGTGTGCTCCCTAATGAATGGATGCATCACAAAATTTATCAGCACCATTACATCTTTTCTAACTTTTTGAATTATCTTACCGTTAAAAGCGTAACATATCCGATAAATCAATCTGATTTATCGACGACACAAGTTTTGATTGACCCAATCAGATTTTTATTTAATGCTCTGGACCAACCATAATTATTTGTTTCTTCAAGATCTTCGATACAATAGACCGTTGTCCAACCTATTATATCTCATAATACTGAATAAAACATGATAGATCACATAAACATAATCAATAAGACAACCACATATGTCACAACATAACCCTCGCATGCTTTAATAGGTGTCTATGGACCCCTGCAAAACATAACACACCATTCGAGTTTAGTGTTACTAAACATGTGTTTCTAATGTTATTGACTTGCAATTTTACTACAAACAAATATGTGATTTTAAAACGCAATGCGAGTTAAGTGTTGAATTATGTACATGCGAATATGAAATGAAGTATATCCAAGTAGATATGAATATTTTAAAACCAATTAGCTAGCTCATTAGTGTTTTTAATAAAGTGTGCGATTAAAAAAGTATTCATTTGAATACATAGTCTTTAAAAACAAAATTAAGCAGGACTTGAATACAATGGGAACTCATATAATGCAATAAAAGTGATTGTATAAAATTAATCTCAAAAAGCAAATAGTCATGATATTGTATTTTCAAAATTAATTAATTAATTAAATTTCTAAAATATGGATAATCGTGAGAATCAATTAGAAACCAAAAAAAAATTATATTTAGATTAAAGTAGTATATTTATATTTATGATACTTTTATATCCTATACGGGGTCATTATCTACTACTACCCACCACAAAATTCAATTACCATATACTCTATAAAAAATCAAGTTACCAAAGAAGTTGGGCACCTTTTATAAATATTAACTCAACAAAACTTTTCTTCTAAGTATCTCATTCTCCAGACGCTCCAGAACGTTCTTCTTCCAATCATATCAAACCAAACCTGCTATGTAAGTTACTTCATTTTGATCTTCTTCTTCCAATCATATCAAACCAAACCTGCTATCCGTTATGATTTTGGTTGAAACACTGATTTGTTGTTTCTCTGTCATTGATTTCTCTGTTATGATTTTGGTTGAAACACTGATTTGTTATTTCTCTGTTATGATTTTGGTTGAAACACTGATTTGTTATCTCTGCCACTGATTTCTATTTTTTAAAGACTAAGCTGTATATGCATCACTCAAAAGCAGTTATGATTACACACTTATTAAGCCATTTTGATAGTTGCTTCAATGCTATTATTTCTATTTTAACTGCTTTTCTTCCAATTTAAGGTTTGATCGTTACTGTTTTTCTTAAGTTTTCTGACCTAAGGTATATATAACGATCTGACCTAAGGTATATAAAACACGAAATCGTTACTGCTTTTCTTAAATTTTTTGACGGAGGGTATATAAAACACGAAAAGGCGATTTCCTGGTTTAAAAGATATGAAACCTACTGTATAGTTCGAAACCTTAGCAAAATGAAAATATGAAACATACAGAGTCAAGGTATAGTTAGGCACAATGTGAAATCTTATGTGATGGAAACAGAAAGTGCAAAACCTTATATTATATAGAAAATGCTAAATGCAAGACATGTTCCAATCGGAATGCTTAATGCAATACCTGCTTTATTTTAAATGGTTTTTAAGGGAATTATAACAAAAATCCAACTTGTTTGTGTTTATTGCAGATGAGTACCTCTTCGGCGAATCCGACGGGCATGGCACCCATTGATACCCGAGCCGCGAGTTTGGAAGGCCTCACTGTTTTTGGGACTAACTTAGGTCTCCTCCGCGTCGTCCAGACATTAGCCGCGAGGTTGGAAGGCCTCACTGTTTTTGGGACTAACTTAGGTCTCGGCCTCCGCGTCTTCCAGACATTAGCCGCTATGATTACGATGGTAGTCATAATCACCATGCCTATCGGTGACAATTCGACTATCCTAATGTACAATTTCTTGCACTGTCTGCTTTTTAATTGTTATTATTTTCGAATTTGATTAATCAGGTATCTTTTTTTCTACATTAGTCATCAGGTTAGTGCTGTTGGTCTCTCGTTAATCTGGAGCTTGAATTTCACGTACTTTGAGATTCGTGGACGTCAAATGCATATGAACGTCCTGAATCGCAAAGTACTGAAGCTGGTGACATTTGGTGACTTTTTCTTCAGTGTCATGTTACTGGTTGGTGCCTCCGACCTGGCCGGTCTCACAGGATTCCTTCATCGCACTACTCACATGTGTCATGTGAATAAGTGCGCGCAACTTATGGGGGCCTCAGCTATAGGTTTTACGCTCGCGATTTCATTTTTTATTTCTTTTGCAACTGAACTAAGGATAGTAGCTGTTGTTCTTAATATAGATTAGGTAGTTTGGTGAGTGAACGTAAGACTAAGCAGTGATTTGGCAACTACCCTATAAAAACATGGTTTGTAACACGGAGACATGCCTTTGATTTCAGTTCAGCTGATAATATATCCCTAGTGCTTGTTGTCTTAAGTTTACCAGATTTTACACGTATAACGCAGCTAGTACAGAACCCTGCCTTAGAAGAAACAACTAGTCAACTAATTCAGAAATTCAAAATAAGGCTTTATTTTCATTTATAAATGAGCATCATCACTTCAGTGATTTCTGTATCAGTTATACAGTAGTGACAAAATGACCATAAGAGTGTGCTTAATGTTATATTCAGTTAATTGTAATAAGAAACCCACGAGCAGTTCCAATTGACAGCATTAAAGCCGGATAATTTAGTTTTAATGCAATCAGTCTTGCAGAATTTCAGATTAATTCTCTCCGTAATCCGGCATATTTTGAAACTATAGACTTTCTTGTGTATTCATGCATGCATATTCATCATATGTATCAGTCAAATAAGAAGAGCATCAATGATCTAGTGAAAGACAATCATACCGTGCCTGCAAGCGAAAGGAAGACTAATGTTCTGAGATTCAGCAGTGTGCAATATGTATTGGTCCTGCATTCCATTATGTTTGACAAAGCAAAATCAATCAGATATACCATTTTCTATGTCTAATCTAAAAAATTAAACTTAAGAAATGAAATAAAAGTTAAATTCAATAGAATTTAGGGTAAACAAAGGATGGCAGTACAGTGCCTCATGGCATAAAGCACCAAAAACTTATATCCTAAGGACCAATGCGGTGTCCAAAGTAGATATGTTTTTTCTGTGATATTCTTAACTTATAACCAATTCAATAACCAAAGCGGTGTCTTAGTAGCACGAGCACCATATCATCATATATCTTTGTTTAGCTTGCTTAACTTTCAAAACCCACAATAAATGAACTCCGGTTTGAGTAGAAATTGAACTCTCGGCATATGTAAGTACTCAAACTTAAGGTTTTATTTAAATAACAATGCAAGAGCACTGCTTATAGGCTGAAACCGAGCTATTCAAGCTCGATCCATAGCCGGCCCTAGGAGAAAATAACAAATGAGCTACTAATGTAAGTACTCGAACTTGAGGTTTTATTTCGCCCATTTGAGCTACCAATGTAGTTGGATTCAGCTAATGTGTTAAAATAACAAATGAT
This sequence comes from Limnanthes douglasii subsp. nivea, assembly GCA_036936605.1. Taxonomy (NCBI): domain Eukaryota; kingdom Viridiplantae; phylum Streptophyta; class Magnoliopsida; order Brassicales; family Limnanthaceae; genus Limnanthes; species Limnanthes douglasii. The sequence goes on along the minus strand of JAUPFV010000004.1, from coordinate 224,331,054 downwards.
AGCAGGCTAAAAACTCATAAATCATAAACTTGAGATGAAAGGCCAGTTTACAGCTAAAGAAGATAAACAACGTCTTACATGGAATCAATCACGATATTCACCTGGAAGCTGCTCAGAAGCCAAAAAGGCATCGACCATCCCAACATCTACCCAACCTACACCAATAGAAATGTCACCACAGTTGAATACAAAGAGAGTCTATCTCCATACCACAACAGTTGCATCACATGGAATTATTTGCAAAAGGCCATAAACAACATAGAGTCAAAAGAGTTATCACAGCATAGCAGGTAACACTATATGCAAATCTTACTCTATATGCTTAGGAGAAAAAAAACAGACGCACTCAGAAAGTGAGCAAACCCACGGTGGCAAAACTTCCATGTAGATCGCATGAAAGTGAGCAAACCACGACGGAGAAACTTCCAAACGGATTGTTGAGGCAGGGAAGAGAGATGACGAGTTGAGCTAAATTGGGGCTAGAAGTGCCTTAGCGTTTAGCGACAGAGAATGGGACTGTAACGTTACCAGACTTCTTTCGTCAATTTCTTCTTCAATCAAAGATAGCCATGGTTTTTCTCGAATCAAACCGTTGATTCAGCAGTCTAGGTAAGGATATCTAGAGAGAGATTTGTGGATGACTCTCTGCCGACAATGACGGACATCCATGCGGATATTATTTTATTTACCATAAATGAATTGTATTAAAATATGGAGACAATTTGTTTTGTTTCCTTATTCGAAAGTTAATGCTCGATTTCAAATCATTCATCACTTCCGACTTTTAACACATAAAAGAGTACCGCTGTACTTATTTTTTAAATTGAGCGGAAATAATGAGATGCGAATGCGATGTATAAAAAACTGTATAGTAAGAAGCAATATCTATCAGATATATTATTCTAGAGTTATTTATCGGTATAAGAGCACGGAAATTTTGTTTATAGTTTCGAAATATTCGTAATAATTTTTTTTTATGTTTTTTTTAAACCATGTCTATTGGATTATGGTTTCAAAACAAATATCTAAAAATACAATTATATTTATTTTTTTAGGGATCCGCACAAGGTGACAGACTCAGCCGAGAAAGCGTATGTGGAGGGACTCAATCTCATAACCTATGGTCACAAGGGTGCTTTACTCAACCAACTCAGATATCTTTTGGAGCTCTCAAAATACAATTTGTTGTTTGTTAAGATGGTTAAAACTAGATTCATAAAATATGTTTTTCGATTTTTTTTAGTTTTGTGTAATTACACTGCGAAATAAACATAAAATTCGTAGACGGTTTGCGAACAACGACGAATACCGATGCTGATATTATTTTATTATTATAATTGTGTGGCATAAACAATTTTGAGTTGCTACTAGTTTTGGTACTAATGATTCTTTTGGTTGCGACTTGTGACACATAAAGTGTTTGGTTTCCTTTTTCTAAAACTGAAAGACTTCATATAGTTTTATCTCTTTCTCATTTTTTCAATTAGTGGTAACGAAAATCGCGTGACTCCTAAAACCAAACTTGTGCCTCGTATCTGAAACACCAATTTCAATCTTTAAACTTAGCTAAGTAATTCATTTTATGTTTGTAATAACTAACTTCGTCATTTGTTATTAATTAGTCTCTCTTTTATAGGGGTGAGCAAAAACCGAAAAAAACCGAACCGACCGACCAAACCAAACCGAAATTTGTCGGTTTGGTCGGTCTAAAAATAATAATATTCGGTTTCGGTTTTAAAATTTCAAACCGAAATAAATTCGGTCGGTTTTCGGTTTTTCGGAAAAGGAAACCGAATATAACCGAAACCGACCGAAGTTATATATAGTTTTATACCAATTCTACAACTACTTATCCATTTCTCCTAGTGGTCCTATATTAGTATCTAAACTACTTGTGGCATGGGGGCACTGGTTCGAACCCGACCAGTCTTTTTTTACTCGTTTCCTGTCTTTAAAGTCGTCATTCCGTTTCCTTTTTACTCGTTTCCTTTTTCCTTTCTCTTCATTCAATATTTAATTCGAAAGTCGTCATTCCGTTTCCTTTTTATGTGTATTTTTTATATCATTTAATCCGGAAATCGTATCATTCCGTTTCCTTTTTGTCTTTAAAGTCGTCATTCCGTTTCCTTTTTACTCGTTTCCTTTTTCCTTTCTCTTCATTCAATATTTAATTCGAAAGTCGTCATTCCGTTTCCTTTTTATGTGTATTTTTTATATCATTTAATCCGGAAATCGTATCATTCCGTTTCCTTTTTATTTGTATTTCCTTATGCCATATATCTTTTGCACCGACCGAACCGAACCGCACCGAACGAACGGACCGAACCGCACTTTTGTTAGAACCGAAAAACCGACCGAAACCGACCGAAACCGAAAAAACTGAAACCGAAAAAACCGAAACCGAAAAAACCGAAACCGAAAAAAACCGATTTTTTTATTACTAAATCGGTTTAATAATATACAAACCGAATTATTTCGGTTCGGTTTAAAAATTTATAAAAAAACCGACCGAACCGACCGAATCTCACCCCTACTCTTTTATTATGTTTAAGTATTCAATTTTTATGATTTTGGTTGAATGATAGTGTTAGAATATAAAAAACTTCACTTTTAAAGTTTTATATAACTATATTTTAGGACCAACGTGTAAATATATGTTTGAATTTTTTGTATGTTGTTGAATATCTCGATTCGTGTTTCAAAGTTAAAAGTAATATATGTTTCGTGTTTACACTTGTTTGCGCTTCACGTGTTACTATGCTAAGGGTTTCTCGTTTGAAATTGGTTTGCGGTTCACATTTGTCACTGGTTTGTGTTCTGTGTCTATCATTATAACAAGAATTTCACGTTAGTCTCTTATTTGCGTTTAGATTTGTAAATGTTTTGCGCTATGTCTTATAAATGTTTGACATCTCGTGGTTGATTATGTTTTACGTTTAACAACTAATTAACATTCACTTATAGTTTTTTAGGAAACATGAGAAAAACTTGTTTTAAGATCTTGTGTATTGCCACTTATTAAGGAGATGGAGGAAACAAAGAAGTTCATGTCAATGTAACAAGAAAAATTTCATTATATTTCATTATAGAAAGTATGTTTGATATAATAGAAAATAAAGAGGAAAATATTTCTAGTAAGAAAAATTGGGACATTATAGTAGAAATCATTAAGATCCACGAAACTGAAGAATAAGCGTTCAAATTAGGGTCAAAATACTTAAAATTTTACAATCAAATATGTAAAGACTATGATTGTGTTGAAGCACGCTGAAAAGAATATACCTTTAGATGCCAAAATATTACAACCTATATACGAGGAAAGAGCCTCCGAATCCAGATTCATAACAATATATTTCTTCTCCGACGCGACTAAAGGAAGAAAAGTAATTCGCTTAATTTTTTAAAAAAAATTCACGCTTCGTATACTAATATTTCATGCATCTCAATTATATTTATACCATGTTTCGCAAGTAGAGTTAGTTTTAAACAATATTTCACGCGTCAAACTACGCATTTTTTATGTTTTGCACAAATATTTATGATATGTTTCGCAATTCACATATAGTTGACCTAAGTAGTTCATGAAAAACAATTCACATTCACATAAAATTTGAAAAAAAACTTTAATGATAAAAATATTCAAATTACATGTGATAAAAAGCTTCAAGTTACAATATTAGTATAAAACCTTTTTGCAAGATTGTCTATTGTGACCGACTTTCGAATAATGACTACATTTTATCTTTGATGTTACTTTTGAAACATATGGATGGGGCACCTCATCGTGTATTTCATTATGTTAAATACTTATTTTTTGTAAGGTAACTCTCCATGACCTGCGATAGCTTATCTACTAGTTTGCGTTTCTTGGAAGGAAATTCTTTCACATTTATGCTTGTTTTGAAATATAGGCATGCAAATGTTTTCCTTAGCCTTTATTTATCTAAATCTTTCTCTATAGTTGTTATGATCTTGTCTTTGTCAATAGCTGATTGTTTGAGTGTCTTAATATTCTTTGTACATTCACCAATATCAACTGGTAAAATCTCAATTTGGTATAATATCGATATTTTGGGACATATATTTCGATGAGGATATTGTTTTAAGTGTTTCCTTTACATATTAAAAAACAAAAGATAAAGCACGAAGGTCGAGATACGATACGAGGCATAAGCAACTAAATATGGGAGAAAATCCTAAATATGAGACGTGAGATACAAGACGTGACATAACCAACTAAATATGAGACTAAATTAAAAATATGAGATGCAAGACCTGGCATAAATAACTAAATACGAGAATAATAACTAAATATGAGATGCGAAACACAATACCAAACATAACCAACTAAGTGGCGTATTTGGTCACCCATTTTAATAAAACTTTATTGTTTTTTTATATTTCAGGTTTATTTAGATTCATAATAATCTGAGAAACTAAATTTCTTCTATGCACCATGATAGGTAAAAAATCTTCACTAGTTGCTGAGACTAGAGCATTATTAGATGGCTCAGTGTTTTCCAAGCAAAATGATTATAAAGGGGTTGATATAGAGATTCACTCATTAATTCTGTTTGACATACTTGGTTATTGAATGTACTTGGTTTTTAAATTCAATCATAAAATGTTGCAGAAATTTGATATGTTCTAGCATGATAATTAGGCATGTTTATCGCGACAGAACTATGTTGCTGATTAGGTGGCCAAACACACGATCAAATATCACTGAAAATGTTGACTTACAACCACTAATAGTCTTGCTCCTCTTAGTGCAATTATTCTATTATAAAGTATTGACATTGGATATATAATATTACAAGATGATTGAAGTTAACGTGATGGAAATGTATATTTTAACCACTATATTTTGTTAACTTTTACAGGTATAAATTAAAAGGAACATCATAAGCTCATCAAGACCAAATGAAAGAAAATAAATGCAAGGACAGACAAGACGTAGTAGATACTTCAAGAAGACTAATCCTAAAGAACTGCACACTACATACCCCAAGAAAATCATTTCAACATCTTATACACAAGAAAAATACTTTGTCGATCTAGTCAAGATTAGAGTACTCTTCTCTATTCTTTTAATGATTAAAAAATCAACAAGGATCATGAAAGTATCATGAGTTCTATAAAGTTATAGCACTATAATATTTCTTTCATCAATAACTTTTTTAAAATCTTGTTATAAAAAATTCAATTTGCAAAATTCAATTTTTGTACCTAAATTTTTACATATTATATTTTGATCTCCGAATTTTCAAATATTATGACTTATCACGTTTTTCATTTCATTTTCATATTACATGTTAATCTTTATATATTCATTAATATGTTTTAATCTCTAAATTTTGATGATCAACATTTTCGTCCGTAGTTTTTGGATAATAATATTTTAATTCTTAATGTTTTAAATTTTACATTTTAATCACTACTTTTATAACTCTATGCTTAATTATTTTTAAAATAAAATTACATTTTAGTTATTAAATAAAGTCTATAAAAAATTGAGGTTTTTTTTGTTTACATTGTTTTAATAATTGTGACAATTGTTTACTCCATTTAGAGTTGGTTGTAGTTCAACTAGGTAAATGGGATGCTGCCTTAAGTGTAGAGTAGCGCTCTTTATCACTCATCCGATATAAAATTATTTCAACCTAGTATTGATAAATTTATTGAAATAAATATAATATATTGTTTGGATTGCAAAGATATTCCTTTATAAGACTTTAGAAATCAATTAATTTTTTAATCAATTTGCTTTGCTAATTGGTTTAATAAATTCATAAGTTGAGAGCATAGATGATTTCTTAGTTATAGTAGATCAAATAACATAGCAATTGGAATCATTGAGTTTATAAGCTTGTCAAATGGAATTTGGGAAATCTCGGTCAACGGATGGTATGTGCATTATATAGAAGACTGTGCCTTGATCATCTATATATTGAAGGTAATGAGAAGTTTATCATTTATGTGATATACACGTAAAGTGCATACGAATTAAAATAAAAGATCTGTGGCGGGCTCTCGTAACAAAAAAAAACATGAAGCTTATCATCTGTTGATGACATGGGGGGATTTCAATACCGTTTTGGACCCTTTAGAATGTTTTCAAAGGACATGCATAAGTTGGAACTCAACATTAGATTTCCATAATTACATTCAGTTATGCTCAGTACACGAGATGGAACTTAGAAGGACTAACTTCACTTGGTGTAACTACACAGGAGAAAAATAAGTAGAAGAATATGGCAGCATATTGTTATGGTATTCTTTTCAGATACATAGCTTAGTAGATATCACGCTATAGTCTGCAGATATTGGAGAACATGGTTGGAAGTTGTTCTGATCATGTGCATTTATTGTTAGCTATAAATATTCTTGAGAGAAAAGGATCCTAAAATCTTTGGATATCATAACTTATAAGTGAAATACCCATGGTTTCGACTAAATGTGATAGTGTGACATGACCTAATGGCTTTCATGGTGAATTGTTTTCAAAGCTCTCGTGTAAATTTGGACCTGGTGTTTGTTTGGGGATTAAAAACATCTTTGTTGGATAGACTCTATCGGAAGGTAACTCATCTTAATTAAGTATTTGCGACAAACGTTATACATGTACTGTTTTTAGTTGTTACGTCCTTTCATAAATATGTATTTAAAGATATTGAGAAAATGATGGCTGTGTTTCTTTGGAACTCTGATGGGGAAACTGATACTGCATTGAAGGAGTTAGGATAAAATAATAATATGGTAGAAGAAGGAGGGTTGGTTTTGAGGAAATTAAAAGACATTTAAACAAATTTTCTTCTAAACTTATGGTGGGGATATAGGATGCAGAATTCTTTTTTGAAGTTTGAACACAATTTTACACGCAAAATATATTTCCTCTATCGAGTATAAATGAGGTACAGGTTGTCTGAGAAAGAGAAGACGAATATAGGCTATTATAAAAAAACACTAGCTCCCAACAACTTTTAAGGAAAATTTCACTGAAAACTAGAATAATGACAATTTTTCTTTTTGGGAGGATAAATGCTGTGTTGGAAAGACTCTGAAAATTTACAGGCTCTTAGAAGCCCATAGATCTGATATTAGCTTAAAACAACTATTATGGGTTTTACATTGAATTTGGAGAAGCTAAATGGGTTACTTAATCGCAATGGGATCTAAATTGTTCTCAATACCTCATGATTTTGAGGGTTGTATATTGGGAAGGTAAGAAAACAGATGTGTAATGTAGAAGAAATTTTATTTTCACACTGGGAGATGCTACCAACAGGTTTGGGTTGTGTGCAGATAGGTATGGATGCTTGCTTGAATGTATGTTTGAATTTATTACAGTATGAGATGACACAGACTAGAGCTAGTCTTGGAAATTAGTTTTGGTTTGTATGCTGGTAAAAGTAGTTGAGTTAACTTGCCAATGTTGTATCTGGATTGTTGTATATTTCAGATTATCAAAAACCTTATTTAAAGTGTTATTTAAAATAGAGCAGGTCTGGCGTTGCAATAATACATTTCTGCAGGCTTTGATAGGCATATATTTATGGCACGGTTCTGAAGAAACAAATTGGTACAAATCACAATAGGTTTAGGGGATTATCAAGCAAAGACTAGTGCGGAAGAGTGTTTGGAAAGTTTTCCTTGGAATAGTTCTCGCACATGTTTGAATGGCATTCAACTATAAGTATTGGTGCAGCTAGACGTTGGTCTAGTATCTGAGCAAGTAAAGACGTTCCGAATATTACACAATAAATTTTAAAATTTTATAACGATATAAATAGACCTCTAAACATGTTAGATGTTATCGGATTTTTAATACATGTTATGAACAAACTTATAAAATTATAATTCAATATCGAGTTTTTCAAAACCAAAAATTAGATAACTCGTTAGTATATTTGTAAGTTTACTATTCAACTACATATGCATTCATAGTCTTTATTAAATTTATCCTTTAGGAAAACAAACCACCTGTAAAATCATGTGTAAACAAAGTATCCACTCATTAGATGTCTTTATAAAATATATCAAGAAATCCACTAACCCATTGTTTTTATTATATAAAACTAAACCAACATTCCATACTTCATTTTGCTAATTATTTTTAACAACTAATTTTATGTTTCTTACATAAAACTTTCTCAAAAAAATAATCAACATGCAAAACATTAGATTAGAGTATCTACTATTGTTTTTCTTTTTAAAATTTTAAATATATTGATAACTGTCGCGTAAGAAAAATATAATATCTAGATAATATCACCCGTTCAATTTAGGAGATTTGCTTCCAGGATCAATGATCTTCAATTCAGAATCTTCAGGATTGCTTTCCACAAAAGATCTTCTGTAGATTTGCATGCTAGATGAAAAAGATTTAGGCAATCAATTGATACCATGAGCTAGATGAAGCATAAACAATAGAAAGGATTCCAGTATCGATCATAAAAAAACAGATGACACCAAGAAGCTTAAAATTCTGAAAGGTAGAGCTCGACTTCTAGGCAGATACTGAAAAGATTGAAATTTAAAAACGCACAAAGAGAAGAACTAAGCATTGCTTGTCAGAGAATCTGTAGCAGTTTTAGAAGCTTAAAGAAGAGTTAGTGACCGGATTCAGAGTTATTTCCAATATATCACATGCCAATGCTTTGGAGTTAAATGATTGCTATAAGGTGATTATGAGCATTGTTAGAAGTAAATTCTAAGTTCATCTTATATTTTGAAGTCCATTTGGCTAGCCATTCGGCAACCATATTCTAGAATCTGTTAATGTGATAAATCATCATAAAGGATCCAATGAGCTCCCTGCATCTTTGAAGAATAGAAAAAAGAGAAGAAGGATAATTACCTTTTGAGAGTAAATTTAACAATTACTTGGGAATCTGTCTCAATATCAACAGTAACGAGTTCTTTCTGTCTAAAGGTAATTAGACCATCATATAGAGAATGAGCTTCCGCAAAGATTGGAGATAGTTTGCCATAGGTATTTCCAATACCATAAATTAAGTGGTCATTCAAATCTATGATGATAATATCACCTGAAGCTTTGTCATTCACAAGGGATGAACCATCGAGTTAGTTTGAATCTGTTTCCGGCTGGAGGAATCCAGGTACAATATGAAGATCTCTTTAATAGTTTTGTATGGTTGAAACAACCCATTTCAGATGCATCGTTCCTTGTGTTATGCCAAAGTTTGTGCTTGATAAATAAAGATTGGTCTAGTCCCTGTATCATTTTCTTGATGTAGTTAATAGTGACTAATGAAGAGATAAACATCCTATGATTTTGGTTTCGTTCCTAGTTTGCCAAATAGCCTAAAATATAATAGGAAAAAGAATAAAACTGATATGAATATCTTTTTCAAACTTCCAAAACCAGTTTCTTATAATGTGAGTAGTTTTCATGTATCTGTTATTGTTGATGTTGAAGATGTAGGAAAAATAATTCCAAATTCCCCAAAACAAACTGCATTTCATGAACAAATGATTAACAATTTCAATACTATGACATAATTGACACTTTGAGGCTAAGCTGGTATGTCTCTTTGGGAGGATAATGTCAATAGACAGATAGTTATTGATAAGTATCTAACAGAGAAATGAGCACTTTCTAAGGGTGATTAAGTTCCATAAATTTCCAAATAGGTTTGAAGAGTTATGGTGGTTCTTGATTTTGTCCCAAATTTCTTTAGAGTTATAAATACCATCTTTAGAAACAAGCCAAATAATGATGTTAGGCTTATGCTGATCAATCTTGATCTTGTTAATAGCCTCAAGGTTATTGGTAGAAAAAAACCATAGAGCTTATAGTAATTCCACATGTGGTTGTCCCAGTAGTTAGCAGCGCAGTCTAATCTATACCAGCTATTATCCCAGGTGTTGTCTAGAATAGTAAGATGGGATTTTCTAAACCAGTTATCCATCCACATGTCAATTTTACCACAACCAACATTCCATTTGATGAAAGGCTCAAACTTGTTCTTGATTTTAGTCATTCTTTTCCAGATGTGGGAACCTTTCTTGGTAGAGAAATCAGCTTGAAAAGGATGGATGTTGTAGCAGTATATACTTTGAGTGAATCTAGCCCCAAAAGAAATGCTACTTCTTAGATTGATTCATAGTTTGCAGAAGTATGTATCATGAATATATGTGATAGATTTAATGTTGAGACCACCTTCCATAAAAAATGTACAATGTTTTTACCAATTAGACTAGTGTATTTTTTAGATGTCCTGACTTGAGCCCCATAGGAATCTATTTAGCATCTTCTTATTTTGTTGATGATTCCATTAGGTAAACTACAACATTGTAACCAGTAGTTAGGGATTTCCATCAGAATAAAGAAGATGCATGTAAGTATTCCTCCGTATGAAAGAAGTTTACCATTCCAATTTGAAATTTTCTGACTTTTAGCATTAATGAGGCGTTCATAGTTTGAAGCCTTGTTATTGTTGCTGATGGTGATGTCTAGATAGGATGCAGGAAATAAATTATGACTGAAACAAGTCATGTTAGAGATGGTAGAGACTCTGATTATAGAACCATTCTTAAAAGATATGATCTTAGTCTTGTTCTTGTTGATAATTTTCCGAGAAAGGTCTTGATACTCCTTCAGAATATTACTAAGAGAGACAATAGGTAAAAGGAAGTTTGTTAGTGAAAATAAGTAGGTGATTTGGAAAAGCTAAGCAATTGATGGTTATAGAGCTTCTGATTTTGTATTTTAATGTGTTTTTTTATTAAATAAGTTGCTAAGTCCTCTTAGGAGAACCTCTTCAGTTATGATGATTGTTGCACATAGGCCCTTCTCTATAATCTTCCAGCAAGTAATGAAAAACAATAGTTAAAACCATCTAAACCAACTACACTTGTGGGGTTAAGACACTTGATAGTATTATAAATTTCATCTTCACTAGGAATCATCATTAGCATATTGTTGTCTTCATTAGTTATAAGCTCAGGAATATTTTTATGTAAAAGGCTATTGATAAGGTTGTTATGGTTCCTGATAATAGAATCAATATTGTTAGTTAAAAAGTCTTGTAATTAAGAGTAGATTTACCAATTAAGTGATCCTCAGTTATCCAAGTGGAGTTCTCTTTGATGTTTGTACTCTTATCAATGTACAAACATGAACCACTGTAATAATATTTATCTAACAGTATCATAAAGATAAAATCCCTCGATTTTTTCGGAGATTTGTTAACATATATGGAACATTGTAAAGTAAAGGAAATTAAAATATCAATGCGTGATGAAGATACTATAGTTCCAACCGCATATCCATGAAACCATCCATTGATATGTAATAATGAATTTCTTACAGTGACAAAAGTTAATTTCAAGCCACATAATGAAGCTTCTAAAAGCAATAATTATGAGGGATCGTCATTGATGAAAAATTATAACTAAGAACAAGGCTTGTGATTGAGATATATGAGTTAAAATAACAATAATGATAACATCCATAAGGAAATATGTCTGGCCAGGGAGCCATGCATAAAGTTAACCGAGAATTTTGGGGTAATTTATTAGAAGACCAAATATGTGCTCAAATACAAATACCATAAAACTACAACGGGCTATAGAACATAAGGACAATAACAAATATTAAAAATTTCACAACAATATTGGGCACTACATGAAGGATTGTTGGAATTTACAAAACCAATTCTAAATCGTGATTGATGATGGAAAAATCTTGGAGTTTGTAAAAAAAAATGAACGAACCAAGGTGTGTTGATGCTAACTAAGACTAACCAACAAAGAATAATATACTAACACAAGAAAGAGTAAAAACAAACTAAGAGTTTTGGACAATAATGCAATTTTTAAGATGGAAAAAGAACAAAACTTGGACTATGATATGAATATGCAAACTATTTGCATCATTGCTAGATGAGATCCATTCTTAGAGATCATAAAAACGGAATAAATGGATATATTGAAGACTTAGAAGTGAAATAATATAATCAAATATCACCGCACGCATACCAAAACTCATATCTAATGTTTCCATTTTAGATGATGATTTAAGAAGAGCAACAAAACCACATGGTGATGTCGTGCTAATCACAATTGAGTTGGATAAAATATAAATCAAAAGAGTGATAATATACATAGAAATCTCGACTAGTATATTGTACAATAGTACATAAACAGTGTTGATCCCTTCCCAGATATCTAAACAGAATTCACAACCGTAGATGCACAAGTCTTGGGCGAGCTCATTATGGATGTAACCTTCAACACCAAACATTTTTAGAGGATAGTATGTTGTCTCTTTATGATAGTAGATTCTTCATTATCATATAGTGTAATCGTGTGAAATCATGGACAGACCAAATGTAAGATATAATATTTACTAGTTCATCAATGCATTAAGTTTCCAATCAACAAAAAAGTATAAGTAATAAGATGAAACCAAAAGACTTCCAGAAATTTTATGCATTTTCCCTAGCTCGCAAACAATATAAAAAAATAATAGCAATTAACGAGGGACTCGATCTCCTTGGATAATATGGATGATCTCTAAGAACCCATCATGTAATATAGCCCAGAGAAGAATTATACAACTTAAGAATGTAGGGATAGAAGATATTATGACATGACTCATACATCTCTTAAAAAATAAGTTATAAATTACTATACGTTTTACAAAATTATAGAATTGGTTAGAACACTAAACTATCTTACGGTGACTTGACTAGACACTACATATCTATTTAGTGTTATAAGTCAGTTTTGCGGATGCAGATTGGGTTGGATCTAAGATTGATAGAAGACCAAACACTAGTTATTTTGTTTTTATAAGAGATAATTTGATATATGGATTAAGAAGAAAACTATTATATCAATATCGACTACTAAAGCTAAATATAAGGTTATGTCCCAGTCGATTTGTAAGATAATTTAGACTTTAGAATTGTAAAATTATATCAACATGAAGACTATTATGCATATATATTTATGTCCGAGTCATTTCATTTATGATAAGATGCAACCAGATTCCATTAATACATAATATGTAAAAACAATTAACAACAAAGAGATATATTACCAAATCACTCAATGAACTATATATTAGTCATATTTGTAACAAGTCGTGAATGTTTGATATTTATACTTTATCTTGAGAAAGATTATGGTTTTTATTGGGCGAAACACTATCGCTCACCAAGACACGAACCGATTTACGATTAAACGAATCTATCAAAGAACGATCTAACTACTTTGCACAAGATGAGTAACAAATAAAAGAAAATATAGAAAAATTAATCCCATAAGACAAATTTATCGTGGTTCAAATTGTGAAGAAATCTTACATCCACGTGAAACAAACATTTCTTTTATAAATAAGTAGGTTACAGAAATATTCTCAAATATAAATGACCCCATCATTCTTTGTTACAAAATACACTGAACCATCTCTTCAGTGTTTATCTCTCGCCTCATTTATCTCTCTTAAAAGACATAGAGACATTTCACTATTTAAGAAATATGCAGCTCACATAATCACATCACATACAACAACAATAAAATTTATTTCTCCATGTCTGTTTTCTCATTCCAATAAACATAGTTTTCATAACAGCTACAAATATAATGAATGGATCTTAAGAATAAAATATTTTATCCCACTGTCTCAGCGAATCTTCATCCTAAATAAGGTTCTTCTTACCATCTATTTGATCTAACTCAAGATTAAATCTAGAAAAAATTGACAACAGAACCATAATGGAGGTTTATTTCAAAACTAGCGAGGATATTTCATTTAATCCCACAAACCTATCCTTGTATCTAGGGTAAATCAACACCATAAATTCCTACCATCCTCTTGAATATCCATTTAATCCCAACCAGCTTCCGACCATTCAACTGCTTCACAAGAATCAAAGTGTTCATCTTCTTCGTTCTTCTTTCATCATCGTGAGCCACTTTCATTTATCCCTTTTCTTGATAACATCGTGACACGTTTGGAGTTCAAGAACATCTTAGTGTATATTAATTAACACAACATAACTAATAACATCAATAAAACCATAGATCTACGGTTATTTACTTGGTCATCACGCTCTATGCCTCGTTAGTTGATAACTCCCAAGCTCACGTTGCTCTCATATTTGATCATTTGAAATCCTTAGAATACCATACCCTCGGCTATCATCGTACTCATGCAATAGTTGAATTTACTTTGTACTAGCCGAAGCGAAACCATGCCCAAAATATTCTTTAGCACAAGTTTCTTCAGATTCACTTTGTAGATCATATCCATCATCAATATCACATCTCTTCATGAAAATAATCGGTTGAGTCTCAATCATCTTATTCAATGATATGTTCTCTTCATTAAAAACTAAGTACCTTCTTATTAAATCATTTTGATGTCCATGTTCAAGGAATCACAACCTATACTATTTTACATCTTATAGATAGCCGAGGAACAAACATTTACGTGCTATTGGCCTAAGCTTATCTTGCTTCGTATGTGTATAGGCAGCACAATTGAACACTCTCAAGTATTCCAACTCAGGTTTCTCTTCAATCAAGGCCTCTCGAAGATAAACTAACTTAAGCACCGTAGATATACTCATATTAATTATATATACAACCATTGTTACAACTTATCTCCATAAACTTTGACCTATTCTAATTGTATGAAATATACATCGATCCCGTTCTAGAAGGGTTGATTCATTCTCTTAGCAAGCCCATCTTGTTGGAGAGTCTCACTTACAGTTTGATATCTAACAATGAAAATATTTGCATTGTATCTAGTGAACTCATTTTTCACATATTCAAAGCCATTATCAGTTTGAAACGTCTTCAACTCTTTCTCGGTTTGATTCTTTACGAAAGTCTTCCAATTAACAAAGACAACAAAAGCTTCATATTTAGTGTTTAAAAGTAGAGCTCAAACTTTCATATGATAGTCATTAATCAACGATATAAATTACCTTGCACCATCTATGGTAGGTTCCTATAATTAACATAATCAAGTACTCCATTGGATGTTTGGTTGTTTGACAGAAACTTCACCATCTTGCTTTTACTAAAAACAACTTTCACAAAAGTGTAGTTTTTGAATTAGGATATCATCTAACACACCTCAGTTACTTATTTCACTGAATTCATTCTCACTTAAATTCCATATCTGATGATACCACAACCTTATAAATTCTTCACCATATTAGACAAACCCTCTACTAGTTTGAGCCCTCAGAGAATAATATATCATTAGTCTTATTGGCTTTCATAACAAAAATAAGCCTTGTAAAACCTTAAGTCTGCCATTTCCACCCCTATATGTAACCTTTTCGCATCTAAAATTCCAATATAAATAAGGTTACATTTAAATTTGCGTACATACCTAACATTGTTAATTACTTTCCCAAAATATGTAGACAACTTGGCTATAACATTTATATCCCTTTAACATTGTAAGACTCGTCATTCTTGAGGATGACTCTTCTACCATCAAGCTTTCACATATCTTCAAACCAAATCTTATTGGATGTCACATGGAATGACGTACCCAAATCTGGAACCTATTTATTATTGTATCGATAAGAATAAAAAGTCATAACTCATCAACGTACTCAGGTTTTGGCTTTCTGATAGTTATTGCCCATTTCATCCTCTTAACATTTTTGACTAATTTGTCATTTATTCTTGCATACCAAACATACAAATTTTAATATTGTCCCAACCCTAATAGAATTTGACTGAGAGTTTCTTCTCCTCTTACTTGAATCTCGTTTTTCCCGAACAAGCCCTCACACTCAGTCTGTTTCCTTCATATCACCCTCTAAAAAACTATTCTTCTGATTTTTTTTGGAGTTTAAGAAAATATTAACTTCAATTATCGTAAGGGAATATTTTTCATAAAGCAATGTATCTACCGAGTGTTCATACATCTTCTATAAAGAACTTAGAGGGATGATTTATTGCTGGTACTCCTCCTCATCTACCATCAACACCTTCACATCAACTACATTCAAGTCGCGTACAATTCAGTTATAATCATCTAGATGCCTTTAGATATTTGTGTTACTATCTATAGACAATGTGTAAAGTTAATTTTCCAGACAACCTGTTCGCCAAGGACTTCTTTATGTAAATCATCTCCAACGATTCTATATTGCCAGCGTCGTAGGCTCTCCAGATACCTCTCGTAGTACTCCATCTCATAAACTTAATATAATGGTATTGTGAGCTTTAGAAAGTACCACGACGTCAACCTATGTATATTTATTGTTGATATCAACAAAAAATCCCTTAGGTACTAGGTAAACATTAACCTTAATTCTCGAAAAATTGAAATCATTAGATTTTTCGAATTTTTCTAGGTTAAGCTTCGTAGAACTCATCTTTCATGGATTTTATGATTTTTATACGAGATATACCTCTCCAACCTTCCGACCGATAATCAATCTACGTATTCTAATATTGCTACATGCTGACCACACCACTTGTTGGGGGAAAGACTAGTGTCCACTAAGACAAGAACTGATATACGATTTAAACAAATATATAGAAGAACGTTCTAATTTTCATATACAAGACGAGAAATAAAAGAGAGCATAATAAAACCAAGCACACAAAACGAATTTGACATGGTTCGGATTGTGAAGAAATCCTACATCCACGGGCAACAAAAACTCATTTTATAAATATGTAGATTACCAAAAGTATCTCAAACACAAATGACTCAGTCACTTTTTGTTACAAAAGATGACGTGATTCACAAGAATCCTCTATATTCAGTGTTTATCTATCAGCTCACTTATCTAAAGACCTAGAGTTATTTCACTATTTTGGAAATTAAGCAGCTCAAATAATCACATTGCATAACAATGTGTTCTTCTATTTATACGTTTAGGGAAAGCCCTAATTCTTCATCATACATTCGAGATTAAATCCCATTAATCAATGACTAAAATAACTCATAACATATTAATACATAAAACCTCATAAATAATATTCAATTAATATATTATTACCAAAATATGAGATCCAATTAATATAAAATACCTAATAAATATAATACTCCGCTTCAGTCCAATTGTGGTGCTACGATCTAGCTCGCTTTGGTCTAGAATGGTACTTCATATAAGCTCACTTCGGATAACCATGCTTTGAACTAGCCTGCTTGTATTAATCCTTAAGATCACCAGACGTCTCTCCAATTAAGTCACAACTCAAGCTTCAGAGAGTTTCAACAATTTGTGTCTAATACATGTCTTCAGCCGATCCAACTATACCCATGTAGCCTTACTATAATACCTCTGTTGATGACTTACTTCTAACCTACATCTAACAGTTTTGTTAAGTTTCTTTTAAATATTATTATTAATCATTAATCATTTTGCACAAATTAAAAAACATGTTTAAACAAATAAAATTTGATTAAAAAATTAATATCATGATATTATACTAAATCTTTTATTGGCATCAACATATAAATCCTTTTTATTTCACAAAAATTTAGTTGTTAGATAAAAATAAAAATAAATGTTAATATTATTTTTATAACATTTTATACCGCGCATTATGCAGTGATGATTCAATTACTTATCTTCATTACAATATACGATATTTGGTCTCTATTCTTCTGTGTTTACATATTAGTAATCTACTAATATCAAATATATTTATAGAATCGCTATAAAAAGACGTATTTATTATCCGTAATCATGTAGGTATCTTGTGAAATGACTATTGTTTGTCTTCTAAAATCTATCTTATTATAGATCTTGCCAAATAGTGAAATTTGATTATCCGTAATCATGTAGGTATTGTGAAGGGTTGATTTCGCTAGCAATCTGTGAAATTTGGCCCAAAAAAAAATAAAAATTCGTCACCTAGTGATGAAATAGTATTTTTAGTCATATAGCGGTGAAATTATATTTCACAATTACAATGACGAATGCAATAACTACGAATAATAATAAAATTTTATTTATAACCCTTTTATGTTTTTATTAACGCAAACACATGAATTTGAATTTTATAAAACTAACACCGTTAAATTATCAACTTTACCGGTTATGACGAATAATCGATCCAAATTCAAAATTCGATTTATAAAATTTTATCATATGAATTTTATTTTCTATGGCTGTAACTCTACACAAGTTGTAAAATTTTGTTTTTTGGATTCAAAGCTCAATTTTGTTTTTTTAGTTTTTTTTTAATTTTTTTTAATAAAAGTATAACTAGACTTGCTTTCTCTCCATTTAACATTCAAGCCCCTTATAAATAGAGTGCTATCACTCTTTTAGATAGTCTTAGATTAGGCTACATAAGGAGAGTTTCCTAACTATTCTTAAATGATTCTTTGTTGTCTTACTAGAGGTCTAAAATGCTTGAAATTTCATCTATCTTTTAAGCTAATCTTGGTTTGGGTCTGCCTAATCTTATCTATTGTTATTTTCTAGTTCTGTTTCATATGTACAACTAATCTTTTTAGGAAAGTTTTGTGTGTTTTACAAATAACAGAGAGCAATTTCAATGAAGAAGAAACTTTTGTATTTCTGATTTTTCTCACACTTTATCATTATGTTTTACAGGTATATATATATATATATATTACAAGATCATGGTGAAGGGAATCCAAGACAGGTTGTTATACATTGGAACACTCTCCTAAGAGAAATAATCTTTTCTGTTAGTAGTGATTGTACAAGTATGTTTGTGTAACAGAGAGATGAGAGAGCTTAGAATAGGGTTGTAATCTTCTTGGGAATTAATAACATTTTTATTTATTGGAATTTATTTGTTTTTTTGGACTGCTTTGAAATCGTTGGGCTCTTGTTGGAATCAGATATTTTATTAAGTGATCCAGGGTATAAGTTAGTTAGGGATGAAACCCTAAGTACTTTACCTTTTGTTTGAAACACAGTTGACTTGCTTCTTCCTTCGCGACTCTTTGAATCAGCGTCACTGTCCTTCATACAGCTTTCCTTTTTATCAACTATCAATGAATCATCATCTTGACCTTTCCATCATCTTCGATTTCTCATATCCCCCCTTCAAACGAAAGGTTGATTCATTCAAATCGAGTTCATCACGCAAGAACAGAAAACGACTTTGAGAAAGTGGTTTTGTGAGCAGATCCGCAATCTAGACATGAGATGGTACATAGCGGATGCCAAGATTCCCTCGAAGCACCTGATCCCTAACGAAATGACCATCGAGCTCAATATGCTTCGTCCATACATGGAAAACAGGATTAGAAGCAAGGGAGCTGGCTCCCAAATTATCGCACCAAATGACGTGACCGGGAAATTAGAAAATGAAGCTCCTTCAAGACTGAACACAACCAAATTAGTTCAGCAGAAAGGTTTGAAAGGACACGGTATTCATATTCGATACTAGACCGTGTCACAACATATTGTTTTTTTAAGGACCAAGAGACGAGAATGTCCCCAAAGAATACAGAGTAACCACCCACAGATCATCGATTGTCAACAGAAGAAGCCCATTCAGTATTTGTGAAACCTCGCCAGTTCAGTTCAGGACTGGGTTTGATGTGGAGGCCCAGTGATACAGTCCTAGATAAGTAACGAAAAACTCGTTTGACTGCATGTCGATGATTAGTTGTAGGATTCTGTTGGAGTTGGCTTAATTTATTTTATGCACAGGCAATGTCTGCTCTAGTGTGAATGAGATATTTGTAGAAAGCCTAAAATACTTCCGTATTGTGTAGGTTGCTGTAATGGATCTCCATCATGAAGAGAAATCGCAGGTGTAGTACACATTGAATTGGAGCATGTATTTGTATTGGTAAGTCCCACTGTGTGTAGTAAATTATGAATGTATTGCTGTTGAGAAAGATGAAAGCCCGTAAAGTCCTTGACCACTCCTATCCTCAGAAAGTAGTGTAGATCACCTAAGTCTTTGAGTGCAAACATAGATTTTAGTCTGTTGATGAAACGTTGGAGATGAAAGGGTTGATTCCCTGTGATGATGATGTCGTCTACATAGACAATTAGGATAATTATCAGTTGGCTAGACTTATAGAAAACACATAGACATATCAGCCTTAGAATTTTTAAAACCCCAGTATCCTTTAAGTTTGAGTACCAAACCCTTAGGGCTTTCTTAAGTCCATACAGGGCCTTATGCAGTTGACACACATGAGAGGGCCTGTTAGCATCTTCAAAACTCTTTGGTTGTTTCATAAAAATAATCTATGTACGCTCACCATTGAGAAAAGCGTTATTTATATCAAGTTGTCTGACCACCCAGTCATTTGACACTACTAAAGTGAGAATGAGCCTGATGGTAGAGGCTTTTATCACTGGACTAAAAGTCTCAGTGAAATCCGCACTAGGAGTCTGATGAAAACCCTTTGCCACAAGTCTGGCTTTGTGATGCTGGACTGTCCCATCTGTATTGTCTTTCACCTTGTAAACCCACTTGTTGCCAATTAGGTTCATAGTAGGAGTCTAGGACACCAGAGACCAGGCCCTGTTGTGAACTAGAGCATTATATTAAACCTGCATATCCTTATACCAAATAGGGTTAACAATAACATCAGAAAATTTAGTTGACTCTATAGAAATCCTTGAAGTAGCAGTGGTAAGACCTATGAACACACAATTAGGTTTACTGATCCCATTTTTTGGACCTTGTTGTCATTAGGTGTGTGTTTGAGGGTTGTGACAATGTAGGTTCTATAATGGTTGGCTTGGTAATTGAATCTAGGACATGTGATCTGTTGGGTGATGTTATGATTGTATGATCAGTGGTAGAGGTGATTTGTCGGTGATGCTGACTAGTAGGATTGAGTGATGTGTCTATATTGGAAAGAAACTGAAAACATGGTAAGGTAGTCTTAGGGTCGTCATGAGTTTAAGTGTGACTATGTAGTGTGTTTGTATCTGTGTATATTGGTGACTGGGACATGGTAGGTTCTGAAAATGTAGGAAATGTGTTTGATAGTGAATTGGTAGAGATATGGTAGCTTAAAGGCAGCAACTTAGGCACAAGAGTTGAATTAGACACACCAGATATAGCAAGACCAAGAATAAGATTAGCTACATAATGTGACTCAGGCTGTTTAAGATGTAGAAACCTAGTGAGAAAAGAAAAGTGTAGTTCATTAAACACAACATGTCTGGAGATGTAGATTCTACCAGTTGATCTAAGATACTTGTTGAGTGAAAAGCGAATTTGTGAGTTTAATAGGGTCTCAAATAGGGAAAGCAGGCATAGCTAAAGACTTTTACGGAAGAATAGTTTGGTTTAATGTGAAAAAGTATTTCAAAAGGTGAGAAGTCTCCTAGAATATTTTTAGGTAGTTTGTTGATTAGGTTAGCAGCAGTAAGGAAGGCCTCTCGCCAGTAGGAGAAAATGACCTTAGACTGAGCCAACAAGGTTTACCCTGTTTCAACTAGGTGCTTGTGTTTCCTCTCAGCTCTGCCATTTTAAGTAGAGGTGTGGGGACACGCAATCTTAAGAAGTATACCACATTCTTTAGCAAGAGGCACAAAAGACCTGAATTCTCCACCCCAATCAGATTGGAGAGCTTTGATTTTCCTATTAAATTTATTTTTAACAAGTGTTTTAAAAGTTTTGAAATTAATTAGAGCTTCTCCTTTCTGTCTAAATGGATTAACCAAGTGAACCTTGAGTAATCATCCACAAACACAATATGATACTTGAAACCGGTTTTAAAAATAGTAGGAGATGGTCCTCATAGGTCTGAATGGATTATATCTAGAGCATGTTTAGAGTGAGATTCAGATGTGCTGAAAGGTAGAGAGTGAGATTTCCTAAGCTGACATGAATCACAAAACACATTTACATTTTTTTTAATATCAGACAGATTACATTGTTTCAAAACAACACCTAGAGTTCTATATGAAGGATAACCTAACCTCATGTGACATCCTTCTTTTAGGGAAAAATAGAAATTAGACTTAGACTAACCCTGATGTAGGCTACAGACAGTAAGGACTTTAGGAGACTGATTGAAAAATTTGACACTAGGCTTGCTATTTCTGGTGAGTGTATCCAGCTGATAAAGACTTTGGTTAGTTTTCCCTGTAAGCAGCACCTTCCCTGTTCTCTTGTCCTTGATAAAACAACAATTTTTGTGAAATTTTACATAAACAAGGTTATATAATATAAGGTGATGAACATATAGAATGTTCCTTTTAATTTTAGGGACATGTAGTACATTTTGTAGTGATAGTGAACTGTTTTTAGATGTTTTTAGTCAGTTTTACCTATGTGATGAATACTAAGCCTTTCTCCACTGCCAACAACAATAGATTTCTTACTAGAGTACTCAGAAAAAGTTTTCTGAGTCATGAGATGTGGAGACCCTTTCACATGATGACTTGCTCCACTGTCCGGTAACCATGCATTATCCTCTATTGCGTCTTGAGTAGTCACATACACTCCTTGCTCTTGTGTTTTCTTGTCCTGAGGTGTAGGTATAATCCCCATGACACTATGATCATCTCTATAATGGCAATAAGTATCTATATGACCATATCGACCACATATTTGACATGTTTGTCTATTTGGAGTGGTGTACCCGCTACTCCTGCCTCCTCTGTAGGTAGATATGCCACGTTGATAATTGTATCTCCCTCTGTTAGACCTGCCTTGTCCTCTGTATGAATTTTGAGCTCTGTAGTTGTTAAAATTGTTGTTGTTCTTCTGTTTGTTGTCTCCTCTGAAGTTGTTGTAGCTACATTTAGACTTTCTATACTCTAAGGGTCTTGTTCAGCTGGATCAGCCTATTCTCAAAAGTTAAGAGAGTAGAGTGTAAGTCTAACTAGTTGTACACTTCTCTTTCTGTAGGCTGACAGCAATGAGAGTGTATTCTGAGTCTAATCCGGCCAATATATGAAAACAAAGTGGTCAATAGGCAGAGGAGATCCTGCCAAGGTAAGGTTATCAGCCATATTCTTCATCTTATTCAGGTAATCTTCTATAGATTTGCCTTCTTTTCGAGTTTTTTGAAACTCATATCTGAGAAGCATTATTCTCAATCTCGTTTGTGAGCCAGTTAGTCTCACAACAGCATCCAATAGGGCTATTCAATGCAGGTTGTTATACATTGGGACGCTCTCCTAAGAGGAAGAATCTTTTCTGTTAGTAGTGGCTGTAAAGTCTGTTTGTGTAACAAAGAGAGGAGAGAGCTTAGAATAGAGTTGTAATCTTCTTGGGCTTTAATAGCCTTTTTATTTATTGGACCTCATTTGTTTTCTTGGACTGTTTTGAAATCGTTGGGCTCTTGTTGGAATCAGAGCTTTTATTAAGTGACCCATGGTATAAGTTACTTAGAGATGAAATCTTAAGTACTGTACCCTTTGTTTGAAACACAATTGCCTTGCTTCTTCCTTCGCGACTCTTTGAATCAGCGTCGCTGTTCTTCACATAGCTTTCCTTTTTATCAACCATCAATGAATCATCATCTTGACCTTTACATCATCTTCCATTTCTCATATCTTCTAACATATATATTATGCATTAATCCTCTCTGCTTCTTCTAGCTGAACATGTTTATCCTGACTAGCTTTTCAAGTTTGCAGAATAGGTAATCTCTTCATGAATCTTACGAATGTAAGGAACTACGAAATTAAAGTTGCTATAACTCATTCTCTCCACTCCGCTCTTGATGCTATATTATTTCTTCGTAGAAGCCTCTTCACCAGCTCTGTTGCTATTCTTAAATTCAATTTAAAGTTATATTTGTCGCCCATTTCATAAAGTCCATATTACTTGTGAGCTTTTTATCGAACATATGGTGTTCGTTCCTTCTCGAAGAATGTCAAGAAATGCTCTTCTTTTAATCCGCCCTCAGTCTAGCGGTTTCTGCTTCAATTTTTAAGTCAAAGTGTATGCTAGAATTTGATATTTTGGATGTGTCAGAAGATCAGTGTTTGGATGTAATTGTTGGTTCTGTTTTTCTTCTCCGTGAAGAAATCTTTAATTTCTGGACTTCCCACCTTAAGTAGCTCTTTCTTCCCTTAAATCTCCCAAATTTAAGATATTATTGGTCGAAGTATTAGCAATCATATGTATTTTAGTTTTAGTGCCTGCATTTCATTTAGCACTTTTGTATTTCAAAAGGCTATGTAGGTTATCTCTATTAATATAATTTTAGGGAATTGCTAAAAAAAGCCATTTTTACTCCGTGAAGTCGCTTGTTTTGAATTTTTAAAATTACTCTGCGAAGTTATTTTTTTGACGATTTTGTCCTTCATGAAATCGTATAAATAGAAGAAATTACTCTGTGAAATTATCATAATTTCCAAAAAAAATACAATTTCTCTACCTTCTCTCTACTTTCTCTCTCTAAACACAAAGAACTAAAACTAAATCTAAAGAAGTTAACACTATTATTATCAACTAAAATGTTACTTCTTGCCTTCAAAACCACATAATCATCTAACTTGTTGTTTCAAGATCCTTTTCCACCACAAGACGTGTGTACCGTGTTCTATATTGAGAAGAAACGGAAAAATAGTTATTGTTAGAGGAACAATTAATCATGTATTTGAGGTTGCTTCACTAGTCGTGCGCACCCTGGACAAATTTTTAAATAAGGTTATAACACGTTCTTACGGAAAAAAGGTAGGCCATGACAAGGAAGTTTGCTACAAACTTCATGGATATCAAAACATATATTTTGATCAGCCCCGAAGAAGTGGAACGACAAGTCATGGTTATAGTATCTCAAGAATTATGCACAATAAGGACAAGAAAGGGGGGGGGGGTCAGTGGTACTCTCTCACTTTGGAACAGTGAGATACTTTTAAAAATCTGGGGTCAGTGGTACTCTCTCACTTCGGAACAGTGAGCTACTTTTAAAAATATTCTCACTTTGGAATACTATCAAGTATTCCTCTTACCAAATTTTGGATAATTGACATACGACCTGCAAATCATATGACATGTAATTTGTATTGTTTGAATAATATTCGTGATAGTCGAGATTGTTGGATTCGTCCGTCGGATAGGAAACGAGTTGTTGCAGTAAAAGTAGGATCTGTATAATTAAATGATGCTTTAATTTTAGAGAATGTTTTATTTATACGAGATATGAAATTTGAACTGCTCTCAATATCTCAATTAATTGATGAGGCTAACTGTATTGTGATTTTTTTCTCAAAAAAGTATATATTATTCAAAACGAAGAAACAAAGAATGTGATTGGTGCGGGTAGACAGTCTAGTGATATTTTTTACTTGCAACATGGAGATATATGCAGTGTGCATGTATCTTCTTAGGACAGTTTTTTATATATGGCACAAGAGGATGTGATATCCGTAAGTTAGGTACTATCTTTCTTTTATGTACCGAGAATTGATAAATTAGTAGTTTGAAGAATATTTCTTGTCACATATGCTTGTGTGCTAAACATATTTATCGCATTTTTTGTTTAAGTTCAAATAAGAGTACTTTTGTATTCAAAATTATTCATATTATTGTTTTGGGGCCTTACCGTACACCCATTTTGGATGATTTACTTATTTTTTAACCATTATGGATTATTTTCTCATTGTATTTGCGTCTATTTGTTGAGGTACAAGTTGGATGTTTTCATCATTTTCTCCCAGCTTTGTTATATGATTGAGCATTAATTCTTGAGACTAGGATAATTCTTAAGACTTCTTGTAGTGAGACACCCCAATAAAATGGCTATATTGAATGGAAGTATAGAAATATTTTAGATTTTGGATGTACTTTACGATTTCAAACTTCATTACCAATCAAATTCTAGGGGAAATGCATTATTATCGTTCCTTAATTAATCTCACTCTCTCGGTTCTCTTACAATGAAAAATCTGTCTGAGTTTTTATGTTCTAAAGCTTCACTTATTAATCACATTCAGTTATTTGGTTGTAAGTACTATGTTCATAATCAGAATCGTGGTGGTGACAAGTTTGCATAAAAAAATGTTCCTAAAAAATTTATGTGAAACCCTTTTTCGTCAAAAGGGATTAAGCATGTATTGTCAGGATACTGGACAAATTATTGTCTCTCATGATGTTATATTGTGTGAAAATATTTTTCTTTAAGGAATTCACTGTCATTGCAAGTCCTTCACCTCCAAATCCATTACTATATTGTTGATGAAGAGCCTATGTACGTCCCGAGAACTATGACCTAAAACCAGGGGTACACAAGCTTTACCTCCACTTGTTTTGACTTCTAACCCGAGCATTTCATCATCCATTTCTGGTGTACAACAAATTGATCTGTCCATTTCACTCAGACTTAACGATGCTCATACACATCAAACCCTAAAAGGCAGGCTCTGCCAATCCAAATTGAGGGTGAAGTTGAGCATATTGGACGTTGAAAATAGGTGAAGAATGATAATCTATAAATCAATGATTATCACAAGTACATAGTTCGACATGATACAAAAATTTGTAAGTATCCGTTAAATGCATATATCTTCTATGGAAAATTATCGGTAGAACATCAGGACTTCATGGTTTTACTTGATACAAATGTGGAACCTCAGTCTTATAAATGTGTTGTTCTCTTTGTGGAACGGAGCAAAGCGATTTTAGAAGAATTACATCTTTAAAGGTACATAATACATGAAATATGACTCATCTTTAACACTTGATCCAATCTTCAAACTCACTATCGTTCGTGTACTTTTCTCTATCGCAACTCTTAGAAAATGGGAACTACATGAGATGATTATTCTTAATACTTCTATGGTTTACCTCAGTCATACTCTAACTACTCTTTTTTTCTTATTATCGGTGTGAGTTTGTGATTTATATCATGGTGTATGTTGATGATTTGATTATTGCAGGAAACACTTCTGGCATTGTAACGTAATTCAAGAGATATACCTCTCACTTATTTCACATGATCTTGATATTCTAAAATTATTTCTAGGTATGGATCCTGTAACTCTTTTGGAATTTTTATTCATTAATGCAAATATGCGCTTGATATCCTTTCTGAAACAAACTTATTTAAAACTTGACCTTTTAGTGTTCCGTTTGATGAAAATCACCGACTGTCCCTAGCTACCCAGGATCATCTTGATGATATTTTTGCCTATCATCGGCTTGTAAGAAGATTGGTGTACTTATCGATCACTCATCTAAATCTTTCTTATACAATTCACACTTTGGATCAATATTTACAAGAACCCATAATGGATAATTGACAAGCCGCGTACGGTGTGGTTCGATATCTAAAGGGTTTTTCAAGATTTGGTATTATTATTAGATCATATAGTGATCTTTAACTCACAAGATGGTGTGATTCAGATTGGGTTGTTGTCTCACTCACCCAACATTCTTTGTATGGATGGTTATTCCAAATTGGGGACTTCCCAATCTTGTGGACGACAAAGAAACAACATACTATCTCTCACTTTTCAGTCGAAACTAAATATCAGTCTATGACCCTCCTCACATGTGAATTAAAATGGAAAAAGAGTCTTCTTTGTTTTCTAAGGATCACTACCAGTCATATACAAATTTATTTCAATAATGCAACAACATTATATATTGTCGCCAACTTGTTTTTTCACAAACGTACCAAGCACATCGAGGTTGATTATCATTTTATGCGGGATGAGTACGTACGTGGCCTGATTACACCTTCTTATATTTCCTCTCATGTTCACTTGGTATATATCTTTGTTAAAGCACTCGAAAATAATTGGTTCGATATATTTCTTTCGAAGTTGGGAATTCTCTCTGCATGCGCCACTTGTGGGGGTAATCGAATATTATGTAATTATTACATGAGAGTGAAACTCCTAGATATAATTGTTGTAAAAATTGAAATATTAAAAAATAATTATCAAATAAACTCATATATATATATATATATCGTTATTGTAAACACAACTTTAAAACTCAATAATCTATTTTACAAATCTCTAAACATTTATATATATATATATATACATATATATATATACATATATTCAAAGTTGAGGATATAGAATGTGGAAAAGGTTATTGAGCATCAGAGGTACAAGTGATGAGTTTATTTTCTGGAAATTAGGAAGAGGAAAAATAGAGTTTTGGCTAGACAAATGGAACTATCCTAAGCTTTTTATTATTTTGAATAGAAAATGTGGTAACAGATGGTATACCAAAGAAAGCATTAACAATTTTTGAAAGAAAAAATGTTGGAATTTGAAATGCTTAAGGATGTTATCATTCGTTCTAACATTGAGAGAATTAAAAAAAATTAAAGAAGTTGAGGAAGATAAGATAATATGGACAATCTCAACTATGGGTGAGCTCAATACGAAAGAAATTTGGAACAAGTTAAGGGACAAATACTATAAATCAAAGATTTACAAGAGAATTTGGAACAACATCACTCTAAAAAGATATTATCTCTTCTCTGTAGATTGTAGCATAGTTGAATATCTGTTGATATAGTTATGTAGTACATAAGGATTACTCTAGATCCTAGTGCAAATTTCGCCAAAATATTGAATTTATTAATCATGTATTTATATAATGTAAGATTTCATGAAATGTCTGACAATATCTTGAAGACTTTTTTGGTATAAGAACTGGCAAACATATGTCATTAAATCACTTAATTATGAACTGATATTAGTTTACTAACAAGAAAGTACATATACGTACTATTTTGCCTCCTATTATATGTTCGGTGATCTAATTTATATTTAGGCGTACAATGAGACACCAGAATAAGAACTCTACTGCTAATGATATTATTGTTCATGTCAAGAACATCATTTTCAGACTTGATGTTGCAAATTTATTAAAAATAAAGCAATGGAACAATGACCTTAAAACAATTAATAAACTAAGATATTTCAATCGTTTTAGCACACCAATGAAAAATATAGGAATTAAATGGAATCCACCATCTGAAAATAGAATAAAGTTAAAAATTGATGGCTCATGTACTTATACTGGTGAAGCTTCAGGTGGAGGTCTAATAGAAACAACAAGGGTGATATATTGATGGCACATGAAAGAACAATGGAAAGCATAATCCAATCACAGCAAAATGCAGGGCATTGTTTGATGATCTAATGCTTTGCAATAAGATAAAAATAACTAAGTTAGACATTGAATCAGATTCAACCATATTGATTTCAATGTTAATGCATGACAAATCTCCATTATATCTAACTCCAATCTTGGATTGCTGTAGAAAACTAGTCTATCTTAGAATATCTTTAATGCATATTTACAAGGAACAAAATTTACCATCGGACTGGCTAGCTAAATGGACATATACATGAAGAATGAAATTTGACCTTAATGCTAGCCAAATATTTGATCAACTTAGAGCTACAGCCTTACGGGAAAGTCTAACTGTGAAAGGCATTCAACTGGAGGAATAAATAAACATAGAGCTGGATAATTTATTTCAAAATATGAAGTATATCACATTACTGGATATTCAGAGAAGTGAAAGACATTAAGATTGAATTAATAATAATAATAAAAGTTACACTAACATTCTTCAAGCATATAGAAATACACGACTTTCAATCTTTTGTAGCTTAGTTTTTAAACACGGGCTAATCAACATCCAAAATCCATATCAAAGTCAGATTCAATAAGAAAAGTTGAAGATTGAAAAGCAGAAAAGAAGAAAAGAATATGTTAATAAATTGGATTCAAGATCTTTATGCTAATAAAAGATAAGAAAGAACTTCAATACCCAGAAAAATCAATACAAGATGAATATTGATTTCAATCAATTAAGAAGAAAACAATACCTATAGAATCTACTTAAGAGATCCAAAATCATTTGGCTACAAAATCTTTAAAGATTACATATGATTATCTTCACAATGTAATAAAAACTTTTCAGATTTCTTACCTAACTTATTGAACCATGAAGTTAATTGATCCTGTAATAAATCCTGTAATAATGCGGAAAAAATACTTCTAGGATGTAGATATTCTTTGATCTTTATATTCCGAACTTCCAGCAGATTATCTTTGAATCCTTTACTAGTTTACGATCTTCTAAGAGATGGCAACCAAAACCCAATGATTGATTCTAAAGGAAAAACCAATCTGTTTTTCTTGAAGGCCCTTTTTCTCTCTGTATTTGATACCGTGTTTTTCTAAAAGTGAAACTCACCTTTATATAGAAAACTAAAGTGAGAAAATGGTTCTTCCCATTTAACTGTCTGTAACTTCCAGACAGTTACTTAACGAAGACGAGTCCTTATTAAATTGCCACTCTTAGGGACCATAACCCGATATTATTTTGTTTTACAAAATAACCCAAAACTTTACGTTTTTCTTAAGTTGTTTAACTACAAAAGCAATTCGTAACTGCTCACTTAAAACTTATTAAAGTCTGTAATATAGGACTAAAGTCATCATCAATGCATTTCAAGCTGCAAATGGATGCATCAGTAATCACGATATCACAACAATTAACTGCATGGATTTATCATGGTGCATAGCATGAGAATAATATGAAATGTAATCTTACATATCTATTCTTAACTGGTCTCACTTAATTGGAGGTCTACTTACAGCAGAGTACGAATAATCAAAGATAAGAGCACACTGAAAACTTATATAAATATGTTTGCATTAATGACCTTAAGTTTGCGATTATCATAATACAAACAAATTTAAATACTTAATACAAACTCCTACTGAAACTAACAATCCTCTAAGTACACAATACCCATGCTAATGGTGTGTTCAATAAAAACATTAGGCATTAATGCCTTCGTAAGAGGATCTGCTAACATCGAGTTTGTCCTTATGTGCTCCACACTGATTTGAGCACTCTGTACTCTCTCTTTAAGAGTCAGGAACTTGATATCTACATGTTTGGACTTAACCGAGCTCCTGTTACTGTTTGAATACTGAACTGTCGAGTTATTATCACAATATAATCTAAAGGGTCTTTCTATCCCCTCTACGATTCACAGTCCCATGACAAAATTTCGCAGCCAAAGCGCTTGATTGGATGCCTCGAAACAAGTAACAAATTCCGCAGCCATAGTGGACGATGCAATGAGTGTTTGTTTAACACTTTTCTATGAAATTTCACCTCCCGCTAAAAGGAATATAATGCCCGAGTTTGAACGACGAGAATCCTCACATCCAGCAAAATCCGAGTCAAATTACTTATGACCTCCAGTTTATCCGACTTCTTATATGTTAACCTGTGATATTTTGTTTGTTGCAAATACCTGAGAACTCTTTTGACTGATTTCCAGTGTTCCATCCCTGGATTACTTACGTATCTCCCTAACATACCCACCACAAAAGCAATATCTGGCCGTGTACAAACTTGAGCATACATCAGACTTCCAACAACTGAAGCATATGGAACCTTTTGCATTTCCTCAATCTCAAGTTTTGTCTTTGGACATTGCTTAAGGCTAAAATTTTCACCTTTTGATATAGGGTTTTCCTTTCCTTTGCTGTTAGCCATCCCGTAACGTTGTAACATACTTTCAATATACGCCTTTTGTGATAAACTCAAAATTCCATGGGATTGATTCCTATGAATTTGAATTCGTAACGCAAATGATGCATCACCAAGATATTTCATATCGAATTTCTCCGACATAAATTTCTTGGACGTATGTAACAATTGCTTATCGTTCGTGGCCAATAATTTGTCATCAACATACAACACTAGAAATATGAATTTACTCTCACTAAACTTTTGATACACATAATCCTCAACTGAATTTACCTCGAAATCAAATGAGACAATAACTTCAAGGAATTTGTGATACCACTGTCGAGACACTTGCTTGAGACTATAAATAGATTTCTTTAGTTTACATACCGTCAATTTTGGATCACCGGAGACAAAGTTTTCAGGTTGCAACATATAGATTGTTTTCTCAATGTCTCCATTAAGAAAATTGGTCTTTACATCCATTTGATGGAGCTCAAGGTCGAAGTGTGATTGTCCGAAAAGAATCCTTCGATAAAACTGGAGAGAAGGTTTCTTTAAAGTCAATCCCTTCACGTTGAGTAAAACCCTTAGCTACAAGTCGCGCTTTATGACTCTCCACATCACCTTTAGAATCTCGTTTGGTTTTAAAAATCCATTTATAACCATTCGGCTTATTTCCTTCAGGTAATGGAACAAGCTCCCATACCGCGTTATCTTACATTGATTTAAACTCTTCGTTCATTGCTTTAATCCACAACTTAGAATCATAACTTTTCATGGCTTCACAAACACTTAAATGATCGTTTTCTAGTTGAACCATAAAATTCTTCATGTTCTTGAAGATACACTATATAGTCTGAAGATATAGCGCTATTTCTTTCTCTGATAGAACTACGCAAAGGCATAATTTCTTCATTTTGAACTTGAATATCTTGAAGATGTAGAGTTTGTTCTTCTTGAACAACTTTATTTTTCTCCATTGGAACAACTTCATTTTGTTCAATTTGGACAACATCATAGGAGGAAGATTAACAACATCTTTAGTATCTATATGTTCTAACGAATTTGAAGTGATGATTGGCCTTCTAATTACCATATCATCATCTGACACTATAGTATCATTGTTAGAACCTCCATAAATCTCTACTAGTTCTTCCTCAAAATGAATGTTCGTTACTAAATTCTTCCCTCAAAACTTTATCTCCTCAAAAACATTTGTTGTACCCGTCTCAAATATATTCTTTGTGGAAGGATCATAAAACTTAAAACCCCTACTGTGCTCGGGATATCCGATGAAATAACTACTAACCGTTTTGGAGTCCAATTTCTTTTCATTCGGCCTATAAGGCTTCGCTTCAGCTGGAAATCCCCAAACATGTAAATGTTTTAAACTAGGTTTACGCCCAATCCAAAGTTCATACGGTGTCTTAGTAGTTGCTTTCATCAGAACTCTATTAAGTAGGTACACTGTACATTTTATTACTTCTCCCCAGAGTGATATATGTAACGTTGAATGACTAATCATACTTCTTACCATATCATTCAATGTACGGTTTCATCTCTCAGATACTCCATTCATGTTGGGCGAACCCGGCATCATATACTGAGGGACTATCCCACACTCATCTAGGAAATTTGCAAACGGTTCATGACGTTGTTCACCTGAACCATCATATCTCTCGTAGTATTCACCACCATGGTCCGATTTGACGCACTTAATGTCTTTACCAAGTTGTTTTTCAACTTCTGTCTTAAAAACTTTGAACTTGTCAATGAAAGATACAAAATATCATTGGTTGTTCCATGATGTTGTAGGGAACGAGCCGCAGATGTGTGTATGTATCAAATCCAAGACGTCTTTCGCTATGTATGCATCTAATCGTTTCAATTTGGTTTGTTTTCCTTTTATACATTAAACGCAAAAGTTGAAGTCTGAAAAATCCAGTTACTTAATATAACTTCTGAAACAAGCTTTTCAATTCTGTTTATAGATTTGTGACCTAATCGTTTGTGCCAAAGTTTTGCTGAATTTTCCAATTTACAATTTAGTTTTATAGGTATATCTACATTCATTATCTGTTTTTGATCCTTTATAGTATCCAATAAATACAAGTTATCATTTGCTATTAACTTTCCAGAACCAACAACATTACCATGTAAATAAAGACATAAACTTTCATTTCCAAATAGACAAGAATAACTTAATTTGTCCAACAATGGAAAGGAAATTAGGTTCCTTCTAAAAGAAGGTACATACAATACGTCTTTTAAAAAAAACTGTCCACTGGTAAGCAACAAACGAAAATCACAAATAGAATGAACTAAACATGATCTGCCATCAGTTGTATAGATGGATGTTTCACCATCACCCATGCTTCAGTTTCTTATCATACCCTGCAAAAAAATACAAACACGAGTTGTTACTGTTGTATCAACCCACCAAGTATTTCTCGACATTGAAACTAAATTGATCTCAGAACATACCATAAAAATGAAAATACCTTTGGCTTTCATCATAGCCCTCCATTTTTCACATTCTTTCTTAAAGTGCCTGGTTTCTTACAATGGAAGCAACACCCTTTACTAGACGTACCCTTATGTTTATTTTATACCGAACATGATGCATGTGCATCTGAACCTTCATACTTTCTCTTAATTCCCTTATCCATCTGAGCTTTCACCATTTGCACTTCTGGATGTTCTTGCTTAATCTTTTCCTCCTCTTGCGGTGCTTGAGAGATGAGCTTGTTGAGAGTCCATTTATCGCGCTGACAGTTATAAGAAGCTTCAAAGTTCTTATATTGAGGAGGGAAATAGTGAAAATCAAAGCTTACCACAACATCTTCCGGAAGGTCAATCTTAAGTGCTTTCAATTTGGAAAAGATGTTTGACATTTCCAATATGTGCTCACGAATAGTCTATTTGCCACGATATTTCATAGAGGCTAGCTTAATAAGTAGCGTCTTAATCTTTACTTTATCGTTTTTGGCAAAACATTTCTCTACCTCTCCGAGAAACATTTTCGCATTGGTGATCTTAGGTGGAACTGCACCACGGAATGCTAATGAAATTGCTTGCTTCATGATCCCTAGACTTATCTTGTTCGCCTTTTCCATGCCTCTAACTCTTTTTTCTCTGTAGGAGAACTATCATCAGTCAGAGGTTTAGGTTCAGTGGACGTGAAACCACCACGTCTAAATAATTTTACGCAATTAGTGGAACCACCACTTCTTAACTTTATTAATAAAGACTTTGCAGTAGCTTTTCAATTGTAACTACTGCACGTCTTCAAGTGAAAATCATATCACTCATTTGGAAGTGAAAATCAATTTCACTTCTTTGTGAAACCACGACAATTAACTGTCATATAAATGCAGTCGTGGTTATGCAGTTATAAAATATTTTTATAACTTTCATTCAAATAATTAATTTGGATGCATAGTATATAAAGGAAAACATTAATCCTTTAACACCCAAATCCTTTCATAACATAGTAACGGATAATGAATTATTTATTTTGAACGGGCGAATTGTTATTTGTTTTGAGACGTAATTCATAAGTATTCTTTAAATAGACTAAATATGATATTCAGTTAAACTGCACTACTGTTATATGTTTTTATTAATAATTATATTAACTGCTATATATTTTTATTAACAATTATATTAACTACAAAAGCAGTTCGTAACTGCTCACTTAAAACTTATTAAAGTGTGTAATATAGGACTAAAGTCATCATCAATGCATTTCAAGCTGCAAATAGATGCATCAGTAATCACGATATCACAACAATTAACTGCATGGATTTATCATGGTGCATAGCATAAGAATAATATGAAATGTAATCTTACATATCTATTCTTAACTGGTCTCACTTAATTGATGTCCACTTACAGCAGAGTACGAATAATCAAAGATAACAGCACACTGAAAACTTATATAAATATGT
The DNA here is from genome assembly GCA_036936605.1 of Limnanthes douglasii subsp. nivea. Classification (NCBI taxonomy): domain Eukaryota; kingdom Viridiplantae; phylum Streptophyta; class Magnoliopsida; order Brassicales; family Limnanthaceae; genus Limnanthes; species Limnanthes douglasii. Next base: position 224,295,696 of record JAUPFV010000004.1, on the reverse strand, counting down.
TTGCATTAATGACCTTAAGTTTGCGATTATCATAATACAAACAAATTTAAATGCTTAATACAAACTCCTACTGAAACTAACAATCCTCTAAGTACACAACACCCATGTTAATGGTGTGTTCAACAAAAAAAATTAAGTTATCGGTGTCTTCCATCCTAAAAACAAAATTAAAGCTGGAAAAAACGAAAGTGTTCAAATTTACTCAATTAAGTTTATAAGGTATTTCCGATGAAATACCTGGACTAAAAAACAATGGTTCTTCACCTTTTCTCATAACGCATATGCTATAAATCGTAATAGAGCTTCGAGACTACTAGATCTTTAACATGAAGTTAATGGAAGAGAATAAGAGATGCCCATGAAAATCGTCTAAAAAAAATAGAAAGATTTATTTGCAGCTATAGAAATCAGCTTCAATTTCGAAACCTGTTGAAAATTTTGGCGGCCCAAAACTGAATTTGATGGGTATACTTACTCTACTGAGAGCACGCATTCTAATACCCCAAAATTAGTAAGTTAGATACTCGTCGATTCGAAGTGTATTAGAGTATTAGTTTCTAATGAAAGGTTATTTGCTTTGATGTACTGAGACCTTAACTTCAATTCTTGATTGGATCCAATTTTAGCTTTAATTTAATCAAATCTACAAACCCAAACTTTAATTGGCCGTTACAATTCTAGTGGACCAATTCATTTTATATTCTCTTCAATCTCAAGGTTCCAAAATAAATGCAATTTATTATTTTATTTTTTAATATTAGTCTTATTACCTTATTCAGTCGATTTTTTTAATTTGTTTTTATTTGTTAAAGGTTTTGCCTTTTTTTTTCTGAATCGATTAGATTTATAACTTAGACCTATTCAAATGATTTCGTTAATATTTATGAATTTTAAATGATGGGCGCGGCTAAAACGAGATTTATTTTAATAGTGAAACTCTATTTTTGGATTTTTTCAGTGAATTTGAAATTACGAAAATATCCTCCTTACATATAAAAACCTTTGATTTTTCAACTAATCCACTCTTTACCTCTTCTACTCTCTTTTCCTACCACTTTTCTCTCCAAAATTAAAAAAAAACACAAAAACCCACAAACCCAAATTCCAAAAAAACACATAAAATGAACCTTAATTCGTAGAAGTAAAAACCAAAAAACTCATACTATGGATTTGAATGACTATAACGACGATTTCAGATCCAATATTGATGATTTCCGTTCGGACGAAGAGTAGCCGCTTACTGACCGTATGGAGAGTGTCTTTGAGGTAAATATTGAGTTTTTTTACAATAAAACAACCTCGCACAAATTTATTCTTAGAATTGTACACTTCTACGCAAAAACACGCGTGGAAGAAACAAAATTCCACAAAATCGTGCAAAGATTGGACAAAATCACGCAATTGCATGCGAAGATTTGTTAAATCTTCGCACGAATTTGAGCAAGGATTTGACAAATCTTTGCACAATAGCGCGTGGTTTTGTCAAAACTTGGCATAGCTATGCGAGATTTGGGTCAGTCTTTGTTTTATATGCCCGTTTATTGCAGAATTTTGCGTTTGTGTTCACTTTTCAAAGTGTGAATACATGTATGAAATTGTTTACAACTGATGGAGTTATTTTTGTTGGTGATATGAATGAATGGTGATATTGTGCGGAGTTAAATGATATTGCTTTGTGTGGGAACCGAGAGAAGTACCATGTAACATGGCCAATTATAGCCAAATTTGTATTACGGATAATGTCTACACCAAAGCGGAATCGCTAGCATGAGTTGATAAAGAAAGCAAGATTATATGATTCATTGTTTTGGTTGATAAAGATGACGATGGTAGTAAAAACGGTAAAACTCCGCGGCTATATTTTAAGTGTGAGAGGCACGGTATTTACAAGCCCAGGCCGCAATCTCCTCCACCAACTCCTGAACACTACACCCAAGTAAGCGAGTGTATGCCGCATTACGCTCATCGGCAGTAGGATACTCATATGTCTCGCAGTTCACACCCACCACTAGTAGCCCGGTGATGATGTAGACATCATCCAGTGTGACAGTCATCTTCCCGAAAGAGAAATGCAATGTGTTCGTCTCTGGATGTCATCTCTCCAAAAGCGTCTCTATCAGATGGACGTTTGTAGCCCATCGAGTGAGAGCGCCAACAATGGGTCCGAAACATGTCCCCATAACCTCATCACGTACTCGTGTCTGGCGCACTTTCAAGTCCCAGCCACGATGTGTTTGGTACATAGCATAGCACCGCATATGTAACCTCGGCTGCATAAAAAAATACAACGTATAAGATAAACCAATAACCAATAAATTAAATAAAAAATATAACGTATAAGATAAACAAATAACCAAAAAATTCAATTACAAATAAATTCCACAATAAATTCAATCAAACCTAAACTAATAAATTCAATAACAAATATAAATTATAATACAAACCAATAACACAAACCTATAACTATAACATAAAATACATTGCATCTACTAATAATAACCTTAACAAATAAATTAAAACTAAAAAACTTACGTCATTACTGAAGACGCTATAAGCCTCGTGCTCTTTATAGGAGTGGAAGGTCGAATATAGGTCGATGACATGTTGGTTATATCTACCGATTCCTTGGTTCGTAGTACGACGACGACGAACAGGGGCGACATGTAAGTCCCTTTTAGCACGGTGACGTACGCTCCGAGATGTCTCGCTTACTAACATCTCCTCGGCATCATCAACAGTATCTCGCTCTATATTGCGAGCACGGGGGCGTGGAGGCATCCTACAATCACGCAAACCAAAAAATATAATCAATATTTTTTGTCAAACAAGCATAATTTACAAGAAATGCATTGTAACACGCGACACAGTTCAATGGAATCAAAATCAGGGAAAAAAATTGATGTTTTACAGATCCACACATTGGATTGCATGAAATGGAGGAATCCACGTTATGTGGATTTACCCGATCCACGCATCGTGGATTCGGGAAATCCATGGACGATTTTATGCGTTGATTTCCCAAAACCACAATACATGGATTTCGTGCGAGGAAATACCAAATCCAGGTAATAGACCCCAAATTCGTAAACCTACCCTAAACTACCCCAAATCTGTAAAAAAGATCACCCCAAATCGAACCTACTCTTCTAACTAAACACATACATGCATTGAAACATCAAGAAAACAACTACAAGTACATGAAAATCCGATTTTTTTCGCCGAAATCTAAACTCTAAATATCTCTATAACTTGCCATGAAAATTTTAAAAAAATTACACCAACATGTAGAGAATGCTTACCTTAACAAGTGTTGGGTGTTGGATTTGAAAAAAATTCGCTATCAAAATCGAGGGTTTAGAGATGTTTAGGGTTTTAAAGGAGAGAAAGAAGTGAAAATTGAGATTTTTTTCTATTTATATAGGTGACAATTTCGTAATTAGTAGGAGTCTTGTTATAGTCAAGCTGGATCTTACTATAACCGGGTCTCGTTATAGAAAAAATTGATCTTGAATTAGCTTAGCAGTAAATGATAGCTAAGATATCCGTAGAAGATATATCAATATTCCAGTCCACGTTGACCAAAGTTTTATTGGTCAAATTTTTTTACATCACTAGTTGCAAGACTCTTTCAAAATGCCATACAAAGAGGCCGCAATTCGACCTGCAACAACCAACCGTATGGTTCACTCATCACTCTATCCACAAGTCAAGTGTATGGCCGCTTAGTGTTCCACCGAGAACCTATACGCCCACAACAATATATTATAATTATCAGCCAACCTACATATGCACAGCTGAATGCGTTCTATTCAAACTTATACCACCGCAAACCGTAGCTAATTTAACAACTTGAAAGCTAGATCGACTATCAAGCAATTAGTCATCTAAATGTGAAAACCAGTCGTATTTCTCCTTGCTATCGATATCTCGGATGAAGCGTGACTAGAAAAAACGAGCTCAAAATAGAAAACTAAAAAAGAACACTCAACAAAAGTATTACCAAGACCACCAGGCAACCTCAAAGAGGAAATTGCCGACGTTAACCTTGGTCTAACTGAGCATCAGACACTAGATTTGTTTACCGAGCCAAGAAAAAAATCACATTATAATCAAGGACACCATCCATTAGTCTGGAAGAGAATGAACAATGTTTTATGAAAGCATGAATACAAAAAAACAGGGTATCAAACAAATGAATAATACATCTCTATAAAAATCAAGAATACATCTTTCTAAATAATTGATTATAAACAACTACGGTTTTACGAAGGGATGTCTGATCGTAGACCACCGATGTTATCTGCATGACCTTTACAAGGTACCGTACATACGTAGAATGAAGCCAAGGCGTGCAAAATATTCCCCATCACACATAAGAACATGTTGACAAAATGGCTCAAACAGTTTGCATCAGAGCACATTTACGATAGCTTGAAGAGCTACATCATACCATCAGTGACCAGCATCAAATAAAAAACAGCACAGATCAAACCAAAATCACCTAAGATAAGTTAAAGTATAAGCTAAATCGACTATTAAGCAATTAGTCATCTAGATTTGACAAACTAGACATCTCAATTGAAGCTCGACAAAAATCCAAAGAACAAAAATCCATGGATCAAAACGCGAACACTCCGACATAAGTATAACAAAGACTATGTACCAAGCAGCCTTGCATAGGAAATGACGTACAAGAACCTCAATCTAAGCAAGCATCGCACTTGGTCAACTCTACCAATGAAAAAAAGGAACCCTACTATATTCAGGGATACCATCACCGGTAACGAGAAGAAAAACCGATATTTATGGAACTTTTACTTCACTCGCTATATCAAAAAAAAATCGAGAGTACACCTCTTGCAAAAAAGTTATATCAATAAGCTACGAATGATCCCACGACAATTGATGTTATTTGTATGGCCATATAGAATTCAAGAGTATAGAGAGAGATTTTGAAGAATAGATTTTCATTATTCAATTAAGTGTAACTCACTACATTATATATGTAGTTCACTAACAACTTCTTGTTAGGTAGTTAGTAGTGGATATTTGTTATACAAATCTTGTTACACACTTATTTACTCATGTAACACTTAGACCACCAATATTATTTTCGTGTGATAATGTCCAATGTAGCATTAAGACCAATGCCAAGTTTAGACCTTCTATTGGGCTTAAAATAATCCGGCCCGTCCTCAATCCAAAGCCAAAAGGCCCACAGCTCAAATACTAACTCGACTTAGGGTTACTGTCTGAACCCTAAGCCTCATTTCCCTTTCTCTCTTCTTTCTCTACTACCACAGCAGCCATTGAAGCAGTCTTTGACGCTTCACCCTCTCCATGCTTGTCATGGTGCTTCAAGGACTTGCTATTCTTCACATCCCCCCTCAAACGAAGAGGCGACATCAGGAGACCGAGTTTGTCTCTGAGAAATTGAAAACGGTGGTGAGTGAGTGGCTTCGTGAGGCAGTCAGCTAGCTGATCGTGAGACGGTACAAATCGAATCTGAAGAAGACCTTGCAAGACCTGATCCCGAACAAAGTATACGTCAATCTCGATGTGCTTTGTTCGAGCATGAAAAACTGGGTTTGATGCTAGCGAGCTCGCACCCAAAGTATCACACCAGATAACAGAAGGGGTTACAACAGGAAACTCAATTTCAGTCAGAAGAGAACGTAACCACATCATCTCTGCTGACAGATTCGCTAATGCTCGATACTCTGACTTAGTAGAACATCGGGCGACAAAATTCTGCTTCTTCGAAGACAAGGAGATCAGGAAGTCTCCAAGATACACACAGTATGCGCCAACACTCCTTCGATCATCAGAAGATGAAGCCTAGTCAGCATCAGAGAAACCCTGAAGTTGAAAATTGAAGGTTGGCTTGAGATGCAAACCGATCCAGCAAGACCCAGATAAGTATCTTATAATTCATTTTAAATTTTGCCAATGTATAGTAGTAGGGGCTTGCTGATATTGACTGAGCTTGTTAACAGCAAAGGCAATATCAGGCCTTGTATGTGTTAAGTACTGTAAGACGCCTAATAGACTTCGATATTGTGTAGGATTAGCAAGGAGAGTTCCAGAGTCACTGGAGATATGCACACCAGCAGCCATGGGTGTAGGACAGGGCTTGGCTAAAGATAGACCTTGAGAACTCAGTAAGTTTTTTATATACTGCTGTTGTGTTAGATAGAAACCAGTTGAATCACGATGAACTTCTATTCCAAGGAATAGATGGAGTGGTCCAATATCTTTGAGTGAAAAAACAGCATTGAGTTTATGAATAAACTCCCTCAAACATCCTGTTTGATTACCTGTAACAATGATATCGTCTACATAGACCAGAATTAGCAGAACAGTAGTTTTAGATACAAGATAGAATAGAGAACATTCAGACTTAGAGTTCTTAAAACCCCATTGAAGAAGTGTGTCCTTCAACCTGGAATACCAAGCCCTTGGAGCCTGCTTAAGACCATACAAGGCCTTATGAAGTTTACATACATTTGTAGGCTTCTGAGGATCTTGAAACCCTTGTGGTTGAACCATGTAAACATCCTCAGTGAGATACCCATTGAGGAAAGCATTATTAATGTCCAACTGTCTGACTTCCCAATCTTTAGACACAACTAGGGTTAGAACCAGTCTAACTGTAGAAGGCTTACCACTGGACTAAAAGTCTCTGAAAAATCAATGCCATGGGGTTTGATGAAACCCCTTGGCCACAAGTCTTGCCTTGTATCTTTGAACAGAACCATATCGATTATACTTAACTTTGTACACCCATTTACAGGCCACAACATTTAGATTAGGATTCCAAGGAACCAAGGACCAAGTTTTGTTTGACATGAGTGATTTAAACTCAGTTTCCATAGCAGTCACCCAATGAGAACATAACACTTCTTTAGAATAGGTAGTAGGCTCAGTAGTAGCCAAATCAGTTTTGATCACAGAGCCAATGTAAAGATTTTTAGGTACCCTAGTTCCATCTTGGGTTCTAGTTATCATAGAGTGAGAGATAGGTTTAGAAGGTAAGATAGTTGACTCATCATTAGATGCAAAGGGAAGACAAATAGAGATCTTAGGATTAGACTGATCCAATTGAATTAAATGCTTATCAGTAGTATGTGTTTGGACAGGAGGCTGACTAGGGACAAGTGTATGATTAGAGTTTGAAACATGTGGCTCTGACTGTGTTTGAGATGAACTAGAAGCATTAGGTTCAACATGAGTAGGGGATACTAAACACTGAGTAAGATTATTGTCAGAATGAGTAAGAGTATTACCTTGTGTAGACATAGGTTGCAGAGAGGTAGCATCTTGAGGAACCCTAAGAGCAGCAGTAGTTGTTGAGGAATGTTCAGTGTTCACAAGTGCTAGAGGTAGATTAGGTAACCATGACTCTAAGGAAATTTCTGTAGAAGGCTCAGGTAATGAATTATGTAGAAACTGATTTTGAAAAGGGAAATCAGTTTCATTAAACATAACATTCTTAGAAATGTAGACTCTCCCTTTAGGACTAAGACAAACATAACCCTTATGAAATTGACTAAACCCCAAAAACACACATTTAATTGTATGAAACTGAAATTTGTGTGACTGATAAGACCTGAGACATGGAAAGCAGGCACACCCGAATGTTTTTAAGGCTAGGTAATTAGGTTTATTGTGAAACAAGACTTCAAAAGGTGAGTTATTAGATAGAACTAGAGTAGGAAACCTATTGATAAGATAAACAGCTGTTTCAAAGGCTTGAACCTAAAATCTATAAGGTAGATTAGCTTGAGATAAGAGAGTTAACCCTGTCTCAACTAAGTGTCTGTGTTTACGTTCAGCTCTGCCACTCTGAGCTGAGGTGTGAGGACAGGATTTCCTCACAATGAACCCTTGTTCCTGAGCCATAGTAGATATAGGTAGAAACTCTCCTCCCCCATCACACTGAATAACTTTGATAAATCTTTCAAACTGTTTTTCAACAAGACATTTGAATTGTTTAAAAATACTAACCACTTGACTTTTGTGTTTGACATGATACAACCAAGTATACCTGGTATGGTCATCCACAAAGATCACATAATACTTGTGACCTTGAGTGGATGCCACAGAAGAGGGACCTCATACATCTGTATGTATGAGATCCAAGACATTGCTGGCATGAGAGTGAGACAAAGAAGATGGAAGCAAGTGAGATTTCCCAAACTGACAGGCTTCACAAAAGGTACATTCTTCTTTCATAACAGAAGTAAGATTACACATTTTCAGAACAGAATTGAGAACATGTAAGGATGGATGGCCAAACTTCCTATGCCATCCATCTTTTAGGGAATTAGACAAACAAACAGACAAGACTTTAGGAAGTAAAACACTGGAAAATAGAGGACTGTGTTTGACATTGATAGAGTGACCCCCTGTAGCTTGTGACTTAGAAACATTCTTCAACCTGTACAGTCCACCCTCAGTAGTCCCTTTGAGAAGCACTGACCCTGTTACCTTGTCCTTCACAAGACAGAAACCATTGTGAAATTCAATGAAAACATTATTATGACTAGTAAGCTGAGAGACAGATAGGAGATTCTTATTAATCAAGGGTACATGTAGTATGTTTTTAAGAGAAATATGAGTATGGTTGAGAGACTGTAAACTAGAGTACCCAATATTATGAATAGGCAACCTGTGACCATTACCAACAAGGATACTTTTGTTACCTGTGTATTCTGTCTTTTGAGTCATCATGTTAGTATTGCCTGTGACATGGTGACTAGCACCACTATCAGCATACCAGGCAGAGTCTCCAGTAGAGTCTTGAGTAGCCAAATAGGCTGCATGATCACTATCACCCTTAGGTTGTTCAGTAGAAGATGATCCCATAAAAGATGGATCATCCCTGTAGTAACACACTGGAGCAGTGTGCCCATATCTATTACAGATCTGGCATGTAGGTTTATTTTGAGAGAAGCGTCCACCTCTCCCTCTATAGAAGTTGTTTCTTCCTCTTGGATAATTTGATGAGTTGTTTCTTCCTCTGTTATTTTTGTATGACCCTCTGTACTGACCAAAATAGTTTCTCTGATTTGTATTGTTGTTTTGTGGCTTATAATCTGTTTTCTGAGTGAGATTAGCTGTTGCTAGACTTAGATTTGATACATTGTTTTGAAGACTCACCAACTGATCCAGCCTACTCTCAAATGTGAGTAAGCTAGTTTGAAGATCTAGCCACCCCATAGAATCTTTGTCAGTTAGACTAACCACAATAGGTGTATACTCTGAGTCCAAACCAGCAAGGACTTGATTAATTAGATAATCTATTGATACACCACAGCCAGCTAACACAAGATTGTCAGCAATATTCTTCATCTTGCTTAGGTATTCAGTCATAGTAGAGTTACCTTTCCTTGTCCTCTGAAGTTCTGATTTGTAGTAAGTTATTCTGGCTCTTGTGTGTGAGCCAGAAAGCTTACTAGCTGCATCCCACAGCTCTTTTGAGGTGCTTTCTTCCATCAACTGAGCAGCAACCTCTGTACTCATAGTAGAGTACAACCAGCCAAGAAGTAACTGATCCTTAGCAGTCCAATCCTCATACTCAGGATTGTCAGTAGTATTTCCTTCAGAATCATTAATGAGCTTAGGAGGATAGGGCTTATCCCCTGTAACAAAGCCTCCTAGCTTATTGCCTTTGATAATAGGCAAAACCATAGTTTTCCACAGCAAGTAATTATTTCTGTCGAGTCTAATCTGACTGTTGTTGTTGATTGCTTGCAAGTGTACATTTTTGGTAGCACCAGAGAAGCTGCTAGGAAATACTGAGCCTAGCGACTCATTACTATGGGTGGGTGATTCTGGATTTGCCATTGAAGGCTTGCAAAAGCTCTGATACCAAGATAGAATTCAAGAGTATATAGAGAGAGATTTTGAAGAATAGATTTTCATTATTCAATTAAGTGTAACTCAGTACATTATATATGTAGTTCACTAACAACTTCTTGTTAGGTAGTTAGTAGTGGAAATTTGTTATACAAATCTTGTTACACACTTATTTACTCATGTAACACTTAGACCACCAATATTATTTTCGTGTGATAATGTCCAATGTAGCATTAAGACCAATGCCAAGCTTAGACCTTCTGTTGGGCTTAAAATAATCCGGTCCGTCTTCAATCCAAAGCCAAAAGGCCCACAGCTCAAATACTAACTCGACTTAGGGTTACTGTCTGAACCCTAAGCCTCCTTTCCATTTCTCTCTTCTTTCTCTACTACTACAGCAGCCATTGAAGCAGTCATTGAAGCTTCACCCTCTCCATACTTGTCATGGTGCTTCAAGGACTTGCTATTCTTCACATAGCCTCCACAAAGCACGTATGTGCAATGATATCAAGGCTTGGAAGATAATTTCTCTCATTGAAGATTATGTTGACTAAGTGGTTCGATAAGTTGGCATCAAAGTCAACCCACAACGTTACCCATCTGATGAGGTTCCTAAAATACTATGTGGGCAACAACATATCGACCAAGAATTTGAGCAATATATTGTTACTAAAGTATAGAGGAAATAGGACCATCCTTCACTACATTGAATGACACAATGCAGAGGTCGAAAGTTTTGAGAATTTTAGAACATCAGACATGTCTCAGCTGTTTTCCAGCCAGTCAGCAACCATAACTCTATTTCGACGACCTCGATCTTAATCCCTCAGCTAGAATGCACAGTATTATTACCCGAGCACATGAGCTCACTAATGTTGAGAAGGCCAACAACACCAAAGTTAAAAAGATGATACCGAAGCCAAATACATGAAGAAATTACATGTTGTTCCACCATTATAACAATTGCAAGCGTGAAGACCATAAATCAAGATATGATAGGATTATGCAGGTTCAGTCAATGGTGGAGGCTCCTCTACGAGAGAACGCCCTTTATGGTATCCATTAAATATATATATAAATTATGGTGTCCCGGCCAGCCAATATGAATTGGTTAATTCTATAATAATTACGGCCCAAGATAAACAACTTGTTCAAACATAAAAGATGTTCAATGACTGATAGATTCGAGGGAGCTCTTACCATACAATAAGAGGCTACTAAAAAGTCACGAGATAGATCCAGGTAAGAACTCAATCTTAACCCTCCAACAAACACCTCATCTGGAAACTCTAATAGGTCCATGCAACATTATGCATGGGAGACCACTAACAAAACTAAGCCCGAAAAGATCTACAAGTATGTTTCTTTTTTTATTCAGTTCAAACTTATTGAATGTCTTATCAATAAGTTTTGAAATCCTAACCGTTCGAATACATATAGCGGTATCCTGCATCGTTATTTTGTTATTTAGTATTAGTGACTCTGTTTATATATATAAAGATTTATTTCCCGTTGTATTTGTCTTTGAAAATAATAAAAGTATAGTCGTCTTTTTTTGTTATCTTTTATATATGGTATGAGAGCGTATCTACCTGGTGTTAGAGCATATATTTATATATTAAAAGAGAGAAATTTTTCAGTTTTTTGAATCCATTATATGCATCCAAAATCAAATGGTATCTATCTTCGGTAGATCTATGGTATCGGTTTTTGATGAATTTCGGATAACATGCTCGGTATATCTAATCATTCAATGTGATGTGATGTTAAGGTTCAAAAGAAATCGCTATTTGAACATGGCAATATTTTTATTGGTAAAATTGTGGATTCAATTTTGATTTTGATTGAAAATTATATTTGAATTTGGAATTAGTATTCGATTTAATTTTGGATTTGGATTTGGTATTTGGATTTGAAATTCGGATTTTGTTTGGATTTCGTTTTGGTGTTTAGACTTTGCTTGATGTTTGGATTATGTCTGGCGTTTACTTAGATCAACGTTTGTCGTTTGGATTTCGTTTAGTGTTTACATTTTGTTTGACGTTTGGACTTTATCTCACATCCACATATATTGACGGTTGTTGTTTGGATTTCGTTTTAGTGCTTAGATTTTATATGGTGTTTTGATTATGTCTAACATTATCTTAGATCAACGTTTGTCTATAGAATTTTGTTTAAGTATTTGGCGTTTAGATTTCGTTTCTCATTTGGATTTCATTTGACGTTTGGAATTTGTCTGACGTGTGCTTAGATTAACGTTTGACATTTAGGTTTCGTTTGGGAATTTGGCATTTAATATCGTTTGGCATTCAGATTTCATTTGACGTTTAGAATCTAGAAATTTGAGATTTAAGATTTAAGATTTGAATTTGAATTTGGAATTGAAAATTAGAAATCGGAAATTTTAAAGTGAAGATTTGATATTACATATTTTAGATTTTAGATTGGGATTAAATATATGGTTGAAAAAATGTGAAGAATAAGATCCGTGAAGAAAGTGTGAAGAAGAAACTTTTTAAAATATATGAACAATATGATATTTGAAGATTATTTGAACAATGAAGAAAATTTGCGGATTTCTTCACAAATACCTACATATTTTTTTCTTGTCTTGACAAACTTTTGATGTTTCTCACTAAGCCATCGTGAGTTTCAGAGGATATGTTAGCATATATAATTTTTTTATATTATGTTTGTATCACATATCGTTATTTTCTTATTTACTATTGGTGTCTATATTTATAGATAGAGAGACATTTCTACCTATTGTACTTATCTTTCAAAATAATATAATCGCCCTCATCTCTCTTTATTTACCTTTTTCTACATTAACAATCTAAAATTATCTAATGAAGAGCTGGTTGGTATTCAAAAATTGCACAATGACCATTTTTTGTAATATGAGCCCTCTAAAATGAAATCAATGCCTGATATCTCTAGGCCGACACAACCTCATTAAAAAATACCATTAAAAACTTAAAAGATAAAATCAAATAATATATGATCATGCACCGAGGTGCGTAGCCACTTGTAAGTTTTCTTTTTGGAAAATAACATAGATCCATTAAAAGTACAATAATGGAGGTAACCATCCCATAAGATCTCGACCTTAAAAGAATAAAAAAATCAGTGACCAATAAATACTCTCTCGACCTACAACTGAGTTCTTGGTAGAACTTGGTTCTATTGCTTTACAATAGTCACATATTCGTATCAGTATCTAGAAAGAGAAATACCATAAGTGTGCATACGACCAACACCAATGAATAGAGTGTTATGATGAATGATGATGACAATCAAATCCAGATGGACGACAACGTCCATACCCATATAGCTTTTACCACCATAAAAAGACTCTATTGGTTGTTGAGAAATATAAATAAGAAAATAATATTAAATAAGAAAAATTAACGTGGTTTGGTTAATTTTAAAAGTTGGAGTCTCATTCCACACACTCAAGAGAACTGTGAAGTAATATAAAGATTAAATTCAAATTGTAAAACATCATTAAGATAAGATGTGAATTGTAAAACACTACTTCTAAATTTGTTAAGTGTAAATAAATTTGACACCAAAATGCGAAACATGAGAAGAATGAAATGTAAACTATGAAATATAGATAAATTTGATTGTGAAAACGAAACTATTTTTAATTTGTCTAAGTGTTGAGGTGTCATATGTGAAACATGTATTAAACCAATTGCGGAATATGTATCAATTTTGCAAACAATCATAAATATTCCAATCTAATAAGACAATGTAATGTACAATACAATATACAATTTCTTTAGTATCAATACATCAATTACTACTAAGATTTATTTGTAATTCTATCATTGAGAAATGTATCAAACATTAGTTCTCTCCTTAGTTTCAAAACCTCTAGGTCATAATCGTCGGTTATTCTAAAAAATTCAATAAAATCTCTAATATACTCCCAAACCAATGCCTGACAGTCAACAATTTCTTTTTTTTGTGGTATCTTTTAGGCACGACAACTTTAATTTTAGATTTTCTTTCAAAAGTCATTTTTCTAGGTGGTAATCTATCTGTAAATTTAGGTAACAACTATGTTTATCAAACATATGATTTAGATGGAAAATGTGAAACAACTTAATATTAAATATAAAATGCGAAAGATGATCTATATTGAATGTGAAATGCAAAACATGACATAAATTGAATGCAAAATGCGAAACATGTCATATATTGAATGTCTAATTCGAAATAAGACTTGTTCGTAAATACGGGATACAAAAATAATACAAAACCAAATATATAATAAGCATAACTTGCAAATCTATGCGTTGTTTTCTTGTTTATCCTTAGTATATTTCAAATTTTCCAGTAGTAGGTTATAGTTTACAGGTTTACTATTATCGAAGTTCAACATCATTAATGTTCAGTTAATGATTCCAACTCGTTATGTTATAATACAAATTGGAATTATTAGTTACATTTTATTGTTATCCATTTTCAAGTAAACTTTGTCACCCATATATGTAACATCTGTTCCACTAATGAACAATGTCTACATAGAGATAATTTTTAGGATAACTCTTAGAAATAATTTTTTGTATTTACAATTTATAATTGTTCATCTAATAATAAAAATGAAATGCAAAACACTTGCTACGATTAAATAGAAAATATGAAGTAACTATTAAACTTGAATTCGAAATGAAAAAATCTTGTTGAATTAAATGTAAAACGCAAAACCCTTGGTAAACAAATACGAAATATGAAAAAAATTATAAATGAATTGGAGAAAAAATTCTACCTTGTAGTTAAATTGGTCCTCGTTAGCTAATTTATAACGTTACTCACACTAACATGGATCGATATTTTTGGAACTGACCAGACCATAAGATTGAAATGACAATCATAGTTTTTATTCCTGTATCTACTAACTAATGAAAGTTGACATATTCATCAAGTTTTTTTAATAAATATTGCCTTATCATATGGTTCATAATCATTTTATACATCCATTTGTTTTGTTTACAAATCGTTCAGTTAAAGTTTTATCTTTCTACATTTGTATATGTTTGTTGAACTTCTGCCTTCTGCTAAAAAAATACAAGTTAAAGAGAAATACAAAACACATGTAATATAAAATTTAAAATACAGAATAAAAATAAAAACATACACGAACTGCGAATAAATCATAACCCAACAACCAAATGCTAATGCAAAACATTGAAAATTGTTAAATCAACTGCACAATGTGAAACATTTTGTAAAGATTGGTGAAATGTAAAACGAGTGCTATATACATTTAAATATGTGAATTGTGAAACACATTTTATTACCAAATATGAAATACGTAATATATTTTTTAGCATAATACGAAATAAATGTTTTACACATTGCCAAATACAGACTTTATAGGGTCCCTCAAAATTGTGAAATATATAAAATGAACCATATTTCTTAGACTACTTTATTTCACTTACATTTTATTGTTTTTGAACTTGTTGTTGATCATTTTTTTTGAATTCACTATCGACCATTTGCAACATCTTTACTAAATTTTGCATTTCAACATGTGCATCATTCACCTCCATTTTTTTATTAATTCAATTAACCTTCTATATTTTGCACATTCTTTTGATGTATACCTTTAATAGTTTCGACATATGCATCATTTACACATTCCATATTTTTATCCTTCACATATTACATATCTACATCATTCGCTTATGCATTTTGGAACCCCTCTTTAACAGCCGGAACTTTTTCAATTGCAATATGAACCTTGTCTTTTGCAACATGGCCCTTGTCTTATATAATATAAACTTCTTGTTCAATATTTTTCCTATCGAGATGTGCAATTTCAACTCAAATAACATTCTAATCGTTTCATGTGAAATAAAATTCACCATCTCATCATGTACAACATTTTTATGTACTTGATTAAATTCAATTTCTTTCTCAATATGTGCCTTTTTG
This sequence comes from Limnanthes douglasii subsp. nivea, assembly GCA_036936605.1. NCBI lineage: Eukaryota > Viridiplantae > Streptophyta > Magnoliopsida > Brassicales > Limnanthaceae > Limnanthes > Limnanthes douglasii. The sequence continues at coordinate 224,279,883 of JAUPFV010000004.1, read as the reverse complement.
TTTTGCACAGGAGATGATGTGTAATCCACGACTTTGCATTTATTGGAATTATATTATTTATACCGTTTTTGTAATATAAGCATATTTAGAGGTTTGTTTAACCTATATTGCTCCAACTTTGCTTCCATTGTGGTTGTGATTCTATATTTTCAATTCATTCATGTTTTAGGGGGAGTATTTGTCTATACCAATATAGCCACCTCATTCTTGAAATCTTCACATTCCTTCCTTATCTTTGTAATATCTTTATCAATTTAAGTGTTATGAAATTTAATTGTTCTAAGGTTACTATGTTCCGCGATTGCAATTTTTTGCTAACTTTTTATTCAACTAAGAAAACAAAAAACATACAGATCAATATGAATGCAAAATGCAAAACATGACTTATTATAAATTAAAAAAACAGATTTTTATTCAACTTTTAAAATGTGAAATGTGAAATGTGAAACATTACCAAAATATGTAAATTATGGAACAATATTTTGAATAAACTTTGGAGATGTATATATAACTTGGTGAAGTTGTTTAAGTCGTCATCGTTGTCGTCGTTTTCTTCTTTTTAAATTGGTGAAGTTGTTTAAGTCGTCGTCTTATTATTATTATTATTATTATTATTATTATTATTATTATTATTATTATTATTCTCCTCCTCTTCCTCCTCCTCCTTCTCCTCATCCTCATCCTTCTTTTTCTCCTTCTTCTTCTCCAACCATCCTTCTATCTAAAACCTACAAAATATTTATTTTTAAGTTATACAAGATATAAAACAAGTAATAATCATCAAATACAGAGTGTGAAACACTTTCAATAGTAAATGCAAAAAGAAAAACACCCATAACATGAAATATGAAATAAAAAAACGTGCATGGTCATATGTGATCTTCTCCAATGATTCAATCACAGACAACTCTTTATTTTTTTTAATTCCCACCTATTTAAAATATGTTGGTATCGAACTTTCTTTGATTTTCCCACCTCAATTTTTGTGTGTTCCATAATTAGAAGATACAAAGTAGTAATATACTTATATTTTTTATTTTATCAAAATTATAAGATACTAACCACTAATATATCAACACATATTACTGTTTTTTCAAATCTTATAGCAACTTGTAATTGAATTCAAAATCTTATCCCTGACTGTTATACCCAATCGTTGTTGTTGATTTTCTTTATGTCTTCAATGTACTAAAACATATTCAAAGATACTACATCACTTTATGTTGAGAATAACAACATTTACCAAGCTAAAATATTCAATAGTATAACCACATCAGTTACTCTTTGATCTCTTTTAGTTCTAACATCTTCTGTTATTCCATCTTAAGAAAACCACCAATTAAACAAAAAGTGAATCATGAAGAAAAAGAAACGTGAAATGCATAATACCATATAAATAGTATGTGAAATGCAAAATTCTAAGTAACTAAAACACGGAATGTAAAAAATTAAGTAAGTGGACAACAAAATGTGAAATACTAAAAAATTCAAATGTGAAACAAGTATTAAAATATTACAAAACATGATTGGTAATTTATGGTGCTCGTTTGTTCCATTGTGGTTCTTCAAGTGTGTTATTGAATTTTTTATCAAGATTCTTGATTCTTCTTCATCTTATGATGTTAGATTTATGATCCCATCTTCAGTGTATGACCCTTGTCAAATAATGTTTCACTTGAAGAATGTATGTGAACCTTACTTCATAGTCCTAATCATTCAATTCATATAACCATATTTATCTGTGGTAATTCAGACATCTATGATTCAGTCACACTAAATAATGGCGTGTCTAGTCTATGTTATTTTGGACTTTAATCATTTTGGCCAATCTAAACGTTTGAATATCATATATGGCACTTCGGACCTCCAATATTTGGTCACCATAAAAGTTAAGGCACAATAGATAAATGCATATAAATATTTTAAGCATACTTTTTGGGTTCTTTCAAATTCGAACCCGATTATAAATTTTGCTCATGAAATACCAACTACTAGGAGATTAAAAATATAAAAATACTACTCATTTTTGTACTATTTTTCCTTCGAGTAATATTTTTTTTTTCTTAAGAGAAGTTTTAGTCTACATAAGTTTTAACAAAATAAAAGTTAGGATTGTAAACCTCAAAACCTTAGGAATCCAACTATAATTGGTTCGGGACGTCAACTAGACAAGATAATATGTAGTCCGACCGAGATATTTTCTATCACATCACAAGTTCATACATAAAACAAAAACAAAAATTGGTCAAAACATATAGGCTCGACTAAATAAGGTTAAATAAGGCTTATCAAATAGCTCAAAAACAATTTTATGTGACTCATATTTTATTATGGTTTCCCTCCAAACAAAATATGGAACAATGATAGATTGTTGTTCAAAAATAAAATACTTCGACTTATACTCATACCTAAATTCTTTCGAAATGAGCAAAAAGACTACTAACAAATATATAAAATGTAAAATTTTGAAGTGAACATGATTTTTAGACAAAAATATATTAGAGACACACATTTACATATATGAAACTCATAAAAGTTTCGCACCAATTTATAATATATAAATACAAACATTATCTTCACATATTGAATTCTTTTACAAGTTTAATTTATGTTTATCTTTTTCTTTTTACAGGTTTCATTTAGTTCGAATAAAAATAAGTTTTACTGTTCTATTTTCCACTACCTAAAACTCTGTTTTTAACCATAACAAACAAATAAACATTTTATCAATTTTATTAAAAACAACAAAACATTTACAAAATAATATAATTAATATCACACATATAATTAATATAATAATTTATTAGTTAATAAAAATGAAATATTTGGCATCGCGTTGAATAATACTATTGGTTTTTTTGTTTAAGACGAACAAAACTAGATCCGAAAATATATTTTTGATTTTTTTAAATTATGAAATTATGTATAAATTGGTTATGAAAAAAATTGTAATTTAGTTGCAAAATTACGTGTAATTTGGTTGCGAAAAAACAACTGTTGTTTAGTTGTAGAATTACGTGTAATTTGGTTACGAAAAAGAAATTATTGTTTAGTTCCGAAAGTACTTGCAAATGTGTTGCGGAAATAAGAATAAAATAGTTGCGTGAATAGAATTTTGGTTGCTAAATAAGTGTGATTGTGATATAAACTTGTTTTTTGTGTGTGAAAATAAGTGTTAATTGAGTGTGAAACAACTATCATTTGTAGTTGCGAAAATATATGTATTTTTATGGTTAATTTTTTTTAATGAAGTTACAAAATTACACGCAAATGTGTTGCAAAAAGAAAAAAAAAATAGTTGCGAAAATAAGACTTTGGTTGCTAAATAAGTCTCATTATGTACAAAAACAAAATACAAACTTGTTTTAGGTGGTTCTTTTGGGTGGAGAACCCACTTTTTTGTATATAATATATTTAGTATAAAACATCAAAGCCCAAAGGTTTTGTATCTGTATTAATATAAATTATAAATATAATGTTCTTTTTATTCTGCATTGCTAAATTGGAATTTTACTGATTGGGTTTTTTATGTTTGTGATAGACAACTATATCAAAATCGAAAATGACAATTCAATATTTGAGATTTTAATATAAAACTATATTTGTTATAATTTATTTGTATTTTATTTTAATTTATTTTGATAAATATATATTTCGATTTGATAATAACCAGAAAGTACAAGATACCATAATGATTTGGTCCAAGCCACGTCGCGAAACTCTCTACTGTTTTTTTAATCTTTTGTTTTTATGTCTTTTGAAGATACTGTTACATCTTTGAAACCATAGCTCCAAAAACATATGTGAAAATACTATTAGTTTAATTTTTTTGTAAGACGAACAAAACTGGATCGATGAAATAGTATATTTTTCCAATTTTTTTGGATTTTGTTTAGTTGCGACGTATAATTTGGTTGCGAAATAAGTGTGGAAAAATTAACTATGTTCTAGTTGTGGAATTACGTGTACTTTGCTTATAAAAAAACAACTATGTTCCAATTGCGGAATGGTGTGTAATTTTATTACGTAAAAACAAATGTTCTAGTTGCGAAATTATATGTTATTTGGTTGTAAAAAACAATTGTGTTCAGTTGTGAATACGTGTAAATGAGTTGAAAAAAAATCAAGTGTGTTCTAATTGCGAAATTATATGTCATTTGGTTGTAAAAAAAACAATTGTGTTTAGTTGTGAATACGTGTAAATGAGTTGCAAAAAAACCGAGTGCGCTACATGTAATTTGGTTGTAAAAAGCAATGGTGTTCAATTGCGGAATTACATATAAATGAGTAGCGAAAATAAAAAGGAAATAATTGCGAAAATAAAAAGGAAATAATTGCGAAAATAAAACTTTGGTCGAAAATAATAATTATGTTTACCTGCGGAATTACGTATAAATGAGTTGCGAAAAAATATAAGATTTTGGTTGCCAAATAAATTTTGAAAAACAATTGTGTTCCAATTGCATAATTTAATTACTTGCAATTTGATTAAACAAATCTGTAACCCCGGGTACCTGACTCGAGCCGACCCGGGATCAGTTATGGGTCTTAAAAAATTTCTGTGGATGAGGTGTGGGTTTGAAAATTTACTACTCACCGGGTTTGGGATGGTTAGGGGTTTAAGAAATTTTCTACAGGTACCCAACCCGAACCCGACCCATTAGGTAATATCTGACCGATATCCACTAAATTAATATTTTATAAAATAATAAATTAATATTATTTATTAAATTTTAAAATAAAGATATTAATATCTTGGTACTACCAAATTCATATATTATTTGCTAATATATACGATATATTGAAAAATATTATTTTATATTACCAGTATAGATCTAATATTATTAGTATTACTAATTAAATGAAAAGTTATTAAAATGTACCAAAATCATATATATAATTAATAACATAAAACTACGAAATATTTGCTAATTATCATTCCTCATTCTATATTTAAATATTGATATTGATTTTTTAATTTTTTAATAATAATATTATTAATTAAATTAAAAAACTATTTACTAATATATACTAAAATCATATATTAAATATTAATAGATTACGAAATATTTGATAATCATAGCTAGATACCATATATTTTGAAAATAGTATATAAATATTAAATTTGATATTTTCTAAAATAAATCATAGCTTCAATGGTTACCTGCGGATGGATACGGATTTCGGATGTGAAAGAAAAATATTATTATCCGACGAATACGGATTATGGTATGGATTTGAAAATAAACGTAGACGGATGAGTTGTGGGTTTAGCTATACTCACACCCATCCCGATCCATTGTCATTCACATATATATATATATAGATTATAATATCAAACATATATAATAAAAAAAGTTATATAGATTCGTATGTTAATAAATAAATTTTAACGCTTTTAAACTTATTTATAATTTGAATTCTTCCTCGATAACTATCAATAATTCCCACAGCATTTTAATCAACTAAAACATCAATTAAAAACTACAAAATATAGTATATATATTTTGTAATTATATACTTACTTAAAAAGAATATAAATTGTTTTCGTTATACTAAACTTGCCTCATGTATCTTTAGTGGTGAGGGTACTATTTCGGCTGCTATGGAATTCTTCTCGGTAAAGTCTCTCCCATCCAAGCTGAGACTCTGGCTGTCTTTCTATTTGCTTCAAAAATCAGTGGTCCTATATAGACGTTGAGACGGATTCGCTCATCCTGGTCAATCAGCTCTCCTATCCATCCATAGATTTAGAAGACCAGAACCTGAGTTATTGCAGGAATTTCCTGGGTAATAATACGTCCCTAAGCACATTTCAAGGGTCCAAAACCAGGCTGCAGACCAGCAGCATAATGCTCCACCAGCATTGCTTGCGATTTTTCGTTTTGCTGGTCTAGAGTTGGGATCGTGGTTGTTTTTGGGTGTAATGCGATCGGGGTTGTGGATTGAAGGTGTTGAAATGGATGTGGATCGAGGTGGGGTTTTGGAAGCTCGAATCTAGAATGCAGGATTGCGGTCTGTGGTTGAAAGCGGAGGCTGAAGGTGATGAAAGGGGTGATGATCGCCTGAATGTTCGCTGGTGCACTCACCCAGTTCAAAACCTTTCTCTTCAAATCGGAAGAGAAAGGATCCTGAAGGCGGCGTCGACCTTGAAATATCAGTGGATCAATTATAATTTTAGGGTTAGGGTTCAGATTGACACTTCTAGTCAATTTTGACCCCTAATCCCTTTGTTTAGGCTTATTAGCTTTAGGGCCAATTCTTTATAAATTGTTAAGATTTGGTCTTTTTAATAAATGAGCTTCTTTGATTAAAAAAAATATATATATACAAGGCGGCGAAAAAGTTTTAGTCTAAAAAATAAAACTAATAGTAGTAATTTGTTTATTTATTTTATATTAAAAGTTAATAAAAAAAAGGACTTTGTTTCTTTTTAACTATGGCCACCGCTGATACCCATTGCAGCTCCTTTGTTTCCCTTCAGCTAGGATTCCGGTAGAGGGCTTCACGCTCAGTTGCCCTGTCTATCAGCCAGGTTTCTTTCTTTCACTCAATTCTTCGTTGCCCCCTTCAAGCTAAAGCGAGAATTTGAGCTTGGGAAGGAGTTTGGTTTGTGGAACAACCGGAATCTTGAAAACCGAACCATAATAGCTTCTTCATTAAATCTGATTTCTGATTTAGGAGACGACTGGACTCAGAATCATCGAGAAAGGTAAATATTGCGCAGATGATTTCTAGATTGATGTCCAACGATTTAACTTTTTCATCTTTTATTAGCTTTCTTTCTTTAATTCAGAGTTACTCCATTAGCTATATCCAAGAATTTCTTCCACGTTAGAACTGTTCCAGTCTCGAAGAGCTTCCTTCCATAAAAATCTCCAGGTATGATAACTGATTTCTTAGACTTTTAATTCATCTGCTAGTGCTGTGTCATTTTGAGCGATTTGTTGAGTGACCTGCAAGTATTAGCCTTATATTCTAGAAAAATACGTCGGTTTTGAACCTACTTGACTGTGCTAGTCCAATAGTTAATTTATGTTATCCTAAATGTTGATTGAAGAATAGAGCTGTTTCAATCAATTAGAACTTTTGAATAATTCTTCTGAAATTGGATTTTTTTTTCATTTATCTTGTAACAGACAATCTCCATCTTTTGAGCTGCTGCTGATTGTACCATGTCATTTACAATATCTTGCAAGCAACTAGATTCAGGTAAAACAAGTTTCCTCGTTAATAACATTTATTTGGTTAGAATCATGAGATATAGTAGTTCAATTTCCGATCTTATATATCCTAAGCCCAAACTTTCTAACAAAGTATTGGCCAAAATTTGATTGGTAGCTAGATTAAGTTTAAAATCTAGCTTCATCTTACACTAGGAAGTCCATTCGGCAAACCAATCCTTATTTTGATCCCTAAAAATATGTTTAAATTAAATAAAAAAAGATAAAATAAAATAAATATAGTTAGTAATTTTATTCAGTACTCACCTTGTATTGTGTGAGTTGAAAAACTATCATATTCATTAAGTATTATATTTTAGTGTTACAGATTACAATGAATTGTGTTTAGTTGCGTTATTTTAATATTTTAGTGGTAGCCTTCCTGAATTTGTAATTGCAAGTGAAATGCTTAGGCTAAAGGGACCTGCCAGTAAACCAAGCAAAAAACTGACAGAAACTTTACCTATCCTTGCTGATTTGATCACCGCTGATTTTGTATACACCTGTTTGGAAGGATCTCCGAACAAGCATACACATCTTGTTCATCAGGATTTTCACCAACTCTTGCTTGAGGGGTCTTCAGCTGAGCAGCTTTTCATCGACAATAGTCTATAATATCAAAGGAAATAATAATGACTGCCATTGCTTGAAGATACCGATGGCAACACTGACTGGAGCACTTCTGCACCTGTAGTACTTACACGGTCTACAATTTTGTCTTGTTCCTCCACTGAAAAACAAAGCTCCAGTTCTTCTTCAAACACATGCTGATCAAGTTTTACTCTGATTGGCTTACACATTCCCTGAAGCTTCGGTAGCATTTTCTAGATAATTTATCATGGTTTCAGTTCTGTCATTTGAATGATTGGATCCTTACAAGCATTGGCAAAATTTAAATTTTGTTGGCTCGGAGGGAGAGTGCAGATGATATATCTTCAAGAAGTTCTTCCTTCTGCTGACATTACTCAATTGACATTACTGATTCACTGCATGACAAATCAACCCATGATGGGAAGTCATTACAAGAAATTGATTGACTAAGAAGATATTTCTTTATCTCAAATAAGATATACAACATATATCTATAATAATGATCCATATTCTTCATCAATAAACAATTCTCTTTTATTTTTTCTAGTACCATTTTTCTTTTGAACTTCTGATTACATACGTATTATTAGTGCCCTCTATAGGAAACCTATAAATTCACATTATGTTTTCGTCTTCATCCTCATTTTTTAGTGATGATTCCATGTTCAAAAAATGAAACCAGGAAAAAGGGGAAGCACCCAAAGGAAAACATCTTTTGGCCAATCCGTGGAAGACGACAATGCATAAGCCTCTCTAGAGGACCATGTAAGAGCTGAAATAAAGAGGCCACGAAAGTCGCCCTTAATAATCAGAAACTTATGGCAGCCAGGTAAGAACAATAAACGTGCACCCTCACAAATTTATCGTCCAGAGGACGACAACTTGTTTCCAACTATAATTGGCAACCCAATCAGCGAGAAAGAAGCAGTAACAAGGATAACAGCAGTAGACACCCCATCATCCTTTCAAGGGAAACCCGTAACCTGGCAGAAACACAACATGAGATTAGAACAACTAGGGTGACAACTAACTAGTTGCAAGAGCCTTTCATCAGATGACAACCGTCAACATGCTCAATAATGAGGCCAAAGTTTGACCTGCAACAATCAACCTTATGGTTCACCCACCAGTCGTCTATCCACAACAACATACTATCATCATCAGACAACCTACATATGGTCAGCTGAAGGCTTTACATACAAACATATACCACCGCAGCATCAGCCAATGCAATAACTCGAAGAGCTACATCATACCATCAGTGACCAGCATCAGATAAAAAACAACAGATATCAAGCAAAAATCACCCAAGAGAAGTTGAAGTATAATCTAGATTGACTATTATGCAATTAGTCATCTAGACGGGAAAAACTAGGTGTACTCGTCCTTGTTATCGACATCTCAAATAAAGCTTGACAAAAAGACCAAAGAACCAAAACCCACGGAAGAAAACTCGAAAAGAACACTCCACATGAGTAAAACAAACCCCACCAAGCAGCTTCACATACAAAATGACAGAAGAAAAACTCGGTCTAACCGAGCATTGTACACTTGGTCCACCTCTACAGATAAAAGAAAAAAAGGAACCCCATTATATATATATATATATAAAGGCGACGTTTTATGGAAGTTTTATTTTACTCAGTTATACCAAAACAAATCAAGAATACACCTCTTTTGAGAAAAAATGATATCAACAAGCTAAAGAGACGTCTGAGACCCATCACGACTTATGCTATATGCATGGTTTTCACAAAGAACATATGTGAAATGATGTCAAGGATTGCAAGATATTTTCTCTCATACCGAACATTATGGTGACAAAATGGTTCGAGCAGCTGGCATCATAATCAATCCATAATGTTTCCCAGCTACCGATGAGGTTCCTACAACACTATGTGGGCAAGGACATATCGACCAAGATTTGGAGCTATACATTGTTACTAAAGTATGGAGCAAACGAGCCCATCATTCACTACGTTGAATGAGAATGCAAAGGTGGAAAGTTATGAGAATTTCAGAACATCAGAGATGTCTTATAGCTGTTTTCTAGCCAGTCTGCAGCCATAACTCTTTTTCGACGACCTCGGTCATTTTCCCTCAACAAGTATGCACAACATTATGACACCGGCACATGAGTTCAATAATGTTGAGAATGCCAACAGCACCAAAGTTAAGGAGACAGTAACAAGCCAATAAATTACTTCCAATAGAAAAGAGGCTCAATGCCTGATAGACTCGAGCGAGCTCTTACTATAACCAAAAAGTAACGAGATAGCCCCATACGATCATCATCGAGGTAAGAACCCAGTCTTAACCCTCCATCAAACATCCCATACGGAAACTCCAACAAGTCCATGAAAAAATAGGCATGGGAGGCAACTCAGACACCAAAGCTCGAGAAGGACTACAAAATTAGGTTTCTGTTTTCTTCAATTCAGACTTCAAAATGGTACTATCAATAACTTTTGAGCTCCTAATGCTCATCTCTAATGAAGATCTGCTTGGTATTCAAAACCCGCACGATGACATTTTTATAACACGAGCCCTCTTTAACGAAATCGATGTTTGACATCTCTTGGTCGACACAGGCTCATTGAGAAATGCTATACTAAAAAAATTCTCGCGATAAAACCAAAGAATAGATGATCATCCGCCGAGGTGGGTAGCCAATTGTAGGTTTTGTTTTTGGATAATGAGATAGACCCATTGAAAAGACGATAATAGTCAATAGAGATAAAGATCTGGCAATTTCATAAGATATCGAACATAAAATACAATTTTTAGTGCCAGATTCCCTCTTGACCTACAGTAACGTTCTCGATCGAGCTCGTTTCAGGGATGCAATGGCCTGGCCGGGTCGGGTTCGGTCCGTTTTTTCTCTCCCGATCCAACTCGTCTTTCCAAATCCAAATCCACCGATTTTTATAATTTTTACTATTTTTTATATATTATATGTATTTTTATTATGCTATATATATATATATATAATATTATATTATTTGAGGTGCGACAAACTATAATTTTGGATTTGTCTCGTTTAAAAAATTTATAATCCATATCAGGTCATCGGATCAGACGAGACACAATTCGTTTTGTCGTCTCTAATTTGATTGTACTGCATTGCTATAGTCACATCTAGTGGTGGTGGCAAATGGTTCTGGAACCGCGGTTAAAAATTGGAGAACTGTTTATCAACCGGTGGGTAGACTGTTTAACTGGCCAATTAGGACTGCAAACTGCAAGGACCGCAAACCACTAGGACTACATAAAGAGTAAACCGCCATAAACGCAAACCGTTAGGATTACAAGTTATATTGTTATAATTTTAATATCACATTTTGAATATTATTATTGTGATTTGGTTTTAAATATTACAAGTGTTATTTATTATTTTTAAACCAAAATCGTATTTTATCATGGTAAAAGATTACAAGTTATATTGTTATAATTTTAATATTACATTTTGAATTTTATTATTGTAATTTTAATAATGATTATAAAATTATTATTACATTTTGGTTAATATTAATTTTTTTTGGTTATCACAAACATCATTCGTAAGAAGTGAAAATTAGCGGGTGGGTGAGCATTAGTAAGTCTACGTTTTAGAGGCATTTTAAAACTTAAAACAACATTTTTTTAAAATATGCAATAAAATGCTAATCGAAACTAATTAATATCGCAAATAATAAAAACTAAATTTAGACTAATATCAATTAATACCAACTAATAACAACTAATAAAATTAGAATTAAAAGAACTAATTTAAATAACTATAACAAGTAAATAACTTGATAAATTATACGAAACTCTTAATTGAGGTATTATAATGTTATCCCAACGTTATTTAAGTGTTTTAATCAAACAGAAACAATTTACCGAAAAAAAAATCAAACAATTCCGAAAGTAGACTACAATATGTAAAATAAGAAATTTGAGTTTTCTAGAATATTTAGAACAAATAGAAAGATTTAGAGAGATATAGGGAGAAGTATATGAGTTTGTGACTTTTACTTTTACTTTTTTTTTTAAATATGAGTTTTCTATAATGTTTCAAGCTTGAAGTGTTTGTTTTGCTTCTTCTTTTTTATTATATGTTATTTAAATCTATTTCAATTTTTATTTTGTTATTTATAAGTAATTTATGTTTATGCATATACTTATACAATTCGAAATTTTTTAAATTTAAACTTCAAATATTGAATAGTTCAAAAATACAATAAACTATTTAAATCATCTAAACATAAACACTTCAAGCTTGAAAGATCTAAAGTATCACCTAATAATTTAAAATCAGAATACAATTATATGTCTAATAGGTATATATTATTTAATATGTACCTAAAATTAAATAAAACATCTTAAGTATCTAGTATGTTCAAACGATATACAAATCATTTTACAATTATATTGTTTACGATATCTTGTTTAAGACGATCAAATTATTATTTTTATAATCGAAAAAATATTTTCAATAATATTGAAAGTTGTAATCAAAATACAATTACATGTATATATTTTATTTAATATCTACCTAATATTAAATAAAATATCTTAAATACATAAATATAATCAAACATATCAAAATCATATTACAATTATTATTTTTAAATGTAATTGTTTGATTATAATTTCCATTAAAATGATATAGTATTTAAATTAAAATACATTAAATAGCATAATTAACTCGCTTATATTGTAGATATCTTAATTATTGAAATTAGATTAATTAACACTTACAAATTAATTTTAAATAATATTATAAAATATTTTGATAAACGGTGCCTAAATGGTTTTTCTGGTGGTTAAACTGCTGGTTAAACTGCGAAACTCGCCCATTAGAACTGCAAACCGCAAGGACCGCAAACTGTTAGAACCGCAAACCGTTAGGACCGCAAACCGCCAGAAACGCATAAGCAGTGAACCGCCAGGACCGCAAACCGTTAGTACCGCAAACCGCCAGGACCGCAAACCGCGGTTCTCTATTAAACGGTTCGGACGGTTCGCGGTTCGAACCGTTTGCCACCTCTAGTCACATCTTTGTACTTAATAGGCTATAAATTTTAAGAGTATAAGAGGTTTTGAAAAAAAAATGAGACTTATATAAGGGATTTCATATGTATTTATATTTATCGTGTTATAGCACAAGAGATCCATTTTACAAATAGATCCATCTCTTTTAAAGAAAAGATTGAGTTACCCTAAAATAAAACAATTGCAGCCTTAAATATAAAGGGTATAAGATATCTGACCTAATTTTGAAGTCAGCTTGTCAAACTTATTAAGGATAAAATTATATTTAAAATTTAAATTTGTACCGGTGGATAAATAAAAGGGAAATTGCACCTATAATACTCGTTCAACTATTCAATTGTCATCTAGTACCCAAGGTTTGATCAATTGTCACTTAATACCCAACTCAACTACATAATTGTCACTTAATACCTAATATTATTTTAATACCCTAACTACCCTTAACCCACTATATAAGCAGAATTTTCTGTTTTCTTTCTATTTTTCTAGCTTTTGAAAATTTGAATTTGTTAGCCGCTCTAACCACCTAACCCTACAAACCACCATGAAGCACGACTGAAAGCACAATTCCCGTGATCGGAGTGTTGAAAGGTCTGTTTATTTCTGTAAGTTGTGGTGTAAAACCTATCTAACGATTGTTTTTTACGTACATGAACTGATCGTCATTGTCGGAATCTGTTGTTTTTTTAGTAATCGTGTTGTTGCTTTCAGGTAATCGTAATTAACTACCGATTTTGAAGTTATTTGTTGGTTTTCTGAGTTAGAATAGGTTTTATTCTACTGTTTTTAGACGCCGTAGCCTGATTTCGAGTTTTTCTCTGTTTATTTTGTTTTTGTTCCAGTGATCTGTGCTTATTTTGTTAATATTTGTCGTTATATACTCATAGCCTTGTTTATGGTGTTATATACTAATTTGTAGTGTATTAGATTTTGATTTCGAACGTAAAATATTTGTAGACTATGAGTTTTAGTTGTCCAGGCGTTCGACACAAGATGTCAATTGTTTTATGATTTTCCAATGTAGAAGATGTGAATCCTGTGATGTATCCAATGCGGAAGATGTTAATTGTGTTACCAATTCGCATGGTTTCATGCGAATTGCATGGAACAATTTCAAAAGTTTTTCAAACAACTATGAGTATATGCGGAGAATTGTATGGAACTCCAACGTAATACATGTTCAAACATATATGAGGACTCTTAGTTGCTTCCAAAACTCAGGATGGGTTGCGAGTTGTGTGGAAGTCTAAAGTATTGCATTTTCAAACAAATATCAGGACTTTTAGTTACTTTACGAATCACATAATATGCTGCGAGTCGTGTGAAACGTTTAAGTATTGCATTTGCAAACAAATATCAGGAATTTTTTAGTTGCTTTACGAATCGCATGATATGCTGCGAATTGTGTGATATATCACGCCTTATCATCTTTTAGACAGATTTCATGGACTTAAATAGTTGAGAGCAAATCTCAGGTACAATTGCGAATTGTTTACATTTTTTGTTAGTGTGAGTATACCATTTGATTTACAAACAACTCTTAGGGCATGATGCGAATTGGTCAATTATAGACTAAAATTATACACACTTCGCAGCTTATAGTTATACACAAATCGCATGATAAGATGCGAGTTGCTTGGTGCAGTAATAAATAACTTGCACTTTATTTTTAGGATTAATAACTAATAGTTTGTTTGGTGCAGGATAAAGTATGTCTAAATCACGAGTGTGTATTTTTAAACATGGTCACCAAACTGCTTGAGGATTTTCATACACATCTTGTTCATCAGGATTTTCACCAACTCTTGCTTGAGGGGTCTTCAGCTGAGCAGCTTTTCATCGACAATAGTCTATAATATCAAAGGAAATAATAATGACTGCCATTGCTTGAAGATACCGATGGCAACACTGACTGGAGCACTTCTGCACCTGTAGTACTTACACGGTCTACAATTTTGTCTTGTTCCTCCACTGAAAAACAAAGCTCCAGTTCTTCTTCAAACACATGCTGATCAAGTTTTACTCTGATTGGCTTACACATTCCCTGAAGCTTCGGTAGCATTTTCTAGATAATTTATCATGGTTTCAGTTCTGTCATTTGAATGATTGGATCCTTACAAGCATTGGCAAAATTTAAATTTTGTTGGCTCGGAGGGAGAGTGCAGATGATATATCTTCAAGAAGTTCTTCCTTCTGCTGACATTACTCAATTGACATTACTGATTCACTGCATGACAAATCAACCCATGATGGGAAGTCATTACAAGAAATTGATTGACTAAGAAGATATTTCTTTATCTCAAATAAGATATACAACATATATCTATAATAATGATCCATATTCTTCATCAATAAACAATTCTCTTTTATTTTTTCTAGTACCATTTTTCTTTTGAACTTCTGATTACATACGTATTATTAGTGCCCTCTATAGGAAACCTATAAATTCACATTATGTTTTCGTCTTCATCCTCATTTTTTAGTGATGATTCCATGTTCAAAAAATGAAACCAGGAAAAAGGGGAAGCACCCAAAGGAAAACATCTTTTGGCCAATCCGTGGAAGACGACAATGCATAAGCCTCTCTAGAGGACCATGTAAGAGCTGAAATAAAGAGGCCACGAAAGTCGCCCTTAATAATCAGAAACTTATGGCAGCCAGGTAAGAACAATAAACGTGCACCCTCACAAATTTATCGTCCAGAGGACGACAACTTGTTTCCAACTATAATTGGCAACCCAATCAGCGAGAAAGAAGCAGTAACAAGGATAACAGCAGTAGACACCCCATCATCCTTTCAAGGGAAACCCGTAACCTGGCAGAAACACAACATGAGATTAGAACAACTAGGGTGACAACTAACTAGTTGCAAGAGCCTTTCATCAGATGACAACCGTCAACATGCTCAATAATGAGGCCAAAGTTTGACCTGCAACAATCAACCTTATGGTTCACCCACCAGTCGTCTATCCACAACAACATACTATCATCATCAGACAACCTACATATGGTCAGCTGAAGGCTTTACATACAAACATATACCACCGCAGCATCAGCCAATGCAATAACTCGAAGAGCTACATCATACCATCAGTGACCAGCATCAGATAAAAAACAACAGATATCAAGCAAAAATCACCCAAGAGAAGTTGAAGTATAATCTAGATTGACTATTATGCAATTAGTCATCTAGACGGGAAAAACTAGGTGTACTCGTCCTTGTTATCGACATCTCAAATAAAGCTTGACAAAAAGACCAAAGAACCAAAACCCACGGAAGAAAACTCGAAAAGAACACTCCACATGAGTAAAACAAACCCCACCAAGCAGCTTCACATACAAAATGACAGAAGAAAAACTCGGTCTAACCGAGCATTGTACACTTGGTCCACCTCTACAGATAAAAGAAAAAAAGGAACCCCATTATATATATATATATATAAAGGCGACGTTTTATGGAAGTTTTATTTTACTCAGTTATACCAAAACAAATCAAGAATACACCTCTTTTGAGAAAAAATGATATCAACAAGCTAAAGAGACGTCTGAGACCCATCACGACTTATGCTATATGCATGGTTTTCACAAAGAACATATGTGAAATGATGTCAAGGATTGCAAGATATTTTCTCTCATACCGAACATTATGGTGACAAAATGGTTCGAGCAGCTGGCATCATAATCAATCCATAATGTTTCCCAGCTACCGATGAGGTTCCTACAACACTATGTGGGCAAGGACATATCGACCAAGATTTGGAGCTATACATTGTTACTAAAGTATGGAGCAAACGAGCCCATCATTCACTACGTTGAATGAGAATGCAAAGGTGGAAAGTTATGAGAATTTCAGAACATCAGAGATGTCTTATAGCTGTTTTCTAGCCAGTCTGCAGCCATAACTCTTTTTCGACGACCTCGGTCATTTTCCCTCAACAAGTATGCACAACATTATGACACCGGCACATGAGTTCAATAATGTTGAGAATGCCAACAGCACCAAAGTTAAGGAGACAGTAACAAGCCAATAAATTACTTCCAATAGAAAAGAGGCTCAATGCCTGATAGACTCGAGCGAGCTCTTACTATAACCAAAAAGTAACGAGATAGCCCCATACGATCATCATCGAGGTAAGAACCCAGTCTTAACCCTCCATCAAACATCCCATACGGAAACTCCAACAAGTCCATGAAAAAATAGGCATGGGAGGCAACTCAGACACCAAAGCTCGAGAAGGACTACAAAATTAGGTTTCTGTTTTCTTCAATTCAGACTTCAAAATGGTACTATCAATAACTTTTGAGCTCCTAATGCTCATCTCTAATGAAGATCTGCTTGGTATTCAAAACCCGCACGATGACATTTTTATAACACGAGCCCTCTTTAACGAAATCGATGTTTGACATCTCTTGGTCGACACAGGCTCATTGAGAAATGCTATACTAAAAAAATTCTCGCGATAAAACCAAAGAATAGATGATCATCCGCCGAGGTGGGTAGCCAATTGTAGGTTTTGTTTTTGGATAATGAGATAGACCCATTGAAAAGACGATAATAGTCAATAGAGATAAAGATCTGGCAATTTCATAAGATATCGAACATAAAATACAATTTTTAGTGCCAGATTCCCTCTTGACCTACAGTAACGTTCTCGATCGAGCTCGTTTCAGGGATGCAATGGCCTGGCCGGGTCGGGTTCGGTCCGTTTTTTCTCTCCCGATCCAACTCGTCTTTCCAAATCCAAATCCACCGATTTTTATAATTTTTACTATTTTTTATATATTATATGTATTTTTATTATGCTATATATATATATATATAATATTATATTATTTGAGGTGCGACAAACTATAATTTTGGATTTGTCTGGTTTAAAAAATTTATAATCCATATCAGGTCATCGGATCAGACGAGACACAATTCGTTTTGTCGTCTCTAATTTGATTGTACTGCATTGCTATAGTCACATCTAGTGGTGGTGGCAAATGGTTCTGGAACCGCGGTTAAAAATTGGAGAACTGTTTATCAACCGGTGGGTAGACTGTTTAACTGGCCAATTAGGACTGCAAACTGCAAGGACCGCAAACCACTAGGACTACATAAAGAGTAAACCGCCATAAACGCAAACCGTTAGGATTACAAGTTATATTGTTATAATTTTAATATCACATTTTGAATATTATTATTGTGATTTGGTTTTAAATATTACAAGTGTTATTTATTATTTTTAAACCAAAATCGTATTTTATCATGGTAAAAGATTACAAGTTATATTGTTATAATTTTAATATTACATTTTGAATTTTATTATTGTAATTTTAATAATGATTATAAAATTATTATTACATTTTGGTTAATATTAATTTTTTTTGGTTATCACAAACATCATTCGTAAGAAGTGAAAATTAGCGGGTGGGTGAGCATTAGTAAGTCTACGTTTTAGAGGCATTTTAAAACTTAAAACAACATTTTTTTAAAATATGCAATAAAATGCTAATCGAAACTAATTAATATCGCAAATAATAAAAACTAAATTTAGACTAATATCAATTAATACCAACTAATAACAACTAATAAAATTAGAATTAAAAGAACTAATTTAAATAACTATAACAAGTAAATAACTTGATAAATTATACGAAACTCTTAATTGAGGTATTATAATGTTATCCCAACGTTATTTAAGTGTTTTAATCAAACAGAAACAATTTACGGAAAAAAAAAATCAAACAATTCCGAATGACAGAATGAGTTTCTTTCATCGTTTGGCTTATGCTCCTAGTCGAGATCTTTTTAAAGATATACTAACAATTTTTTTATGTGAAGGTGGTGACAGAATGAGTGATTTTCTTGCTAATTTACCCTCGGAAAAGTATGTGTAGGCTTACGTTAAAGGGAAACGATACGGCTCTATGGCTTCTACTGCGGCAGAATCGTTTAACAATCAGATCAAAAAATATTGCGGCCTACCTATTGTTGAGTTTATTGACTGGATTAGAGTCTTTCTTATGAATCAAGTTTCATGAAAATACGAAGAGGGGCTAAGCTGGAGTACTAATTTGGTCCCCGAGTATGAGAATAAGCTAAAGCAGAATGTTGACATGTGCCGAACTTGGGTAGTAAGTAAGTCGTCTTCTGCCATGTTCGAAGTCTTTTAAAATCCTGTGGCTGTTGTTAATCTGTTGGATTTCAAATGTTCTTACGGATCATGAAAACAAGAGTGTTTTCCATGTCCTCACGCTTTAGCGACAATACAATATATTGACCAAGTTCCCTTTACTGTAATAGAGCCCTTCTTTACAGTTAAGAATTACAGGGAAAATTACTCTTTCAGCATACCAACTATAATGGATTTCGGGGAAGGGTCCGGCGCTAACGATCCTTCATTTGTTGAAATTCTGCCTCCGAACGTTAAAAAACACTCCGGAAGGCCTAAGAAAAAGAGAATCCAATCTAAAGGAGAAATTTGAACCAAACAGTTGAGGTGTGGCCGTTGTTCGAAATCAGGTCATAACAGGAGGACTTGTGATGTTCCAGTTTAAGCACAATCCGTGTTGTGGACAATTCTCGTTGGCCACATTTATTTGTAATACTGTTATTGTTCTGGACAACAAACTAAACATTTTTACAGTTGTTTGTTCATTTATACATTTTATTTTTGTTTTGTTTTTATTACAGTAAAAAAATAATAAATGTTTTGAAATGCATGCAATTCGCATTCACTATTGCGAATTGTTTACAATATCTTGATATTATGTTGCAAACATCTCTCAGGTTTTCATGCGAGTTGTGTGAAATTTCACGAGGATCAGATTGTTTGTAAAATCATATCAAACAACTATCAGTATATGCTGCGAATTGTATTGAACTCCAACGTAATGATTTTTCAAACAAATATCAGGACTCTTAGTTGCTTACGTATCACATGATATGATGCGAATTGCATTTTCAAACAACTCTAAAGTATTGCATTTTCAAACAAAATATCACAAAAAGTGCATGATATGTTGCGAATTGTGTTTTCAAACAAATATCATGACTTTTTAATTGCTTATGAATCACATGATATGCTGCGAATTATGTCTCAAACAAATATCAGGACTTCTGGTTGCTTTCATACCGCATGATATGCTGCGAATTGTAAACGACCAGAAGTCTTGATATTTCCTTACATATCGCACTTTATGTTGCGAATTGTAGTTTTATACAAAAAAACAGTACTTTTAGTTGGTTGCAAAGCGCATGATATGCTGCGAATTAAATGGAACTAAAAAGCATTACAATACTCAGGTTCACATGCGAATTGTGTGTAAATCAGTAATATTGATAAACATCTCAAGTTAATATGAGAGTTGTTTGCAAGTGGTAATAGGATGCGAATTATGGGTATTCTTTCATGTTCACACATAGTATAACGTATTCATATATGATTCAAAGTTTATACAAAAAATGGATTCCAAAAAGAGGATTACAGGGTTCATGCACTAACAAATTTTCAAAAAATCACTATAACGTTTTTAATGTTTGTTAGTTGCATTCCGAAAAAAAAACAGACTCTATCAGTCATCACTAGAGGATTCTTCACCATCTTTCTCCTCTTCGTGCTGATCATCAACCTTTTCATTTCCCCTTCCTCTTCGTTATCTACGTCCATCATGCATAAAAATTTGGTCCTTGATGGACCAACGTGGTCGTCCCTCTTCACTTTGTTATTTGGAACCTCTACTGGCTGAGGTTCAGCAGCAACCAGTAGAACCACTTCCACTGGTTGAGAGTCAGCTGAAAAGTAGTCCTCAATGTTTAAATCAAGGACAGAGACTGGGCTGTTTGGTGGTGCTGCCGAAATGATTAAGTCATCGCTCCAGTTGGTGGTTATGGATGACTAGGAGTCACCCAGAGAACCTAGTGAACCAGATTATATGGTGGTGGAAAATGACATAATGTTTGGAATTTGAAGATAACCAGAGGTGTTTTAAAAAAAATATAGAGTTTGTTTTAAAATTAGCCTCTGGTTACTAGTATTATTTATAGGCATGGAGGGAGTCTGAGCTTATGAGGTGGTGTGGCTATATTAATCATTACATAGCCTCCATGTCCAATCAGCATTTAATGGGATTAGGTGATTAGATTTCTTTTTGCGTGCTCAATGCACTTAACGTTTACCAAGGTAGACGTCACAGCGTGGTCGTATTCTTCAACGATAGATTTTGAATTATTTATTTTATATCAGGATTAGATGCGAATTGTTTAATGATACTTTCGCAGCCTGTAGTTGTTAATGTGGTAGTTTTCTAAGAATATATCAGGTTATCATGCGGATTGTTTAGTGTGGATCCTGTCTTTAATATATATCAGGGAATGGTGGGCGAATACCAACTAATCTTTATATATCAGGTTAGCATGCGAGTTGTTTGATAAGAAATATGTCATTCTATACATATCAGGGAATTGCACATTTCTGAAATAAAAAAAGTCTATATACACCAAAAAATTACAATGAATGTATGTACACCCAAAAAATCATAATATCTTACAGAAAATCACCAGTACGTGTTGGTGTCTCCGTCATTTTGGAAAATAATCAAACATATCTGCTCTAAAGCCAGAAACCATATCTTCATCATAATTTTGCTGCACACATCCATGCTGGATAATATCTCTAGCGTATTTGCGGTTAAGGGTGCCACGGTTTTGTTGTGGAATTTTTCTGTAATTTTTCACCTTCCACATTGTCTTTGTAGTAGGTAGGTATCATTTATCCAGTAAATAGTTGATCTGGTTATAATAATTAGTGTTAGGAATCAGCACAAATACTTAAACTGTGGTTTTTAAACAATTCGCATCGTACATTACGAATTGTTTAACAACTAATCCAACATGTGGATGCCAAACAATTTGCAGCCTATTTTGCGAATTGTTCAGCATCCAATCCATTTCGTGGATGTCAAACAATTCGCAGCATATATTGCGAATTGTTCATCATCCAATCCATTTCGTGAATGTCAAATAATTTGCATCCTATGCTGCGAATTCTATCAGGGATATGCTGCGAATTCTATCAGGGATATGCTGCGAACTGAATGAAACTCAAACGCATTACATTTTCAAATAAATATCAGGACTTGTAGTTGCCAACAATTCTCATGACAACATGGGAGTTGTTTGCATTTAAATAAAACTGACTTGGTCACAGTTCACATGATATCCTGATCATGCATTTTAAAATGTGTTTAAAAGTAATTGAATAGTTAGGAATTTTACCAGCTTGATAGGTGTCCTTGTGGTGTGGTCTATCGCTTTGAGTTTAGGCAGCAGTGGGTTGTAGTTTGTTACCGACCTGCCGTCTACATCAATGACGAGCAACGTCCAATGGTTTATCTGGTCCTTCGTCTTGGTGCATAATGGAATGATGATGATGTTGGGGTATTTAGGTGCTTTGCTAAAAACTGTGCCGACTAGATTTGATACATCCCACCCTGATTCCAGATTATGCTGCATTCAAGCGAGAGTACATTACAACAAGAACATGCGAGGAACTTTGAAATTTATCATATCTAAACTTACCGTAGTCATTCCCGAAATCATAACGCAGTCATGATACACTCCTCGAACGTTTTTGCGTGGAACTTTGAAGTTTACTTCTACAAGCATCTTTTGAATCCAAGCGTCCACAACCTATGAAATGAGTTGTTTATTTATGTTAAATATACGAGACTTGTTTGAAACATTAAAAAGAGAATTGGTTGACAATTCGATACATTTACGTCCAGCTCTAGTTGTAAAGATAGCGCCAGTGCATCACTCGTTTGCACTCTAATTCTGTAGGAAAATTTGGACGATGGTAAATTACATACTATTGGATCAATGGTGTCACCTCGTAGGCTTTAATTAATTGTATTTTGTGGTATTCTGCGACATCGATACAGTCAGTTGTCTTTATTTTCTTTGGCCAGTCGGTGTATTTTAATTTTGGCGGTTGAGGTTCTGTTATAATTATCTGTTCCTCTTCCTCTGCCTCTGCCACTGGATGTTGTGTTGGTGTCAGTAGATTAAACGTAGGCTTATCTGTCTCTTTACTTGAATTGAGCTTATTAAATAACAAAAATTAAAAGAGTGCGTCAGTCATTATAATGTTAACGACCCAAACAATTCGCACGATAACATGCAAATTGTTTAGTTCTAGCTGAATACATTATAGGGTAACTATCAGGATAGCATGCGAATTGATCGAGGTTCCATTGAACATTTCGTATGCTACCTTGATATTTGTTTGTAAAACTTAAAATATATCCACACAATTCTCATGATATGTTGCGAAATCATTTAAAATAGCCCTTACCACACGGTTAGCGATAACAAATGTCGTTGACTGGTTCAGCATAATGTCTGGATCGTGTCGACAAAAATCATTAAAGTCATCCTCCGACATATTCTCCAAAGACTGTTGTATTACACAATCGTAATATACATTATCAATTTCATCTAAAAATGTCTATGAAACTTGAGTGTAAATACCATCAACAGAAGCATCGGGTAAACCTACTGTGTTATCGCACAACTCTGGAGCTTGCAGTTGATTCGGTGCTGGTACTACAATTATACGTTGGCTTAGCAATTCTGAATTTGCGCACACCACTGTTGGTCTTTGTGGTACATCTATGTATTTGTTTTGGTCTTCTAACGATGGTCCTCTCTGGCTGAGTAGTTTAGCTTCTCACAGGGAGTGACACGTTATGTCTTGTGTTAGTCTTTCTCTCTTTGCCAAGGCTATTTGTTGTTGTTGTTGTTCTTCTTGTGGGTATTGTTGTTGTTGTTGTTGTTGCTGTTGTTGATCTTGTTGTTGTTGTTGTTCTTGTTGTTCTTGTTGTCTGTCGGCCTCCTGTTTCATACAAATTCCAAAATAAAAAAAGGTGGAGGGGTTAAGCATACTATAATCATAGTTGCGAACAAATCGCATGCTAAGCTGAGATTTATTTGAGCTGCTATCTGTGAAATAACCAACTCAATAGAGTATAAAAAAATTCGTAATATACAATGCGAATTTTTTGGACAGGACTACACAATAGTCCTCATATTTGTTTGAAAGTTATCATATGATGCATTGTTTGAATATGTACACAACGATAAAACCCCGCTGACTATTTTAAATACATACACTAACTTTGTTTGAATATGTATACAGCAATAAATATTATTATAGAAACAATTTCATCATAACATAAATAAGATAGTTGAATCTTAGTGTACTTTTGATCCACTTACATCTCCAAGGCTGTCTGGGTCTTCCACTTCTTTCTCACGATCTTCTATATCCTCTGCTACATGAAGTACGAGTTGTTGGTCATTCGGAAGAGACTCGTGTCTTTCTTTCTCCGTTGGAGGACTCAGAACTGTGGCTGCCTCCTATGTAAGAGGAGACTTGTCTGTCTGTCTCTTCGTGGTGTCAGTCTCTTTATATACCAATAACTCTTCCTGCATCTTACCATATGCTACCGGTATGGGTGAATGTTTCCCATCATCATCCCTTTCTTTCGGAAGTACTCCATCAGCATCCTGCATTTTCCCGTCCTGATTCGTGTCCTTATCCTAACTTTCAGTAGGCACAGATGCCTGCAATTCACTGGACGCCGCTCCAGATGGAAATGCTGGTACCTTTTCAACTACAGGGCTTCCAATCTGTAAAATTGGCTGAGAGAGAGCATTGTGGAGTTATTGTGCTTCAAGCTCCGCGATCTTCAGTTTTAATTCTTCCAGCTGAAAAATTAATAGCAGACGTTTATAACATATTACGTGCTGATTATAGCAATTATGTAAGGCTCAATTACATACTTACTTCTTTGGCTTATTTTTCTATCTTTCTCTCGTACTTGTTCTTATCAGTGTATGTATTCAAACGCTTTGATTCCCCTACAACTGCAGATTTCTTTGGAGTAGCCGCTTTGCGTTTGAGGATAAAATTACCGATTGTTTCACTCATACTAGTGGTGCCCTCGTCGTCGGGCTCCTGTTGGGATGTGCCGATCGGTGGTGGTGGAATCGTTGGCTGGGGGAGTCTTGGTGGTTGGGGTCTGGGTGATATCACCTGATTCGATTCCTTCTGTTTCTGTGATGCTCGTCTCCTTGGTTTTGGGGTTGTGCTTTTCTTCCTTTTCTTTGGTCTTTCTTCCGGTGAAAGATATTCAACATCTGCATCTCTACTATCTACTATCTACTGCTCCTCCGAAAGCTTCGCTTTCAGCCTCAGTAAAACATAGTGGACCTTCCAAAACCTACCAACAGAGGAACATGAAAGTAAATAGCTGCAAGCGGTTTGTTTGGAAAGTATCAGGATGTAGACAGACATATTGTTTTTTACAAACAATTCATATTACATGCTGCGAATTGTGTGGAACTCTATCAGTTTAGAGTTGCAAACAACTCGCATATTACCATGTGAAATATTTGCAAACAATAAGTTGCGAATTGTTCGATACCTTAAGTACATAAAGTACCAAATAGAATGCAGGGTAGGCTGCGAATTGTTTGATACCTTATTCTAATATAATACCAAACAAAACGCAGGATATGCTGCGAACTATTTGCAACCCCAATTTAATACCTATATAAAGCTCATATCTGATCATCTTTCAGATTGGGTATTCTAACAAGCAGGGACACGGTAGATGCTTGGTACTCTAATCCCAACCATTTGAAAACCTTGGGATCAAGGTCGGCTTCGCTACCTCTAGCCCAATTGTTGAGTGCTCCACGGTGAAGGGCTGCATGAGGACAAGTATTATCATCAATATGCTTTGTAC
This sequence comes from Limnanthes douglasii subsp. nivea, assembly GCA_036936605.1. Classification (NCBI taxonomy): domain Eukaryota; kingdom Viridiplantae; phylum Streptophyta; class Magnoliopsida; order Brassicales; family Limnanthaceae; genus Limnanthes; species Limnanthes douglasii. Next base: position 224,254,234 of record JAUPFV010000004.1, on the reverse strand, counting down.
ATAACTAATTTTTATACTGAATAAATCAATCTTACAATTAGAAGGGCGACGCAGCCGACGACTATATCGGGTTTTTCGATAGCTAAGCAACTCCTGATAGACTATCGAAGCTTGAACAATATTGATCTAGAGCAGTCGCAATTGTTTATTTTGCTGAGGTCTTCAACAAAATAAAGCGTACTCCAACCCAAGATATCTCCAGATACGGAGTAGAATAGGGTTGAGCACAAAAGCATTATCAACAGCCTTGCAACGTCTTCCAACTCATGCTCCCCCCCCCTTTGCTTATGGTTGTTTCTATACCTGCCTGTAAAACCCACGACAACATGCTATGTTAGTAAATTACAGCATCCTGCTGTATAAGATGAAGTTTATTTTACAAGTACTTTTAAAATGACGTTCGTTATTGTTTTAGTATTTGTTGGTCCTATCTTCCTGGACGTTTTACCCATGAAGTATTTCTTCATCATCCTCGATTCATCCTCCTCGCCAGGTGCGTATTTGTTGTGAAATGCTCCGGTTTTTGTTGACGGTATTTCCTCTGTGCCATGCTTCATCCCGAATATGACATTCACATTGTCTGCAGTTAGCTTTACAAACTTTGAGCCAATATGAAAGGCGTCTTCATCGACGAAGAACCTCTCGACAACATACTGAATGAGAGAGTATAATTTCTTCTTTGGAAGCTCTGCCTCATTACGGATGTCGAAAGTGGTTTTCAAAAGTGTGTAAAAGGATGTGTTTCTGGCAGCTTCAATGTGGGCACTAGTAATACGGTTCTCTTTCAACAGTTTGAGAAGGCTCACCAACCCTGACCTGTAATAGCTTGGTTTTGTTGTCATACTTTTTGCACAAACACAAATCAGTTGGAGTGTCACACACCTCGCATGACAAGCTGCGAACTTCCTATCTATCAGTTGGAGTGTCACACGACTCGCATGACAAGCTGCGAACTACCTACATGTCAATAAAGTATTTAAAAACAATTCACAAGCTGGCATGCGAATTATTTGTAAATATAAGCTGCGAAATGTATGGCATACACATTCAATCAAGCTGCGAATTACTATGAAATATAAACATATATAAAGCTGCGAATTGTTTGCATCCTAGGTGATGAAGATGTGAGCTGTACTACAACGCACACGTACAGGTTGCGAACTGTTCTATTTTTTACATTCACGTTGCAGGGATCTGGGAAATATGGAAACAACACCAAAATCAACAATCAACTACCTAATGCACATCTAACATACATCACAATTCTTAGGAAAGTACTAACATTACATGTAACCTAATTTCTACCCTGGGTTCAACGATAAACCCAGAAACTAACTGACCAACTATCATCACTAAATACTTGATTCCGGTAAAAAAAGGAACATCGATCGTGAAATAACAAAAACAAATGGTTCAAAGTCATTAAAAACGCAAAAAAATATATATTTTCCACGAGAATGCTTACCTGGTTACTGCAAAACACTGTAGTTTCACCGGCCGACGACCACTTGAAGAAAACTTGTCGAACAAAAGGTGGTTAGTCGCTTGACGGAGTAAAAGACGGTGACCGGTCCAATTCCGGTGAAGGTGCAAAGAATGACTGATTTCAGAGCGAAGCTGGAAGGGTTTATGGTTGGAGAGAGAGAGTATCACAAAGTTGTGGTTTCTAAAATTAGACGTGTTTGGGTTGGTTTAGGGTGATGGGAATGGGGAAAAAAGTGTGTTTGAAGTGAAAAATGGGTATATATAGTCGGATGGTAATTTTGTCCAATTTTTAACTCGAGATACTGACTAACACTATCCAAAATTTGAGTATTACCGGTTAATTACATACTTGAGCGGGTATTTACTGGTACTTTTCTCTAAATAAAATCATATTTTGGTAGATATAAGTAAAACTTATTTAATGTTAAATTTATTAATAAATTGTAAATATTCTGTACCCCGATTAATATAAATCCCAAAAATATAAATGGTTTGTGAGAAGAGAAGACTGGCTCACGAGCGGTAGTTTTTATCTCAAACATTATTAAACATGTAACCTAGAATTTTGTGTGTATTGTCTTATCCCATGTTTCATATTTTATAAACATATCTCTCGCATTAGTATGGAGATGCAACATATTAGTATACAATTATATTATATATATATATATATATATATATATATATAAAATTATTGAGTGTAAACTTTAAAATATTTGTGGTTTCAATTTTACCGCTTTCTCACGTAACAAATGCGATAAATAAGATGTTAAAACTATATATATAGATAGATAGAGGTTTAAGCCGATGTCTAGTCCTTCGACTATCACATTTTATGTCATTTAATGCCTCTACTAAAAAATCACGGATAGGATCTTTTGACTATTAAAAATTAACAAAATTTAGTCATCGCACTTGGATCACCATTGTTAAATGGTATGAGTCTCACAAATAGTCAATCGATTTTTAATTTCATTTTTACTCTTTAAATTTAATGTTTTTTAATATATTTTTATTTTTTATTTATTATTATTTTTTTATTATTTCGAAAACAGAGTATCGCAAAATTTAGAATACTCTGTTCTTCTGTTCTACATCAAAACAGAGTAACGCATTCGACATTTTGCTTCGTGTTTAACAGAATTTGTTTATCTAGACATGTATACTAGATCACTTTTTACTTGTAATTTCGATATATATGTATACCTATAAATTTTCATACTCTATACTATCTTGTCTCAGCCTTCACCATGAAGGATATTCGGGACCCGTAAATTGTATGACCAAATGGCGTGATGACTGCTAACAAGCTACTGTTAAGTACTTCTGGCATTTTCAGGTTCTGAAGAATTTGTTTTATCGTATGGTCCTCAATCCCTTTATGTTACTAATGGACAAAAATCTTCATATTTTTCTTGGGCAAAGCACCAAGTACATTAGACGCAAAAACAGTATACTTTATGTATCATCAGGGTTCTTGCAACATCTTATTGGCAGTTTATTAGTTCCAGAATCTATGACTAGAAAATACCTTGCAGATGCCAAAACTTTCCAGCAGATGGATAAAAAATTTATCCCACTTGTCATTGATGGTACACTTGCCATTATTGACCAAGTTTATTAACTATGTCATTTGTCTTGGATGCTATTTTCCTTTACCAATATCAAAACTCATAATTGTACACCTTCATAGCAAGAGTATTTATTTTTTGGTATATGATTATTCTTGCAGCATGCGGCAGATGAAATGATTCGTTTAGAAGAACTCCACCAAAGGTTAAAAAATTAAATAATTTTTTCAAGTTTGGTGATAAATTCTTGGTTATTTAATACTTTTGACTTTTGGATAGTTTTTATACTCAGGTTTTATCTGGAGAAGGAAAACAATTACTTATATGCATGCTGAACAACAGTTGGTATTCTTGTTATTGGTGTTACTATTATCAGATTTTGCATAGCCTTCATGGTAATGGTAATTTTAATTTTTTTTTATGAAATCTGAATGATAATTCTTACCAGAGATAGGATATCAACCTTTTGCAAAATTATGCTGACGAGATAAGCATAATTTATTATAAGAAGAAATACAAATATATGGATCAAGAATAGAAGAAGAGAGTATCGAAAATTTTGCGATACTCTCTTTTCCGAATAATAAAAAAATATTAAAAAAATATTGAATTTAAAGGATAAAGATGGAATTAAAAGTCAAGAAACTATTTGTGAAACTCGTTTCATTTAACTATGGTGACACGTGGTAGAACCAGGGAGAAGACCAGGCACGAAGACTAAATTTATAGATTTTCGATAGTCAAGGGACCCTCACCTGTGATTTTTTAGTCGAATGACTAAATAGCAGAAAATGTGATAGTCGAAGGACTAGACAGCGATTTAAGACTAAATATACACAATAGATAAATAAGTTGAATAAGATACCAATTTGTTTTACAAATTATTACTTTTTTTTTGTTTTTTTGGTATCAGAGCACACATGACTCGCACCAATTCACCCACATTGAGCATTGAATCAATAAACTCAGGCCTTCTTCTTCCTAATGCAACTGAAATTTGCAAAATACAAATAAACTAGATTAGTAGCAATAACAATGTTATTCGTTTTGACAAATCAAACTCATTTTTGTAGAAGACAATAATACCGCCCATCACAAGAGGCAACAAACTCAATTTATTTATTTTTGGTGAAAGTCATTGTCCCTCTAAGTTCATTCCTTGTTCAACATGAAATATTGTGGAAAATTCAGCCTACAAAGATTGGCTTTCAAAATATCAATTGCTCCTAAGCTAGTTGTACATTACAATCAGCCCTGAAATTGTTGCTTATGTGATGGAGAAAGAGGCCTCCAAAGCATTGTGAGTTTTAAAGAACAAGAAAATGATCTACTAGTATGAAGGATTACATAGCTAAAATAATATATGTAGATATATACATATATGACAATCTTATACTAGCTGGTTGTAATGTTTCTGTGGAGGATTTGACATCTCAAGTTCTTACACGACTATACTCAGACTACACTCCTATTGTCGCAAGTCTAGGTATAAAAAACATACTCCGATGGGTAGACCACAAGACCTCTCTTCTAACCTTTGAGAGTAGGCTGTAGAAGCTATATAACTTCATACTGTTGTGGCAAACCCAAACATTGCTTCATCTAATTTCAATCAACAAAAGAGTTATAACAAAGTATAAAACAACAATAACACTATCAGACTCCTACAATTCTAGGGTCAACACAGATATTATAGAGGTAGAAATATTAACTACGTAAATAACTATAAAGGAATGAATGGTTACATTAGAGGTAGATGTGGAAGATTGCCTCTCAATAGACATACCTGCCAAATATGTGGCAAATATGGTCAATGTGTTGTTACTTTTTATTTTAGGGATGATCCTGCAGCAATTGGAACAATTCTTAGTGAACAACATATAAATGAAAATGAACAGATTTCATATATGGTTACACAAGACCATAATGATGACAAATCTTGGTATGCAGACTTAAGTTCTACTCATCATGTTACATGTAATCCTAACATTATGAGTCAAAGGAATTATTTCTAAGAACTTTGTGAGTGTTGGTAATGACTAAGTGTGTAAGTAAACATGTTGGTATTACTAAAATACCCACACACAAAAAACACTTGATTAGTTTTGAAAAATGTTCTACATATTCTTAAAATAACCAAAAGCATGTTTTCTATCTCAGAACTAACCTTACAGAATTCCATTTTTGTTGAATTTTATAAGAATTGTTGTTTTGTGACTGATATCCAAACATATAAAATCTTATTAACAGAGATATCTAAGGATGGGCTCTACTGCATCGATGAGTCTGATGTTTTTCAAGAACTAATTCACATAATGTTTATTGTTGAGTTATCCTTAGTTTAATGTAATTTTATTTCTAAAACATAGGGATGGCATATAATATTAGTTCACCCCTCTTATCAAATCTTATTTAGGATTTTGAATCAATGCAATTCTCTTATTAAAATTAAGAAGTTCTACTGTAATTCTTGTCAACTTGGTAAATCTCATAGATTATCCTATTTAATGTCATTTTCCTATGCTAAAAATGTTTTGGACTTAGTTCATGCTGATTTTTGGGGACCAACTCTCATTCTAACTAATTCAAGGTTTAAATATTATATCATATTTCTACAAGATTTTAGCAAATATTCATAGTTTTACCCTATCAAACAGAATTTTTTTGTTCAATCTTTATTCAATTAGAAAACTTAGTTGAGACACATTTAAAAGAAAAATTATAGTGATTCGGTCATATTGGAGGGGTGAGTTTAAAGATTTTCTATATATCATTACACATGATGGTATACATCTCAGAGGAAACTGTTCTCACACCTCTGTCCAAAATGGTAAGACATAGAGAAAACACATGCACATAGTTGAGATTGGACTAACTGTATTGGCTTACTCTCAACTACCATATTCCTATTGGTATGAAGTTTTCACTACAACCAGTTTTAGAATCAATAGACTACCTACCTCTATCCTAAACCACTACAATCACCTTATGAAACACCTCATATAAGAAATCATGACTCTTATTTTCTAAGGGTATTTGGTTGTGTTTGTAATCCATGTCTTATACCTTACCAACAATATAAGGGTTACAATTCTATCTCCTGCTAACTAGGAAACAACATAAATATTTTTTGAAAATAAACTACAAGTATGATATTATTTATATTTATCAATTTTCAGTTGCGTATGCATAGTTTAGATTTACCATATGTTTGTACTTATTCTCAAATGAATAAATAAAACTCATTATTCTCTATCAGATTAATCTTATATAACGTTTTGGAAAGAGAGAAAGTCAAAGGACAAAACTTTTGGTTGCTTGTGTAACCCATTTATTGAATAATAAGCACACAGACACTAAGCCTCTATCATGGTAAGTTCAAATGACAAGCTCACAACCCACTAATAACATGATTCGATAATGATTGTTTATAAATCAGATTATGTTGTTGAGAAATAAGTTGGATGGGCTCATTAGTCAAATCTCAACACGAGGATGGATAGTCATTATATATTACAAAAATAATAGTATGTCCATTGTGACATCTATCACAAATGATCGAATACTATTTTTTTAAAATACAAAAGTACAAGACCTTAAATTTCAAGCTCAACAAAAAAGTATACGTAAAAAAATACCAAATTGTAAAAAAAGAAGAATATAAATAAATTACAAGCTATTAAAAAGTACTTCAAACCTTTACAAGTCCCACGGGTTTCACTACCAATCAAGTTTGGATGAAATATCAAATGTATTAATGGTTGTCAAACACCAATGTAACTATTAAAGAAAAAACTAACAACAATAACATTATAAATAAGAAATAATAGAAGATGGCCGAAGAATAATAGAATAACAGAACTTTGAAACTTGAGGTTCATGAACATACCCAACATTGGAAGAATAATAGAAAAAAATTAGGATATGACCAATAAGAAGATGGCCGAAGTTGACGTAACTTAATAATAATAATTTACATTTCTTTATTTTTAATATGGAAAAATTATGTTAAAAATAAAATTATTTTTTAAATATTACGAGCCATAAAAATAACAAGATAGTAAGACCTTCATCTAATAACTTATAAAAACAATTAACATAGGAAATAAAAATGAGTAACATAGAATGTTACAATTATAACGATTAGATCGAGATGAAAGTGTGATACAATTGTTTAATGAAATAAAGTGAACAAAAAATCGAGTACGAAATGACATGTTCTCTTCCAAAGGTGAGATATTTGCAATTGAATCTGCACAAACTGTCCATTGTAAAGTATTTTATTTACCAAAATGGCATCAGTAGTCCTCGTAATAGGAGCACCGCTAAGCTATCTCTAATCGCCGATCTACACCGGGATCGACGGTAAAAAATGATCTCTCAAAATCAATTTCGATCTCTAATTTTATATATTAAAACACTATTTGAAATCGATCTCGGACTCCATAGAAAGAGAGATCAAGACTTAAATAAAAAAAATGTATGATGAAAGAATAAAAGTTTCACTCACATAAAAAGAGAAATAAAGTTTAGATACGAAAAAAGAAAAACAAATGTGAACGAACAATTATATAATAACGAAAAGTTTGATAAAAAATTATTAGGGATAATAAAACTTCAAATGTTTATTAAAAAGATACAGACATATTTGTTCATCTCAAAATTTTGCAGTTAAATCCCGTATAAAATCAATTAAGAACGAAAGTAATGAATATTTAAATTTGCCTAATTTATTGAATTAATAAAAAATACTTCATTTTAATCCGTTGAAGATGTAAAACATATTTTCGATAAAATAATATCGATTGTTTACTTATTCTTAGTTTATAGAAAACTAATCAAGTAAAATATTTAGAGGTTTGAATTCAGTTTGAATAATTAATTTTTTAAAAATTTAGTTCTAATCTAATGAAAAAATAAATTTATTTGAATTATTTGGTAAATGTTTATGATTGAAAGAGTGACAAGAGTGATAAACATTGAGAGTGATATGATTAGTAAAGATATAGTGGAAATAGTTGGATTAATTGTTTTACATAAAAATCTCAAAAATAGTAAACTAACGGTTAAAGTTGTGTCACAAATCTGTAAATAAAAGAAGATCTCTATCTCTGGATTGGATCTCTCAGGATACCTACGATTAGAGAAGTTTTACCATCCTCACTATCTTGCCCATTATACGCTAAATTAAGAAACATGACATTAGTCACAGCTCAACCATAAATTAGGGTCCCATGAACAATACACAGAAATCACTATAAAAAAAATTCAAGCTCATGCATTCCAAACTCAGCACCAAACCAAACTTTGGGCTTTGGGCTTTGATTGAATATTAAATAAAATTTCATTGCAACCTTGTAGTTCACAAGTAGTGAAGTACTACATTGCGTAGTTTGAATGTTAGGAGTGCGCTTTGGGCTCATAGAAAAGACTTAGCATTAACATCAATAATATTAAACCTCTTTGGCTTACAATCTTCATCCACTATCTTATATTATAAATATTTATATTTGATAGGGTTCAAAAAAAGTATCTTAATTTTTTAATAGTCAACAGCTAGATCAAAGATCCCATTAGACTGGGCTCTAACAGAATTAGTCACAATACCACTTTTAGTTGAAGCGTCATACGTAACTTGTTTCTGTTTTCCATCATTGGCTTTAGTATCAGAAAAACTCAGAGCTCATTCACGCAAAGTAAGTAGATCAATTTCAAAAGTATCTATCTCATCTTGGTAAATCAAAACGGTTTAAAAACCAAATTCATAAACAAAATTAACTCGAAAAGAAACTCTTCTTAACCAACCAATAGTGTCGTATTCTCAAGAAGATGCGCCTTAAACCTTGTCAAAATAAATTTCTCAACAAATGAACAAACTGTATGAAAAAAATCAATAAAAGTAATACAAAGTTAAAAAAAATCAACTAATCATATAACCATAAAAATTATTGGTTATAATTTTTTTTTAAAGAACAATAAACATTACGATCTACACTCTTGCTCATCTACCCAATAAATAAAAATATTTCTTTCAAATCATAGTGTAACCTCTCCACGTACATTTATTTTTTATGCCCCATCATCATCTTTATAGGTCAGTATTTCTTCGAATAATATATTTTAAATTTAGCCTACGATAGGAACCGAGACAATAAATATAAGAACAATCCATAACCTTCTCAGTATAACAAAAAACTAATATAAATATCTGAATGTTAGACATCAATTGCGTTAGGTATATACTTAACATTGACTTAATTATTCTAGTGATCAGGAGAGTAAGGAAAAAATATATCCAAAAATTAAAATATTCAAAGAATAAACATGTTTCCATTTGAGAAATCAATATATGAAGCTTATCAAGCTGAAGCTTGATAGCTATATTTTTAGTCACAAAGTAATACTTTCTAAATTTTGTAAGCTATTTTCAGTTATCTAAAAAATATTTAAGTTGAAACTTTCAGGCTGAAGTTTGAGTCGTGACTTAGATGTTAAAACGTCTGCTGGAATTTAAGGGCTGGGATAAGTTGACAAGTTTGATGAATATTGAGTTGATGAAGATATGGATTGGTCCAAACCATGCTAATCCGAAGCGATTTGATCTGAAGTATACTCGATTGAAGCATGAGAATTGGACCAAATCAGTGTGTCAAAGCTACCTTGGGCAAATGCTTTAGTAATGTTTTGTTTTATTCTTTATTGAACTAGGGTTATTCCATTTTCTAGGTTTTCTATTTAATTGGGTGTTATATTTTAGTCTTCTTATATTAAGTAGATTTTATATTAATTGGATCTTCTATATTACTTCGGTTTCATATTAATTTGGATTTATTATCTACGAGGTTAGAAATGTGTTAAAACTGTTGATTAATAGAATCTAATCCGAAGCGTATATTGAATGATTAGGATTTTCCCTAAACATATAAATAGAAGAAGATATGAATGATAGGGTGTGGTGTGACGATAGTGACATGAGAAATAAATATATTTAGTAAGAGATAACTCTAAGTCTTTTAATAGATAAGTAATGTGAGAGTAAACATTAAACATAGAGTTTTATGAATCATGTTATCTTTGTATCGAAGAGTGATTAAACCTTTTTTGTTGAGAGTCTTTGTGTAACATATATGTATAATTAAAGATAGTTCTTTGCCCGTAGATGTAGGAGTATTTCTAGAATCTAAACCACGTTAAAAATTGTCTAGTGTATGCTTAATTTTCTTATTTATGCTTTATTTTTATTTTTTTTGTTGAACATGAAGTCATTCTTTGTCTTCATAAAAATAGATTTCGTAATTACTGGTGCAATGGCGTGGAGCAACAAAAAAAGAAGTACATCAATCACTGTTGTGAAGGCTAAAGAACAGATCTCGCCCGGAAACTGAAAGACACAAATATTAGTTCCATGAATCTTAGCCTCGAAAGCTTATACGGGTCGAATGACTTTAACATCTTGACAATTAAGGTTAGGGATTACGTAGTATATAAAGAACTGACTATTGATATCGAAAATAAATCGACACACGTTGATTTTGTAATAATATGTAAAGCTCATAATTCCCTCATATTCATCTTGGGAGATGAAATGTTGTATAAGGTATCTGAAGAGCCTATGAATATGGGAATATGAAATCTGCTAAATACGATTTACATGAAAAATTCCTTGTCGAACATATTGTATATGATAAAATAACTTTACACATTGTCTATGGATAATAGCACAAAGATCCGAAGGCACCTCGATGATTACAATTGAATTATACTCGACTTAAATATTGTTGGTGTGAATGTAGACAAAGAGTGTAAATAAATCATCCTCATAAGCTAAATATTGAATGAGTACGAACACTTTGTGGACTCTATTCTTTATGAAAAATACTCATTTACGATGGTCAAATTTAGATGAAGAATGTTTGGAATCCGAAAGGAACATACTGAGCGTGTATGTCATAAAAGAGAGATTCAAGTAAGATGAGAGAAAACTCTCGGTTAAAATCTAAAGGGGTTGTGACAAGTTCAAAATTAATACGTTGGAAGAAGAAAAAACATATCATTTGGAACTTCACGGAGAAAGTAAAAGACAACAATTTTTAGAAGCTAGAGATGTTGCGATGATTTTTTTATGATTATGAGTACGTTGATGGCTTAATAACTTCTCATTCTTGCAGATACAACTATAAACGTATCTTGGATTCAATTGCGTCATTTCAAATGAATATCAATAAGAATTTCTTTGAAAATATAAGAATGCTTGGTGGTGGAAGGTTCTTCCTCGACAATGAGAAATCAAGTGATGTTAAAGGGATTGGAACGATTTGACACAAGTTATCTACATGACTTAGAAGAGTGATAAACAAACATAAGGTATGTAGCCGATGTTAAACATAACATTTTTAATAGGATATTAGATGAGGAAGGGTTTACATATAAGAGTGGAGATGCAAGAGTTAGGGTCTTGCAAGGCTCTTTTGTTGTTATGAAAGTCAATAAAACTAATGGTATGTTAGTTCTTGAGGGCTTTGTAGTAATAGGGTGTCTGTCTAGTATGATGAAAAATTATGCCAGGTTGTGGCATCATTAGCTAGGGGCATTTAAGTGAAAATGGATTTGATGAACTAAGTAAACAAGGGTTGTTAAATGGTACCACAATTCAGAAGCTGTGATTTTATGAAATCTGTATACTGGGTAAAATCAAGAGTGTGAAGTGTTTCCCCATCAACCAGATAACCAAATGAATACTTGATTATGTCCATTCAGACATTTAGGATCCAACACGAGAACGTAATATAGGTGATGCAATTTACTTTATATCACGAACAAATGACTATTCTAAGAATATATGAGTAATACTTTTGAAGACCGAGGATGAAGCGTTTGCTACCTTTATGAACTGGAAGACTTTGGTATAAAATTAAATGGGAAATTTATTGTAGAACCTTCAGACTTATAAATGCTTGGAATATGTGAACTATGATTTCAGTAATATTATGCAAAGTTTGGCATTGATAGACATCGAACCATACGTGGGACTCCCAAACAAGATTTTCTCAGAGAATAAACCAAACATTATAGAAATGATAAAGACTCAACCTAGTACTGCCGAGAAGAAATATTAAATTAAATATGACTGATATAGTGATGATAGGGTATGTGGATTCCGATTATGAAGGCTCCCTCAATACGAGGAATTCTACTTTAGGTTATCTGTTTACTGTGCTTGGAGCAAATGGTTAAATACAATTCTTATATATATAAATTTGTTGTGTTGTCATTAACGAAATCCAAGTATATGACTCCTTACAAAAGCCATTAAAAAATCTATTTGGAAAACTAGACATAAACCCACTTAAAGCCAAAAATACCACATTTAAATAAATTGTAAACATTAACAACATCCAAATGCAATGTTTAAAAAACGGTAGAAAAACTTAACCAAAAAATACAAAAGTTTAACATATTAACCAGAATTGAGAGACCAATCATCTAACAAAACAATAAAACAAAATATACATTACCAAAATAGTTAGTCATAGAAAAAAAATTGAGAAAGTTGGTCTACATAATATTTGGAAAACGTATTTGACTAACCAAATAGGCTACAATATTGACCATAAACCAACTTAATAAGGGAGGAATATGAGTTATTTTGAGGAGTGTCGGGTAACCGATATGAAATATCTACTAAAAGATAATTATGAATATCTAAATAAATATTTTCATATCTCAAACAAGATATGACTCTTATATATATACATATAATCCATGCTTTTCATTCATGGTTGATTCTCTTTAATTGGTTTTTAAATTATTTATTAATCAATATTTTGATCTATTATTGGTATGTTATATTTACAATAACATCTCTAGATCAATTGTCATACATAGTATTCTTAATTTCGTGTATGTTAGTATTGTGATTCAATAGTGTTTTCATTCATATTAGAACTGAGACAACACATGAGAGATTGAGAAGCCCCTATCGATATATAGTTCCTCCCACTAATACAAACAAGCTTATTCATTTTTCAAGTGTTCAAACCGTATCGCTATCTGAAGACAAACTTATATTTAAAAGTTATTACTGGTTTTTATTGCAGGTTCGGTTACCTTAAGAACTAACATTTGCTATTAAAATACTACATATGGTGCAACATCCAAACATGTCGAAGTAGCCATAGAGTTGATAAAAAAAAATTCATATATTGTGCATAATGCAATGCTTCAAAATTTATTGTTTATTATATGTGTGAGTGCATCCTTAATTATCATATATGAGCCATTGTATACTTTTACCCTTCTCGCTCTTCAAACATTTTCAAGAAAAATTTATTTTATGTTAGGTTTATATTATTCCTCATTGTTGTATGCATGAAAAGTAAAATATATTACTTGATATATTTCCCACAATAACAAAAAACCAATTATACCCAAGGTGCACTCCTCGAATGGATCAACCCACTATTAATTTATACAATTCATTCTAGAAGTGGACTATCAAGGGAAGAATGAGTTATCTCTGCATGAAACTTGGTTAGGAATTCCGATATAACCCGAGCCTTAATCATGGTCCTTTGGCTAAAATGTAATATCAAAGTCCATCAACTCTACTGACCACCAACTTATATTAAAAAGTGATAAAGATATTCAAAAATTGATTGAATGACCTTGGAAGTATGGTCTCGTATTCTTAGCCACAATAACCAAAGGGAGAGCCATTATTTCTAGCTAAAGGAATCTTATATTGGCATCAACAAGACTCTTTCTTACGTATTAGATATGTTTTGGATCTCTTTATTTCTTACTAACAATAACAACACGTACGACATAGTCAAAAACCATAAGGTAACAATTAAACTTCTCTCATGAAAGGCGCTTAAATAATATCATTGAAGATGATAAATGCTCTTTAATCTTCTTGAAGGCTTGTTTCCCCTTTTCCAACCAGTGGAATTGACATGACTTGTTTGGAATCTATTTTTTTAAAAAAATTACTAAAACATTAAGAGATGAATATGTTCAATTTTTCAATCATCATAACCTCATTTATCAACGATGTTAGCACATTCCCTTTAAAGGTCATTGAAATATCTCGATAAAAGAATCGATCATCACATTCAAAGCCTAGTATTTCATTCCTAAATTATTTGATATGATGCTTTAGGTCTTCATTCCATCATATTTGTGTATCTTGTAATATTTAAACTTAAAAGGCAAGTCTCATGTAAGGATTTCATGTGAAGTGATAACGGTTATGAGAGATCTTTAATTATTTATTGATTGACACTTGCTATTTTAATAAATTTAATCTCGCTGATATCATCTATTTCCTAGAAACATGGTAACAAAACTTATAACTACGAGTATTGATTATGAAATGAACCTTTTGAATACCAATAAATTCCTACAAAAGAACCCACTAATGAGACTTAGTTATATAGTGCGCTATGCTAAAATGAGGTTCATTTTTGTTAGAAGACTTCCATCCATTTTTTTACCAAAAAGTTAAATAATCTAAAATACCATTACCTTACAAAAAATTAAATAATAGGGTCTTGTTCTAACAAAACCGGGTCTTGATCAAATCAGAGTTTTGTTTTAACAAAACAAGGTCTCATTCTAGCCTAGCCCCTTTATATATTCGGATCAGACTTGTAAGACTGTCAACCCTAAAAAATATATAACATAAAAATATATTGGAATATATTAAAATAGAGAAAGTTGAGTTTTTTTTGGAACATAATAAAAACTTCCTAACATTAAAGATGATTGATATATTTATAATAACCGATATAGATCTGACTATACGTATGAATCATAAGTGATTTTAGAACCTCAACGTATTTTTAATAATATATTATTAAAAATTTATAACTCGAATATAAACAATAACCCGACTAATAATATCTTTATTAATTATTATTACATATGAATAAAAAGGCATTTAACAATTTTTAAAAAGAAAATCATAAATATTAGTTTAAAAATATCATCCCAACATTTTAAATATTTATTGAAACATAAATATCAAACCTACCAAAATATTTATACAACCAGGAAGCTATCAATACAATATTTAAAGTTATTGGGGGTGACACCAAAAAATAGGGACAAGTTCAATGTTTGCAAAGCTTGGATTGAAGTATATGTCTCTAATGAACTAATCTCATCTATCTAGTTATGATTTGGTGAATATGAAGGATTCTGGTAGAAAACTATTCATGGAGAAATTTTATTCTATTGTAAGGAATGTAACCATCTAAAATATAATACCATAACCTGCAAGAAACTCTTATAAAACAATGTTGGAAAATAAGCAGAATTTAATCAACTCGAGACTAAATCAAATTATTCTTATAATGGTAAAACAACTAATAATGCTAAAGTCTGAGTTCCTAAGATTAAATCTATACTTTTCAATGCACCTACTGAAGATGTATCATTAAACAATACCGAGAAAAAAGACAATCAAAATATAGAAGAAAATCAAGGTGTTAAAGCAATTGAAACCTCAAGCTCAAATGATATAGAAGATGAAATCATCGAGCCTTACACACCATAGATACTCGATCACTCTTTACCTTATCTGAAGACTTGGAGTTAACTGATTCTGACTCAAAATCACCTCCTAACGAAAATATTGGAAGCCTTCCTTCACCCTATATCATGGGTCAAATTGAACAAGACTAGGAATTTATAGTGGTGGGAAAAAAAGAAAAAAAGAAAAAAAGAAAACTAAAACAAATCTTAGAAATGTGATAATATTAATAAAGGCATGGAACAACAAGTGTTATTTTGGTCTTTCCTCAAATGTATCTAAATGAATATCACAATCCTAAATTAGAATATGAGAGGAGTCGGGAATAAAGTGGCTATCAGAGGACTTAAATCATTAAAAAGACTGAAAAATTTGAATACATTGTTAATCAAGAGCTTAAGATACATACGGATAAATTAGATATTGTTATTAGAAAACTTGAATTTCACTAAAGAGATGCTAATCCTAGTAATAAGATATGTGTTTTTTTGAAGGAATAGTATAAAATTGATATTATTACTCACCATAAACAATTCTTACATATTAAGGTCAAACACTCTTCAATGGATAAATAAATCTTAGTAACAATGGTTTATGCAAAAGGTTTAAGAATCGATATCTAGAATGGCTTAAGAAAGGTTTCAGATCAAACAATTGAATTGATAGTCATAGGAGAATTTAAAACAATATCCATTTGGAAGATGCAGGTTACTCTGGTTCAAAATTCACTTGGACTAATAATTGTAAATGAAAAATGCTTGATAGATTATTATATAACTCAAATTGGATGACCCACTTTAAAACTAAAAGAGTTAGGGACCTAACAAGAACTGGTTCTGATCATTCACCATTGTACATAAATATTATGTAGAGAAAAATCAAATTAATTATTATTTTTTAAGTTCCAAAATATGTGGACATTAAATATTGATTTTCTTAAAGTTGTGGAAGAAATGTGTAAGGTATAATTGATAGGTCCTCCTATATTTGTTTTCAGGAACAAATTAAAAAGGCTAAAGTCTAGACTAAAAATTTAAAACTGGGAAACAGTTGGAAATATATTTGATGCAATTTCACAATTTGAAGAATAAACTATTCATCTTGAAAACTGTTTTGAAGTTAGTCAAAATATAGAAGATAAAATAAAGATATCAAAAGCAAAAGAAATTCATTTTCAGTTAATGACAAGAGAGGAAAGTTATTGGGAACCAAATTCTGGAACTTGCTCGATAAATGATGAAGATATAAACACAAAAGCTATTAGTTGATCATCCAATTTGAGACAAGTAGATCAGTGATCAATTGTGGATCACTTAAAAACTATTAGTTGATCATCCAAACCAATCTAAACTTGAAGAATTATAAAGCATAATCCCTAAACTAATAACAAACCAAGGCAATTAAAACCTCTTAAATTTACCTTTAGAAGAGGAAATATATATTTTTGTGAAATCACTAAATGCTAATCAAGTTGCCGTATAAATGGCTTTAATTGTAAAACATTTCAGTATTGTTGACCAATTATCTCCAATGATCTCTACACAACTATCATAACGTTATTTCATGATCACTAATTTATTACAAGAGTCTTCTAAACAACTATATATCTTGTAGAAAGACAGATTCTCCCCGAACTTGGAATCAATACAAACCAATGAGCCTTTATACAGTTTTTAACATAATTTTATCTAAAGTTCCACATGAGAGAATGACTACAATTCTTCCAAATATTATATCTTCATAGCAAAATGGATTTGTGAAGGGTAGAAATATCCATGAAAACATCTTATTGACACAAAAGTTAACACATGAACTCAATAGAAGGGTAAGATGAGTTAATTTGATGATAAAGATAAACATGTCAAAGGTATTTGATAGACTATCTTTCAATTTGTTCTAAACATCTTGAAGTCATTTGGATTTGATCATAAATGGGTTGAATGGATCAAAAGTTGCATAGATAAAAATTGGTTCTCAATAATTTTAAATATAAAACTAAAATGATATTTTAAATCCACTAGGGAAGTAATACAATGAGCTACATTATCTCCAAGTCTATTCATTTTAGCAGAGGAATACCTAATAAAGGGACTTGGGAAGTTTTATGAATAAAATAATGGATTGCGATATAAAACAAGCAGTCAAATAATGATACATTGTCGTACTTTTGCTGATGACTTCATAATCTTTGGAAATGGTCATCCTTGAACCTTAAGAAATTAAGTAAGTCCATGAATCAATATGAGAATGTTTATGGTCATATCATTAACAAAGATAAATCCATCTTTGTTGTCTCTTAAAAAACGAATCAAGCTAGAATAAACACTATAAAAAAACCAAACTCATTTTAATCAAGGTAAACTTCTCTTAAATTACACATGAGTTCAAATTCACACAAGAAATAAAAAAGTTATGAATCGATCGACAAGTCCAATCCATATTGGAAATTTTGATGCTCTTATAACCAAGGTTAGATTAAAGATTTAAGAATGGATATTAATTTACTTTCTTTTGGTGGAAGACTCATTCTAATTTACACTGTCCTAACAACTACCCAAACATATAACTTACAAAACAGTAAGTTACCTAAATTTGTGATCTATAGGATATAAAATGATGTTTAACAGGTTTCTATGTCGATCTTCTGAAGCAAAAAAAAACAGTATTATGGTCTAACTAGAACAACCTATGTAAATCATATAGTGAGAGATGATTAAACATGAGGAAATTATAAGATATGAAAGAAACCTTCTATTACAAAATGTGGTGTAATTTCAGAAAAAAAAACTCAACTCTATGAGCTAAATATATTTTCTCTCTCTATTGTAAAAGTTCACATCCTTTATAAGTGCATCAATCAAATTAGTCTTCAAATAATTGGAAAATACTTTTGAGAATAAGAGAAAAAACTAAAATTTATACTTTCTAGAATGTAGATAAATGTGAATTGATTTATGGATGGAGAAATGAACTGATAAGAAGGATTTCATACCTTTCTCAAATATCATTCCTGAAAAAAAAAGATCAAACAATTCTGGATTGAAGAAGCTTGGGATATTGATAAACTGAAATATTTTGTAGTTCCATCTGATACTGAAAACACCAAACAAAATAATAAAAAAGACTCCATTGTATGGACTATATCTCCTACGGGTAAATTCAACACTAGAAAACCCTGTCAAGTGATTGGAGAAAATAGAAATATCTCGAAACTATATAAGAGAATACGGAACACTGTAGTACTTAAAAAAATACTCTTTTCTTGTTTGGATGATTTTAAACGGCTGGATCCTGACAGAATCCATATTACAAAATAAAAACTTACCTTTGGATTCAAAATGTCAATTATGCAATGATTGAAATTATGAAACACTTGTTTGTAGAGTGTAACTTGACATAGAAAGCTTGGAAAACATCTGCTGGAATATTTCATCTATATATCTCAAGGTACATGATTATTTCTCACCTTATTTGAAGTTGGTTCTGGTCTACAAAAAATAATATCCATATTAGAACCATCAACCCCGCAATAGTTTGTTGGGTAATATGGTTGACTAGAAATAAAGCTAAGCACCTAGACCACATCTACAATATATTATCAAGATTGGATCAAACTGATCTCATTAAGAGAGCCCATTGGAAGGAAGATATTAACATAGCTTCTGATTTGGGATGCTATCATTTTAAAAACAGACCTAGAACTTGTACATCAATCAAACAGAATCCTCTAGAAATAGAATGAAGCTTAATACAGATAAGGTATTTAATATTTCTGAGAATCATCTGGTGGATGGGTTATAAGAGTTAGCTCAGGGAACATTTTCTAGTTTTTGGCAAGATTTATGGCAAACAGTCACATATCCTAGCATAATATAGGGCACTTCTAGATGGTTTTCAATATGGAGGACAAAAAACATATCTCAAATGAATATAAAAGTGGATTCTAAAGAGCTTATTCAAAAGATTAAAAGAGAGAATACCCCCTGGCACATATATCCGCTAATCAATTGCTACATAGATCTAATGACAAATGGTATGCAAATAACGCACATTATCAGAGAACAAAATGCACTAGCTGACTGGATGTCTAAGAAAAATCTAAAAGATAAAATTGAAACTAGACTAAAATATGTACCAAGCTCCAACACAAGTTAGACCTATCACACTGCTAAAAAGCTTAAACATAAGCTATTTAAGATTGGAAGATTAAACAAATTGATTGCTCAATGCCAAAAGTGAAGATCAGATTTCAAGAGTCAATACATAAATCTCGAAATCTATAAGACTGAAATTTTAAATTCTTATAAGAATCAAAGCTGAAAAAGTTACATTTTTACCAAATTGAAAGTAGATTCTCGAGAGGCCTGGTTAATGAAATAATAGTGATGACGCGATGGAAAGAGAAGAAGAAGCAACAATAAATGAAACCCTAATTCAAGGGTAACATGATGAAACCATAATCTAAGGGTAACAAAAATTGAAATTTTGAGAGATAAAAAATATATTATTCCAAAAATTTAAAATACTTAAGGCATGTGAGGCTTTATATAAGAGCTTCTCAAAACCCTAAATTAGAATACAAGGAAACAAAATAAATATTCTAAAATAAAATAAAATCTGAATATAATTAGATTTGATTTGAATAATATAAGATATTTGAATAAAATAAAATGAAAAAGGTTTCTGTTTGGACTTTCTGGGCTACATCATCCTCCCTGGTTGACAAGAATTCATCCTCAAATTCACGGTACCATCATCTTCAACAACCAAAATTATTTTATTTTATTTTTTCAATTGTTACATTGGGAATTATAATTGTTGACCTTATCTATTAAGATAAATTATTCTCGAGTGTTCCTTATTCGAAGTCACATTGAAGCCATCCAGTTGATGAAAAAAATTGGTTTCGAAAACTTTTTAATAGCCTGAAGACAAAATCCTCATGTCTAGTTGATGAAAAAAATGGTTTTGAAAACCTCTTCATAGTCTGGGACAACATCTCGTAAGAAAGGTTTACCTTGACCCGACGATTGGTAGCCAATTTAAATTCCTCTGGTAACTGGTCAATACGATCATCTGTTGAAACTCCTGGTGTGTTCATATCTTCATAACCATAGATGTTGTTCTCTTCTTTAGACCTTGAATCAGTTGAAATCAGGATTCAAAAACATGCTTGCCCTGTAGCAGAAACTGAGGCTCTGATACCAAACTGATGACGCGGTGGAAAGAGAAGAAAAAGAAACGATAGATGAAACCCTAATTCAAGGGTAACATGATGAAACCCTAATCTAAGGGTAACAAACATTAAATTTTCAGAGATAAAAAATATATTATTCCAAAAACTTAAAATACTTAAGGTATATGAGACTTTATATAAGAGCTTCTCAAAATCCTAAATTAGAATACAAGGAAATAAAATAAATATTCTAAACTAAAATAAAATAAAATCTTAATATAATTAGATTTGATTTGAATAATATAAATATATTTGAATAAAATAAAATAAAATAAAAAAAGTTTGTGTTTGGACTTTATGAACGATATGAGATGAACACCTGGTATGCAACTATGCAAACAATCAAAATTAAATCAGAAATGGGTATACAAGTATTTATTTGCAATTTTTTTTGCAGAGGAAGATGACTACATTAGTCATACCCCAAGCAACGTACACGAAGACCATGACTATTTAGAAAGAAGTTATCGATGCAAATATAAAAACCAAATAAAATACACGTAAGGAAATCAACTTAAAAAGATACATAAAAAATAGACAAAACATATCAATAAAAAACTATCAGATCAAATTACCTCAAATTACATGTATGAAGATAAGATCGATAAAAAACTGCTACACCTCTAATTAAACCAAAAGATAGCCCGAAAATACTATAAAACTTAGCACTGAAATTGAAAAAATAGCTCCAATCGGGTTTAAAAGAAAAATAATCGGTACTAAATATAAATATATCTTTTTGAAAAGGTTTGGGCTTCTATATATAACACATATTCCATTAATTTATAATAAAATTTATTTCAATTAAAAAGAATTTTTTTTAATACTACGATGGTTTGATAATTTTTTTCATTATTATTATATATTTATATAAGTATTTTATTTAATTATAGCTTAAAATATTTAAGTATTTTTTTAAAGCTAAAAGATTTATTACTTGAAATTGAAAAGTCTACAAAAGTATGAGGGCTGTCCCCAAATTGAATACAAAACCTAATTCGAACAAAACATCACATAATTCAAAATGACTCAAATGAACCAAGATGATTCCATCAACAGAAGCATTCTTTAGCCAAGAGCAGCTTCACACCAACAGCCTCGAACGACTCAGGCAGACATTAGACAAAATGCAGCACAAAAGAGCAGAATCAGCAGCTGAAGACGATTCAGCAACTTGGAGATGAAATAAAGATGAACAACAGAACGATTCAGGTCAACTCAGTATAGAACTCTGTAGAGAGATTCAAGAGGAACCATTGATGGAATGGAGTCAAAAATGATTCAGGTCACATGCCTCTAGAAAAACCACCAAGAAATATTTAAGTATTTATTACAAAAGAAAATTATAACTTAGAATGAATCCATATAGTACAAGATCAATGAATTGAACCAAAGTATTAGCTGTTCCTAGTTTTGTTTCAGGTTTAACATTTGTGTTTCAACGCTATAATTCCTGCCACTATAAAATAAAGTCATGCACTTTCACAAATATTGATTAGAAACAATAACATAACAATATAATATTTGGGTTGAAAAATATTGATCAAACAACAAAATAACAATATAAGATTTGTGTTGTTTAGATCTTAGAGAAATGCTATAGTGACGGCTAACAAATCTGATGTTATAGATTACAAAAACAATTACAAATACCACCAATATTATATTTTTTCAAAATATTTTGTTACAAAATTTCTCAAAATTGTGTATTGTTTATAGGATTCTAACAACTTTTATATATAGTTGATGGAACATCTTTATAAGATATCTTAAAGATATTGAAAAGAAGTTCATGTTAAATACATAGTTTGTAAAAATAGAAATTTTTGTTTACGAGAGAAAATACTTAAGAAATATAGATTTTAGAATTTACGATTTTTTGAAGATAATCTCTTAAAATACATCATGCTCATAATAATAAGCCACAATTGTAACAACAAGATCCTGGTCAGTAGCTTTGATCAACTCGTTCAACTATTTGTTATAAAAACTTGTACTATATTCCATATCAACGAGTTTGATAAAATATTACATCCAGTTCGGTTATAATAGACTTTACCACCTCGACACATCATATAATCTTCATTTACATCCATTCTAATATACCAAATCAATTCCAGACTAATTTCTAGATAACAATCAAAGCTTACAACTTCTCCAAAAGAAATCTCTCGAAGTCTCTTAACCTAGTGCGAGATTTAGCTCAAGCTTGGACTTGACTTCATATACCAAAGCTCAACGCATACCAAGTCAAAACTCTCTATTGATGCCACAACCCTGCAATGTTTGAAAGCCATTATGTTAAATATGAACCCTACATAAGTCAAACGCTTTAGTAAGGCTCGAAACCCTACAGTAGCCAAAATATTCAAAGTCGAGATCACAATTTCCTATTGAGTATGTTCAAAATTTTAGTCACATATAGCCTACAACTTAACATTTCTCCACATAGTCTTCAATGAGCCCAAAATCTACTACCATGATGTTCCAACTATGTTTTGTTGAAGAAATTTAGTTTACTTGTATCCTAGACTTGAACAAGTATCATACAATAGGTGAACTATGAAACTAAATGTACAGTTTTAGAGCATCCAAAAGGTTCTCCTCACTTGCAATCCTTACGAACTTCTTTTTCTCTTTCTCCACCACATATCTGATGAAGTAAATCGTTACATCTATATGTGTTTTCTTTTCATGGAACTTAGAATCCCTCATCATGTGAAGAGCACTGATATTATCACAGAATATTGTCACTTCATGATCATTACCAATAATCTCACTTAGCAACTCTTTTAACCATGGAAATGACCCTCTTTCTGCTGATCTAACTCATATTATGTTTCTTCTAGCTATAAGTATGGCATCAACATACAATAGGAACATAATATGCATTTTCATGTTTGTCTTTTCATTATAATAGGCACATTTTTCATAACAGTTTGTCACATAATTGATTGACTTCACGAAATAGTAAAATCTATAATTCTATTATCTTGGAGATTGTTTCAGCCTATATATAGGTCTCTTTAACAAAAACACATAATCTTTATACCTGGCTTCAAAACCTTGGGACTGACTCATACATATAGTATCCTCCAATTTTCCATACAAGAAAACAGTAATATACCAGATTTGGTATAAATATCCTCAGTTTCAATCTCTTGTTGAGGCTTCATCTCAAATTCAGTTCCACCATCAAAAGTAATATGTGTAGTCATCATCTTTTTAAGAAATGACATCTCAACTATACCAAACAAATAATTTATGCTAATTAAAGTTTTCTTATTCTCAAGTTATAAAGACCACACCATTTACCATTTTACACTCTCCAGAAACATACATTTAAGTGCTCTCGACTGAAGCTTGTCGTGCTTCACATATGTATAAGCAACACATTCGAGCATTCTCATATGGTTGTGCATTGGTTCCTTACAGTCCATCTTTCTTGAGGATATTTTAACTTTAGCGCATAAAAGGAATTCATATTGATAATGTGAAACTGTCTTGAATAATTCTTCCTAAGACATACAACACACACCAATTGTTAGAATCAGACTCCTTACTATTTCTAGTAGCGTTCAATTTATCCTCTCAAAAATAGCATTTCATTGAGAAGTTTATTTTATGGTTTTGCATCTAACAATTTCATATTTAGAATAATAGCTTGTGAATGATTTATTTAGAAATTTTAAGCCATTCTCATTCCTTAACTTCTTAAGTATCTTCCCATACATATAATCTACCAACTTATTTTAGTCCTTAAAACATCAAATAATTTATATTTGGTCTTCAAAAGTGTAACTCATACTTTACAAACATAATCATCAATTATGGACATAAAGTACCATGTACCTCTTATCGTCGGATGCCTTGTAGCTCTCCAAAAGTCAGAATGAACATATTCAAGCACATTATAAGTTTTATGGTTGTTGCTCACGAACTTAACCCTCTTACTATTACCTAGCACATAATTCTCACAAAATCTTAACTTCCAAACCTTATCGCCATCCAATAGCTCTTGTTTACTAAGTTCATTTAGAAATTTACCACTCAAATGCCCTAACCTCGGATTCCATATCTTGGTGGAATCATTCTCCATACTAGACACACATTTGACCAGTACATGTCCATCAAGAACTAATATACAATTAATTACATAAGTTGTCATAATAACTAGTGAGCCTTGCATAATTTTAAGTCTGTTATCTCCACCTTCATAGTTATACCCTTCATCATCTAACATTCCAAGAAGTTTATGTTTACCATGAGGGGCATACCTCACATCTGTTACAATTCTCTCAAGTTGTGTAGACAACTTGAGCCACATTCTACCATTCCTTTTATAACACATGGTTTATCATTTTTCAATATGATCTTGTCACCATCAAACTCTGTAAAATCTTCAAACCAGTGTTACCATACCTAAAAGTATAAGCCATTATTATATCAATATATTCATAACTATCTGAAACCATTACGGTTTCTCCAACTTCAAACTTCCGATGACTATTTTTTTTTCATCTTGGAGAGTTTTCCCTTAGGTGACCTTCTTTCTTGCAATATCAATATTTCACTATAAATTCATTAGATGGACTTTTAGATCTAGATCTTCAGTTTTCTTTAGTCTTTATGGAATTTCTATTTCCATATTTTCTTCACATTCTAGCAAATCCAACATTAAATCAGATTTCATTTAAAGATCTTCTAAATTTAGAGCATTTTTTTTTCGAGACATGGTAAAAAAAAATTTCATAGAGCATACTGCCAATAAAATATTTATACACCTTTGGAAAATATGTGACGAGATAATTTATTCATCAACTCTTTAAACTGGAAACCAACTACATTCACTTCAAGAATGATCCCATAGTTAAACTATACAATATATTTCCCAAATATTTATTCAGTAAATAACTTTAGGATTTTTCTAAATCTTTGTAACAATAAAATCCTTAGACACCTCTCTCAGTACCTCATTCCCAAAACCCAAAATCAGAGTACTATAGATTTTCGATAACATTTCAACATCAGCCTAATTTACAAGTTTCTCATAAATGTCAACAATCAGCCCTCTTATATAGATCAAAAGCCTTAATTTTAATTCTCTACAGATTAAAATCATTATATTAGATGAATTTATCAAAATCAAGTTTTATTATACTCAGCTTTAAAATAATTATTTACTTTTATGTATTAAGTGTCGTATATCAATTGATTATTAATTTCCTGATATCCACGCTCATCGTACCATTTGTTATGGATATAAACAAGACTCTATGCTCTGTAAAATTCATGCATATAAAGTAGAGAAATCATTTGATTGAAAATTATAGTTTCGGGGATATAAACAAGACACTCTACTCTGCAAAATTCATGCATATAAAGTAGAGAAATCATTTGATTGAGGGTGCTACTAATTTTAATTAAGCTTTAGTATTTTTTTTCTTTGGCACTATAATTCATGAACTTGTAAAATATGAAACAAAACATCCAAGTAACAACATGAGATTTACATGGTTCAAATTATGGACCAATCCTCCATTTATGGACAACGAATATAATTTTATTGACATAACATTGACAAAGAGTTACAAAGACAAAAAATAACACATCTACTCAAAATACTCACTTACAAAGCTTCTCAAAATACAGTAAATTATTCCAGAAGAATCTCTCAGCTAATGGTGTTCTCTCACTAAATTTCAAGTGATTCTCGTGAAGAAATCTTAATCTGTAAAATCACTAAATTTAAGTCTCTTACAAACAAATGTTTTTATCTATAAAAACTGTGTATTCAACAAAAAATATTTTCTCTTGACCTTTTTAGAATGACTAGGACATGGGTTACACCAACTGTATGTGTATAATCTACAACATTTTAGGTTATGATTAACATGCATTATGATCACAATAAAGAACCAATGTTGGTACAATAGGTTCCAAATCAATAAATTTGAATAATTCGTACAACGAGTTGTTATAACAATGTGCACTATATTCTATATTAATGATTTTGATTTAATAATATATTTAATTAAGTTAAAAAATACTTGTACCACATTCCCACATCTACTTTTTATTTAAATCCATTCTAATATACCAAATTAGTTCCATACCGATTTCAAGATAACGGTTGAAGCTTACAGATTCCTTATAAGCAACGTCCCAAAGTCTTTTCTCCTGGTTTCGAGACTTAGCTCAAGCCTAGACTTGACATCCACTTACAATACTTAACTAATACTAAGCATGAACTATATATTGAAGCCAAAACTCTGCAGGGGCTGAAACCCATTACACTAAATGTGAAACTTCAAAAGTTGAACCTTTTCATAAAAAACAGAACCCTACAGTAACTGAAATCTTTAAATATAAGACCAGAAATTCTTATTGAGTTTTTTCTTTCCAACTTCTAGTCAGTTATTGCCAACAATTTAACAAATTTATATAGAAATTGGTTGTATCATTTTGGTTTATAACAAATAAATTGAAATAAGTAATGTAACAAATATAAACAACCTCTAACGCCTTATACTTTTTCTCTTTTATTGTTTCTAACAACCTCTACAATTCAGAAACAAGTGCAATATAATTTATAATTTTCAAATGTAGGTTATAAGTGATTAGAAGATGGAAGTTTTCGCACAAATTTTTGGCCTGAAATTTAGGCATTAAGTACTCTCAATAAGTTCTAACAAGAAGTTCCGACGTGAGTTAGTTCTTGGCTTTAGAACCTGAAATATTTCGTTTTGTCCGAGAAATTACCCTCAAAGTGATTTGAAATTTAATGTTGCATTAAAATGGAAAATAGTTGAGCTATCAATGTTGTAAAAGTTTGTTATAACTGATTGTGAGTATATTTGAGCATATCAATTGATTTTGATATAATACAAATATATCATAACTCTCTCATGTACCAGTTGATCACACCCGCTGATAAGGTAATAGTACAGGTTGTTGTAACGATATTAGTTTACTATTACGAGCATGATTTATATTTTACTAATCTACACTCCATTTATGATCATATATATACGCCTATACATAGACAACTAAGACTGCAAATAAATCTTTTAGATAGAGAAGCAATTGTTAGTGAGAGGAATCACTAAATGAATTGAGTGGTTTGTGTATTTTCTTGTATTTTATGTTCTTGTAATGTTTTGTATTTTTCCAATCTATAAAATCATATATGTTTTCTATGGGTGTAGAACGGTTCGACAATTTGAAAAACGTAAAAAAAACTTAAGTACGCGAACTCTTCCAGAGTTAAAGTATAAAAGTTGCACGAAAGCTTAAGTGCAATTTTTTTGTTGAAACTTAAATAAAAAAGCTCTTAAATTAGAAAAATCAACTTTATAATATTTCATGGAAAAATATCCTAGTCTTTTAAAGAGATAACAACTCTCTTCTCTTTAAGAACTGGTTTTCAAAAAAATAAAATTCAATATATTTTTCACTCAAACTACATACAAATTGTATTTTTTATACTACATAATCCCTTTGGCCTATAAAAATAACTATATTTTTATTGTAAATTTATGAGTCATGACTCCAATGATGAATAATTGTGTTCAAGTATACACCTTTTCTATGTGAAAAGGCCAAGTGATGCCTCATAAAATGTACCATCACTGCTCATTCAAGGTTTCTCTATAAATTGGTCTCCAATGTATGTCCTTTCATTTCCTAACTACCTATCATTTTATTTACTAGACTGCTTTCTTCTTATACCACTTTTTGTTACTAAATGTAATGCACTACTCAAAGAATAAAAAATTTAAAAGTCAAAACGTGAATGAAAAAACAACCATCAGTGTAGCAGAAAAAATAAAACAAATTAATAAAGTTATACAGGTTCATTGCTTTGTCCTCATTGACTCACTACTTTACGTCCGAAGTGTGATTTTTGTAATTATATTTAACTAAAAATAGTAAGAACCCAAAAGAGAGGGTGTTTGTGATTGAAAGATAAAATAATAAAAAATTTAAAGTTTTTTTAATTAATGTTTTTTAAAAAAGAAAAAAAAAGTAAAAAAAGAGAAATGAAAAAAAAACTGAAAAAAAAATTAAAGATGAAGAAAAACTAAAGAAGAATAAAAACTAAAAACGAAGAAGATATAGAATAAAAATAAAAGAGAGGAGAAAAAATAAAAAATAAAATAACAAAGAACTAAAGACGAAGAAGAAAAAAACAAGAAGAAGTTAGTCATCTGTAACTACATGCACGAGTGAATCAACCAGCAGCAATAAATAACCATCAAAGGAGAACAAGATGAATCTTCAATTAATATTTCGATAAAAAAATGAACATTAGAAATTTGAATATTCAACTCGAGGGAGAGTGTTTAACATTATCATTATTAATATTGTTGGAGACCAAAATATTATTCAAGGCTAATCGATTTATCAAATATTCTTAGATCAAGAATATATTAAAATCTTTGACCAATCAATTAATCTATAATTAATAATTTGGTCTACAATAACATTAATAATGATAATTTTCAACAATCCCCCATCAAGTTGAATATTCACATTTCTAATATTCAACTTGCTCAAAATATTAATTGAAGATTCGTCTTGTTCTTGTTTGATGAGTTTTTATTACTGATGGTTGTTTGTTGCTGCACGAGTTGCTTAACTCGTGCATCCAGTTACAGATGACTAACTCGTGCATACACTCTCAGATGGTCAGCTCGTTTTTCAAGATCCTACTCGAGGCTCTTATTCAGACCTTATTCTTGAGGTTCTTCTTCGCACCTTATTCTTTATCTTCTATTTTTTCTCTTTTTCTTCTTCCTCCTACTTCTTCTTTATCCTTCTTCTTCTCTTTCTTCTTTTTATTTTTTCTCTTCTTCTTTCTCTTACCTTTTTCCTCATCTTCATCATCATCATCTTCTTCTTCTTTCTTTTTTCCTGTTCTTCTGCTTCTTTTTCTTTTTTCTTGTGGGAGGATAAAAAACACTACTGTTATACAGATAAAAAAATAAATTGCACTTAAAGTACCTACTTAACTATTATACTTCCATATAATACCCAACTTTCTTTTTTATTATTACTTAATACCTATCTTAACTATATAACACACACTTAATACCAAACCTTTTTTTAATATCCTAAACACCCTCTACCAACTATATAAGTCAAAAATTCTGTTTTCTTCCCCCTTTCTAGCTTTTAAACATTTAAAAATAACTAGCCGCCTTGTAACAACCTTAACCCTACGACCAACAAAATTCACTAATAAACCATAATTTTCAGGTGATCGACGAGTTTAAGATTAGTATATTTATGTAATCTCTATATAAAATGCATCTAACTCGTGTTTTTAGGTTATACTAGCCGATCGGACGTTCATCAGTGTTTTTCTTCCTTTGTTTCTTTCATCCTACTCGTTTAAGTAAGTACTAGTTTCTAACTACTGGTTTTTATGTTATTTGTTGATTTTGGGTTAAACCATGTCTTTGTACAATTTTGTGAGCTAATATAACCTGCGTGACTGTGATTCATGATTTTTTAATTTTAATTTTTATTTTGAACGAGTATTCATTAGGGAAATTCAACAATATAATCTTTATTTAATAAGTTATATACTATTTTTTTAGTGTACTAGAAGTGTTTTTGGCCTTCGAACAATATATAGACTCGACATTATTTTTAGTCCAAGAATGCGTGATATAGGGTGCGAGTTGTTTGGACGAGGATGCGTATTGTTTGGGTTTTTAACATGTAAAAGATGCGAGTTGTATGATTTATATGTTGTATATGAAAATGAGAGCTTAGTGCACTTTATAAATGCGAGTTATTTTACTGATTAAATTAGTACTTGAGAGTTGTGAACATTATTGCGTGTTCTTTTTATAATATTCACAATGTGAGTTGTGTACATTATATTCAAAAGTGAGAGTTGCATTGATAACATTGATAATGTAAGTAGTTTTGCTGATTAAATTAGAACTTGCGAGTTGTGTATATTATTGCGTGTTCTTTTGTATAATATTCACAATGCGAGTTGTGTACATTGTATTGAAAAAATGAGAGTTACATTGATAACATTGATAATGATGTTTTTTCTGATTAAATTAGAACTTGAGAGTTGTGTACATTATTGCGTATTTTTTGTATAATATTCATAGTGCGAGTTGTGTACATTATATTAAGAAAGTGAGAGTTGCATTGCTAACGTTGATAATGCGAGTTGTTCAATTATAGTATTGAGAGTTTTTAATCTATAGTATTGCGAGTTTTTTTTATTACTAATTTGTCTATTGGTATTTTTATGTCACATGACTTCTTTATAATTGTTCAATGCAGGGTAAGATATGTCTAAAACACGAGTTTGTATTTTCAAACATGGTCACCAAACTGCAATTGTGCCTTTCATGGAGTTTGAGAATGTTCAAAGTATCCAAGAGTACGTGGAAATCAGATGGGAGGAGCTTGTCAAAGGTAACTACATTATTACCTACTCATGCGGTGATCACAAGAATTGTTTCTTTAATAATGAGAAATGTTTTTTTGGTTTCAATTTATATCTTAATTTGGAACCTTTAAAACTGGTTAGTTTTGTCATAAAACAAAGAGTTCTTGATAAAGGTTCTGGTGAAAAGGGTTATGGTCAAAAGTATAAACGTCTTAACATAAGTTTGGGAGAACCCTCTCATAATCAACTAACTAGTGGGAGAGTATTAATGGTTTAGTTAATTATGATGGGTCGATGTTATCACAAGGATTGGTCAAGCATTCTGGCGTTGGTTTGCCTTGGCTGAGCCTGTCACCTTGTGTGGTTTACCTTCTGGCGCTGGTTTGCAGGCTATTGCGTCAGACTGAAGGATTACCCTGTGCGTACTCATTGCAGTCTGAATAGCTGCTGTGGGTTCCCTAAAAAAAGAAAAATAAAAACCATGCCCGATGCAAGTAAGTTTCTATATGATTACATCGACTTCATGGACACTCCTGCCTCAAACAGTCGCTCGCGTCGGTCCCGAATACATGCACTAGAAAAAATAGCATGCCCCATCTATCTTTTCTCCTAATGTCTTCAGGTGTTCTTTAGGTTTCCACTCCGGCCACTGACAAGAGCATAGATTCATGCCGCTGCCTGCCTCGTTCCAAGGAAACCATGAGCCTATCTCTTTGCTGAAACCTTTACCAGAAGCTTTCCACGATAACTACTCAATTTTTCCAGCCATCGTTCCATCATCATTAGCTTTGGATAACATTAACTCTCCATCTAACCGCCCCTCACTCACTTGCACACTGAAATTAACTTTAACTTTAATCACTTTTTGTTTAACCAACTTAAACTAAATACCACATCTCTTGAGCCTCTCTCAACTAGTCCAACAATTATGCATACAAACTTTCTCGTACATGCAAGCCCACTTGATCTTTCTCAACACCACCATTCATTCTGGACTAAACCCATTATTTTGGACCCATGTTCAGTAATATCTCAAATATATCAACATCCACTTCAAATATCATCTCTACTCACAATTTCAACCAAACCCATACAAAAGTCTCGAGTGGCCTAACTTACTCATGGCATATGAATCAAACTTGTGATATGACCAAGTGGCCCATTCTTTAACATTTGTCTTCTTTAGACCTATTAGTCCTAGGCCCGCATCCCTTTCACCAACCCATCCTTGGATCTCTTAGTAAGATCACATGTGCTAACACAAACAAAAAACAAAAACTGCGGTATCTAGCCCCTTACGCCAAGCCCACTCTAATTTCCGGAACCTCATTTTTTCGGACAACATTTCTGTTCCTCTGGTCCTCATCGCATGCATCGACTACTTCTGGAGGCCACCTGTTTCCTTCATTCACAGTTTAATATCCTCTTTTTTTGCCTATTCGTGTAGGCAATCTTTACCAATTTACTGCCTTCACGTCCACGAGGACCACAACAACACTTCAGCCCGTCGCTTTACTTGTTTTCTAAAGTTGTAGAAAACATTCAAGACAACAAGTCATCCATAACAGTGTAAAGAATCCTATATGTAGAGTTTAACGGTCATAAATGGATGTTATTATAGGAAAGCTGGAGACTTATAGTAAAAGCCTCACCAACTACTTCTTCGACAACAAAGTGGTCGTGATCCAAATACATGTAATAACAGAGCGTCTCTGGAATCTTGGCAACAAATCGGCTGCAATTCATTTTTGTTTATTTATTATTTCATAGTTGTTATTTTAAATATGAGAGTTTTTTACGCTACAGTCGCGAGTAGGCTAATGTTTGACCGGGTTTTGAAAGAGTTCCATCAAATTCAAAAATGGGTATTAGAAAAGTTTTACCGAAAAATAAATATAAGCATAAATGGTTTGGAATATGTGAGACAATTATTAAATATGGATGAGTGCGAAATATTTATCAAGACGAGTGCCGTCTCGAAAAAAAATATTATCTTATAAAAATAAATTATTTGGCGAATGGAAAATAACGGTTATATATAAATGTGGGCGTGAATCACTTATTAAAAACAAACGTGAAACAATTATTAAAGACGAATCCTTTTCTAGAAAAAGAATGTTACTTTATAATCGGGTTTCTTTTCATTTGCCAACTTCATCGTATTTTTTATGAATATATGACCAATATTTGTAGAACTTAAAATATCACCTGATCATCTATATTTATCCAATTTTAATCTAATTTTCAGACTTTTTTTTTTTTTTGACGTAAATCATGTTTTTTTTAGTACTTCTACTAACCATTAAATTTAGATAGCCTTTTGCCAACGTCATATTTTTGCCAATAAATTTATATAGCTTTTTTTTCAACTAGAATTTTATCTTTTTTCATTTGTAAAAGTTGTTTTTTACATTTTGCCACTTGTTGCAAATACACAAACAATTTATATCAAAATCAAATGTGTGAAGCTAATGATAAATGTGAACTACAAAACAAGACATACGGCAAATGCCACGTCCGGAATAAGACAGCTAAGAAACGTAAAATGTAAAATATGACAATATAAAAATGTGAAATGCGATGTACACAAAAGGTAAGAATCAAATGTAAAGATCAAAATGCGAAGCTCAAATTTGGTCACTAAGCCATGTGCAAAGTGTGGAGTGAAAAACTCGAATTTGGTTATTAAGCCATGTGTCAAATGTGAAGCATCACAAAAGATTTAAAATGCAAATCATAAAGAAAGGAAGTTCGAAATGCGAATTTGGTTAGTAAGTTGTATGTAAATCCTGTGAATATGTATACTTTGTAAAGAGTTTGAAATGTATGAAATAAAAGGTTAAATCAAATCAACTTTTAACAAAATTGTGAACTATTTAACATGTCCAACGTCTTTAAACTGTTCAACCTTTGCATTTACTTCAACATTTGCATAACGTGGATCCTCTAATTTTTTTATATTTGTTACAAAAAAATTTCTCTTCGCCACTTTCATCATATAAAACTGGAGGATATCGTAGATTTTTTATATTTTCACGACTTACTTCCATATTCTCCCATTGTCCATCATTGACTTTCATATCATTCACTTCATCCTCCAAATTTTGAAAAAACAATTCAACCTTCAATTCTAGTTGCTAACTAAATATTTCAAATAACACATTCACTATCCATCATTTCTCTATTTTTTATTTTCTGTCGCGGTGCATCCTTTTTTCACCTTCTCAATTGGTACATTCGTAACTTGTGTATCCTGATCCAATAAGATTTTGATCATCTCCGGTGAATCAACAGTTAGCACCTCATGAACATTAATATGTGTTTTCTTTGCAAAGAAATCGATGCTTTATCCACTTGTTTGTGTTTATTAGTGTTCGATTCGAACACAATTAGAGTTGTTTACAATATAGGCAATGTACTAATTTTGTTTAGCCTATATTCCTTAGACTCTTCTCTCATTGATGCTATGAATTTATCTTCTCAATAAATGATTGTTGCAGTTTAGTATTTATAGTTCATAGTTCAGATAATGTTTTCATCTTCGTCTACAAAGTAACAAAAATATAACAATTAATTTCTAGCCCGAAATACTAATTAAGACTATATCCCAAGTGTGAAATGCAAATCAAGATAAAATTATAAAACCTAAGAGTGATTTAATGTTTAAATACAAAAGAAGGGCAAAAGAAGTAATAAAAATTAACGTTAAATGCGAACAAGTAACAAATACTAAATGAAAATATGAATTTGATTATTACGCCTTCTCTAGTGAGTAGTTCACCATACGTTTGTTGTCTACTCTAGATACCTTAGTATTTAAAAATGTGTTCTTCTATTCTGAGTAGGTCTATGTAAAATAGAAACAAGATTTTATAAAGAAGTTCTTCTTTTGGAAGTAGAATTTATTTAACGTGGAGTAAATTTAGTCTTGTATAGTCTAACATAATACCTTTTTTTCCTCAACTCGATCTGAAGAATTATTGTCATTGTCCTCTTCTAATATTTCATCGGTTTTCAAATTAGCTTAATTATCTTCAATCATCTTATTCTTCTTCATCGTAATTTTTTTATTTCTCATAAACCTCAACACTAGACATATATTTTTCATAATATGTAAAATCTAATCTCGAACCACAATATAAAAAAAGATTAATTAATTTTTTCTTAAATTTGAATCGCAAAACACATCCAAACGTGAAGCATAAGACTATTAAATGTGAATTGTTAATCATAACTAAAATCCTAATGTAGAATGTGAAACTAGTTAAACACATACATGATCATCTTTGATTTTTTCATAACTTCAATAAAATTAACATTTACATTCTCTTTAATTCCGACCCATTTTAAACATTTCATGATCAAGTCATCTCTAGTTACCCCTTCCCCAATCGTTGAATGTTCCATAACAAATGGTTGCATATGATTTGTATAAGAATAATTATATATACTGTTCATTTATCATTTTAAGAATATATAGTAAGATATTAACCACCAATATATCAGCACACCATACAACTTTCAGGTTTGCTATCACAACAATTTTTTATTGAATTCATAAGATTATCCATGATTGTTGTAGTCCAATCATAGTTGTTAATTGTTTCTTCATGTTTTCGACGTTATAAACCATAATAGAAGCCATTACATCACATGATCCAAAGATGTTCTTGCGACACAAAATCCATACATTGACCTTCGAGTTCGTAATTTGTGGTGGACATTCTCTTTTCCAGTTGTCTTCTTTGACTCCGGTCTGAGAAATATATTGTTGTTATTCTTGACTTAAGTGCTTCTTTTTCGTTTCGAGGTTATAAAGTTTTGGAATTTAACGACATTAGCTTTTTATTGTGCTTAAAATCAAAAGATAATTTGTGCGTTTTTTGTTGTAAATTTTAAGAATTTGGATCCCAATTTGAAACCTTTCTTCATTATCATAGGTCTTAATGATTTCTATTATAAGTCTCATTTTTTAGTTGTTATTTTCTCATACTTGTTTCTCACTAGATCATTTTTTAAGACAATAGAACATTGTTCTTCTTGTTTGTCTCGATGTGAATCAATTTTATTTTGTTATCCTTCAACTTCTTGACAAGGGTATACAGATTTTATCTGAAAAAACAAGCCTTTCATTTGTTGCTTACATCAAATGATTTCAAATGTGAGCCACAACCACACACAAAGTACGAAACATAATAAATAAAAATATATAAATCATGAAACACTATTTAATGCGAAGCGCAAAACAATCCTAAATGTGAATCGCAAAACCTAATTATATACAGATTTTATCTGAAAAAACAATCCCTGCTTATGTTGCTTACATCAAATAATCTCAAATGTGAACCACAACCATACACGAAGTACGAAACATAATAAATAAATAAAATACAAATCGTGAAATAAATAAAATGCAAACTTAGTGCTAAAACACAGGTTTTGTAAATACAAAGTGCCGCAATGTAACTAGAGACATGTAGATGCACCTCTGATTCAACTAAACCCAGAAATATATGGTTTTTCATCATTTAACACTGTATTTCAATTCAAAATAAATTACAATAACATTTGTAGGATGAAAAAAAACTGTTAACTAGGATTTTATTGGAATATATAAGTGTGCCTCACATACTAGCAAGATTTGATCAGCTTTGGACAATTAGTCACACACGGATTTGCTTTTGGTACACTCCTAAAAGGGCTCTTATTAGTAGAGGGAGGCTTCACACTTATATATACTCTATTCATTTCAATATTAGCAATGTGGGATTCCGGACCAAGTATGGGATGGGGTTTACTCTCTAACATCCCCCCTCAAACTTGATCTCATTAATCGACGAAATAAACATCACCGAGCGGAATGAACGTCGCCCAATCACATTGGAAACACATCGATGGATGTGTTGATGAGCGGAATAACGTCGCCCAATCACAGCGGAAACACATCGCTGAATATTCAACATATTTACATCGAATCCCACATATATTACGAACTTGGCTCTGAATATCATGTTAGAATATGTAAGTATTGCTGGATATTCAACACATTTACATTGAATCCCACATATTCTACGAACTTGACTCTGGATACCGTGTTAGAATATATAAGTGTGCCTCACATACTAGCAAAATATTGTCCGCTTTGGGTGATCACTCGAGCATGACTTTGCTTTTGGTACACTCCTAAAAGGTCTCTTGTTAGTAGAGAGAGGGTTCACGCTTATATATACCCTATTCTTTTTAATATTAGTAACGTGGGATTCCACATCAAGTATGGGATAAAATTTACTCTCCAACAGGTTTCGACGAATATTCCAAAAAAGATTGGAACTTGAAAAACGGGCGAAAATTCAAAAGTTTGAAATGGTGCCAATTTTAAAAAAAAAATTTAAAAGAAGAAAATTATAAAAAAAGAGAGTATAGCTATATAACCAAAATGCCTACATAATTTAAAATAATATATATGGTAGATGTTGGGATCAAAACATCTTTTTTGATACTAGCTCACGATTATTTATTGGATTTCATACCGTAACTAACCCTTTTATTTAAATATTTTTCAGCCATTAGACTTGAACAGATTTGTGCAATCCAAACCAATATAAAGTAGGGTATGGCTATATATACCCAAATGTGGTGTAAGTTTACCCAAAAAACGCAGTTGACTTTTGTTTGACTTTTTTAGGACGAAAAAACCCTTGAACTTTTATTTAATATCCAAATTGCCACTAAGTAAAAAAATACTAAGTATATCCTAGATATACCTAATTCACAAAACAATCTATTTAGATATATACCCAAAAAAACACAACTCCTTACTAGATCAAACCCCATATTACTACAATTTCGTGAAGTTCTTCAAATTGTTCTTGAACATTCAAAGTTACCTCAAGAACATTCAAACTCTTTTCAATTTTTTGAAACTTCTTCTAATAAAAACATAAAATCAAACATGAATCAACCGAAATTAAGCTAAAAACTTGTTTTTTAAGTTTTTTTTTTAAAAAATAAGGATTTAATTATTAAAAAAACCATAATTTTAAGGTGTTTGGAGGTCATTTTCCGACTGGAAAATGGCTGGCAGCGAAGGATGAGCGTACCATAGGTACAGACGGGGCGTACCGGCTGGTACAGATCCCCTGTACCTATGGTGCGCTCAGCCTTCGCTGCTGGCCATTTTCCGGCCGAATTCCGGTTGGAAAATGGCCTCCAAACACCCTAAAATTATTGGTTTTTTTACCTAATTCAACCATAACCCTATTTTTGATACTAACACTAAGTTTCCATATTTTAGTATTTTTCCAAGATCCATAATAGGATGTATTTTACGAGTAATAAAAAAATATGTATTTCCTACTACAGTTCTCTAAATATATTTGATAAGTAAATTGCTAATATATAAATACAAAGAAAGATGGTGACCGAATGTTGCATATTAACAAAGATAAGTAACTGAATCACCGTAAGCAATTCACGATACATTTTTAATAAAAATATTTTTAATATTTAATTTTTATATTTATATAAGAACTAAGTTTTTTTAGAAGTTGATATCAATAAAAGATTCAGTATAAAATCATGATAATAATAATTATTTTAATAATATTTTATGTTTCAATATTTTTTTTCAATTTATGTGAAATTATTTAATGGTTAATAATAACATTTTATCAAATGTTTAATAAAATTGTTAGATGTAGGCTAGAAGTAACTCATTTAAGGAACTATTATCGTTTGATTGTATGGGTTAGTTGGATTTGCATAAAGACATGTATTACACAAGAACTCTTGAAACTCTCAAACTTGAGTTGTGACTTAGTTGGAGAGAAAGTCTGATGAGCGTAAGGGTTGAGACAAATAGGTTGGTCCAAAAGTAGGATGGTCTGAAGCAAGTTGATCTGAAGTATCATCTTTGACCGAAGCGAGTTGGACCATAGCACCACAATTGGACCAAAGTGGAATATTATATTTGTTATGTTTTGTATATTAATTGGATCTCCTATTTTGGTCTTCGCATATTAGTTAGATTATTTATATTAAATGGATCTTATATACTAATTAAGATTTTTTATTTATGAGGTTTTCCATATGAATGGGCTAGGAGTTATTTTAGTCGTTGATTAATGAGCTTTAATTTGGAGTGTATGATGAAGAATTATGGTTTTCTCTAAACCTATTAATAGAAGAAGATATTGTTATGCAATATACGATGTGATGTACTTATGTGATTACGCGAGCTGCATAATTTCCAAAAGAGTGAAATATCTTTAGGTGTTTTGATATTTAAGTAACATGAGAGATAAATACTGAAGAGAGGGTTTTGTGAATTACATTATCTTTTGCAACAAAAAAGGATTGAGTAATTTATGTTTGAGAGTCTTTTGGTAATCTACATATTTATAAAATGATTTTTCATTGCGCGTGGGTGTAAGATTTCTTCACAATACGAACCATGTAATATTTGTCTTGTGTTCTTAGTTTTTATTATGCTTTCTTTTATTTGTTGCTCGTCTTGTATACGGTAATTATATCGTTCTTATATATGTTCATTTAATCGTATAGCAGTGCTTGCCTTAGTGAACATTAGTGTTTCCCTCAACAAGCGGTGTCCTGGGCAACAACTATTAGAAGGATGGAAGTACAATTACTACAATAGTGTATGATGATTGTAAGTACACTGATGGGTTAATGACTTATTAATCTTATCGGTACAACAATAAATAGGTTCTACATTTGGGTACGTCATTTCATATGGTATCCAATAAGCATTGGTTTGAAGACCCACGAAGGATTTATGGTGGAAGGGTCGTCATCGAGAATGAAGAGTCATGTAATGTCAAATGTATTGAAATATTATAACTCAACTTATCTACATAATTCGATAGTATTTAACAACATTAGGTATGTACGCAAAGTTAAACGTAACCTTTTTTCTATTCGAATGTTAGATGAAGAAGGGTTTACCTATAGGGGTGGAAATGACATACTTAGGGTCTTACATTTAAACTTTGTTGTTATGAAATATAATAAAACTAATGGTTTGTTAATTCTCTAGGATTCTGTACTAGTATGGGGTTTATCTAGTTTCGTGAAGAATTCTTCTAGGTTGTGGCATCATTAGTTGTAACATTCAAGTGAGAATGGACTCAATGAACTAAGTAAACAAGGTTTGTTAGATGGTATCGTAGTTTCCAAACTGAGCTTTTATGAAAGTTGTTTTGAGTTAGAGCAAGATGGTAAAGTTTATGCGCAACAACCGAACATTAAATAGAGTACTTGATTATGTTGATTATATGAACCAACCATAGGTGGTACAAGGTAATTTATTTCGTTGATTGATGACTATCCTAGGAAGGTATGAGCTCAACGTTTAAAGACCAAAGATGAAGCCTTTGTTATCTTTGTGAACTGGAAGACTATGGTAGATAATCAAACTGGGAAAAATGTTGAAAACTTTTCGGACTAATAATGGCTTTGAATACATGAACAATGATTTTACTAGATATTGTGAAAATATTTTCATTGCTAGACACCAAAACATAACTGGGAATCCTCAACAACACAAGTTGGCTGAGAGAATGAATCAAACCCTTTTGGAACGGGTTAAATGTATATTTCATACAACTAGAATATTGTAAAGGTTATGGGGAGAAGTTGTGGCAACGACTTCATATATCATTAATATTAGTACATCTACGGTGCTTAAGTTTTTTATCTTCAAGAGGTCTGTACAAGAGAGAAATATACGTTAGAACATTCGAGAGTGTTCAGATGTGCTATCTATGCACATATGAAGTAAGATAAGATTAGGCCAAGAGAACGTAAATATTTATTCTTCGACTAACTAGAATAAGTAAAATGGTATTGGTTGTGAATCCTTGAACATAGACGTCAAAAGTCTTTGATAAGCAAGAAGTTAGGTTTGAATGAAGAGAATATATCATTGAAGAAGACAATAGAAAATTAACTTATTATTTTCAGGAAGATATATGATATTAATTATGGATCTGACTATAAAGTGACTCTGAAGAAGCTTGTGTCGAAGAATATTTGGTCATGGTTCCACTTTGGGTAATACACAATAAGTTCAAAATTGAATGAATACGACAATAGCCGAGGATATGGTGTTCTGGGTCTTTCAAATGATCAAATACGAGAGCAGTATGAGCTTGACAGTTATCAACTTACGAGGAATAGAGAGCAGATACCAAATAAACAACTGTAGCGGTATGATTTTACTGATTTAATTGGTTATATTGTATTGATTAAAGTGTAGAGAGATGTTCTTGAACCCGAAACATATCACCATATTATCAAAAGAAGTGATAAATAAAAGTGTCTCACGACCATGAAAGAAGAACTAAAATCTCTAAAGAATATGAACACTTGGATTCTTGTGAACCAGCCGAAAATTCAGAAATTAGTTGGAGTAAATAGATATTCAAGAAGAAGCTAAGTATTCATCGTGTTGATTTTCCCATATAGAAGGCTAGGCTTGTGGCTAAGGGATTTACACACAAAATGGTGTAGATTTCAATGAAATATTCTCTCTAATTGTGAAACAAACCTTTAATAGGGTTATATTGTCAATTTTTGCTAGATTTAATCTTGAGTTAGATCAAATGGATGTTGAGAATACCCCTGTGTGGGCTAAAGAGTCGTTGAGGTAGTGGAATAGAAGATTTATTCTTTTATAACATCCATTAACTATATTTGTAGATGTTATGGTAATTGTATCTATTGGAATAAGGAAACACACATGGATAGACAACTCCTAGTATTGTTGTATGTGATGTGATTATGCGAGCTGCACTTCTAGGTCTTTTAAGAGATAAGTGAGGTGAAAGATAACAAGTGAAGATATGGTTTTGTGAATCGCGTCATCTTTTGCAACAAAGAATGATTAAGTCCTTTGTATTTGAGAGTCTTTTTGTAACCTACTTATTTATAAAAGGAATGTATTTTTCCATTGGATGTAGAGTGTCTTCACAATATGAACAACATCAAGTATATCTCATGTGCTTAGTTTTTATTACATTTTGTTTTAGTTTTTGCTCGTCTTGGACATAGCATTTAGATCTTTCTTTCGTAGGTTTATTTAATTGTATATCAGTTTGTGCCTCGACGAGCGGTAGTGTTTCGCCCAACAAAACCATATCTGCCTCAAATTAGAACATATATATTAAGCATGCTCAACTTGTTACAAATATGACCAATACATGGTTCATTTAGTGATTTTGTAATATATATTCTTTTTGTTTTCTTATTTTTACATATTATGTATTATGGAATTTTCTTGAATCTTATCATATATGAAGTGAAAATCGATTTTAAATATACTTTGTTATTTTTTGAAATATAGGATTTGACGTAATGTGTAGTGCATACTGATTATGACATTATAACTTTGCATGCATAATAATATTCATGATTATATCATTTAACAATTTGAAAGTCTAAATTATTTCACCAATCGACTGGAACATGGCTTTATATTTAGCTTTAACACTCGATCTTGATATTGATGAGGTCAGATTTCTTTGACACTAACTATTGTATATGTCCAAAGGGTAGTTCGTATATATCCAGTTCCATACCCCACCGAACAGTACAACCAAGTGGATCATGACTCAACTAGTTGCTAGTATTTTCTTATCTTGGGCTTATGGGCTTTTAAACATGACCCAAGCCTATGATCCAACACGGAAGGCCCACATGTTACTAAACAAGTATAAATACCCCAACTACTTTCATTTATGAAGGTGAAAATTTTTATTTCTAGTACACACCTCTTTTATCCCTATACATTTCAATCTAAACACTAAATTTCTAAAACTCTTTCCCAAAATACCCTT
This sequence comes from Limnanthes douglasii subsp. nivea, assembly GCA_036936605.1. Classification (NCBI taxonomy): domain Eukaryota; kingdom Viridiplantae; phylum Streptophyta; class Magnoliopsida; order Brassicales; family Limnanthaceae; genus Limnanthes; species Limnanthes douglasii. The sequence continues at coordinate 224,211,129 of JAUPFV010000004.1, read as the reverse complement.
CGATCAAAAATTATCCACACCAAATTGGCAACCACGATGGGAGGCGACGGTGCTTGAATTGCAAATTCAAAACCGGTAGTAGAAAACCAGTCTGGATGGATCTGAATGCACATAGTACTCCACTTCCAAAGGTGGAAGCAACGAAAGAAAATAATGAGAGCCCCCAAGGGGGTAGCCGAGTTGGTTGAGTAAGGCATGCTTATGACCCAAGGTCATTAGTTCGAGTCCCTCTACATACGATTTCTCGGCTGAGCCTGTTACTTTGTGTGGTTTACCTTCTGGCGTTTGTCTGCAGGCTATTGTATCAGACTGAGGGTTTGCTTTGTGCGCACTCATTGCACTCTGAGTAGCGGTTGCGGGTTCCCTCCAAAAAAGAACAAAAATAATAAGTACACTATTGAGGAGCATGATCAATTAAGGGCTGAAATTGAGATGTTGAAGGCATTAAAACAAGAAAAAAAAATGAGTTAAAGAAAAATTTGGTGTATCAGCACTCCATCATACTGATAATCCTGGTGAAAATAAGCAGTCTTTGAATACTCATCTCAGCTCTAAGAAAACACATTGATCCAAATGAATGGAAAGTTCCACGTCAGAATCTTCTAGTAGATCCTCTAATTATCCGGAGCTTGAAGAGTCAATCTCATCTAGCAGTGATGAAAGACGATTAAAGAAGAAAATAAGGTTGACCAAGAAGCATTCAAGAAAAAAAGATGGACATGGCAGGCTCAAAACGTATCAAGAGAAAATAAAGGGTTGGCTGATCAGCATATTGACCGTTTGTTGATTAACTCATTTGCTTTCCAATCTAAACTCGGTATTTTCGCTACTCCGAATGAGGATGTCGTGTTTAATCGTAGCCAAAATTGGAGACAATCAATTTTGTTCTCCAAAATAATCTCCAGACATCTTTCTAAAAGATTTGATAGTTCCAAGATAAAAAAGTACAATGAGAGTAAAGATCCGGACAATCATTTTGAACAATTTAAGACATGCATGATGAACTTTGACGATGATGACAAGTTTCTATGTAGAGCTTTCTCTCGAATCTTGAAAGAAAGTTCCTTCAAATGGTATAATAGTCTCCCTGAGGGATCTATACAAAAATTTTGATATTTTTTGGGTTGCCTACCGTAGACAATTTGTTGGAAGCAAAGAGTAGAAAGGTAATGGTTATACAATTATACACTGTGCTCAGAAACCGAACGAATCATTAAAAGAGTAGGTTAACAGATTTGTAAATACGTAGAATGGGTTGGCTGATTGCTTTGAACAAGTTTCAATTACCTCTCTCCGACAAGGATTGAATCCGGGTAACTTGGTTGATTCTGTGACCAGGAAAAAAACTATGACCTTTGAAGGGTTGTTAAATCAACTCGGGAAACAAATTAATGTTGAAGAAACTAATAAATCCAGAGTACCTCGCTAGATCAGATCCAAAACTACAACATCAACACCTCAAACAACTATCCAGTCCAGTTACAAACAGAAAGAAACTGGATAAGGATCTCATCGGCCCAGGCAGAATCAATCCAACCAGAACCAGAACCAGCAAGTCAGAAATAAAAGGGGACCTTGGGTTCAACCCGAATGGTTTGCTGAGTTGGGAGAAAGTATGGTTGCGATATATGACAAGACTAAAAATGATGTACACTTTAGAAAGTTGGCCTACAATCTCCTAGAGAAAATCAGAGTACCTGTTTCTGTAAATACCATAATGAACAATGGGCATGATACCATGATTGCATAGTATTGAAACAAGAGGTGCAAAATCTCATCGAAAAGGGAAAATTGGGAGCCTATATTAAAAAATAGGAGGGGAGGATCAGGCTAGATAATACACCATCCAGTGTCAATACTCCCTGAACTACTCTGTCGGTAGCCCCTGGAATATCTACACAAGAGGATGCTATGATGATTGTTGAAAGGTTTGATGTGGTTTCTATGTACCTTGATCTGGATCCGAATCGAAATTAGATAGGGGTGATAGTTGGCAAGACTCCAACTGTTTTTTATCTGTTTAAATATTTTGAGTCCTTAACCATATTTGGAGGAGATACTATGACTGCGCCTTCAAATTGTTCAAGAAAACGGCATGTCAGCAGCTTGACTACTTAAGTAGATGGGAAAATATCCACACATCTATACCCAACTCCATCTCCTTTCATAGTTTTTTATGAGGATAACCTAAGGGATATTGTTGGGCCTCATGAAGACATCATAGTGATAGTGGCTTCAATAGGAAGAAATTATGTACGCCGAATCCTGATTGATACGGGCAGTTTGGCAAACATATTATTTTTGAACACCTATAAACAGATGAAAAATCAATCAGTTATTCAGTGTTCGAACAGAACTATTATGGGGTTCACTGGGAGTTCGGCAGACGTCATCAAAGAATTTGACGAGGAGGTATTACTGGGCAGAGGGCCTTTCAATAAGACAATAAAGGTATTGTCTGTTGTGGTGACTGCCCAACATCTTATAATGCTATATTTGGGAGATTTTGGCTTTCCAAGATGTATGCTATAGCCTCTATTGTCCATCGGTGCTTAAAATATGATGTGAGGGAAAAAGTGGGTGTTTTCTGAAGTAGTGAGAAGGTGCTAGGGAATGCTATATAACAGCTTTTCCCTCAAAGTCTTTAGAGGCGGTTAAAGTTAACAAAGAATAACAACTATTGGAGCCTTTCAACAATGAGAATGAAATCGATGACCCACAGAAAGCTCCTAGTGTTATAATACCTATAGAAGAAGTTGGAATATATTCCCTGGCCAAGGGAAAAAATGTTAAAGTTGGCACCAAGTTTGAAACAAAGGCTAATGTATTTCTTATCGGATAATCTACATGTATTTGCATGGTGAAATGATGATGTAACCGGAGTGCTTGCTGATTTAGTTTGTCATAACTATCAGTACAAAGTGATGTTGAACCGGTTATACAAATAAAAAGTTACTTCTCTAAAGAAAAAGTAGATGTGATTGTCCAAGAAGGTGATCGGTTGACCAAAATAGGCCACATCAAAGAATCTCAGTACCCATTATGGATTGCCAACCCTATTTTGGCCAAGAAAAATAATGGCAAGTGGCGTATATGTATTGACTTCACTGATCTTAATAAAGTGTGCCCCAAATTATCTTGTTCCTCGTATAGATCAGTTGGTGGACTTCACCTTTGGGAACAAGCTATTATCCTTCATTGATGCATTTTTAGGGTACAATCAAATACAAGTAGATCTGAATGATCAAGACCACACAACGTTTTTTACAGATAAAGGACTTCATTGTTACAAAGTGATATCATTCATATTAAAAATGTTGGGCCAATTATTGAAGGTTAGTAAATAATCATTTGCTAGTCAAATTGGTAGGAATGTGGAAGTATATATCAATGATATGATGGTAAAAAACCTCGAGAAAGATATGCACATATCCGATCTTAAAGAAACATTTTCTAACTTAGAAGCAGTTAATTTAGAATTTAACCCCGATACATGCGTTTTTGGGGTCCAGTCTGGAAAGTTCTTGGGCTATGTCATAAGTGAAAAAGGCATTCAACTTGATCTAGATCAGTTGAATGCTCTTTTAGTTATAGACCCTCCTTGAAACACTAAAGAATTTCAAAGGTTAATCGGACGATTGGCTACACTAAATAGGTTTTTCTCAAGATCATCAAACAAATATGCTCAGTTCTTTCAAGTCTTGAGAAATGTTAAAGATTTCAATTGGTCTTCACATTGTGATCATGCTTTTATTGAGATCAAAAAACATTTATCTTCTCCTAAGACGTTGTTCAAACCTATTCAGGGGGAAAGCTTTATATATACTTAGCTGTATCGGAGTATGCATTAAGTGTTGTGCTGGTAAGAGAGGTGGATAATTTCCCTAGTCTGGTTTATTATATTATCAAAAGTCTGTTGGATGCTGAAAGAAGATATTTGAAGTTATAAAAGTTGGCATTTTCATTGGTAATAACAGCTAGGAAAATGAGACCATGCTTTCAAGCTCATTCAATTATCGTCCGTACATGTTTTCCTTTGAAGAATGTTCTCCAAAATACTGATATATCAAGCAGGATGACCAAGTGGTCAGTTGAGCTGGGTGATTATGATAGTTACATTGCTCCCCGAACTGCAGTTAAGGCTCAATCAGTGGCCAATTTCTTAGTCGAATTTCATGCTAATAGGCCCCTTGGGCAAATAAAAGAGAACCAGTTTAAAAAAGAATGGGTAGTCTAAACTGATGGTGGGTCTAGTATTATGGGATGCGGGGATGGAATTTGTTGAACTTCTCCTTAGGGTGATACTATGTATCAAGCTATATGTTTTGGTTTCACGGCTTCCAAAAATAAATCTGAATATGAAGCAGCTATAGTCGGTCTTAGACTAGCCCTTATATGGGGGGCAAAAAGAGTCTGATTGATGAGTGACTCCCAACTACTTATTCACCATGCTCTAGGGAAGTCTAAGTCAAATAAGGAAAATATTGCGACAAGTTGCTGCAAATTTAAAAAATATCCAACATGAACATGTCCCTAGATCGGAGAATATTGTGGCTGACTCTTTAGCAACCATAGTGATATAGAGTGAAACGTAGCAGAAGCCAAAGAGGGATAAAACCCTAATTTTTTTATTAATAAAAAACAACTCCCCTAACAATGAATAGAAGATAGGTTTATATACAGTTCAAGAAAAACCCTAAAACTAAAAATATGAAAATTACAAAAATAGCCTAAAGTATTAAAAGTGCGAAAAAGAGGATAGATGAGCCCGAAGGCCTAAAAAAGCCCATAGCTCACGAGCGAAGGTGGTGACTTGCGTTCGTGACGTCGTTTCCTTCGAAACAAGGTGATGTGGGTAAAAAACTGACACCGGAGCTCCAAACTACTAATTCACCGAACTGTCTACATCACATAGCCTATTCTGAATCTTACCCATGGATTTTGATGCTAGAGTGTCCATCAATATATTCAAGCCAAGAAAAGGGTAAGGAGAATGAAGAGAGCGTGAGTATATTTTTCATCCAACCCAAAGACTGGAGGTATGATATTTTCAGTTTATTTCTGATAGAATAATACGTCTGGATAAAGCCGTGGGTAAGAAAATTAAATATAAAGCTCGTGGTTTCCTGGTATTTAAATAAGTTCTTTATAAGAAATCATATAGCAGACCCCTCTTGCATTGCTTAGGATTTGAAGATTCCCAAAAATATTTATCCAAACTGCACGATGGAGAAGGCTTTGCACATTATGGATATAAGGCCCTAAACTAGAAGAGTCTTATTAGCATGATACTACTGGCTAACAATAATGGCAGATGTTAAGGATATGGTCAAGAGGTGTGATCATTGCTAGAATTATGGAAGTAAAATCCATGTGCCAACAGCTCATATGGAGTCCATATCTGAACCAATACATTTTGATACATGGGGGTTGGATTTGGTTGGGCTTCTTCCTATGGCATCCGCTGGATATCGAACCATAATAGTGTCAATTAACTATTTCTCTAAATGGATAGAAGCAGTTCCCTTATTTGGAACCACTTCTAAAGCGGTTATAAAATTCATTATATCCAACATATGTTGCAGATTTAGAGTTTCCCAGAAGATCACTACAGATAATGGACCATAATTTGATATTAAAGACGTGGAGATGTTTTGCATTTCTAGAGGTATTCAACACTGTTTTTCTTCTCCATTCCACCCTCAAGCTAATGTGCAAGTTGAAGTTGTTAATCGAACGATCTTATCCATACTGAAAAAGAATCTGGATGGAGCTGCAGGGTAGTGACCGAGTTATTTGGTACACAAGAATCCTCTTTTTCTCTCATTTATGCGATGAATGCAATCACACCTATAGAAGCTACTTTACCATCTTTCAGAATCCAAAACTATTTCGAACAGGCAAATGATATGGCAGTTAGGAATCAGTTGGATTTGATTAAAGAGCGGAGAGTCCAAGCACATTTAAGAACAACATACTATCAGGGTTTAATGAGAAGCATATTTGCATCCGAGGTTAAAAGAAGAGATTTTCAATTGGGAGACAAAGTCTTTAGAAATATCTTTTTGCAGACTAAATAAAAAAATTCGGAAAGTTGGCTTCGGACTAGGAAGGTCCCTATATGGTATGTGAAAAAGTCAAGCCATTGACATATAAAATTCAAGACAAAGAGAGTAGAGTATTGAAGCACCCATAGAATATTGAACAGCTCAGGTTATATTTTGAATAAAACTCTCTTGTAAATATTTACCTTTTCATATTTCAATGTAAATATTATGGGGCATACTCTTTCCTACCTTGGTGACACAGGGTGGTTTTAATGAGGTGTCCGGGTTTTTCAATAATATCTTATGCCTTTTTAAAAAATATTATACAAAATTATTGACCATAGTATGAGGAGATCGGATAAATTAAATACTTATTAAACACCCTAGCTCTCAAATAAAGTATCTTTGAGCTGACCAGATTTGTTAAACACTTGATCGGATTTACTAAATACTTGATCACATTTATTAAACACTCGTGATTGGATTCATTCAATGCTTATTAAACATTTATTAAACAAAACGGAAATATTGAAAACTACTTAGAACGTTAACTATAAGAAGACGATAGAGTTCGTACAAAAGAAAGATGTGATATTTAACTTGATCGGAACGAGTCCGTCCCAAAATTCAAAAAATGCCTTGACCATTCAAGGACTTTGGTTCATAAGATAGAAATTCATAAAAACATAAAAAAATTCCTTGTACATCCAAGGACTTTAGTTTTAAAAATATAACATAACCTTGCAACCTTAGGGTTTGTTCCCTCCGGTTTCTTCATCACCTTCACCTTTCTTGGGACTCTTGAGTTTAGCGCTTGAACTCTCACCAATTCCTTTATCGGAATCTTCTCCACTTGAATAACCATGCTTGTCACCATCCACCATGGTATGGAAAGGGATCTCCTCGTACGGTACATATTTCTAGAATGGACCAAGGGTCCTCTTCGGACACGTTTCATGGAATAGCAAAACCATGTCCGATTTAACCCCCTCGTCTATTTTCTCCAAAGAGTCCACCACTCCGGAAGCATACCTCTATATCGCTGCAGCTATCTCTTGGGCTTGTTTGCTTACTAAAGAATCATTCTCATCTTCCTTCTTTTTTAGAAACGTCTCTAAATTAGCATTGACTTCAGATAAAGTATTGATAGTGCTAACATTGGTAGCTTGTTGGCCCTTCAAGGATTTGATCTCTGAGGAGGTAGAAGTTTCTAGTCCAAAATATTTGGTCTAGAGCTCCTCTTGACCGCTCTTGGACTGGTGCAGTTCGATAGCCAAATCCTCTTTATTTTTCTTTAAAGATTTTATATGTTGTTAAAAATTGGAGAGATTGTTCTTCAAGCTCTCGTTTTATGTGGTTGGAGAATTTATGTTTGTTGCTTGTTCCCTGACTTACCTTTCTAGATCAACTATCGAACGGATATAACCCGAGAGGGCATGACTCAGAGTATCCTGTTCACTTGATACCTCGTATGTCTCACCATTATAGGTTACAACATTGGCCACAGTGGCATAAGTACATGTTTTTGAAGTCATCTTTATCCAGATCACTAAAGTACATGTTTTGAAATTCATCCAGATTAACATTTCCTTCAGCAGTTGGCTGTTCGATTGGTATGAATGTTGGAGAGGGACGGTTAGATGGAATATTTTCTTATGGATGAAGATCGGTAAGAATGGGAGGAGGAAGTTGAGTATGACAAAGTACTATATGTGACCCTAAGATGATTTTATTCTTCTTTACAACTCTTTGGTCACTATCCTCCTTACGCATCTTGTGATCTTTCTTTTTAATTTTGGGCAGATGATCTGATCCACCAGTTTCCTTTACTGTGCCTTTAACTGGCTCTAACAAAGCGGTTTTGATTCCTCTTTGATTCTCTAAACCAACCCCTTCGGAGACTTGATGAGATGAGTCGACTTTAGTTTTCTTCTTCCTCTTGTTCTTGATCTTTTCCAGGTGACTAGGGGCTTTGTTCCAGGAAGGCAAGTGAAGTTTTCCATCCTTAGCTTCAATTCTCTTTAGAATGACATATGCGGGAGGAGGAACGGTCAGCTGCTCCAAAGTAAGGTCTCTACTCCCCGTAGTATTCCATAGGTGAGACCTCATAAAGTTTCCAAAAGTAAAACAGTTATGGAAACCCAATCCCTATTTCTCTAGTGTCCATTCGTTCAAGCTGGTACAGGTAGCTTGGCCTGCCTCTATGTGCTCTGGAAACATTTTTAAAAATACTGCAAGGAAACACAACAGTCACTTCAAAATATCAACATAGCATTTGGGAACTAATAAAAATACGAAGATTGGTGGTGGAGTTTATCTTCCTTCCATTCTCCCACGCTTCACTGATAAAAAGAAATTAATCCTCCATGGCTTCTCAAACTTCAACAGATCATTCACCACTTTTTAATCGTTTCTCATATTGTAATTGTAAAAAGGGATATGGTGTTTTTTGCATAAATTCGCCACCGCAGCAAATTGCTCCATGGGTAATTGAATATTTTACCGTCTAGATGTTATTATACCAGTCAACATCCATGTATTTAGGCTTGGTTGACTTGGTCATAACCTTATCAGATGGAAATACCTGACTATTTCTGGGTCCAAAGGAAATCGAATGCCCCAATTGAGCACTTCGGTATATACCACTAACTCATGGGACTTGCAGTCCATGGCGGTTTCCGAAGTGATTAGAGTTCTCACCTTAACAAAATCAGGAAAGCCTCATTTTGTTTGGATATGATCCAGTTCAGCAGTGTGGGTGGATACATAAGAAATATTCTGAAGAGCTACTAAATACTTCACACTAACCTTGTGAAAGTTTGGCCCCATTTTTCTTTTCAGACACTCCGGAAGAGACTCAGTGTTGGGCAAACCCACTTTTCTTTTGTTTGTCCGATCTGATGCGTTGTCTTTTGTTTGTCTGAACATCTCAAAGGGGGTGTCTTACATACTGTCATTCATGGTATCCTCCATTACATTTAACTGTTGTTCGGATGGCTTAGAATTTGTTGGGGGCTTTATTGTCTTCGAACTAGCAGTTTTTGAAGAAGAGGGAGTGATTTTGGCTTTTGAAAGGCGAGTCACCCTTTGAGGGGTAGATTTCTCAGCATCTGAATCCATAGCCAGAAAAGGTGAAGGTTTCCTAACACTAGAAACTGTTTTTTTATTTAAGCAGAGGTTTTTTAGACTCTTGAACTGAAGACCCTGACTCTAGAGGAGATAGGGTTGGGATAAAAGATGGTTTTCGAACTTTTGATGTTTTTTATGATGATGAGCTCTTGTTTGTGTTTGGCTTTGTTTGACTGATTTCTCCACCAAGAGAGGCATGGAGTCCAGCTGCAATTCTTGCCTCTCTCTTTGCTCTTTCCAAATCGGATAAGTTTAGTCAACCTCCTTTCACAATTGCGTTTCTGTTTGTGACCATATAATCTACCCATACACAATTTTGAAAATATTATCAAGCTTTCTCTCTCTAGAATTTTTTGTATTCTCAAAAAGATAAAATAGTGAAACTCTTTTATATAGAGATGAGAGATATGAGAGTTTCACCAAGGGGGAGACGGATCAATCAAAATAATGATTAAGGGCTATGAATCATGGGGTTTACACCAAAGTTACTTTTTAGTCAGTAGGTACAAGAACCTAGGAGAAAAAACGACGGAAAGGTCAAACCAAAACGTGACACATGTCCTACTTCAAAAACTGACTTTTGGAATGTGTAACTGAAAATTAATCTCTTCGACTCCTATCAAGATTCAGTTCAGATACAAATGTCAGATCAGACTTCACCTTGGATACATACTAATTTTTATTTTCCGAATTAGCTCTTCCAAAGTATCTTTGCAAGACCTAAAGGGGCTACTGATGAGGTCAGATTTCTATGACACTGACTATTTTATATCTCCGAAGAGTAGTTCAGATATATCCAGTCCCATGCCCCACCGAACAGTACAACCAAGTGGATCGTGACTCAGTTGGTTTCTAGTTTTTTCCTATCTTGGGCTTATGGGCTTTTAAAATTGACCCAGGTGCATGATCTAACCCGAAAGCCCCACAACAAGTATAAATACTCCAACTACTTTCATTTATGAGGGTGAGAAAATTTACTGCTAGTACACACCTTTTTATCTATTTACATTTCACTCTAAACACTAAATTCCTAAAACTCTTTCCCAAAATACCCTTCGATCAAAAATTATCCACACCAGATATAACAGTTTGCTTCTTAATCGAGATATCAAATTATCTCTTATAAAAACACAATAACTAGTTTTTGATATTTTATATATCTTAGACGCAACTCAATCTGCATCCGCAAAAACCGACTCATAATACTAAGTGGATATGTAGTGTTTAGTCAATTCACGGTAAGATAATTTAGTTCTCTAAACAATTCTATTATTTTGTAAAATTTCTAGTAATGTATATCTTAGAATCTTAGGATGTATTAGTGAAGTCATAGTATTTTATATCCTTATATTCATATGTTGTATACTTCTTCTCTAGGCTCAGTTACATGGAAGGTTCTCACGTATCATACATATTTTCCATTGCAATCGAGTCCCTCGTTAATTGCTATTGTTGATGATATTATTTATGAGCTAGGGAAGATGCATATCATTTTTTGGAAGTTTTTTTATTTCATCTCATTACTCCTACTTTTTTGCTAATTGTGGTGAGTTTGATTATTTGGAATTGCCTTAGTAAACAAGAGAATAATACTTTAGAGAGAGAAATAGAATTTAGAAAGAGAAAATCAAAATATACAAGTGATCTAACTCAGAATTCCAAACCCTTTATTAGTTCAGCTTTGGCCTTTATATAGAGGCGCAAAGACTTAGCTTACAACTAAAAGCTGTTACTTAAAAAGGATAAATTTCACTCTTAGTCCTCAACTAAAATACATATGCTGAATTCCTCCTCTAACTTTACCACCTGTTACATAACGTTTTATTGTTTACATTTTGGTCCCTAAATTTCCATCTCCTTATTAGTATCCCCTTTAGTTCTCATGTCAGCAAATGAATGAGAACTAGTTAACTTCGAATGTTGTCAAAAGCAATGATAATTTCCTCTTCCATAATTCAACGCAAACCGGTCATTCTGATGCATCGAAATTATTCCACATGCAATCATTCCCTGAGTTAAATTCGAAGCAAGACTAGAAAATTTCAATGTCAAATCTACTTCAAAACATATCATGACTCCCTAGGTGCTAAGCTTACACTTAAGCTCTTAGCATAACAGATGTCGAACCTATAACCACACAATTGTTCAAATTCTACCCAATTAACACAAACCTTTCCCAATTCTGCACACATCTTTCTTTACCTATAAATTCCTTTGCAAGTGACTTTTTCTTTCACTAAAACAAATCCTTGAGAAATAATCAGAAAACCTCCCCACTTTTTGCTACCTTCAAACTTTCTCGTTACTTCCACCAGAAAATTTGTATTTTCCGATCAATCTTCAACCAGTTTATTAAAAAACACCCAAGATCCAGAAGATCCAAGGGCAGAATTCCCAAAAAACCTAAATCCCCAACACCTGACAATAATCTCGTCTTTGGAGCTTAAGATTACTTCTATATTAGCGAAAGAGCAGAAGAATATAGAGTTGTTGGGTTGATAAGCAACGCTCCCCTCGGAACATCCATAAAGACCATTTATTATGGTGATTTTTGATCCTTCTAAAGTTCTCGTATTTTTGCCTTCACCTATTACATAAGAAAGTCAGTCCTCGAAAACTCGAACGCCAAAAAATTCTCGAACTTCAACTTCTCTTACCAAATCATCATCTCAAATTAGTTGTAAAGTAATTAAATGTTCTTCAAAACAATATGAAGCGACCCCTTCTTATACTTAGCTTCCAAGAGATCCTAAAAAAAGAACTTTTATAGCTATGGGAGACGATGCTGAGGCTACACCAAACCCATCTACTAGATCTCCTCCCCCGAGGGAAATTGTTGAGACAACCACATTATCTCAACAAATTCCTCGAAGAACCCTCCACAACTGAGAGACGAATCGCCAGAAGCATAGGTTGATTTTGATGTTACTCAATCAAACAATGAGGCTGATACCGATGAGAAAGCTTCGAAAGAATCGAAGAATGTCACATAGAAAAAGATCCGCAAACCAAGGAAAAAGAAAGCTTTGATTACTATATCTGCGAAAGAAGGACCAGCAATTGGTGAGAATTTATGGTCTCTTAATGCAGACTATATTGGTTTCTTGAAAATTGTCTCATACATATATTACGAAGAGGGCCAAGCATCGGTTTTGAAAAAACAATGGGGAATGAGGGACAACATTACCCTTTATCTTCCCAAAAAAGGGGAAACACCCTTAGTATATAGAAAAGACGAGTTGGTAGTCTATCCGGAAATCATCAACTGGGGGCTTAGATTCCCATTAGATCCCATGATAGTTGACTATTTCAAACTCTTGGACCTGTGCCCAACTCAAGTGACACCAAATCAACTGTTCACCCTTCTCTCTGTAATCATGGCATCCTGCTTGTCCAAAATTCCGATCAGCATTAAAGATTTCATATCTTTGACGAACTTATCCAAGGGACCAAAGCTTCCATTATATTATCTTACATTAGATAATGACTTAAAAATTATCGATGATCTTTTTGAAGAAAACAAATTTTGGAAGCAAAAAAATCATCTTAATCTCGAGAGCATGGTAAAACGGAAAATAAATATCTGAAGCCAATCCGTTGAGACTGAATCTTGTCTGGAAAAATGGTCGTAATTATTATAATACTACTCTTCTTAAGTTAAATTTTCCAAAAGTTGTTACTCTTATTCATTATTGACTTATATGTTCTTATCAGAAATTATGAGGCGCTATGACATTCGTTGAGCAAGAGCCAAAGAAACATTCATTAAACTTGCCGCCTAGGCTGAAGCAGAATGGAACAATGCTTTTCATATAGCCTTCCGACCAATCAATTTCCTCAACACTCACTTATTTCCGATCACATCTGGAGCCTTTCCTTTTGAAAATTTGATGGAACAGCCCAACCCTCGAAAAGTTGTTAAAATATTGGTCCATCCTGTTGCAAGGTATTCTTACCCATCCGCAACAGATCAGACGGTCATCTTCCTCAAAAGTAAAAGGCAAAAAATGATAAAAAGGCAGCTAGCACATCTAGTGTTAGCGATTCAAAAAATCTGAAGCCCAAATGTTCAAAAAGAAAAACAAAGGAAAGCACATTTTCGACCATCGAAGAAGGAACATAGGGAGAAATTTATCCAAAAAAGAAGATAACTGCTACACCCTTGAAAAATAAAAGTTCCACCAGCCCTCAGAAGAAAATGAAGAAAAAGATAGTTGCAACCATCGAAGACATGGTATCTGATGACGATGAGGTCATAGTTGCTGAGAATCAACAAAGTCCTCAAAATAAAAAGGAAAGAGTTGGTGAAGATGTTGCAATTGGTGTAGAAGATAATCAAAATGATGATCACTTCGTTCCCGCTAGTTTCATCAACTTCAACGAATCACAAGATCTTATTGGAGAAGAAGATCCTGTCATTCAAAAGGTTCAAAATCACCTTCACAACTTTGTAGAAGATCTGCACCTTCTACCTCCGAAACAGCATCTTCTGAAATTATTGTTCCTATTGCTCCTACTATGCATTTAGATCTCATACCTCGGCCTAACTTCGTGGTTTTCTCCTATTCTACCAAATCTAAACATCCTTGTTGCACTTCAACCATTTTCCGATCTCAAAACTGCAGCGAAAACGCTTACTCAAGAAATCAAGGCTTCTCAAAGTCATCTGAAGCGTCTGGCCAAAGATATGGTTCGCTACAAAGGAATTGTTGAAGCTGGAAAATAGTTGAGGGAAATTTTTTGCAATCATATAGTAGATCAATTTCATGGATTCGAAATGGCAAGGTGTGAGCTTATTAGAGGACTCATATTTGTCAAAATGCATTTACGAGAACAACACCAAATCGAGAAAGAGAATTTGAACAATGCGCATCAAGAAGAGATAGATCGACTCAAAGCTAAAAACCTTGAAGACTTAGTTGTTGAGAATGAGATGTTCAGTAATCTTCAGACGTTTTTTACCAAAATTAGAGCAGAAAATAAAACCTTGACCGATAAGATAGCCATACTGAAGACTGGTTTTGAGAAGGAAAAACAACTTGCCATCACTACTGCAGAAGATGAATGTACCAAAGACATGTTGGCATCTATTAACAATGGTAAAGAGGAGAAGACCATCACAATTCTTCGAAAAATTCACGCAACATATCTTAAGATAAACCTTTCTAGCTTTTGGAATGATATTCATGTCGAACGGCACCCCAGCGAAGCCTTCGAACCTATCCCAACTTCATCATCTAAAGAAGAATCATCCAAAGAGGAGTCATTTCAATGATTTTACTATCCTTTGAATTTACGTTATCTTTTTGTATTTTTCATATTAGTACCATAACCCTTGTGCCCATCGAATTATTCTAAATGACAAAGGTTATTGCTGATATTTCATATTTTCTTTCCAGTTATGTGTATATTTAACTTTTATTTATTCTAACTATTCGAAGTTAAAACATAATAAGATACTTTAAATAATTTTTGCAAAGTGCAATCTTTCGAATGTTATAGTGCACTAAATGAACATGGCATATCAAAAATCACAGTGCGTTTATTGAACGTAACACTTCGAATATCACAATAAGTTTATTGAATGTAGCACTTCGAACATAATAGTGCATTTATTGAACGTAGCACTTCGAATATGGTTGTTTCTTTGAAAAGTATATTAAACACTTCAGATCATTCTACTCTTAATCAATCTTAAAGATGATCAATCTTTGATCAGTTATCAATATAGTTTAAATAAACACTTGGAGCATTGGCTAAAAATTCATTTTATTAATAATGTTGAAAATGTACATAGCGTCTCATTAAAACCTCTCTGGACCAACAGGGTAGGAAAGAGTGCGCTAATCAACCAAAAGAAACAAATTCAAAATACAACATAGTTATTCCAAGATAACTTCAGATGTTGTATATTCCACAGGTGTTGAAGCATGTTCCCCTGACTATCACAAATGCATAAGACCCTGGCTTTATGCTTTCAACAACCACATAAGGTCCTTCGCAATTCGGGGCCATTTTTCTGAGGCTCTTCTCCTTAGTATGCATAAATATGTTTCTCAACATTTTATCACCTATTACAAACTCCCGCCTTTTTACCCTAGAATTGTACCTATTCCTCATAAGAGTTTGATAATGGATTACATTTAAATGAGCTCGAACTCTTTTCTCATCAATCAGATCTAAATTTTCTCTTTCAGATTTGTCATTGGATTCTTCAGAATATTGGGTTATTCTAAAATATGCATCGTAGATTCCACAGGGCTAACAGCATCCGCTCAATATGCTAATGCAAAATGAGTTTCTTTAGTAGCTTCCCTAAGAGTTGTTCAATAAGAGTTTGATAATGGATTACATTTAAATGAGCTCGAACTCTTTTCTCATCAATCAGATCTTAATTTTCTCTTTTAGCTTTGTCATTGGATTTTTCAGAATATTGGGTTATTCTAAAATATGCGTCGTAGATTCCACAAGGCTAACAGCTTCCGCTCCATATGCTAATGCAAAATGAGTTTCTTTAGTAGCTTCCTTAAGAGTTGTTCAATAAGCCCATAGCATTTCTTGCAAATAATTTGACCATTTCCTTGCTTCCCCTGTCAAATTCTTCTTCAAACCATCTAAAATAGATCTGTTTGTCACCTCCACTTGTTCATTTGCTTGGGGATGAAAATGTGTTAAAAAAACTTGTTGAATTCCGTTCGAAGCACAAATTGAAGTTATTTCTTTATTATTAAATTGAGGGCCATTATACGTAGTAATTCTCCGAGGTACTCCAAAACGACCACAAATACTGTTTACAATGAATTTAATTACATAATTTGCTTTCGTTCTAGAAAATGATTATGCTTCTGCCCACTTTGCAAAATAGTTTACTGCAACAATTATCATTTTTCATCCTCCAGATACCATCGGCAAATGCCCCACTAAATCAATTTCCCATCTATAAAATGGTATGGCTTCGGTAATAGACAAAAGTGGAATAGCCGGGTTATGTATAGAATTAGCAAACCTTTGATTAGTATCACAGCTTTGAACCAAATTTTTGGTATAGCTCATTATCGAAGGCCAATAAAACCCTGCAAGCAAAACTCGACAAGATAAAGCTTTAAACCTAGACTGAGCTGATCCTTCTCCATTATGCAATTCTTATAAAAATTCATGTGATTCTTTCATATTCAAACATCATAATAATGACCTACTCAATGCTTTTTTTATATAATATTCCATATAACAATATATATATATATATATATATATCCAAAAGCTTTTCCTCGCAATTTTTTGCCCAATTTTGCATCGTCAAAGAGTGCTCCTCAAATAATTTTTTTTTAAAATATTAGCTCTTCAATCACCTCAGACTACATCTATATGGACAAAACATTCCTCCATATAATCACACTGGTCTGACTTGGTCATAAACAAAGGACTCTCTTGTAGTAAAATCCAAGAATATTCTTCTTTGTAAGTGATATTTGCTAACGAATCAGCCACTGTGTTACTTCTTCAACTTATATTATCCACAACAACATGATCAAATAATAGCATCAAGTTTCAAAGCTCTCGGAGATACAAAATTAAGCAATCCTTTTTTGCTTCTGAGTTTCCAGATATTTGATTTGCTACTAATTGAGAATCTATTTCTAATCGCACTGAAGTTGCTCCATATATTTTCACAAGTCTCAAACCAGCCAAAGCAGCTTCATATTCAGCTTCGTTATTCGAGGCGTGAAACCAAATTTGATAGACTGAAGCATTGTTTCTCAAGATAGAGCAACTAACTGAACTTCAGCACTGCATCCCAATACACTAGATCCACCATCTGTTCAAATAACCCGCATCGAATTCGCTAGTAAAACATCCTTGTTATCTTCTATGCCTGATCTACTTGAATGAAATTTAAAAAGAAAATCTGCCAAAGCTTGAGCTTTAATTGCAGTTCGAGGTGTGAATAAAATATCATAATCTCTCAACTCCACTGACCACTTGGTAATTCTCCCCGCAATATCAGAACGTTGCAAAACATGTTTTAAGGGAGATGAAATTCGAACTTCATTGGTATGAGCTTGAAAATAAGGGCGCATCTTTCTAGCAGCCACCACCAATGCTAACGCTAATTTCTCAAGCTTCAAATATCTATTTTCTGCTGCCACCAAACTTTTGCTGACATAGTACATCGGCTTCAAAATTCCTAAGTTTTCGCTTATTAATACTGCACTTACTACAAAGTCCGATACCGCAATGTATAAAAAGATATTTTCTCCATTTTGAGGCTTTGATAAAATTTCTGGTGATGACATCAAGTTTTTTATGCTTGTAAATTCTGCTTCACAATCCGAAGTCCATTCAAACCTTTTTTCCTTCGCAACAATTGAAAGAAATAAAAATATTTGTCATGAAATCTAGAAATAAATTTATTAAGCGCTTCTAACCTTCCTGTCAAAACTTGCACTTCTTTAACCGTTCGAGGTCAATTCATTGCCATTACAGCTTTTAACTGTTCTGGGTCAGCTTCTATTCCTTTTTCACTGATAACATAACCAAATAACTTCCTTGATCGAACTCCGAAAGTACATTTTTCAGAATTAAGCTCTAGTCTAATTGCTCTTAGATTCAAGAATGTCTCTTCTAAATCTTCTAAATGTGCATCGTTCACCAAGATTTTTACCACCATATCATTAATGTACACTTCCATGTTTCTTCCAATCTGAGCGGAAAATGTTTTATTCGTCAAAAGTCATTTTTCGGTCCAAAAGGCATAACCTTATAGAAATGTAAACACATGTTAGTAATGAAAGTAGTACATTATTGATCCTTCGGATCCATCCGGATCTGATTATATCCCACAAAAGCATCCATGAAAGTTAATATTTTGTTTCACGAAGTGGAATCAATCAGCTGGTCTATTCGAGGAATAGGAAATGGGTCTTTAAGACAGGCTCAATTTAAATCTTTAAAATCCACACACATTCTCCACTTTCCGTTCTTCTTCTTGACCACTACTGGATTCGACGTCCATAAAAGATATTATGATTCTCTTATATGTCTGACCCTGGATAAACGATCCACTTTGGAAGACATTGCTTCTGCTTTTTCTGACGAAAATACCCTTCTTTTTTTGGATTACCGGCTTTACCTTTGAATTAACAGCTAAACTCTGACATATTACTTTGATCGGCACAACTATCACATTCTCCGTTTTCCAAGCAAAAAAATCTAAATTATAAGACAAAAATTGTAATAGTCGTTGATGTAGAACTGAGGTCAGTAAGGTTCATATTCGAAGGGTTTTTCCCTCATAAAACGTATACTCCTTAATTTTTTCACGTACTGTCAAGGACCTTGAGGTTTCTCTCGGATCAACTCTTTCATCAAACTCCGAGTTCAACCCCTCTGACTGCTATTCATTCATCATATCTCTACTTCCGGATCATCGAATCTGAAGTGCAATGGCATAGCATTCCCTTGCAACTTTCGGGTCGCTTCGAACGACCCCCACACGATCTCCGACCACATACTTAAAACATTGGTGAACTGTTGATACAACTCCATACATCCTTGACAAGCAAGACCTTCCAAAAATTACGTTGTAACTTATGGGATAGTCTACCACTATAAAGAGCACTTGAATTTTCTTCTTGAAGGGTTCATTTCCTAAACTCACCTCCCCTCGAATTTTCATATTACCCGTGCTGTCACACCAGTGAAACCAATGATTGTGCGCTCATACTGATAAATTCGAGGAGGATTGCGCATCCTGTCATATGTTGCTTTAAAAAGAAGATTTGCGGAACTCCAGGTATCTATGAGCAAGCGTCTAATTTAAACATAAACTATTGCGTTCTCATGCAGCCCTGCAGTACCTCGCAAATCGTCCTCATCGAACAAAATAAAAAGAATGTCCTTCTTACCATACAAATGAGTGGACATTCTCCCTTCAATCTGACTTGTCAAATTTACAACATGTCTCTTCCTCGAACTATCAGTATTAGCAATCATTGAATCACCTTTAAAAATGGCCACAGACTCAAAATATTCACACAGACTTCGAATATGTCCTTTCTTTATTGGCTCTTCGACAGCCATCAAAATCTATCCCTATCCAAATAATCTGAAGCAACATCAAACTCATCGACTTTTGAATCTAGAATCATCAAATTTTCCGCTTGTGCACTTGAGCTGGCTAGCTGTGAATTCGATGCTGATGTTTTCGATGTGTTTTCCTATGACTTCACATAAGTCAAAAGCTATCTATTCTCAATCAGAATTTGGACTTCTTTTTTCAAAGCAATGTAGTCATTGTTGTCATGTCCAATATCATTGTGATATCTACAGAATTTATTGTTATGTTCCTCCCTTGCCCTGTTAATTGGTACAGGCTTCATGAAATTCACATAACTCTTAGTTTTATAAAAAAAGTGGTGCCACACTTTCAGTTAAATTCGTATAATACTCTGGCATTATCCATTGATTCGGCCTCGGATTGTTGTTGTTGTAGTTGTAGGATGGGGCTTGATTTGAATATCCCTGGTTCGAGGTGGCAAATTGTTATTCCTCGGATGTGCCTGCTGGTTAGCATTTGAAGATTTCCCTTGGTTATAGGACACATTTCCTGAATTCTTTGGAACGTTAACTGGTTCTCCTTGGACTCTAGTTGACTCTTCAACTTTAATCTGATCTTCAACCTGAGCCATTAATGCTCCAAAAGTTAAAGCCCCCTTTTTATTGTCTCATTAGCCAGGTCCCCTGGAAATAACCCTTGGCGAAAAACTACCATCGCCACTCCATCTATATAGTTATCTAAACTTGCCTTTGTCAAAACAAAACGTTTTGTGTAATCCTTCAATTTTTCTCCAACTTCTTATTTGCATTGGTTAATCGTATCACCATCTGCCCCCATCCCTTTGCTACTAACAAACTACCTTCGAAAAGCAGTATAAAAATCCTTAAAATTTGAAATGGATTACCTTGGAATTCGGTTATACCATTTCAAAGATGTCCCTTTAAAAGTCTTTGAGAAAGCCCGACATACCAACCTGTCTTCGTCCTCGAAATTCATCATATAATTTTTGAATTGTTTGATGTGATTATCCGGATCCTGCATCCCGTAGAACTTTTCAACCTTTGCAATATCAAAACGCTTCGGAAACGTAATAGATCTAATTTCATTTGTTAAAGGAGAATTCCTCCAATCGACACCGTGCACGTACTGATCCTCAATTCCCATGACTGCGTACAAATTCCGATAAGCCTTAACGTACTGATTCGATGTATTCCCCTCACACCAATTAGACTCCCTCAAACATCGAGGCACATTATCCCTCCTAGATCTGTGTTCTTTCTTATATTTCTGGGGATGTTCCCTCTCTTCTTTCTAAGAACCCATATATCTTTTAAAACCAGAGCCAGAACTCTCAACCTCCTCGTCACTAGATGTGACACATCTTTGCTTGTCTTTCTTTTATTTTCAAGAAGAGTGGCGTTCTTTTGGAGCTTCAAAACACACTTTCTTTTGCCCATTTCTGATCTGACGATTAATGCAAGATCGATCAGATTAGTTTCCAACTTCAGTTTTCTCATTCATTTGTCTCACTTCGGACTTTAGCTTTGCCGAGTGGATTTCTTGTTCTCGTTGTTCATACTTCTCATTCAAGTAATTTATCTTATCCAAGAGCTGATTCATTCGTTCTTCTATATATCAGATTGAGTTTGGCGGATCGGAACAGATCCTTCTGGTCTATCCTCTGTCCTCTCCAAGTTTTCCCTTAATATTTCGATAGTTTATCGAACCAAAGGATTGTTTTGTGGATTCATCGCACAATTTCAAGATTTTGTTTTTAAAATTGATAAAATTCAAACTGGTGAAATAGACATGATTTGCCAATCGTCCCCAGCGGAGTCGCCAATTTTTTGGAATTTCCATAGTAAACAAGAGAATAAGATTTTTAGAGAGACAAATAGATTTTAGAAAGAGAAAATCAAACTATACAAGTGATCTATCTCCGAAATCCAACCCATTTATTAGTTCACCTTTGGCCTTTATATAGAAGCGCAAAGACTTAGCTTACAACTAAAAACAGTTACATAAAAAGGGTAAATTGCACTCTTAGTCCTCAACTAAAATACATATGCTGAATTCATCCTCTAACTTTACCACTTGTTACATAACGTTTTATTGTTTACAATTTAGTCCCTGAATTTCCATTTCCTTATCAAATTGGAAACTTAAGGCATTGATGCACTGTAGATATTATATTGTGTATTTGGTTTCACAGGATTATACTATAAGAGAATGGAGAATTTACTATCATAAAGAGATAACATATTTTTTTTGAACTCTTTCATGTCGAAGATTACATCCATATTAAGCTCACCTAAGACTTGTGCATTTGCGGTTTTAAATCCTGTTTAGATCCTTTAGAAATGGATCAACTCTTAAAAAACCCTCATTTTATCATAGGTATTATTTTTGAATATCTTGGTCGAGATGTCTATGTCTACCATCACTTTATTACTTATACTTCAGCCAACTTGGTCATAAATATCATGACATGAGTGTGTGAATCAAATAAAAACACTAGATATAGGTTTTAGTATATGTGCGGTGATGTTTGACTCTGTTGTTGCTCCTCTAAGTCTCATATATATATATATATATATATTTCTTGAGTTATTGGTGATCTCTGAGAATGGATCTCATCTAGAAATGATGCAAATAGTTTGCATATTCATATCATAGTCCAAATTTTGTTTTTCTTCCAGCTTAAAAGTTGTATTATTATCCACAACTCTTGGTGTTTTGAATCTTTTTTTGTATTGGCATATCATTCCTTGCCAGTTAGTCTTAGTTTGAATAAACACGACTTGGTTCGTTCATGTTTTTTAAAAAACTCCCAAAACTTTCCATCATCAATCATGATTTGGAATTGGTCTTGTAAATTCCAACAATCCTTGATGTAGTGGCCAATATTATTGATATCATCGTTAACAAGAAAATTCCTTGATTTTTTCATATGTACCCCCTTATAAAATTTTAAATATGTTATTGGCTTGGTACATCCTATTTTTCAACCAAAGTTATAAACTGCTTTTGTTAATAAACATCGATTAATATCCATTATGTTGATGAACATGTGTTGATGGTGCATAGTAACGATCCGTTTGAGTTAAATAATAAATGTTCATATGATTATGATAGCCTATATATGTTAGGGTGACATGTATTAATTGTTGGTCTTTACTGATGTCGAAGCATGAGCGTATCTCTGGGTAAACATTCGGTAAGTTGGTTGTGTAATTCTGTTGGAATAGATATTGCGTTGGAGGTGTTTCACATTGCTATAATTTGGATAGTCTCCTGGCTAATCCATTAAGTTTTATTAAAAATTTGATTGACTCCTCGGTTGCGCGACTAAGGCATGTTGATGATTTGGTTGGGTATTTGGCTCAATTGTCGATGCTTGTTGATAACCCTAGTTTATTCCAGGATGGGGTGGATGAGCATGTTGATCGTTCTACCGGAGGGATATATCGGCTGTTAGAATTATTTTGTCTCCAATCTTGCCATCTTGGAATTGTTGATGCTCCCGATCATGTTCTTATTTCTTCCTACAACTTATATTTTTAAGTGTGAGGGTTTTATTCTTTCTCTTTTTGTTGTGACCGTGACATGGAATCTTATCCCTCATAAATCCTCGATTCGAGTTGTCATTAGCAACATATATGTTATTTTTAAAATAGATATTGTGCTAATTTGTAATATTTCGAATGTAGTTTCTTATCATGAAACTACATGCATCATCTTATTCATCATCTTCTTCTTCAACTTCATCTTCAAGATGCTGGAATCTTAGAGTTATATTTCTACCAAGGAGTCGTGAACCCCACCTCTTGCATCATCTTAAACTCAGTAGTTTTCTTATCTCGTATTTCTCTTGCCAACTGCTGGAAATATGCTAGTTGGACAACAAAAACGGTGGCATATGGATCTTGCTCACTAGTTTGTTCGTCGGTAGCTACAATGTTGATGGATGGGTATTATCTTGTTATAAATTTTCTACGGTCTCTGTTTAGCCTTTTTTTTCCTTGGTTTGTGAATAAAAAAAATTTCTTTAGTTGATTCCCACATATGGCTCTAATTCGCTAAGTATAAATTTATTTGAATAGATTTGAATGAAATCTAAAACCTAAAAAGGTTTGAAAATATACAAAAAATAATTAAGAGGTCAATCACTTATTTATTGAATTAAACTCTATTTATAGAGATATACGATATCTCATGTAGTTTAAAGAGATCACATCTTACTTATAACAAACTAGATCTTATTCTAAATTAAACAAATATTTTTTACTAATCCTATCTATAACTGTTAATAATATTTTAAAATAACAATATGTTAAAATTATTAGTATTTTTGAGCGATAATATCTTCTACTTTTTCTGGTCTCTATATATATTCGACTGAATCTGCTTTAAATCTTAATTAGATTATTGAAGATATTTTGAACTTTTGATGGATCATTTTTTATGGATCAGATCTCATAGACCCGAAAATTTGTATCCTTGTTATTAATTTTAATTTTAATATTAGATATATAACTTATGTATTATAATGTTAATTTGACCTCTAATTTTTTATTATACATGAAATTGTATTTAAACGGTTAGATAATAAATTGTTTTTTAGATTAGAAGCCTTTTTTTTTATAAATTCTTGGATCAATGTCATATAAAAAAAATCGTGATATGTTATTACATTTTTGCTAGGCTTAAAAAATACTATTATTGCTTTATAAATCATTAGCCAAATTTGTAAACAAATATTGTCATCATTTTTGCATTAAATTAGTTAGTTTTTAATTTTTAATAAAATAAATCATGGTATTGTTTTCGGTTTGCTAAATATATTCACATTATTAATAGAATTACCGTCTATAGCACATAGTAAAAAAACATGCGAAGACGAATCCTCCAACACTTTCGAATCAAATCATCCAACACTTTTAAATTCAAGTTGTGTGCTTGACTAAGAGCATATATAGTTGACATGTTTCAAAAATATGTATATTTGTTTTATGAAAACGATATCCAATGAACATGTTAGTGCTAATATTAACTTAAATGAATATAAGAATGTTTCAGGTTTTGCTAAAAGTATACAATTGGCTAGGGTTTTGTTATTTAGAAAACATAAGAATTACATAGAGCATATGCTCATATTTATAGATAAGGTAAAGAGCTAATGGGATTGGGGTTTATATCTTTAACACCCTCTCTCAAACTCAAAATACAACAGTAATAACCATTGAGAGTTTGTAACAAAGAAAACGAAACTTTATTGTTGACTGAGCCATCGTGAAAATATCAGCAACCTACAAAGTTGATGGAATATATGGAAGCGAGATAGTGTCAATTTGAAGATGATGTCGAGTGAAGTATAATCTATTTCAATATGTTTCATCCTCTCATAAAAACAAAATGTGTTGTTATTTGCATAGCGTTTTTGTTATCATAGTGTAAGGAAGTGGGTTTAGTGACGTTAACCCTCATATTTGGAAGAATTCATCATAATCAAACAATCTTACATGTGGTCACGACCATAACGCGGTCCTCAGCTTCAGTAGACAAACTAGAGACAACATCATGTTTCTTTCTTTTCAATGAGATTACTGAATCTCCAAGGAAAATATATAAACCAATAGCAGATTTTGGTAATGAGGATCATTATCTCAATCAGCATCGTTATAGGCACGTAGTTCAAGTGAAAAGGTCGAAGGAAAAAAAAATGCTATAGAATTAAGTGCCACAAAGATATTTTAATATTCGAAGAACAACTCCACAATGGATGGATGTAAGAGCAGTAGTAAACTGACTAACCACATGAACATTATAAGATATATCTGGCTGAGTAACTGTAAGATTGACCAAGCTCCTTACAAGAGTTCGATATAGAGTTGGGTATGATAAAAGAACACTATCAGTCGTAGAATACCGAGCATTGGTTTCAAGAAGGGTATCTATCATCCTATTATCAGAAAGTCGTGCTCGCTCGAATAAATCAGCTATATATCTTGTATGAGAGAGAATATAACCTTTTTTAGAGTAAGCCGCCTTAATACCTAAAAAATAGCATAATAGTCCGAAGTCTTTCATCAAAAAACATTGAGCCAAATCACTTTTAATGTCTCAATTCCATCAATATCATCATATGTAATGATCATATCATCTACATATAGGGATAAAATAATTCGTCTTGCATTCGTACATCTAATAAATAAGGTTGAATCATGATTACTAGCAAGGAAACCAAGTGAAATAATAATCGCATAGATTTTTTCAAACCAAACAGGAGAAGTTTTTTTAAGACAATATAAAGCTTTCCTAAGTTGACAAACTTCACCTAGTTGGTAAGCAACACCTGGAGGAGAATTCACGTAAAACTCCTCATGAAGATCATTCCAAACCATATTTTGACATCTAGTTGGAAAATGTTTCACCAGCGAACATATGCAACTGCAATAAGAGTAAGAATTGTCGTCATTTTTACCACTGGGGAAAATTTCTCATCATAATCTATACCACACTTCTGTAAATAACCTTATGTCACAAGACGAGCCTTATATCTTTCAACGGACCCATCAGACTTTGTTTAATTTTAAAAACCCATTGAGAGCCGATTATATGCTCACCGAATGGAGGTTTAACTATATCTCATGTATGAGTCTGGTAAAGAGCAATAAGCTTTTTTACTATTGCATTTTGCTAATAAATATCACAAACAACTTCTTTAATCGACTCGGGTTCATATAAATCATGTATATTTGGTATGACAGAGGCGGACGGAGCTTCGTAAGAAGAATACGAAAAATCCGGTAGTTTGGTAGACTTACTTGTAAGAGTAGATTTTCTGAAGGGTGGATTTGTTGGTTCACTAGAAGAAGGAGCTCACCCATGCATTGATGGAGCAGAAGTAGTATCAACTACCGTAAATATCTCATAAGCTGGCACATCAATGTCAATGGGTATATCGCTATTATTTTCAAAGGGATCAATAGTCCGAAGTTTGGTACTTGTTATACCATGTGATTCCACCGGAATCAAATAAAACGGTATATGCTCAAGAAATATAAAAGTCGAGAGACATAAAGTTCTAATTAGTTGGATCAAAACAAGGATAACTTTTATGTCTAACACCATAACCCAAGAAAATACATATTATGGTTTTAGGAACCAATTAATTGCGTTTTACATGAGGACGAATGACAAAACATGTACATCCAAACACTCATAAGGAAGAATAATATGGGGTTGTCCATATAACTTTTGAAAGGGAGTCACCCCTAAATTATGTGCAGTGGAATTCGACTAATCACATATAAAACAGTATAAATTGCTTCTCCCCAAAGAATAGTAGGAACATCAGCAGATAAAAGCAAAGAAGGAACAATCTCAACAAGGTGATAATATTTTCTTTCTGCAACACCATTATGTTGAGGGGTGTCAATACAAGAAGACTAATTATGGTACCATCAGATGCAAGTACCTGAGTAAAATCATTGGATGTATATTCACCCTCTAAGTCACATTTATAGCATTTTATTACAGCAAAATGTTGAGTCTTAACAAGTGCCCGAAATTCTCTATAAATTCCAAGAAAATTCAACCTTTGTTTCATAAGGTAAACCCAAGTATATCGAGTATAATAATTAATAAAAGATACATAATAAAAACAAACCACCCTTTGTGGAGAAAAGAGATGGACCGCAGACATCAGAGTGAATAATATCAAAAAGATCAATAGAAGAAACACTTAGATTAAATGGTATAACCAAAACATTTCCACTTTAGAACACTACATTCAGAAATATAGTGTGTAAGTGACCTAAAAAACCTATAAAGACTAAAAAATTTAGACGTGACACAGAGACATGTCCCAAACAAGAAGGCCATCGATAAAAACTAGAGGTCGACGGACTCAAATAAAAAGAAGAAAAATTGGCACTAGAAGTTGCAGTATTAACAAATTTAACTTCATCCAAACCATAGAGCTCTCTCAAACTACAGTTTATCCCAATCACTTTTTGAGTACATTAATCTTGTATAACACAGCCGGAATCAGAAAAGAAGACTCAATGACCAGATTTACATAACTGACTAATAAAAACAAGATTCAAGGCAAGTTTGGGAACATAATAAACATTATGAAGTGATATATGAGGAGTAGAAATAGACCGAACACCCTATAGTGCCATTGATGTATCACTAGCAGATAAGACTAATATTGGTGAAACAAGAGATAAAGAAGAAAAGTATGACATTTAGGAGGATATATGACGAGATACGCCAAAATCTAAAATTCACAAAGAAGAATGAATAACTAAAATGGAAGGCGTACACAAACCTGTGTGAGACATTGATGTAGACATGACAGCAGGATTGGAAATAAGAAACTGTTTAAACGATTCCAAAATCTAGGGTCAATTATAGAAAGTGGTGTGGTGATATCAGTATCTCTAAATGATGCATCAGTTGCAGTAAACTGTGGGGGAATAAAATGGAGGACGAAATTGTTGAATAGGACGTGTATGTTGCTGAACAGAATGTTGTGGAGGGGGTCCCTATTGAGATGGTTGTTGCTGAGATGATTGTTGTTGTTTTCCTCTCAGTAGTGGGCATTATGATTTCCAGTGACTCTTACTTTTATAAAAGATGCACTCATCAAATGCAACTTTTGCTCCACTAGGTGTAAATCTAGACGGGTTTGAAAGCAGAATATCATTGGTTAAGAACAACAAACACACTAGGAACATTCGTTTTAGATCTCTTTTCAACATGATTTTTTAGTCGTGTTTCTTCCATAATGAGTTCATAAACAACTGAATCGACCGTGGAAATAGGGGATTGGTGAAGAATAGTTCATCATAATCCTTCAAAATTGGAATGAAGGGCCATAAAAATGTTGTACCAATCTCTACTCTTCTCTTCAAGCAATATAAGGCTTGCATGCTCTTAGTTCTGCAGACCATGTAAGAGCTAATTGATCCATATATAAGACGTAGCAGTAAAAAAATACGAAATAAGCAATTTATTTTGTTGTAAAGAGCGGATGTCAAATTCTAATTTGTATTGCCTATCGAAATTAGATTGTGTATACAGTCTTTCTAAATTATCACTAACCTTTTTGGAAGTGTTGTATCTGACCAAGTGAGTACCAATTGGCTGGGTTACAGAATTCTTGATCCAAGTGATGATCTTCGCATTATCAGTTTTCCATGTGTCAAACAATGAAGCATAGTTCTCACTACTGTGTGTATTAAAAGGTTGTAGCTTTGTACTTGAAACATATCCTTACATGTGTTTGCCACAAAAAAAATTCTCTTAAGTATAGCTCCAGTATGAGTAGTTTTTCTCATTCAGTTGAGTAGCAATTAACTCAATAGAGTCATTATTCCTTGTCATTCTCTCCAAAAAAACATAATCTCAATCGAAAAACAAGAGAAGAGATTTGAAGCCAAACAAAAGCAGATCCAAACAGCGAATCAAAATTGATTACCTTGCCGAAAGCATATCCAAACATTGAATCGGAATACCAATACGAAATCGAATACCAATATCGAATCAGAATCGAATACTGAAAAGCATATCCAAGCAGCGAATCAAAATCAAATACCAATACCAATAAGCAATCCAAACAACGAATCAAAAGCAAATACCTAGCAGAAAGCAGATCCAAACAACGAATCGAAATACCAAGACGAAATCGAATACCAACATCAATACGAAAACGAATACCAATACCAATACGAAATTGAATACCAATACCAATACGAAATCGAATACCAATATGCAATCAAAAGAATCAAAATCGAATATCTACTAGAAAGCATATCCAAACAACGAATCGAAATACCAAAACGAAATCGAATACCAATACCAATACAAAATCGAATACCAATATGCACTCCAAAGAACGAATCAAAATCGAATATCTACTCGAAAGCATATCCAAACAACGAATCGAAATACCAAAACAAAATCGAATACCAATATCTATATGAAATCGAATATCAACATGCAATCCAAAGAACGAATCAAAATAAACTACCTAGCACAAAGCAGATCCAAACAACAAATCAATACATAGCAGAAAACAGATCCAAACAACGATTCAAAAATCGAAACAGGAGAGGTCGCTACGCTTCCCCGATCAGATTACTCCAGAATCTTATATCATGTTAACTAAAGAATGAACAATGAGAAAAATATAAAAGTGACTAGGTTTTTGTTATTTAGAAAACATAAAAATTGCATAGAACAAACGCTCATATTTATAGATAAAATAAAGAATTAAAGTGCTTGATATACCTTTACCAGTATAATGAACATAAAATACACGTGTAATAAAAGTGTTAGTACTAATATTAACTAACACTAACATAAAAATGTTACAGATTTTGCTAATTTTCCAAAATCTGTTGTGATTTGTAGCAGTTTGTTTCTTCGTAAGAGTGCTATAAATTTATGCCCTATCAAACTCTCACCTTGCTATCTGAGCCTGCAGAAATGTATCATTGCAATGTCAGACCTGCCCTAATTTAAATCACACTTTAAATAAGATTTTTGATGATTCGAAACCTACAACGATCCAGATACAACATTGGCAAGCAGACTCACAACTACTCTTACCAGCATACAAACCAAAGCTAATTTCCAAGAGCTCTAATATGTGTCATCTCATACTGCAATAGATTCAAAAATGCATTCAAGCATCTAGATTCAAACATACATTCTTCTGCATTACACATCCGTTTTCTTAGTCACAAAATCGACTCTTTATTCGAAAATCAGCCCGTTAGGAAACCCTAGAACGAGTGTTTTACCAGAGCTTGAGCAATTGGTCAGAGACGGGAACAAGGTTCGTTTTTCTGAGCTTCAACGGATTGTTCACGATCTTCGTCGAAGAAAACAGTTCAGTCAGTCCCTTGAGGTTGGATCTCTCTCTCTGTTCTTGTTCTGGTTCTGGTTTTTTTTACTAATTATTTGTCTGAATCTTGTTTCGTGGCTGAGAAAAAATTGGGGACTAGAAAAATTAAAGCTGTCTTACAAGCATGTAGTAGCTATAAAGTTTGGATATAGTCGTTACTATCTTTTTGTCATTGGAGCTTACAAATTTTATCTAGTTGTGACAATGTTGTTTTGTTACTCAACTGTAGTGTAACGAGCTATGATCTTTTCGCATTAGGTTGACACCAGGTTGATGCTAGGTTATATGAATCAAAACCCGATTCTGCTTGGACAACTACTATGTATAACACAAGGCTTTATCTAATTCTAACCCGTAACTGGATTTTTTCCATTTTGTCAAGGGAGCAGGTTTCCTAATGGATGAACACAAAAGGAATATGTGCTTTCTCGCCAAGTGAATTTTCCGTTCAACTCGATCTAATCGATAAAGTTCACGGTTTTATCTCCGCAGAAACATACATCAACAACTTAAACGATGTTAAAAAACAAAGAGAGAAGTAGCCACATAAGGCGGCTAGGGACTTGTGTTTTATTAGAAAAAATATTCTCTTTTGTATTGAACAGTTTTTTTTAATAATGCAAACCCAAGTAAGGCTCTCAATATATAGAGAACTTAGAGGCCTATACAAGAAAACTTAATACACTGAATATTCTAACACTCGCCCTCAAATTGTGTAGTGAGATCACCAATACCCAACTTGGATAAAACTGATTCGAATGTTCTTGCAGCAACCGCTTTTGTCAGGATGTCTGCCAGTTGGTCTTCGGATCTAACAAACGGAAGTTCGACTGTTCCATCTTCAATCTTTTCTTTTATGAAGTGTCTATCGATTTCAACGTGTTTTGTTCTATCGTGCTGTACCGGGTTCTCTGAAATCTTAATCGTGGCTTTATTATTGCACATTAACTGAGTTGGACCCTTCAAGGGGGATCCGATTTCTTTCATTATCTTCTTTAACCAAAGTATCTCGGTAATCCCCTTAACGATTCCTCTAAATTCTGATTCAACACTTGACAGTGAAACTACTTTCTGTTTCTTACTCCTCCAAGTCACCAAGTTACCTCCAAGAATAGTAAAGTAGCCAGCAGTTGATCTCTTATCGTTATGATTCCCTCCCCAATCAGCATCTGTGAATACTTCAACATCAAGGTGTCTACTTTTCTTAAAAATTATGTCTCTTCCTGGTGTGCCTTTGAGATATCGAATAATCCTCATTACTGCCTCCATATGGTGTTCCTGAGAATGATACATGAACTGGCTAACTACTCCCACCGCGTATGCAATGTCGGGTCGAATGTGAGCCAGGTAAATCAATTTTTCCACCAACCTTTGGTACCTTTCTTTACTCGCTGGTCTGGCCCCTTCAATTATCTTTAGTTTGTGATTCACAACCATAGGAGTGTCATTTGGTTTGCAATCCACCATGCCAACTTCAGCTAATAAATCCAATATATATTTCCGTTGGGAGATATAAATCCCTCCTCTTGACCTAAGAAGCTCGATTCCTAGGAAATACTTTAATCCCCCAAGGTCTTTCATTTCGAACTCCTTGAAGAGGTTTTTCCTAAGAGAGCTAATTTCTTTTTCGTCATTCCCCGTTATAATCATATCGTCGACATATATTATAAGACAAGTGACTAATTCTCCTCTCTTTTTGTAAAACAAGGTATGATCCTCATTACTCTGTTTGTAGCTATACTGCTTCATTGCCATTGTAAATCTCTCAAAATAAGCCCGAGGAGACTGTTTGAGCCCATATAATGCCTTTTTCAGTTTACATACCTCATTTTCTTGAAAACCATCTAAGAACCCTGGTGGGGGTTCCATATATACCTCTTTTTCCAAGTCTGCATGTAAGAAAACATTATTTACATCAAATTGATGAAGAGGCCAATCTTTATTCGCGGCTATTGAAAGTAAAACTATGATAGTGTCAATCTTTGCAACCAGAGAGAACGTTTCAGAGTAGTCTATACCATATGTTTGTGTATATCATTTGGCAACCAATCTTGCCTTGTGTCGCTCAATGGTGCCATCGGATTTATATTTTATATTAAACACCCATCTACACCCAACTGCTTTCTTCCCTTGTGGTAACACACAATTCTCCCATGTACCATTCTTTTTTAGAGCTTCCATTTCGGTATTCATGGCCTCATGTCATTCAGTCATCTCCTTAGCTTCTTGAGCTGTTTTAGGGATTTGTTCAGAGAGAATAGTAGCTGAAAACGCCTTTGCAATCTTCATCATTCCTATCCTGTCCGTTTTTACCAGATATGTAGAAGCACGAGGAATGTGTTCCGGTGAATACTGGTCAGGAGGAACCCCCTCTATTTTTTCTTGGGGGAAGAACCAGAGTTTGAGTTTCAACAAATGAACTTCCTGAAATGTCATGATCAGTAGCATTTTGTGAGTTATGATATTGTAAATTGTTTACCTCTTGATGGACATTTTCTTCGGCAGATTCGTTGGTAGTATCCATGACATTTGTTTCTTGTTGGACATTGTCTTCGGGAGAATCATTGGTGGTAAGAACTGCCTCGTCAGTATCCTTTATGTTGGAAGAGGCGTGTTCGATGGCGCCATCTACCGATTCTGTCGGTACATCCTCAAAGTAACTTTCATATAACAACCAGTCGAGTGATTCACTTACTTTCTTCCCCTGAGCACGAGATTGGTGATCAAAAAAATAATCAGATTCTAAGAAGTCACAGTCCATGGTGACATGAATTCGACGAGTAACCGGATTGTAACACCGATAGCCCATTTGATGGACACTATACCCAACGAATACACACTTTTCAGCACACAGATTAAGTTTGTTTCGACTAGTTTTAGGGATATGAACAAACACCGAACAACCGAAGACACGAGGTGGTAAGGTCATAACAGATGGAATTGTAACTTGGGTGGCAAGCACTTGTAATGGAGTTTTATTTCCTAGACATCGGGTTGGTAGACGATTTGCAAGACACGTGGCTGTAGCAAGAGCTTCTGGCCAAAGAGAATGAGGAACTTTAGATTCAATCATAATAGCACGAGTTTTTTCAAGTAAAGTATGATTTTTTTGTTCTGAAGTACCCTTTTGTTGAGGTGTATTTGGACAAGTGGTTTGATGGATAAGACCATTTGTTTTGAAAAAAATTATGCATTATTTGGTTGACAAACTCTGTTCCATTATCAGAACGGAGAATCTGTATTTTTTTCTCAAACTGAGTTAAAATCATTTTGTAAAAACAAACAAATATTTCTGGTACTTCCTATTTATGTTTCATGAAGTATATCCAAGTCATTCTTGAGAAATCATCCACAAATAAAACAAAGTATCTGATTTGATTGTTAGTGGAATTTGGAGCTGGACCCCAAACATCAGAATGGATTAGCGAAAAAACATAATCAACTCTAGTATTACTTTGATTAAATGAGACCCTACGATTTTTTGCAAGAATGCAGGTTTCACATTTCTCATGAATGGAATTATTCAAAAAAAGATTAGGAAACAACCTTTTAAGATAGCTAAAAGAAGGATGACCAAGTCGCGGGTGCCATAACCAAAGTTGCTTTTTCGGTTGTTCCGTGAGCGAGCATGGCATGTCCCTTATGAACTACCTCATCAACATAATAGAGACCTCCTTGTTCGGTACCACGCCCAATGATCTCTTTCGTACGAATGTCCTGTAATATGCAAAAAATGGATACATAAGAACCACACAGTTGAGTTGTTTTGTCACTTGACTAACGCATAATAACTTTAAGGATAGTGAAGGAATGTATAGGCAGTTTTTGATTTCCATTTTTTCCGAAAAAATAATTGAACCTCCCCCTTTGAGTTCACAAATTTCTCCACTAGCAGTCTCAATATGGGACTTCTTTGGAGATGACATGTCACCAAAGTCTTTAGGATCATAAGACATGGTATCCGTAGCCCCGCAATCAAAGATCCAATTCATTGATTTCTCAAACCCTTTACCTCCAAGTTTTTCATAGGAGTTCGTTGTCATTCCTCCAAAACCAGTGCCACTTCCTTGCTCATTTTTAGTCGGATCTTCACCGCCACTTGTAGACGAAGCCCGTTTGACATTAGATCTGAAACGCTGGTTATTTTTCTCCTTATGATTGTCCTCCCACCATTCTGGATAGCCAACCAGCTGGAAACATGTCTCTTTAGTGTCTTTCTTCATCCCACAATGAGTGCAATACAACTTGGACTTATCTTCTTTCTCTTTGGATCAGAATTTAAACCTCTGTGCAGAATCTTTAGCAGCCAAACCCATTCCGATTTCAACTGAGTCACTATCAGAAGAACTTGATTTTAGTATATTAAGCCTGGCCACTTCCCTTCGTATTGTAGCATATGATGTTTCCACGGAAGGAAGAGGATCCTTTTTTAGGATATCTCTCTTGACTACTTCCAGCTTTTCATTAATCATCATTAGCAATTGATAGAGTCTTTGTTCTTGAGTCTTCTTATTGTAGATCTGAATGTCTTCTGGGTCTTTCATAGGGTTCAGATCTCGCCTATCTATAGACATCCAGATGTTCTGCAGTTTGTTCCACAAGTCTTCTAGTGTATCGGACCCTTGCCTTAATGAATTAGCCCTCTTATGAAGGTCAAACACTTGTAACGAATCTGTACCAGCACCGTATGTGGTGGCTAACCGATCCCAGAGGGCTTTTGCAGTGGGATATTGCAAGACATTATTCACCAAGCTGGATTCAAGATTATGGATAATCCATGTGAAAACACATTGATCATCTTGTTCCCACCGTGTATATATGTTGTCAGTTTTGGATGGAGGTGTCGGCTCCCCTGTAATGTGAGAACCTCACCCCCTTTCCCCAATTGCTTTCTTCATCAGGTTTGCCCATAGGGCATAGTTGTCACCACCGAGTTTAATCCCTAGGGATAAATTCTCGAGATTAGTTGTTTGTTGTTGTGTTCCGAGACCATTTCTCAGAATGGCAGCAATCTGCATTGTTAATTCATCAGGGATTTGACTGAGCACGACTTCATTGCCAGCCATCTTTGTTGAGGATGTTCGGAATTCCCAGAATCACACGTGCTCTGATACCATGTTAAAAAACAAAGAGAGAAGTAGCCGCAGGAGGCGGCTAGGGTTTTGTGTTTTATTAGAAAAAATATTCCCTTTTGTATTGAACTGTTTTTTTTATAATGCAAACTCAAGTAAGGCTCTCAATATATATAGAGAACTTAGAGGCCTATACAAGAAAAATTAATACACTGAATATTCTAACAAAGCAAGATAGAACCGATAAGACATACGGTGAGCGTCTAACTTGTTGTGTCCGTTAGAAACAAACCAATTTATTGCTTGCTCGTTTTTAGAAAATGAAAAAACTGGGTTTGGCTTCACCAACTCTTACATACAATGATACAATGTGTATACACAAATATCAATCAACACGATAAAGTCCCTTATGTTCAAGCCGAAATGAAAACAAACAATGTTTCACCCAGATAACTTTAGCTAGCTATAGAATCTGTATCAATTTGTATGGTACACTATCGGATATTGAAGGAATGGAGAGAATATTAAAAGAAATGGAAATTCAACCTCATGTCGCTATGGACTGGAACACGTACGTGGTTTCCGCATATTTCTACATAAAAGTCGGTTTCAATAAAAAGGCAATGAGTGCCTTAAATATATCAGAAGAGAGACTCAGAGAATAACGATGGTACTGGATATAACCACTTTATATCTCTCTACGCGAGTTTAGGGAATAAATCTGAAGTTTTAAGATTATGGAGTTTAGAGAAAATCGCTTGTAAGAAATACATAAACTGTGATTACATGACTATGCTGCAGTCTTTAGTTCGACTCAATGCGTACGAAGAAGCCGAGGAAATACTGAAAAATGGGAATCTTCCATAATTTTCCTATTGTGTAGTCACGCCAAGTGAAGTTAGCCCTTCTATATGCCATCTTGCGTACTGAGCATAACTAAATGTAATTATGGAAATCTAGTGTTGAGTTCCAACTTGTGCATGTCCCCTGAAAACATTCTACAGGGTCCAAAACGGTATGGCATATCAACAACGGATAGAGAGCGCAACTCTACACGTAAATCAGCATCCTATTAACCAAGTTGAACTCCAACAACCCTAAATGGAGTAGAAAATTTGTCACAATTGTTAAAACAATTAAAAACAAAACAACTTCAGTTTGTCAGACTTTATTTAGTAACTAAAATGTAAAAAAAAAATTAAAAATAGACAATATAAAAGCATGATTAAAATGTAAAATTTATAACATTACGGATTAAAATATTATTACCAAAAAACTGAAGAGAAATATATTAATTATGAAAGTTTAAATATTAAAATATAATATAAAAAAACTAATAAAGTTAAATATTGTGAAAATATAATGATTAAAGTGTAGTATGAAAATGATACTACTAAATGCGATAAGTCATAATGTTTGGAAATTTAGAGATCAAAATAGAATAGTTGAAAGATTAAAGATAAAGATCGAACTTTTGTAAATTTAAAATTTAAACTTAATATTTAAGAAATTGAATGATAAAAATTAGAGTGGTTCTTAGATAGATTGAGTTTCAATTTTTTTGGATCGGCACCAGATCAGGTTTCAGTTGTTTTGGGCATAATGAGTAATAATTTCATGTTATCTCGTAAACAAATATTCATCTCCTATAATTGGTTTGAGGAGTCCACAAGAAACATTATACGATGAGTCATCTGATTACTCAAATTTAAGATTGTTGCACATTAGACAAGACAAGCTGCCACCAAAAACCATGAAAGTACTAATTTATTGAGTGTCCAGAATGGATCAAGGGTTACAAATTACAGTGCATCGAAGTAGGTTATAAGAAATAATTTATCAACAAGGATGTAATATTCAACGGGATTGAGTATTATGGTTTGGAAGTGAAATGCATGAAGCCCAACTTGAGAGAAATGACATACTTGAGATTGAGGTAGAGTTTTGTGTTCGAACCTGCTTGTGGCCTGAGGAGATGCAAGCCAACTAATACACCAAGACAAGAAGATTGTATTGATCATGAAGGTATATAGACTCAACATGATTTTCAAGTAGCAATGGACGTAATTCGACGTGTGTCATTAAAGCTCCTTAAAAGTTCGGGTACGGTGAACAAACAACTTTTATATTGGCTATGACATCTGAAGTTATTCACTATGAGCCTGAAAACTTCAGGTGTGCAATGCAAAGTGCGGATAAAGACAAGTAGCTTGTTGCTATGAAACAGGAAATGATTTTTCTTTACAAGAATACCACGTAGATCTGCTAGCCAAATCTGAAGGTTAAAGAATATTTGGTAGATAAAATTTAAAAAATCATGGGATTAAAAATACTAGGCACAACTCCAGACTAGTTTCTAGAGGGTTCACTCAATAATATAGTATGTATTACAATGAGATCCTCTCGCATGCAATTAAGCATAGTTCAATTAGTATCCTACTTGTAATGACTGCCAAGTTTGACATTAAGTAAGATCATATGGGCGTCAATGCAGTTTTCTTATATGGGATGATTAAGGAAATTATTTATATGAAGTATATTGAAGGATTTGTAAACAAGGAAATGAGTGATCAAGTATGTCTCTTGAATAAGGTCTTTCATAGTCTGAATCAATATCCTAGGCAGTGGTATAAATGTTTTTATGATTTCATGGTCAATAATGGTTTTAGAAGAATCAGTTATGACAGTTGTGTGTGTGGAGGAATCTGGTTTTGCTTATATATATATATATATATATATTATTTTATCTATATTATATGTTGACTTTTATGAAAGACAATGCATAAATTAAATCCTTGAAAAAAATATTAAAGAAAATGTTTGATATAAAAGACATTAGCTTAGCCAAGAATATTTTTCTAGTGAAGATAACTAAAGGTTATCTACAGATGATGTTTCACATGTTTGGTATGAAATAGAAAAAACCATTCAGTTGTCCCATTTCTCAATATTTTAAACTAACAACTTTAAAGGTTGTGTTAAAGATGTAAATATTCAGAAAATGGAAGAAATTATTTATTCTCGTGTCGTGGGAAGTATTATGTATGTCATGGTCTTTAGTAGCCTTGATTTGTCTTATGCTTTAATATTGGTGAGCAAATTCATGTCAAAGGCTATCCAGCGAACATTGATAAGTTGCTAAGTGGGTTCTAAGGTACATTAAAGTATCTACTAGTCTGAGACTCATGTATGGAGAGGTTAGTTTGGGATTTGAAGGTGTTGAGGATTTTATTAATTTTGATAATGCTAGTTTTCTGGACATCATAAATTCTTTAACTAATTATGTATTTATGTTGTCTGGTAGTGCTGTAAGTTAGAAAGCTAATCTTCAACCTGTAGTAGAATTATCCTCTATAGAAGATATATTGTTGTTACCAAAGTAGTAAAGGAGCCTATATAAATAATAGGAATGTTAAGGGATTTTGAGTTTTATCAAGAAGTTCTAATGGTGAACTGTGATAACCAAAATATAATAAATTTGTCAAATAATTAGGTGTTTCATAAGCAGACTAAGTACATTGATGCTAAACTTCATTTTATAAGAATTATTCCTGAAAATTGAGAGATTGTGTTAGAATTGGTTTGTGCGAGTGATAACCTAATAGATATATTTACTTGATTAGTAACAATGAGAAATTTTAAGTAATATTTGGACTTGGTTCATATCTGAACCATTTGATGCCCTTAGAGGAGGGCATGTGGAGCTGCAACAATTGTGTTCAATATTTTTTTAGTCGAAACCAAGGTGGATAATTGTGATAGTATGATTCTGACTTGGTAGTGTAAAGCATAGTTTATTAAACCTTTTTTAATTGAATGCATTAGTTGTATCTGATAAGGGTATAATTCGCCGGAATAAATAACAATGGGTTGATTACGAATAAAAGATACTTGGTGTGGTTATTAATGTATTTATTATTCTTTAGAGGCAAATTTGTAAACAATGTACTTAATAAGGGGCCAAATTGATAATAAAATCAGCCCACTAAGGATATTAATGCGTCCACCTTACTTTAGTATAAGAGGTGACTCACTTTCTTGGTAGGTGAGACATTGAATATTATTCTATTCTTTTTGCACCTTCTCTCTCTACAGTTTCTCTCTCTAGTCACATCAGACTCAAGATCCGAAATATTCCATAAGTCATTTATTAACTCATCATTGGCACCGTCTGTGGGAACCCGTGATACCAAAAAGGAATCTTTTTTCTTTGAAATACACGCTTTAAAAGATGAATGACGAGGTTGTGTGAGAGAGGGTCGGTAGAGAAGTAATCCGAGCCATTTCGGTATCCGAAGGCGAGGAAGCCCCAGGTCGGGGGCGCTACGACCAGGGTCGGGACAAACGGTCGACCCTAATCATGACCCGAAGACAGCTTCTGGAAGACATTGCCAGGCTGAACGCCGAAAGAAAGCGGGCACTAGACGAGAAAAAGGTCCGGGAAGGAAAAGGAAAAAAACCACTCTTGGAGGACCGTGAGGAGGGAAACCCCACTGTTAGACCTCGCATCGAAGCCCGACCTGTCAGGTATTATCGAGATCCTCATCCCGAGGAAGGGCAAAATGCCAGAGTGCAACGATACCCAAAGGACCATCACGGCGTGTCCGCTGACTACACCTCAGATGACTCATCGGGCAGGGACTACCGACGACGGGAAAGAGTCCAACGCACACATAAAAATCGTTCCCGACGCCTCCGAGGACCCAGGACAGACTCCCCGAAATACAAAAAGGGTAGCACTGAGAAACGAACTCCGGTGTCGTTTGAGAAGGAAGAAATGCCCGCAGTCAGTCGTGAAGAGCGAGCAGCACTGCCTCAAGTACCATGGCAACCATCGAACAACCAGCACCTAGGTTACCGAACCAGCAGCCAGTTTATCAATCCAGGGGACGAGGGACTCTACGGAGTTCAAACAGAAGGACTCGGGGGCGGAGCTTTCGGGTTCAGAGTTAATTGGAGAGCCTCGCCATTGTCCGACGACATATTAGCGGGGCAGCTCCCGAAGCAATTTGATATTTCCAAGCTAGAAAAGTACGATGGGAAGAAGGACCCGGATAATCACCTGGAGGCCTTCAAAAACTTCATGCTGAGTTTCGACAATGATGATAAACTCTTGTGTAGAGCATTCTTTATGACCTTCCGAGATCGGGCGTCCATGTGGTACAACCGTTTACCACAAGGCTGCATCAAAAACTTCGGGATGTTCTGGACAATGTTTAGGCAGCATTTCGTTGGAAGTAAGAGTTTCCGAGCCAACGGGGACACTATTATGAATTGTAGACAGAGGTTGGGGGAAAGCCTCAGGGAGTATACCCGACGATTTATTGACGACAAGACCGACCTAGACCACTGCGAAGATAATGTGGCTTTAACCGCGTTTCGTTTGGGCTTACTCCCGAGACCTATGAAGCAAGCAGTAACGAAGAAACAAGCATTCACTTTCTCCGCACTTCTGGCTCAAATAGAAAAGCAAATATTGATCGAAGAGACCGAAGCGTCCGAGCTGGCAGCGCAAATTCAGCAAAGTGCCCAAGCATCAGTAGTAATAAGGAAGGGCACTCAATTGAGCTACGCTCGGGCAGTCCAACCGGTCAGCACAATATATCTGAACCAGCCAGTATCCACCAAACCTTAGGCTCCAACAAGCCAGAAACCAAAGCAGACGAGTCAGACGACTTCGCGACCCATGTCAAACAAATGGATCCGGCCTGCTTACTTCGCAGACCTCACAGAGTGTGTATCGTCGATCTACGAAAAAACTAAAAAAAACGGGATGTACCGGAGGCCTTTCCCGATACCGACGCCTCAGGAACAAAGGAACAACCGCTATTGTCGCTATCACGAAGACGTGGGGTATGATACTAAGGACTACATTGCCCTGAAGAAAGAGATACAGATGCTCATAGAACATGGAAACCTCCTGGAATACGTTAAGAAAGCACAGCAGAGTACGACTTCGAAGGAAGTCGTGATAATTCCGAAGCCCGAAACCACAATGACCATTTCAGAGGTAACCGACCCTTTCGATGTTTCCGTAGAATACCTTGACCCCGAAGCAAACCGCAACATCATCGGGATCATCGAGGAGGAAGCAGAGGAAAACGTCGGTAATGTAAGAAGCCTTTGTGAATTTTTTGAATCCCTAACTATTTTTGGGGGAGATTCTATTGCAGGAACCACGCACTCTTCCAGGAAAAGGCACATTGTAAATTTAACCACTCAGTTAGAGGCTCGACCTTACTCCCAGTCCAAAAGTGTCCCATCTCCAATCGTGTACTTCGACGACGACGATATGAGAGACATAGCCGGCCCTCATGAGGATGCCATTGTGATCGGGGCAGCCATTGCGGGGGAGGAAGTCCGACGCATCTTGGTAGATACCGGAAGTTCGG
Source organism: Limnanthes douglasii subsp. nivea (assembly GCA_036936605.1). Lineage (NCBI taxonomy): Eukaryota > Viridiplantae > Streptophyta > Magnoliopsida > Brassicales > Limnanthaceae > Limnanthes > Limnanthes douglasii. Next base: position 224,169,511 of record JAUPFV010000004.1, on the reverse strand, counting down.
CCAACATAATCTTCGCATCCACTTTCTCCAAGTTTAGGACGCCGCCGGTCATCACACGGTCGGACCGTACCATAGTCGGATTTACGGGGTCAGCAGCTGACGTTATAGGAGAGTTTGAGGGCGTCGTCTAGTTGGGCCGCGGCCCGTTCAAGAAGGAGGTTACCATTTTATTCGTGGTAGTAGACGCACCAGCTTCCCACAACGCAATTTTCGGCCGATTGTGGATATCGTGAATGCATGCGATATCTTCTACGATCCACCGGTGTTTAAAATACGTGGTCGAAAACAACGTGGGTATAGTCCGAAGTAGCCAAAAAGCAGCACGGGAGTGTTACCGAGCAGCATTGGCACCTAAAAAAGACCAAGAGATGGTTCCCGCTTGGAAATAGCAATCAAAGGGGATCACCCCAGGGTCGTTACCTTTTCATGATCCTAGGAAAGCCCCTAGCTATCTGACTACCGACGAAGAATGTGAACGACACCTATTCGCCGAAGGGAAATTTCTGCAGATCGGGGTATGCTTGACACCAGTCTTCAGGGAACAGTTACTGTCTCTACTACGGGAAAACCTATATTTGTTCGCATGGTGCTCAAGGTATGTAACCGGGGTCCCAGAATCTTATGTCATTCACAGACTAACTATCAACAGAAACGTCAGACCGATCTCCCAAAAGCATCGGGCTTTTTCCCTGGAAAAGGCAGACATTATCCTACGTGCAGTCGAAAGAATGATCAGCGTCGGGCACATAAAGGAAGCAAGTTACCCGTTGTGGACCTCCAGTCCCGTTCTGGTTAAGAAGAAAAATGGGAAATGGAGGATGTGCGTGGATTTCACCGACCTCAATCGGGCGTGTCCGAAGGACCCTTTCCCAATGCCGAGGATTGACCAGCTGGTAGATTCGACTTCAGGGAATAGGTTACTTTCGTTCATGGATGCATACGCCGGCTATAATCAGATCAAATTACACGCTGCAGATCAGGAAAGCACCACGTTTATAACAGGCCGAGGACTGTATTGTTACAAAGTCATGCCGTTTGGGCTGAAAAATACCGGGGCAACATACCAGAGGCTAGTTAACAAAACGTTTGAGGGTCAAATTGGGAGGAATATGGAGGTGTACATCGACGACATGTTAGTCAAGAGCGGCACGGACGAAGCTCATCTTGCCGATCTGCGAGAAACTTTTGATAACCCACGGGGTATAAACCTCAAGCTCAACCCAGAAAAATGCTCCTTCGGGGTCCGGTCGGGAAAATTTCTAGGTTTCTTCGTTAGCGAAAAAGGGATTGAAGCCGATCCCGTCCAGCTCCGAGCTCTGGCCGACATGACTCCGCCCAAGAACATCAAGGAAGTCCAGATCCTAACTAGGCGTCTGGCTACTTTAAACCGTTTCATTTCTCGTTCATCTGATAAGTGCGCTTCCTTTTTTCAGGTCTTGAGACAAGCCAAAACTTTTGTGTGGACGTCCGAATGTGACGAAGCTTTCTTAGGGATTAAACGATATCTATCGTCCCCAAACCTCTTAACAAAGCCCGTAACAGGCGAGACCCTTTTTCTTTACATTGCGGTTACTGACTTTGCGGTTAGTGCGGCCTTAATCAGTGAATCGGGGCCAACCCCTACAACGGTTTACTTTGTAAGCAAGAGCTTGCTGGATGCGGAAACTAGGTATTTAAGGTTGGAGAAAATGGCTCTCGCCTTAGTAACAGCAGCACGGAAAATGCGCCCCAATTTTCAAGCCCATCCTATTGTAGTCCGAACCTCGTTCCCGCTCAAGTATGTCCTCCAATGGCCAGACATGTCCGGGAGGATGTCCAAATGGTCGGTCGAATTAGGCAATTTCGACATCAACTTTGAACCACGGACAGCCATTAAAGGGCAAATTCTGGCCGATTTTTTAGTCGAGTTCCACTCCGAACGTCCGGATCAGGATGCACCGTCTGAAGAGGCCGAACTAAATGAGTGGACCATCCGCACCCACGGGGGGGGGGGGGGGGGGGACAAATGTCAGTGGCTGCGGAGCGGGGATACAGATAATTACCCCAACATGCATTAGTATGCACCAGGCCATTCGATTTGGTTTCCATACTTCGAACAATGAGGCTGAATACGAGGCTGCTCTGGCGGGGCTACGGCTAGCGCAAGTATGTGGGGCGAAGTAGGTACGCCTCGTAAGTGATTCCCAACTTTTGATAAACCAAGCATCAGGAATTGCGGAAGCTCGGAAAGAGCATCTGGTACAATACCTAGCAGCACTCAGAGTGCTAGCTGCCTCGTTCGTCAAAATCACATACGAACACGTCCCGATAAGCGAAAACATGGGGGCAGATGCCTTGGCAACAACTTCCTGCTCAAGCAACTATCCCTGGGTAACCGAGTAAGAAAATCCATCTATCATCAAACGACAAGAGCTTGATAACCGACCTGAAATCGCCTGTCAGGTCTCCTCGGTAACAATCTCGGATTGGCGGCATGATATCATCGCCTTCTTAGCCGAAGGTAGACTACCTAGCGATGGCGCCTCGGCTCGGAAGGTTCGCAATAAGGCCCGAGGTTACATTCTATTAGCCGAAGTACTATACAAGAAATCATTCAGCCGCCCTCTTCTCAGATGCCTAGGGGTCCACGAGTCACAAATAATTGTATCCGAACTACATGACGGTGAGGGTGCGGCACATTGCGGTTGCAAGGCCTTAATTAGAAGGATTTTTCTCGTAGGGTTTTATTGGCCTACGATAACAGGAGATGGACGACTAATAGTGAAAACCTGCGACACATGTCAAAGATTCGCAAACGCGATAAACGTTCCCGCAGCTCCTCTAGAGTCCATATCCGAAGGACTTCCCTTTGACCTATGGGGAATCGACCGGGTCGGACTACTACCAATGGCATTGGGCGGGAGACAGACAATTGTCGTGGCAGTAGACTATTTTTCCAAGTGGGTCGAAGCTGAGCCGCTATCGGCCACCAAGACCAAAGACATCATCATATTTATCTGGTCTCACATATGTTGTCGGTTCGGGGTACCCCAGAGGCTAACCATGGTTAACGGACCATAGTTCAACAGCGGAGAAATGAAAGATTTTTGCACAACGCACAGGATCAAGCAATGTTTTTCCGCTCTGTTCCATCCTCAAGCAAACGGGCAGGTCGAGGTCACCAACCGAACCATTTTGGACGGACTCAGAAAGAACCTCGAAGGAAAGGCTGGTAAGTGGCCGGACTACCTACAGGAAGTGTTATGGGCCTACCGAACCACCCCCCGGACGGCAACCCAGGAATCACCTTATGCTCTGGTGTATGGTATGGATGCGGTTACCCCAGCAGAGCCCATTTTTCCATCTTTCAGAGTCGGTACCTATGAGGAAAACACAAACGACGACAGCAGACGACTAGCTCTCGATCTTATAGAAGAAAAGCGCAGTCGCGCTCAGTTGAACTCTTTGCACTATCAGACCCTGATGAGAAGTCGATACGCATTTAAGGTACGTCGTCGGGAATTTAAAATCGGTGATAAGGTTTTGAGGTGTGTTTTTCTGCACACCAAAGACAAAAGCCTCGGAAAGCTCGCCCCGAATTGGGAGGGACCATACGAAATCGTAGAAAAAATCAAGAGCGGGATATATCGCCTACAGAACAAGCTCGGGCAGCCTTTGAGACTACCATGGAACATCGAACATCTAAAGTTGTATTTAGAATAGTTATAAACATCTCTAATTCGTTAGACTTGGTCTGTAAGAACTTATTGGTCGGGGATGCACTCTTTCCTAACTCGGTGGCGCGAGAAGGTTTTAATGAGGCATCATGAACACCCGACCCCCTTGATTGAATTAATCGAAATTTGATTTTGCCTTCCAATTTTTGAAATGCTACAAACTTGATCAGCTGACGAGCTGGTCGGCGTTTGTCCCTGCAATCTTGGATTGCACTACAGAACCTATTTTGGTTTTTCAGTTTCCGAACTGATCCACATTTTATAATTCCCGATCCCATCAGGAATTTTCAATATTACATTGATCTACAGAACCTATTTTGGTTTTTCAGTTTCCGAAATGATCCACATTTTATAATTCCCGATCCCATCAGGAATTTTCGATATTACATTGATCTACAGAACCTACTTTGTTTTTTCAGTTTCCGAACTGATCCACATTTTATAATTCCCGATCCCATCAGGAATTTTCAATATTATATTGATCTACAGAATCTACTTTGGTTTTTCAGTTCCCGAACTGATCCACATTTTATGATTCCCGATCCCATCAGGAACTTTCAACATTATATTGATCTACATAACCTACTTAGGTTTTTCGGTTTCCGAACTGGTTCACAGAACCACTATGGATTGCCTAGTAAAAACATCTAAAATATTATGGGAAGAAATACCGACCACATATCAACATAAAAATAATCTGATTGTTCATAGGGAATATTGTTAGGGGACCCCGCGACCCCCAAAAGTCATACAACAAAAACAAAAAAAACAACAAAGTCAGATACTTAAAACAAAAAAGGTAGGGCATCTGGATCACTCGTCATCCTCCTCGGACTCTGTGTCGTCCGACTCATCTTCACAAACGACATCAGCAGGGCGGTCCTCCTCCGGCACATCCAGCCGCATCGTCCCGAGGTGAAGGTCCGGGAAGCGGTTATGAAACGATAGCACATACGCGGCCTTAGCGTCGGCTGCTTCTTTTTCCGCCCACTTCTTACACTTGTCCGCAAAGGCAGTTTTTGAGGCTTTCATCTTTTGGACCTTCTGAGTCAAGGTAGCAGCACGATCTTCCCCGGATTTCTTTGTCTCTTTCACGACACGGTTGGCTTCTGCAGCCCGCCCCTCCGCCAGTGCCTGAGCCGCCTTGGCCTTCTGCACCTCCTCCATTAGGCCAACGATCTTTGCCTCTGCGCCCCTAGCTTCTTGCTCAGCTCGATCGCCCTACGCTCTTTCATGGCCGCTGGTATACGCAGATTGTACAAGGATAAGGCCAGTCCGTCAGATCCTTGCAGCGGAAAGTATGCGGACTTCCAAGCATAGTTAGCACCGGGTACTTCGTACCACTCGACGAGGCCGCGGCCGGGTCTGACGTTTTGGATGGGTTAGCATCATCCGGAATCACCACTACGGGATCAACCGTCGAATCGCCCTTAGCACCGCCGTACTGATCAAATATCTTCGGCACGATGACACCGTCTGCACCAGCGACGACGAGCCCACTCTCTTTCTTGGAGTGCTTGGGCTTCTTCGACTTGACCCCCTACGCATCGGCTCGACCCTTTCTCTTCTGCACCGGAGCCTGGGCCTGATCAGTCGCACCACTTTCAGGGACGTTTCCCTCCTCTCGATCCACCGCACCTGCCTCTTCAGCCCCGATGTTATTTTCCCCGACCTCGTCGTCCGACTTCGGGCGCTTGCTAGGCGCCTTGTTGCGTTTTGGGAGATACAGTTGGGACCCGGGCGCGTCGGTCTTCGCGATCAGATCCTCCATGCTCGGGGGCTGTCGCAATTGCTCGATAGTGAGCACCTTTGACGAGCAACACCAGAGGTTGCTCATGATCAGATTGGTATCTTTGAAGGTACGGTGCATCGCCCGACCCCAATGCTGCCTAGCATAGTTTTTAACACTTGGAACGTGGCTTCACCGGCTTTCGAGTAGTCTTTCTTCAGCCCCTGCAGGAACCTCTTCGTCACTTCACAAGGGATCAGAAATTTAAAAAAAAATTACCATCGGGAACCCAGGTTTGGAGCAGCCGCTTCTGGTTCTCCTTGCTGTAAGGGAGGCTGTTTTCCCAGCAGCCGCTCAAAAATACGAAGCGATGTTTCCAGCCTTTGTCTCCCTCAAGAAAGTCGTTAACTATCTTCCATTTGTTCGCCAGGGAAGAGTAGAAGAACGGGGACTTAGGAGACTTGGACAGACAAGACATTGCTATTTATTCTTCCATGGGGATAACTCGACCCGAAAGACGCGAAGCCATGATGCACGACATCAAGGTATACCATGCGTTGGGCGTCAATTGGGAAGGGCAGATCTGAAGGGTACGGAAGGATAGCGCGATTTCGGAATCCAGGGGGAACCGAAGGCCCCAATTGAATAGCTCGGTAAAAACCACTATCTCCCGCGATTGGACATGCATAGGGGTCTCTCCGGGGACCGGAAACCGAACAATAACGCTCTCGGGAATCCCCCAGCGAATCAGCAGCTCTTTATGCTCGGCCGCTGGAAAGTAGAGGTACTTGCCTTCGAAAAGAGAAACAACGTCCTTTGAAGGAAGCCAGCGGAAGTAGGTAGTTTTAATTACAGCCTCTAGTTCCTCGAGAAAAGGATCCTCAGGAGGGTTAGCAGTGTTCCCAGCAACAGCAATGCTAACCTCTGTGGGAAGAATATCCACCTCCGACTCTTCAATATTCGAGTTCGGAGACTGATCAGAGCTTTGGGTAGCGGCAGCATTTAGATCCGACGACCGTACCCAAGAACTTGTGGGACCAGCACTGCTTCCAGTATGCGCCAGATTAGCCTCATCATGTTCCCGACGAGCGCGCCCGGGGTCTAACTCCTATGGCGTCAGTCGACGCTTATTAAGACCTAAAAAAGTTATTGCAGTATTAAGACCAGTCCGGTACCCTCGAATGGAGGGAGTAAACTGAACCATTTCGAGATAATTACCTCCTGAGGGAGACATAGGAGGATTGTTTTCACCCATAGTTAAGAACTTGGTCTTGTGTACGCGTCGGGGCAGTAATGGAGGCGAAGTGGCGTACGAGTTGACAGACGACGGGGTCGGATTCTCTGACCGAACTACCGGAGAACGAGGGGAACTGCTACTAGAAGAGATGACTACGGTTTCTGGAGATAGACCAATCTGAGGGGATAGAGAGCCGGGTGGTTCGGGCGAAAAGAAGTATTCAGCGGGGATCGGAGTAGCTAAAACATGGTCGTGGGGCTGCGGAACGGGAGTGAAAGGTTTGGAATTAGAACCCCAAATCAAGCCAGTGCGTCAGTACTCTTCGGCTCGGTCACCGATGCTCGCGCACTCTTTAAAACCGAACACAGGTTTCTTCTTTTTCTTGGTTGATGGCTGCTTCGGATGTCTGGGTTTCATAAAACGAGCATTCTCTCTCTAGAAAAGTTCTGATAACATTTTCTCTCTCTAGAATGCCTCTGAGAGAGATCGGGATTTGCGAAGTATTTATAGGCAATATTGCATGACCGGGGAATACCAACCGACAAAAAGCAGCGGGAAGGCGAAGAGTCTCCCTAAGAAACGGTGCTGGCAAGAATGCGTCGCGTCAACAGATGACACGTTTCAACCATCTTCTAACAAGGGCTTACCTAGGCTAGCTTCTTCGAACCAAAAGGTAAGATGGGCCTTCTCAGCCGGATTCGCCGGGAAAGCCGGCCCACCACACTAGGCCCAGGAATAAAACCCCAAGAAGGCACGGGACCCGATCCGATTAGAACTATGAACCCCGACAGGGGGCGAGGCGAATAGCATCCGAGCGTTGCCTTCGAAAAAAGTTGGCTATAGAGTGCAGCGGGAGGAAAAAAGCCTCCACAAATCAAACCGGGACGGAAAACTTTTTAAAATTCCCGACGCTCAGGAGAAGGGAAATCCGCCCGAAGAAGGATGTCCATCGACCCAGAGTGCGGGTGACCGCGGTCGCTATGTTTAGGCTCTGCTATGAGTCTCCGCTCCTGATGCTCCCGAAGACTGGGGGGCTACTGATAAGGGTATAATTCGCCGGAATAAATAACAAGGGGTTGATTACGAATAAAAGATACTTGGTGTGGTTATTAATGTATTTATTATTCTTTAGAGGCAAATTTGTAAACAATGTACTTAATAAGGGGCCAAATTGATAATAAAATCAGCCCACTAAGGATATTAATGGGTCCACCTTACTTTAGTATAAAAGGTGACCCACTTTCTTGGTAGGTGGGACATTGAATATTATTCTATTCTTTTTGCACCTTCTCTCTCTACACTTTCTCTCTCTAGTCACATCAGACTCAAGATCCGAAATATTCCATAAGTCATTTATTAACTCATCAGTATCATTGAGGAATCAGTTGATTCGGCTAAGGTATTGGTTTTACCAGTCAAGAACCCTTTGGTAAAGTCGAGCAATCACATCAACCAAAATACCATCAAATAAGGCATTGGTTGCTTTGACTAGAAACTTATTTGTCAAACCGAGCAATACTATATGCCAAAAATCCATCAGCCTGACATTAATTGCTTCAGTTAGGAAAATATTGGTAAAACCAAGAGAGGTCATAGACCTTGGAGTCTTTGGACGAGGCGAAGGTTGTATCACCGTGAAGGAAAAAATTAGGAAAACTTTGCACAAGCCAAGAGGATATCAGCATAGACTTATGTTTTTAGGTGTGACTACTGGTATAAATTTTAGTTATGATGGTTAGATCTATCTTTTGTTAGGATCATAATCAGTTACTTCTTCTTACAAGTTACATTTTTTTTTTCATTTAGAGTCTGTTGCATTATGTTTTGGAAAAAGATTGACATCATGCATTATAAATATACCTTTTTAGACTTTGAAGAAGATGACGAGACTTTAGTAAGTGTATAACATATATTTATATAAAATATATACTTCGTATATTTCTTCTTTGAAGAATATAGAGTTATATTGGAAGAGTATTGTATGACTATGGAATTTGAAGTGTTTTGTAAACACTATCTCTATGGATTCTTAATCTTGTACACTGTTGTAATTGTTGAACATTAAGAACTAAACTTGTTGTGGCTCAGGGTGAACTTAGACTCAAGTTTTTGAATCACTATAAATCTTATTTGTTCAACTTTCTCTTACTATGTTCTTTATTGTTAGTTTCGTCTATATCTTCAGTAGAATCACCGAATAATGTTAACGTAATTTTTGGAATGATCAAATCTAGTTTTAGATTGGTCAAACATGATTTAAAATTTTATAAATTTATTAACAAAAATCTTACTCATTACGAAATTAGACTCACCTGTGATTTTCAAGGCGTAAAGGGTGTTGTGGCTGAATAGGATAGCGGTACCCAGGTACTTACTGAGAAAGTGGATTATCTTGCACGCAACATGATAGAGGTGCAATCTAGTTTTAAGTGGAAAATACATGTAAGAAAACAAAAAGACTTATGATAAAATTCCGATGGGCAATTCGATTTGAGTGGATTTGAATTACTATTTCTTGACTTGATCCGATGGGCAATTCGTACCACACCACTATAATAAAATTTTGAACAGGACAAATGTATCAAATGTTGACTAAGCTAGTTATTGGTCACTTCAAACCAGATTACTAATGGGTCCTTAAACTTGACCCGACTTCATGATCCGACCCAATAACCCTATGGGTCAATAATTAAGTATAAATACCTCAACTACTTTCATTAATGAGGGTAATCATAATTTATTACTAGTAGAAACTTAAGTATCTCTCTACTCACCACTTTAAACATTAGATTCCATAAAACATCCAAAACACTTTACGAGATTACCCTCAGATAGAAATAAACCACACCAAATTGGCGATCACAGTGGGAGCACGGCGGTGCTTGAATTTCACATTCAAAACCAGCAAGCAAAGCAGTTCGGATGGATCCGAATGAGAATAATTTTCCACCCCAGAGGTCGAGGGTACAAGAGAAAACAAGGAATATGCCATTGAGGAGCGAGACCAACTGAGGGCTGAAATAGAGGCGTTGAGAGAAATAAAACAAGCAGAAAAAAAATTAAGGAGAAATTCAGAGCGTCAGTACTTCACCACAATGATAATCTTGGAGAAAAAGAGCAATCTTTGAAGACTTATCTTAGCTCAAAAAAGACACACCGATCTAATTCTGTTGAGAATTCTGCATCTGAGTCCTCCAGCAGCTCGTCAAATGAGGCAAAACATGAAGAATCACTATCTTCAAGTGGTGATGAAGGAAGATATAAAAAGAAAATAAGGTTAACTAAAAATATTCAAGAAAGAGGGATAGACATGGTAGGCTCAAGAGGCACTAGGGTAAGGGGTCAGCTCATAAGCATATTGATCAGTTGTTGATTGATCCCTTTGCCTTTCAGTTCGAACCGGGTATTTTTCCAACCCTTAATGAAGATACCGTTTTCATTCGCAACAAGAATTGAAGGCAATTGCCTTTATCCGTCAAAATACTCTTCGGACATCTTCCTAAAAGGTTTGATAGCTCCAAGATGGAGAAATACGATGGGAGTCAAGATCCAGACAACCATCTGGAACAATTCAGGAACTTTATGATGAATTTTGACGATGATGACAAGCTATTGTGTAGAGCCTTCTCCTAAACTTTCACAAGGATTGCCCTTAAAATGGTACAATAGTCTCCCTCAGGGGTGTATAAGAAATTTTGATACGTTTTGGGTTGCCTTCCGGAGGTAATTTGTTGAAAGTAAAGAACTTAAGGGTAATGGGGACACCATTATCCATTGTGCTCAGGAACCAAACGAGTCCCTGAAGGAATACATTAATTGATTTGTGAATACAAAGAATGGGCTAGCAGATTACTTTGAGCAAGTTGCAATTGCTTCCCTTAGGCAAGTTTTAAATCCTGGGAATCTATCCGATTTAGTAACTCGGAAGAAGGCTATGACCTGGGGTTGTTTGTTGAATCAAGTGAGAAAATAAATCAATATAGAAGAGACTAAGAAAACAAGAGTACACCGTCAAATGAGATCTACCACTAAAACATCAACTCCTCCAGCTACTAACCAATCCGGTTATAGGGCAAAGGAGACCGGATAAGGGTCTAACCGGTCAAGGAAAAATCAATTCAACCAAACTCAGAGCCAACAAACCAGAAGTAAGAAGAGGCCCTGGGTTCAGTATGAGTGGTTCGCTGAGTTGGGGGAGAGTATGGCTATAATTTATGACAAGACTAAGATTGAGGTGCATTTTAGAAAACCGGCAACATTGTAGTCCTCCAGATTAAATCGGAGCACTCGTTTTTATCAATATCATAATGACATAGGCCATGATACTCAGGATTACATAGCATTAAAGTAGGAGGCCCAGAACCTCATTGAAAGGGGCAAGTTGGGGTCCTACGTTAAAAAAAACGTGGGAGCAGACCGGATAATGTGCAAACCAATGCTCCTCGGACGGGTCCTTCGAACAATCCCGGGACATCTACACAAAAGGGTGGAATTGTGATTGTTGAAAGATTTGATGTAGACTTTGAGTATCTGGATCCAGATCCAAGTCGAAATCAGGTGGGGGTGATAACAGATAAAACCAAGACAGTTTCCGGATTGATCGGCTTCTTTGAACCATTAACTATTTTTGGAGGAGATATAGTGACTGCACCTTCCACTTCATCAATGAAGAGGCATGTTCACAATTTGGCCACCCAGTTGGATGGTGAGATGTCCACCTATCAGTATCAATCCCCATCCCCATTTATAGTTTTTGATGAGGATGACCTGAGGAACATTGCAGGGCCTCATGAAGATGCGGTGGTAATAGGATCTTCAATAGGGGGAAATGATATACGCCAAATTTTGATTGATACAGGCAATTCGGCAAACATCATGTTCTTAAGATCGTACAAGAAAATAAGAAACCCCTCGGTTATAAAACTTTCGAACAGAACCATTGTAGGCTTCACAGGAAGTTCTATAGATGTGATCGGTTAGTTCGAAGCGGAAGTATTGTTGGGCAAGGGGCCCTTTAAACAAAATGGTGAGAGTGTTGTTTGTTGTGGTGGATTTCTCAACATCATACAATGCGATTTTTAGGAGGTCTTGGCTCTCCATCATGCATGTTGTGGCCTCTACGGTCCACCAATGCTTGAAATATGTTGTCCAGGGATAAGTAGGTGTTGTCCGGAGCAGTCAAAAGATAGTCAGGGAATGCTATGCAACAACCCTTGCCCCTAGGGGTAGTCAGTATTAACAAAGATTAGCAGTTATTGGAGCCTTCTGCTGAGGAGAATGAGATTAATGATCCCGGGGAGGCTCCCAGTGTTATAATACCTATCGAAGAGGTTGAAACTCACTCCCCCACAGAGGGCAAGAATGTTAGGATTGGTTCTAAGCTAGCACCGGAATTGACGCACCGGTTGTTATCCTTTTTAATGAATAATCAACATGTTTTTTATGGTACGACAGTGATGTTACTGGAGTACCATCAGATATTATTTCACACAAGTTGTCAATCTGGAGTGATATTGCACCAGTCGTACAAAAATGAGGTATTTTTCTAAAGAAAAAACAAATATGATTGTCCAAGAACTGGATCGGTCAACCAAGATGGGTCACATTAAAGAATCGCAGTACCCTTTGTGGACCGCCAACCCTGTGTTAGTCAAGAAAAAGAATGGCAAGTGGCGTATGTGCATTGATTTCACTGACCTTAATAGGGCAAGACCTAAGGATCTTTATACCGTTCCTCAGATAGATCAGTTAGTGAATTCTACATCTGGAAACAAACTGTTTTCCTTTATGGATGCTTTCTCAAGGTACCACCAGATACAAGTATATCTGAATGATCAAGATCACACTACTCTCATTACAGACAGAGGTTTTCATTGTTATAAGGTGATGTTGTTTAGATTGAAAAATACTGGGGCCACTTATCATAGGCTGGTGAATAAAGCTTTTGCTAATCAAATTGGTAGGAACATGGAGGTCTACAAAGATGATATGATGGTTAAAAGCTTGGAGAAAGATTCACACATATCTGACCTTCAAGAGACATTCTCCAATTTAGAAGCTGTGAATTTAAAATTGAACCCTGAGAAGTGTGTATTCTGGGTCCGATCTGGAAAATTCTTGGGCTACATAATAAGTGAAAAGGGAATCCAGCCTGATCCGGATCAACTTAATGCCTTACTAGCAATGGACCCTCCTCAGAATGTTAAAGAAGTTCAAAGGCTGACAGGACGATTAGCTGTGTTGAACAGATTTATCTCAACATCATGAGACGAATGCGCTCCATTCTTCCAAGTGTTGAGAAATGATAAAGACTTCAATTGGTCTCCATAGTGTGACTAGGTTTTTGTTAAAATAAAGAATCATTTATCCTCACCCAAAACTCTTTTCAAACCTGTTCGGGAGAAGAAGCTCTATGTGTATCTAGCTGTATCAGAATATGCAATAACTGATGTGCTAGTGAATGAGGTGGACAATTACCCTCGTCCAATGTATTATATGAGTAAGAGTCTGTTGGAGACTGAAAGAAGATACTTGAGATTGGAAAAATTGATGTTAGCCTTAGTAATTGCAGCCAGAAAAATGAGACCCTAATTCCAAGCTTATTCCATTGTTGTTCAAACCTCTTTCCCTTTAAAAAGTGTTCTTCAAAAAACTGATGTATCAAGAAGAATGACCAAGTGTTGAGTAGAGCTGGGTGATTACGATATTGACTTTTCCCTTGAACAACGATTAAAGCCCAATCAGTGGCTGATTTCTTAGTAGAATTTCATGCTGATAGATCTTCCGGACATGAATCAAGAAATTGTTCTAAGAAGAAATGGGTAGTTCGAACTAATGGTGGATCAAGTACCATGGGTTGTGGAGCTGGCATTTTCTTAACTTCTCTGTATGGTGAAAAGATGTATCAGGCCATATGTTTTGGGTTCAAAGCTTCCAAAAATGAGTCTGAATATGAAGGAGCCATAGTTGGTCTTAAGTTGGCTCTCCTATGTGGGGCTAACGGAGTCCGGTCAATGAGTGATTCTCGGTTTCTCATTCACCATGCTCAGGGGCAATCTGAAGCAAATAAAGAATAGTTGGTCAAGTACTTACTTATGTTGAAAATAATTGCCTCAAACTTTAAAAATATTTTCTATGAGCACATTCTTAGATCGGAAAACACTCTCGCTGACTCTTTAGCAACTATAGCCTATTCTAAATACTACCCATGGGTTCTTGTACAAGAATTTCCATCCATACAGACAGATCGGGAGAAAGAGGGTGAAGAAAATATGAACATATTTGTTATTCAACCTAAAGATTGGAGATAAGCTCTTTTGCAATACATCTTCGATGGAGTTTTACCTCCGGATAAAGTTGTGGCAAAAAAGATCAAGTACAAGGCTCGCGGTTTCTTAATACTAAGAGAGATTCTTTACAAAAATTCTTTCAGCAGGCGTCTCCTACGTTGTTTAGGTTTCGAAGAATCCCAAGTTTTATTATCTGAACTACATGATGGGGAAGGTTCTGCACGATGTGGTTATAGGGCCTTGACCCGAAGAGTCTTGTTAGCAGGATACTACTGGCAACCATAATGGCAGATGCTAAAAAAATAGTGAAAAATGTGATCTTTGTCAAAAATATGGGAATGAAATTCATGTGCCAGCAGTACCTATGGAGTCCATATCTGAACTAGTACCCTTTTCCATATGGGGTATGGATCTAGTTGGGCCTCTTCCTATGGCATCCGGTGGATTTAGAACAATCATAGTCGCTATTGACTATTTCTCTAAGTGGATAGACGCAGCTTCTTTAGCTGGAACCACTTCAAAGGCAGTTATTAAATTTATCTTATCTAACATATGTTGTCGGTTTGGGGTTCCCCAGAAGATTACTACAGATAATGGGCCACAGTTTGATAATAAAGACATGGAACCTCTAGAGGAATTCAACATTGTTTTTCTTCTCCTTTCCACCGTCAAATAAATGGCCGGGTTGAGGTTGCAAATAGAACTATCTTATCCGGATTAAAGAAGAATTTGGAAAGAGCTGTAATAAAGTGGCCAAGTTATTTACAAGAAGTATTGTGGGCCTATTGAACTACTTCTCGGGCTACCACACAAGAGTCTCATTTTGCTTTGGTATATGGGATGGATGCAATTACTCTCATATAAGCTACTTTACCATCACACAAAGTCCAAAACTATTCTGAACAAGCTAATGATGTAGCAATTAGGAATCAATTGGACTTGATTGGAGAGAAAAAGGTTAAAGCACATCTGAGAATAGCACACTATTAAGTCTTGATGAGGAGCATATTTGCTTACAAAGTTAAAAGTAGAGATTTTCAAACAGGGGACAAAGTTTTAAGAAAATTATTTTCACACACTAAAGAAAAGCAGTTCGGTAAGATGGCTCTGAACTAGGAAGGCCCATATGTGGTCTATGAAAAGGTTAAACCAGGAACAAATAGGCTCCAAGACAAAGAAGGGAGAGCTCTAAAGCACCCATGGAATGTTGAGCATTTCAGGCTATACTTAGAATAGAACTCTTTTGTAAATATTTACTTTTTAATTATCAATGTAAATATTATGGGGCATACTCTTTCGTACCCTGGTGGCGTGGGGAGATTTTAATGAGATTTCCGGGTTTTTCAATAATATATGATGCCTTCTTCAAAAGTCTGCTGCAATTTTATTTCAATTCGGATATTAATAGCTTATTCAACACCCCGGCTCTCAAGTTTTCTTGAGTTGATCGGATATGCTTAACACTTGATCACATTTTATTATACACATGTGGTCGGAGATGTTAGGTACTTTTGATCAACACATCTGAAATATTAGAGGCTATTTAAACATTGGCCATAAAAGATTTAAACAAAATTTAAACAAAAGGGAAAGTGATAATTAGAATCTGATCGAACTCAAACCGATCACTGGTACAAAAAATACCTTGGCCATCCAATGACTTTAGACTTTCAAAACAAAAAAGTACACAATAAAACCTTAGGGTTTGTTCCCTTCAGATTTTTTTCACCACCATCGTTTTGGGACTTTTGAGTTCAGCACTTGAACTCTCATCCACTACTTCATCATCATCAGATTCTATCCCACTGGAGTAGTTGTGCCTATTCCTATCAGCAATTATATGGAAAGGGAGATCTTCATAATCCACATATTTCCCCAAAAGACCAAGGATCCTCTTAGGAAAAGTCTCATGGAACAGTAGGACCATATCGGACTTGATAATATCATCCCTCTTCTCCAGAGAATCCATTATTCTATTAGCATACTTCTATATGCCTGCTACTATGGCTTGAGCTTGTTGGCGTTCCATGCCCTCTTTCTCTTTGGTCTTCTCCTGGAGATTTTTCTCCAACTTAGATTTGTCATCGCATAAAGTATGGATAGTGTTGTCCTTAGTTTTCAATTGCTCCTTTAAATCTGTGATATCTTTTGAAGAAGAAGTCTCTAGGTCGGAGTATTTGGTTTGAAGCTCTTTGCTAGCCGCTTCTAACTTGAGCAGTTTGGCAGCTAAATCTTCTTTCTCCTTCTTCAATAACTATATGCTTTGCTGAGCACTAAGAAGATCATTCGACAAGTTTTGATTGTCTGTGGTTAGGGAATTGATGGTACCAGTTTGATCCCTTACTTGTCTCTCCAGATTAAGCACTGGTCAGATATAGCCCAAGAGGGCATGGCTCAAAGTATCTTTCTCACTGAATATCACATAAGTCTGGCCATTATTAGTCACCACGTTGGAAGAGCTGGGAGGATGGTAAGGCCCTGTGAAGTCATCTTTTTCTAAGTCGTTGAAATAAATATTGATGTTTTGAAAGGCATCAAGATCTACCTCATCGTTACCATCACCAGCAACTTGTTCGGAATAGAGATTGGTTGGAATTTCCTCCTGCAAGGTAAGATCGGTAGGAGCTGGAGGGGGGACTTTAGGAGGATAAAGGATTATCTCTACTCCCAGAGTAACTTTCTTCTTTTTGGCAGCTTTCTCATCACTATTGGCCTTACGCTTCTTGTCCTTCTTCGGAGGCTTCGGTAGGTATTTTGACCCACCAGTTTCCTTCGTAGTCAATCTACTGCTTCTATTAAATAAGCATTAATACCTCTTTGGTTCTCCAAAC
Organism: Limnanthes douglasii subsp. nivea; assembly: GCA_036936605.1. NCBI lineage: Eukaryota > Viridiplantae > Streptophyta > Magnoliopsida > Brassicales > Limnanthaceae > Limnanthes > Limnanthes douglasii. The sequence goes on along the minus strand of JAUPFV010000004.1, from coordinate 224,152,709 downwards.
CGGTCCGTTCAGTAGTCGTTTGAGGTGGATCTGTTGTGGCCTTCTTCTTTTTCTTGTTTTGCATCTTACTTGGGGGCTTTGGCCCTGTAAGGCAGGTAAAGTTTGACATATTTGGCCCCTATCCTACTTAGAATGAAATCTGCAGAGGTGGGGTAGTTCAGACTTCCCAGGAAAGGTATCCTCTCCCTGTGATGTTCCACAAATGAGACCTCCCAAAGTTTCCCGATGTGAAACAATTGTGAAAAGCATTGTTCCACTTCTCCAAGGCCCAAACGTTCAACTTGGCACAAGTATCCTGACCTGCCTCCAAATAATCCGAAAAATCTTTTGGAAGCACTGAAAAAGAAGTATTAGTCAGTTCAGATTAAAAACTTAACACTTGAAAGGTAAAAGAAGAAGTAAGAGAAACTCAACAGTTCTCTTCCAGCGACTGGTCAATTGGCTTGGGTTTGAGTCAGCCTTGATCTTCTTTCCATTCTTCCAAGCCCCACTAATAAATAAGAACTACGTCATCTATGGTATATTTTGTTTGACCGGAAGCCTCAAAAGGGGCTTCTTCTATACTGTCCTTCATAGTTTCTTCTATTATTGTTTTAGGCTAATCGGATGGCTTTACAGATGGTTGTTCGGATGGCTTTGCAGTTGGCAGTTTGGATAGTTTGGTTTCTGCTAGGGGTTGTTGCCTGGGTGGTTTAGCCTTTGATACAGGTTTTATTGCCTCCGAACTTGAGGGCTTTGAATATGTGGCGGTGGATTTTGACTTGGATTGACGCGTGACTCGACGTGGAGTTAACTTATCTGGATATTTATCTGCGTCTAACCCCATTGCAATGAAAGACGAAGGATTTCTTACACTGGATACAGCTTTCTCCTTAGGTAAAGGATTTTGGGACTCTTGGACAGAAGACCCTGATGGAAGAGGTGAAAGGTTTGCTACAAATGGAAATTTCCTAACCTTGGAAGGTTTTGAATAAGATGAGCCTTGATCTGTATTCAATTGTGGTTGATTACTTCTTTCGCCAGGTGAAACAAGGAGACCAGCAGCAATGCGTTCGTCTCTTGCAACTTTTTGTGCTCTCTCTAACTCAGATAAATTCAACCAACCTCCTTTTAATAAGGCGTTTCTGGTTGTGAACATATATGATATAAGAACAAGTTTGAAGATGAAGTAAGATTTCTCTTACTATGAATGTTTGTGATTTTTGAAGACAATAAACAGTAAGAAGGTTTATATAACAGTGAAAAAGGACAGTTACTTAGGAAAAGGTAAATCGATTTTGAGCAATGACTAAAAGCTGGAAGGTGTGAAAGTTAAAGCCTATGTAACTTTCTAGCCTAGTAGGTATGAGAATCTAGGAGAAAACGGCTGAGATATCGAACCAAAGCCTGACACATGTCTCACAATTCAAGGAAAACTCTTAGAATTCTGAATTGAGAAATCAATTCCACCAAAATTCGAACAGGGTCACTTTTGAAGGAAAACTTTTACAGCTCGAACAAAACAACAGAACATAGAATATTGGTGTCGATTTTTTAGAGTTAGCTCTTTCAAAGATCCTTTGCAAGACCTAAAGGGGCTACTGATGAGTTCGGATATTTGAGTTGCTATGTCTTGACTTAATCCGATGGGTAATTCGGACCACACCACTATAATAAAATTATGAACAGGACAAATGTATTAAATGTTGACTAAGCTAGCTGTTGGTCACTTCAAACCAGATTGGTAATGGATCCTTAAACTTGACCTGACTTCATGATCCGACCCAATAAGCCCATAGGTCAGTAATTAAGTATAAATACCCCAACCACTTTCATTAATGAGGGTAATCAGAATTTATTACTAGTACACATCTTAATTATCTCTTTACTCACCACTCTAAACATTAAATTCCACAAAACATCCAAAACACTTTACGAGATTACCCTCAGACAGAAATAAACCACACCATGCCTAATATTGGAAAAATATCAAAACTATATAGATTTTAGATTAACTAAACCTGGGTTTTCGTGTTTTTGAATACTTTGATTTACTTGTTTTGTTACTTTGATGGGTCGTATAGACACCCATGTTTTGTTTCTTTTTTTACTTATGTAGGACTATCATGGTTAACCCCGCACGGTCTTGTTATGGGGAGTTTGGTGTAACTATAATTTTTATATTCGGATTGTCTTACAGGCATTCTTCATTTCTAAACTAAGTGGAAAAAAATTACTTGTCGTTTTGTACACATGGTGGTTTTATTAATTTCTGATTTACTAGTTTAGAAACCAAGTAGTGTTCGATAGAAAGGTTTGGAATTAAAGCACATACTCCCTCTGTTTCATAGTATGTGTCGTTTAAGGTTTTTTCATCAATATTAAGGAAAAAATAATAACTTTGAAAGAACAAAAAAGAATTGATTGATGGAGTTAATAACTTGTGGAGAATGTTATCTATTTAATTGGTTGAAAGTGGAATATAGGTAATCATCGTTGTATTGGAAAATAAGAACGACACATATTATGGAAAAAAATCTAGAAAGACACAAATTATGAAACAAAGAATATTATGTTTAAAGGACAACCATGCGAAATAAGTTACGAACCTTAATTCATGAAAATAAGGGCATCATCCACCATTCGTTTTCCATTTTTGTCATGTCAGCACTTCAATTACTATTTTTGTCATCACTTTGTAACTAACTACAACCATTTATTTTCCGTTCACCTTCTTTTAATATTATAATAAGATAATAATAATTATTTAATTTTCATCCATATTATTTTATTCTTAACTCATTAATAAATACATGTACATTAACAAATAATACAATAAAAATAATATATTGTTATAAAAATATTTTTTTACTTTATTAATAACTATACTAATTTACAGACAATAATGCAAATATTATTATACTTTACTAATTATTTTTTATTGCTATAAATTTATAATCGTATTTATAAATAAAGTTTTGTGTGGCTTGCATTATCCGTTACATGTCAAGTATTAATAAATACGTACTCGTAATACCATGATCATTTTTATATGATGTATATTAATATTATTAGTTATAATGGAAAAGATACATGTTATCTTTATCAAACACGTGTCGAAAAATGATTCGAAATTGTATATTGCGTCATTTAAGACGTGTTATTAAATGATTTATAACATATATTGCATTATTCATATCTTTAATATATATATATATATATATCTGAAAATACAACATAAATCTAAAAAATGATTTAAAGTAACGTTATGATAATTGCAAGCCATTGTCGAGAGTACTGATTCAAGGTATCCCTAACCAGCATACGATATGTTTCCATATGAAATTTGTAACTAACGGTTCTTAGTTTAGTTGAATGGTTTTATCGTATATCCATTTGGTGAAGTAGTCTAGTGTCACAATGATAAACCTTATATTACCTAATATGGGTTGTAGGGGTCTTACTTGATGGCAACCCCATTTATAGAGAGGGTTCACACTAAAGACATATGTGGATTTCATTATGAACTAATGTTGATTGCAAGACTAGCAGACAATTACATATCTTCAAACTATATCTCTTATATTATTGTACGTATCATGCCCATAATAGCTCATGTTTGGAATGATAAACCTATAGATTAAGGATGATAAATATTTTATACTCGAATACCCAATCCGAGAAAAAATGCATCAAGATTATATTATATATGATGGGTCATGAATATTAAAATATATTATATGTCGGGTTTTTGGTCGGATTACGAGTTTTACGAGTTTAACGATCCAGCGGATATCTACTGTTTCAATATTAATTAATATATAATATATAATATATTATTATTATTATTATTTAATACTTATTACTCATTACTCATGACAATATAATTATTATATTGTAATGTGTATATGTGACAAACGATTTTTTACTTCATTATCTGAAATCACGAATTGAATTAGTCCATGAAGTTAAAGGCATAAAAAGTCATCATTGTAGATATTAAACTGCTCCGATAGAGAGTCGGCCTCAAAAAATCTGAAAACTTGGATATCGTCTCATGGACCTTCTTGGGGGTCAGTTGCCTTGTTTTCTTGGATGGCAGTTTCTTCATTCGATGTCTGAGGAGATTATGAGTTGATAGCAACAACCTTCTCAGGAAAAGGTAGATTATGCTCAACTATTTTATTACCCGAGGGGTGACATTTTCTTATACCTCTTTGTTATTTTCTTCAACAACTGAGCGCTTACGTTTCTTCTTAGGATGATGCTCTTTCGATAGCCACTTGAAGTCATCTTCATCTGTGGGATCAACCTCATCGGTCTCAACCTTGACTTTTTCTTCTTCCGTTGCCTCTGAATTTGTTTCCATAATCATATCTTTTTTATGGAGTCGGTGGCTCGAATTTGTAGCTCTTGCAGGAAAGTAAAGAATAATATTTGTACTCTTCAACCGTTTAAGCACGTCGTTTTCTGTATGAGGCACTATAATCTCATCCAACACCGTAGCTTTCACCAAGTCATCCCTTCAAATATGGATTTTAGAAATATTAACTGGATTAACACAATGATGGAATTCATTGGACCATGATGTCTTGGCCCAACTACTAAGCCAAGAAAATATGCGACCTACTTCCTTTAGATGCTCCTCAAACGGACCGGACACCCCTTTCATCCCTCTCCTCCAATAAAAAAATTATAAAAATGAGTCAAATAAAAAAGTAAGAATAAGTTGAGTAAGGATATATCTCTGCTAGTCCATTTTAAGAAAAGTCGATGTGGTACTCAGTGGACTCCTCGAATCCAGTTTCCTATAGCCGAGAGATGAAGAAAAACTTATTCCATTTTTTTTGCTTTGAGGAGATCATCCATTATCTTGATTTTGTTCATCAATGTCAAGGATTATAAAGAAAACTAGGGATTCTTAGCAACGTCGGTAAATCCGACTAATTGCTTCAACGAGAGGCCAACGCCGAATATTATGGGCACTATTTTGCAAGCCATCACAGTGAACTGCATGTTTGGACCTGCTTCAGTGGGATATAGATTTACCACCAAAAGACTTTCTAGAGGGAACCGAAGACATTAGTTTAATATTTAAAGATAGACGATCACCTCATTATCCCGAACAGATAGAGGAGTCTTTTCGGTTTCAAGAAATTGGATTGTTATTTAAGGATCTCCCATCAGTCTTGAAGCTTTACTTCCTCAAAGGCTTGGTAGTACTGGTACTTCACTTTGTACCAAGCCATCAGATGCTTATTTGTAACCTACATTAACTCTGTCTTGGGAGATTGGTACCTCGGTTTGCGCGGAAGTTCTAATCTACAAAGATAGAGCGGCTGTTTGATTTTTGTTCTGGTTGGCTTCAACAACAGCCTGGTCTTGGTTTCTTTTGGCCTCATGGACAAGTTGTTCAGAATTCATTTTCCTAACTGGTTCGAGATATCGCTTCTCTGCAGGGTTTACACTAGGCGCTACATATTCTAGAACCACCGACCGAGAGGATGCTTGTGTAGTATTTTGCAGATTTTTCTTAGGAGTATTTTGAAGAGTATGGGTATCCGAGTTATTCTTAACTTTTACATACCTCTTCGGTAAAGGTTTAAGGTATTTTTTTCTCTTCGCATTTACGTCTTTCTACTTGTCCCCCATCGGAGTGAATGATGATTTAGGTACTAATTTCTTTAGAAATCCAAGGTCAGTATTGTCGTGTATCAGAAAAGTTTAACCGGGGGCTGAGTTGTAGTTAGGATGGAGGGATTATTGGTGGTTTCAGTTTATGCCACATTTTTTCTTCTTGACTGGAGGCGATGAACCGTAATACATGGTCTTAACAATCTGCATTCGTTTTGGCTTCTCGTCTAAACGAGCTATTTTGCTCTCTTTGGTTCTCTGATTTATGGAAAACCAATATAGGATGGTAAATTTTTCAAGCATGAACCGTGGAAGAAAATGCTTAGAGGAGTATTTCAAGAAGTTAAAAACAACTTATTTTCTCTCTCTACAATGTGCATTTCTCTCTCTCTCTCTAATTATGGAAGTGAACAACTCCAAATTTTGAAATGTCTGAGTATTTATAAGTAAAGGTTTAGGCTTCCAACGTCAATAGGGACTAGATAGATGAAAGGTTTTTCTTAGGTGAATAATGCCTAGGAAAGTTGAAGAGTTCTATAGTCGTTCCACCTATGATTTGAAATGCACACGTGTTGGGAAGTGCAAGAGTTTTTAGACAGACCTAATCACTCACAAATCACTCTGGAAGGCATGTACGTTTGTGTCACAGACTAATTAACATGGGGACTTGAAGCAAAGCCCGTGTCACATTGTCAGAAATCGATTAACACGTGGATTTGAAGTAAAGGCATAGGGAAGAGCAGGTCGAACATGTCCTATGCGTTTGTCAAATTCAATCACCACTCAAATAATTTCGTAAGAACTGGGGGCTACTTATAACCAGAAGAATTATTTGGATTAATAGTTGGATCGGTTAAATAAGATGGTAATTTGGCTCTATAAAATATTGTATAAGAAACCCAACAACTACGTAATATTGAGGGTGTTTTGTGTAATAAATAATAATTATGGTTAAGATTAGTAAAACAGCGGGGTGGACTGACCTTAAATGGGTTAATCATGTGGGTTTTGGGCCCATCACTTGTACTATATAAAGCAACACCCCATTTTTTATAAAGTGTGAACATTTATTATTTTATTACTACTTTTGTCAACTTCTCTCTCTAATTTTTCTGGGTTTCTCTCTCTAAACAATCTTTTCCAAACTTAGGTTAGACATATAAACTCTCTAAGAAATCTTTGGAACTATCAAGTATGACATAGAATTACGTACTAATTTAAAATATTAGAATATTTATGTCATATATGGTTGCAAAGATATAAAAGTTTAATTTCAAATTATAAAAAAATATCATACTAAACATATTATAACAAAAACTAATATTTAAGAACAAGTAATCAACTTATCAATGTTTTAAGGTCAATATGTCAAAAAACACCGATAAATATATTAATGTTATATAAGGTTCGTATGTTTAAAATGATGATAATTTTATTGATGTTATATAAATAACTTGGTTCTAAAAATATTCATAAACGTATTCATATTATTTAATTTTGTTGAATATAAAATATTGAATCCCAATAATATGAAAAGTCTCTATGAGATTACAAATTAATATATAGACGTTGGTTAAAGAAAACTTGTATATAGTTCGTAACTAGACTATGTTATTTGTGCAAGAGTGAGTTATGAATTTCAAGTTATCCGCGGATAGTCATGCAAGATTCTTGTTCGAATGATCAACAAGAATAGGTTCATAATAGATTTAAAAATGCATAATTTTATAAATGCAACTTATAGGTGAAGGGTTAATGATAGAGAAAGAAATGATGTGTTATTTTGAGGATATAACTTAAATCTTGTGAAAAAATTAACAATTCTATTACATAAATAGCTTAAATATTCATTACTTAAATATTTTATGAGGATAACTTTGTCAAATGTGTTTTTATATAAAAAAATTCATTGGAACCTAGACTCTTAGATCTTTGAAATAATATATAGTATCAATATTTATATGTTTTAGTTACTATATAATTAAATTTTAAATTGATCTAAAATATAATGATGCAAAATTAGTTCTTTTAAGTTACAGATCCATACCCAGATGCACCTAAATACATCCGGAAAAATCGAGACATCTAAATATAACAGGAAAAAACAATATAGACATTATAATGGTAAATACATAAGCATTCCTATAACAATAATCAGAATACAAATATCATCAAAATCGATAAATAAAAACATACCAAGATAGAGATCTAGTTACTAGAGCTCAGAAAGATGCAGAAGATAAATAAATACTAGATCGAGATCTAGGTACCAGAGCTCCGAAAGATGCAGGAGATAAATAAGAGTAGAAAGCATAAGTCCTTACTTACAAAGCGGGATAAGTGATCCAGATACAGCAAGACAAATGAAGAGCTTGATCAAATCCGACGAACAAAACAAAGAAAAGCAGAACAACACCGAAGATGAAGTTCAACAATCAGCCTCAAAAGCTGAAACTCAACGCCAAACCATTCACGTTACGCCACAACGCAAAAAAAAGTAAAGTGACACAAAAATAAAAAAGAACAAAAAAAATTTAAAATTTTTAGACAAAAGAAAGAAAAACAGACCCAAAATTAGAGTTTGAAATCAAAAGAAGAGTGAGAGTAAATAGAAAGAAGGCAAGAAACAGAAAGGCAAGAAAAAGAAAAAAAACGAAAGTAAAGAAACGAAAGGAAAAAGGCAGAAAGACAAGGAAAAAAATGGCTGAAGAGCAAAGACGGCGGTGGTTGAGGATTAGGATTAGAAAGCTCACTCAACTCACCCCTTCTCTCTCTACATTGACAACTTAGCCTACTATTAGGACAAAAAGCAAACATTTGTTTAAGATTTTTTAGTGTAATATTTTTTTATAAAAGAACTAAACTTTTGGATTTTCGTAAATATATATGGTATCAATATTCAAATATTTTTCAATCAGTACATTAACTAAATTTGAAAATTATCTAAAATATGTTGATGCAAAATGGCTTGGAATAACTTCAATTTTTTTACGAAATACCATAACTTGTCTAATATTTTTTTAATAACACTTTTTTTAATATAATATTTTTTCATTATAAACTAGACTCGTAAATTTTTATAATAATATATGTTATAAATATTTTAATACTTTAAACATTTACTCAATTAAGTTTCGAATTGATAAAAAAATTTAAAATAAAAATAATTTTTTACGGCTATGTTTACATCGAGAAGAAAAACCATAACTTTGTTTAACAATTATTTTAATATAATTATTTTATAAAACCTAAATTTTATATTATTCGTATATAGTATCAATATTTAAAATTTAATTAGATAATTAAATTTCAAATTGATAAAATAATTTGATTCATATATGGATACTTAGATTTATGGATCTTTGTAATTATATATGATAGTAATATTTAAGTATTAATAAATAATATATAATCAAATTTTATAATTAATTAAAAAAATTATTAATATAAAACTAATTTCTAAACTCCAATAGAAAATATTGTAATTTTATCTAATATTTTTAATATAGCTTTTTAAATTCGAAAACTAGACTTTCTCATATATAATATTAATTTATAAATAATTCCAACTACATAATCAAATTTTAAAATAATTTAAAATCTAAAAAACCACATAACATGTATATAAAATTATTATATAATTTATTTTGGAAGGAATCTGCAGTCGCTACTCGAAATGCAGTGAATGCGCACAGGGTAAACCATCAGGCTAACGTATGTAGAAGGACTCGAACTCATGACATTTAGTCACGAGCATGTCTTACTCAACCAACTCGACTACCTTTTAAAAATTTGAAATATAATTAGTATTTAAAAAAATACTAGATAATTTCTACATTTATGATAATTTTATTTTTAAGCTGAAATACGACACTTATTACTTTCTCGAATAAAAAATTATATTTCCTTGGTGAGATATATGAATATGACCCAAGAAGAGAATTAGATTCATCCACAATCTATAATTACAAATTGAATATATATATATATATATATATATATATATATATATATATATATATATATATATATATATATATATTATTTAGCCATTAATTGAAAGATGACACATGTGCACTTATATAGGAGTACAATATAAAGATGAATTAACGCCACATGGACAAAATTAATACATAAAACATAACTTACTTACCAATCAATCGAAAGATGACATGTAGCATTATACTTTTGAGAAAATGCAGCTATAAAGGTCACACAGTCGCAGAAATAAGGCTATAAATATGAATGGTAGGATCCGTTACCTTTAAGTTTGGACTTTTTAAAAAAAAAATTAATATGATTTGGTACGAATATTTATTTTGAAAATTAAAAATAGAAAAATGAACTTTATTCAATTAGATTTGGTTTATATTGTTATTTTTTAACAAAACAGTGATATAAAAAAAAATAACAAGTAACTTAAAACACAATTTTGTATAACAATAGTTGATACACTAGGAATATAATATCACTAAATGAAAATACATATTTCAAATATATAATGTTTTTACAACTCAAGTTGACTCCAAAAATTATGAAAAAATGAAGACACATTGAATCCACCGGCCCCAAAAAAGAAAATAAACTATGAAAAATATGATTCACAAGTTTTAAACAAAGCATAAACTATGAAAAATTAAATCTATTTTAATTCAGTTTAAAAAATCAAATCAATTCAAAATTAGGATAAATATATACAGATTAAAATAAAAAAATTTAACTTCTCATGAATAAGTTTATCGAGTTATTTCTTCAATCTCAAGTACATATGTGAAAGTAAAGGTTTCATAAAAAACTTCAAGCATCCTCCCAACATTTTTGAGATGTCCATTCTAAAAGAAAAAATCATAATGATATCAATGTTAATTTGCACTATATTGAATCTCTAGAACTCATCAGTCCACCCTGCCAGATTTACACTTGATGTGGTTTATTTTCGTCTGAGGGTAAGTTAATAATTTTTGTTTAGAGTTTTGTGGAACTTTGAGAGTATTTAATGTTTGGGTAGAATGTAGAGGGAAAATTGAGCTGTCTAGTTGTATTTAATTTTCATTACCCTTATTTAATGTTGGTGGTTGGGTATTTATACCCTTATATTTGGGCCTTATGGCTTTCGGGTCGTGTTTAATGGATTTGGATCGAGTTTAAAGACCCATGAGTTCCAAGTAAGTAAATAGGCAGCTTAGTCAATGAGTGATTATGTTTTGAGTACTCTAGTTCTGTTCGGATAATTCAGTGGATTGATAGTTGTTCGTACGGCCTCTGTCCGGTGAAATAGACATTGTCCGAATTGACCCTGTCCGGTTCCCATAAAGTGTAGTGACAGAATCCGGACTCACCAGTAGCCCCTTTTTTAGGTGGTGTTCAAAAACCTTTAACAAGACCTAAAAAACAGCCTGTTGCTGGTGATAGTTACATCCGGACATGTCCATCGAACTGTGTCATAGTTTTATCCGGACTGAAAAAAGCTTTTGAAAACTAAACGGTTTCTTGCCAGAGTTTGTGGGACACGTGTCTCTCTCTGGTTCGTCATATCAGCCGTTTTTTCACCTAGAACTATGCTCCCACCTTCACCAAAAAGTAACTTCTTCATTAAATGAAGATGACATCAGCGCCGTTCTTTAATCATTGCAACCCTTTCGAATTCTCCTAGGTATCAAAGCACCTTTTGCACTCTTACTATAAATTAGTTACTCCTTTTACTGTTTTATCATCTTCTTTATCCTTACTTTGCTAAATTTCAGAGCTTTCTCTCTCAAAAGCAAACACTTCTTTTCGGTGTGAGTTTATGTTCACAGCTAGGAACGCTTTAATCAAAAATGGGTGGCTTAATTTATCAGAACTAGAAAAGGCACAAAAAGTTTAACGAGAAAGGCGCATTACTGCAGGCCTTCCTACTTCCCCTGTCGACAAACCAGATATTCCAAGCACAGAGCCTGACCAGGGCTCTTCTTCAACCAGAAGCGTTAAACCGAGGAGATTGTTTCAAACCAACCTTTCACCAGTTGTTTCAGGCTCATTGGTTCAGGAATCAGAGCCCACTGTTGAACCAGGTCAAGCAGTTACTAGTTTCAAGAGGCCTTCTCCATTTATTGCTATGGGATCAGATGCAGATGTCTCTCCGAACAAGTTAGTAGATCGGAGAAGAGTTCGCCTAGTTAAAGGGCATGCTCAAAAAGGTACACCTTCCAAAACAGGGGCCAAGGACAGCAACACAGGGTTAGAGGCATCCATGAAAATTCCTAAGGACAAGCTGTCCGGACCAGAGGCATCTAGCTCAAGTCTCCGGAAAGAAACTACCGCATCTGAGCCTCATCCGGAGGCTAGAGTTCAAGAAATCAAAGAAACCCAACAATCCGGGGAGCATTCTGAGTCAATCTCTAACTCTCTTCACCTAAAAACAACTGAAAACCCCTCCTTGGTAATAGAGGAAGTAATGGAAGATTCTTCCGAAGCAACTCCGTTCGAGTCCGAAGTCTCCGGACAAACGAGTGATGCTGGTGTTGCCAAGAAGGATAAAGGCAAAGAAAAAATATGCCTAAGGCATCCAGATCTGCCAGAGATTCTTGAGGGAAAAGTGGGACCTTGTTTCCACAAGGTTAGTGTTAAGTATTTGCTTGCTTTAGAAAAAATTAATTATGCCTTCATCCACACAGCCGAACTAGGTCGGATGCGAATTAAGTGGGGGATTCCGGAGAACGTAAAAATAAGAATCCCAATAAATCCTGAAACACCAATGGACTGCAAGCTTAGTGAAATAGTTATCTTCATTGAGCTCTTTAACTCGGGACTTAGGTTTCCCTTAGATCCGGAGATAGTCAGATACTTCCACCTCATCAAGCTTTGTCCAAGTCAACTGAGCCCTAACGCCTGGTACAATCTCATGGCCTGTATTATGGCCTCCAGGCTCTCCGGAATTCCTCTACCAATGGAAGAATTCGCAGCTGTGGCAAGCCTCTGCAAAAACCACTATATTCCCTTTTATCACTACAACATTGGTGATAACTTCAAAACAGTGGACGACCTGCTCGAGTCGGAGAGAAATTGGAGGACTTACTTTTTGTTTGTGTGTGGTGCATGGGAGAATGGGAGGAAGATTAAATCCGGTACCAACCCAAGTCTCCTCACCAGCAGATGGCGAAGTGATGGTAAGAATCCCATTTTTCATCCCCATCTTTACTCTTTACAAATTCGTTCATCTAAGTTGTTTTTTCTCTTTTTTTTTAACAGTGCTGCCTAAATATTTTAATGATTATTTAGAGGCCGGACAAATCACTTGCACTAAGATCAACACTTGGGCTGCTGAAAAGTGGGGAAATCTCTTTCACGACGCCTTTACCGGAGGCAATCTTGTAAGGTCCCACCTCTGGAACACTACTGACCGGAGGGACTTATCCTGGGAGGAACTTACCACCCCACCCCCTCCGGACGTAGTCCTTAGAAGAACACATGCACCAGACGGGTCACTGTACTTGCCTGGTCGAGCCAAGGCCCCAAGTAAGATGAAAGGCAAAAAACGTAAGGGCAAGTAGAGTGCGGTTGAAGCTAACCCCACCGAAGCGGAGGAAACTGCTCCAACAAACCAAGAGGGGCCAGTTCCAAGTCAGATTGATGCTGCTCTTCTAGAAGTAGTGGAGCACGAGAGTATTAGGGAAGAGGCAGGATCTCCAAAACCTCCAAGGGTTCCAAAAAGAGATAGGAAACGGGGAGCAGAAAACAAGGACAGGGAGGCCAAGAAGAAAAAAACTTCCAGAGGTGATGAACTTTCTCTCCGGCCTCCGGAGCCCCTCCCTCCTGCTGACCCTATCGATCCAACAAGAGCAGAAGAGATGCCTGGCGACTTTCGGACTGATGAGATTGGAGGAGGGGACATTAGCATTGATGGTGTTGACATTACTGGGCTTGAGGGGCTTGGTGAATATTTTGAAAACCTCCCCAGGGATGACTTTGCTGGGCCCTACCTCCCTCCAAGTACTTCAAACACCGTTACCTTCAATGGTAAGTCTTTTAGTATTCAAGTGAAAGAGATGTTATAACTCACTCCATATTAAGTAATGTTTAGCCAGTGATTGTTTTGGAGAAACAAGTTCGAGGTCAGGCAGCTATCATCAAAGATCTTAATTCTGACAAGGAGAAACTGTCGAACGACCTCTTTACTGCCACCCAAAATGCTGATATTTTGAAGGGAGAAACGAGGAGTTAAAGAAGATTCAGGAGGGTTGGGCCACAAAGGAAGCTACCTTAGAAGATACTATCAGAGACCTCCGAGCAAAGCTGTCCGGGTTGGAGAAAGATCTCTCCTCTTCGAAAGAGGAAGTGAAGGCCAAGGACCAAGTCATTCATACTTTGACCAATGACAAGATCGCACTTGAGGATTCGGTGTCCAAGGCCGCACATGAGAAATTTGATCTGCTAAGGGAGCACGAGGCCAAAATTCAAGCCAAGATCGACGCTTACGCCAACAATATGATGGATACTCAGGAAAATATGTATGCCAAAGTGAAGTCGGACATGGTCTTGCTCTTTCACGAGAAGTTCCCGAAGAGGAATCTGGGAGATTTATGGCTTTATGTAGAGTACAAATACCTTCCCTTACACACTATGGCTGATGTAGACTTGCATGATTATTCTAGTGCTTCCTCATCCGATGAAGAAGAGAACACCAGGGAGACTTTTTGGAGCTAGCATGAGTCTTCTTCGTACTCACATGGGTCTTCGAAGGCTCATACTCCCTAGGGTTGTCAGTATAGTGAGCACCTGATGCCTTTGACTTCTCTTTTATGCCCATTTTGGCCCTCTCTGCCCTCATAGCTTCTATCTCGCCCTTTAATCTATCACGCTCCTCGATGGTATATTCATCATTTTCTCCCACCACTTCAAGCAAAGCCGGTGGTACTTCCAGTGCGTCCGGATTCATTTGGACAGATTTCTGATGGTTTTGAATGCTAGATTCAGGCACCGTGGTGCTCCCACTGTGGTCGCAAATTTGATGTGGTTTATTTTCGTCTAAGGGTAAGTTTGTAATTTTTCTTTAGAGTTTTGTGGAACTTTGAGAGTATTTAATGTTTGGGTAGAATGTAGAGGGAGGATTGAGCTGCCTGGTTGTATTTAATTTTCATTACCCTTATTTAATGTTGGTGGTTGGGTATTTATACCCTTATATTTGGGCCTTATGGGCTTTCGGGTCGTGTTAAATAGATTCGGGTCGAGTTTAAAGACCCATGAGTTCCAAGTAAGTAAATAGGCAGCTTAATCAAGAAGTGATTATGTTTTGAGTACATTAGTTCTGTTCGGATAATTCAGAGGATTGATAGCTGTTCGTACTGCCTCTGTCCGGTGAAATGGACATTGTCCGAATTGACCCTGTCCGGTTCCCATAAAGTATAGTGACAGAATCCGGACTTATCAACACTTACGTCAGTAAATTATTTTTCACTTCCGAAACCACATATTTGTAGTTGGAGAAACTCACCCTAGCTTTAGTAACGATAGCCAAAAAAATGAAGCGGAAATTCTAAGATCACATCATTTTTCTTCGAACATCTTTCCCCTTGAAGAAACTTATTTAGAAGGCCGATATCCGGAAGGATACTAACACTGTTATGTAAAGTTGTGTTTCGACATCAAGTTTGAGGCACGAACAACCATTATTGCCTAGGATTTAGCATATTTCTTACCGAATTCCAAATTGAACAAATCGTGTAAAAACGGTTTTGACTGTTAGGTGCGACGAAAGTCCCACATCCCACATCGGTTAAACATTAGAAGAAAAATCAGTATATAAGTAAGAATACATCTCAATTAGTGTGAGGCCTTTTAGAAGTGGACCAAAAGCAAAATCGTGCGGGCCTACTAGCTCAAAGCGGATCACACTAGTGTGGAGATCAGAGTATTCTTACTTATATACAACGGAGGAATATGCTGACCTCATATTCCTTACAAATGGTATCAGAGCAGAGCACCAGGCCCAAATAGAACCCGATGTGGTCGGTGTGATGTGGGTGAAATTCTCATATATTGAACATCTTACCAGAAAAGACAGGATCCACTCATGGTGAATATGATCTGCTGGGTAGATGGAGTGCCAGACACATTAAGCAGGTGGCTTTGATCTGCTAGATAGATGGAGCGCCAGACTCATTAAACAGGTGGCTTGCTCAAGGAGCGGCGTAGTGTCATCTATAGATACAACGCCAGATGGTTCATCAAGCAGGTGGCTTGATCAAGGAGTGGCGCAGTGTTATTTATAAATGGAGCGAATGATGGCTCATCAAGCATGTGGCTTGATCAAAAATCGGTGCACTATCATCTATAGATGGAGTGTCTGATAGCTCATCAAGCAGGTAGCTCGATTAAGGAGCGGCGCAGTGCCATCTAAAGATGGAGTTCCTGATAGTTCA
This sequence comes from Limnanthes douglasii subsp. nivea, assembly GCA_036936605.1. Lineage (NCBI taxonomy): Eukaryota > Viridiplantae > Streptophyta > Magnoliopsida > Brassicales > Limnanthaceae > Limnanthes > Limnanthes douglasii. The sequence goes on along the minus strand of JAUPFV010000004.1, from coordinate 224,136,696 downwards.
TCAAGCAGTCAGGCATGTGGCTTGATTAAGGAGCGGCGCAGTGCCATCTAAAGATGGAGTTCCTGATAGTTCATCAAGCAGTCAGGCATGTGGCTTGATTAAGGAGCGGCGCAGTGTCATCTAAAGATGGAGTGCCTGATAGCTCGCCAAGCAGGTGGCTTGATCAAGGAGCCGCATAGTTCCATTTGATAATGAGCAGATAGATATGCCCTAAAACTCTAGAGTTGAGGCTTCTCTCCCCCTGACTAGATTAGACGGATGGAAGTCAATTGAGAGGAGGCTAGAGTGGTACTTTGTTCGAGAGGAGGATTGTTATGTGTGACCAAAGTCCCACATCCCACATTGGTTAAACATGGGAAGAAAGATGAGTATATACAAATGCAGAATATGCGGGTATGATAAATATTATAATTCTATCTAACAATGTTTTTCAATATATATATTTTCATTAGAAACTAGACTCGTTGAATTTCACAATCATATATGATATCACTTTGAATAAAATCAATCAATATGCAAAATTAGTTGTTGAAACTTAGCCTACTAATAAAATCAATCAATATGTAAAATTAGTTGTTGACAACTTAACCTACTATTACGATAAAAACCAAATTTCTTTGAGAAACTAAACTCTTGGATCTTCATAACTATATATGGTATCAATATTCATATATTTGTCAATCAGTACATTAACTAAATTTGAAATGATCCTATAAAAGTTGATGCAAAATCGTTTTGTGATAGCTTTAACTTTTTAATATAATAATTTATAGAACCTAAATTCCATATTATTTATATAACTATCAATATTTAATAAATTTTAATTCGTGAATAATTGAATTTCAAATTAATAAAAAAAACTGATGCAAATACAATAGTGTTTTATTATATACTAAATTTATGAATCTTTGCAATTGTATATGATACTAATATTTAAGTATTATTGACACATAATCAGATTTTAAAATTAATTAGGAAATTATTAATGTAAAATTAAATTTTATAGTTCGGCCACTTTGATAGGAAATATTATAATTTCATCGAATATTTTTATATAATTTTTTAAAGTTGGAAACTAAACTTTTTATATATTTGCAATCATATATAGTACTAATTTTTAAATAATCTCAACTAAAGCATAATCAAATTTTTAAAATAATTTAGAATTTAAAAAACGGCATAACATGAATATAAAATTGCTAAGTTGAAAGAAGACTATCTCAAAAGAAACAGCTTTTTGAAGTTTAAGAAATCACATTGTTTCATCTACTAATCCATGGCTACTTGTCATATGTGAGAAACAAAGCAATACAATGCAGCACAAGCATAAGAGTGATGCAGGTCACCAACCAAGTGAAGAATTTTCCTCTCTTCCACACTCGTTAGCCCCACACCTACAAAAATCAGAAAAGACCTATCAAACTCAACCTGCAAACATTACAAACCAAAAATCTTACTCAGCAGTTGTACAAAAGATAACATCTGACGTTGTTTTCAAACTAATCTATACACAATACAAAAAATATCATATTTCATTACAATTTTATGATCAGTTCAATGATTCTCTTCTACAAATGACACCATACACCCTAATAGGTAAATTTACAAAAAGTCTGCCCAAAAAACAAGATCTTGACATATTTTTTGAAACCCAAAAATTTGAGGGTGACTTCTCATATTCTAATTGAGACTCAAGACATCTGTTTTTTGAATTTTCACTAAAGGACGATATAAGTAAGATATGGTCGAGATTTGTTGGGAAAGTAGGAGAATATTATATGTGTGTACTGAAATGGTTGCCTTCTTTCAGTACAAAGAAGGATGGCCCAATAGTCCCAATATGGATTAGAATTGAAAAACTACCTGAACATCTCTATAACTCATATATTATTACCTCAATAGCGTCTGCAATAGGCAATCCTATCAAATCCTAGATTCTACCAAAGAGCAACGCAGCGTATAACGCATGTTACTCCTGGGTAGAAATTGATGTCACAAAGAAACTGCAACACCAGACATGGCTTGGTTTTGGGAATAACAAAGGTACCTGGATTCACATCAGCTACAAGAAGGTACCCAAATATTATGAACATTTTTTTCATGTATGTCAATCCTACAGCAAATGAAAGCAGGAATCAGCTGTGCCAAGATCCAGCAACATACAAAAGACAGAGCATGAGCCCAATGCAACATCTAAGACTCAACCAGTCCAAAATATACAAAAATCAGAGCAGAAAACCAAACTTAAATCCATTATTATCAAAACTAGTGAGAAACTCAGTAAAAGCCCAGTAAAGCACAATACAAAAGGGACAGAGAAATAATTAAGTTCAATCGATGAAGAGCCAAAAAGAAGTTGTAAACGATTGAGTGAACAAGAAGAAAAATTTTGTGATGAGGACATTATTGATGTGATTAAATCCTTGCATGACAATTACAAACTCTTTCAAACTCTTGAAACTGAATCTATATCATCTGGTATCCTATCTCCCAACAAGGATAACACTGGCAGTCTACCATTTCTTATCACCATCATCAAGAATAAAGATAAAAAAAGTAAATCATTCAGATTATTTAATATATGGACAATGGACAAGGAATTCTTAAACTTTATAGAATCAAGCTGGAATACTGTAGTAGAAGGTTACATAATGTTTGTTTATTGGAACAAAATGAAAAGGTTGAAGAATAAACTGAAAGAATAGAACATAAATCACTTTGGAAATTTGTTTGATAAAGTAAAACAAGCTGAAGAAAATGTGGTGCCTGTGAAGAAAGTTACATCATATCTATGAGTACACAAGATAAGAATTTACTCTCAAAAGAAACATTAGAACACCTTCTAGCACTCACCATGGAGGAAGAATTCTGGAAACAAAAATGTCATGCTAATTGGATAAAAGACGGAGATAGAAACACAAGAGTCTACCATAACTTTGTTATGAAGAAAAGAAAAAAAGGAAGGATTACTCGTATAAATCTCAACAACAAGTGGTGTACTTATGAATAAGAAATCAATACATCTGCAGAATCTTACTTTACAGATAAATTTTCTTCCCCCTCTTACAACAGCATTAATCAAGAACTAGAATTTATGGAAGACAACATATTCAATGTCATCCATAAAATTATAATTGACATAGACAATGAATCTCTCCTAGTTATTGCTACCAAACTTGAAATTTGGAACATTATACAACAATTAAATCCATCTGGAGCAGGTGGGATGGATTTAATTCCTAAAGTAGCAAATCCTACATTCTAGAATCAGTATAGACCAATCAGTTTATGTACAATGATAAACAAAATAATATCTAACTAGTAAACAATAAACTGGCCTTATTACTACCTAAACTAGCCTTATTACTACCTAAACTGGTCTCTGAGGTTCAAGGAGCATATGTAAAATGTAGAGTTATCCAAGATAACATTATGATAGCTAAAAAACTTATTCATGATTTGAATAGGAAAACAAAGGTTGACAATGTTGTTATTAAGGTGGATATGTCTAAAGCATTTGACAACATCTCATACAGTTTCACTCTAAAAGTTTTAAATTATTTTGGTTTTAATAACAAAGTCATCAACCTTATCAGTAGCCTAATCAAATCAGTGTTCATATCTATTTTAATAAATGGGAAGGCTATTGGGTTTTTCGAATCTAAAAGAGGGATAAGACAAGGGAACCGCCTGTCCCCTAGTCTGTTCATTCTAGCAGAGGAAATTCTGCGAAGAGGACTAAAAGAAATGTTTGAAGCTGATATGAGTTTTATATTCTCATATAGAGGCAATATCACCATACCAATTCTTGCATTTGCTGATGATTTGTTAATATTTAGTAATGGACTAATCTCTTCCTTGAACAAAATTGGAAAGTTCTTGCATATATATTAAGACATTTCAGGCCAAGATTTAAACAAAAAGAAAACAGAGATAATCACAACAAACAATATGCTTCAACTTAGAAGGAAATATCTTAGCATCTAAACAAGCTTCAAGACAATATAATTACCTACAACTTACCTGGCATAACCCTCAGTCCACACAATAAGTCAGCCATCTTCAGACCTCTTCTGGAGAAGATGAAATAAAAGATTTCAAGTTGGGAATGGAAAAAACTATCATACGGAGGCAGGCTTACACTAATTGATTCAGTATTAATGCTTATCCCTTTATATTGGTTACAGAGCTGCTAGTTTCCCATCTTTATCATCTTAAAAAATAAAAAACTAATGAATAGATTCTTGTGGGGCTCAAGCAATGAGAAAAATAAAATGCATTGGTACTCATCATCTGTAATATGTAAACCATTAAGCGAAGGTGGGCTCAATGTAAATAGTCTCTAAAATATACAAAAAGCTTTCTCTTGCAAGCTATGGATAAAGTTCAGAGAAAACAAACTCATTATTGGCCAATCTACTACACAGTATCTATTGTAAAGGTAACTATCTATTCCAAATAGACTACTCAAAACATGGCTCACAAACCTGGAAAGACTAGCTAATATCAAGGAATTTGTTGAGGCAAACATCAGGTGGAAAATAGGTAAAGGGAAGATTGATATATGGCTCGACAATAAATATGGTATACCTCTTCTTGTTTCTCTTAATTCCAACTGTAATAACGCATGGTTTAAAGACATGATAGTTAGTTCATTGTGGAACAACAATTCATGGAATTTATATAAAGTAAAACCACTCTTAACTGACTATAATATCAACCTTATAACTAAACTTAAGATCAATGAACAAGCCAGAGATGTTATTAATTGGAAGCCATCGAAAGATGGAATGTTTAACATAAAATATACTTTACAAATCATAAGAACTTCAAATAATAAATCTTATCTCTATGAAAAGATATGGAACCAGTTATCTCCAAGGAAATGTTCATTCCTTGCTTGGAGATTACTGCAAAATAAATTACATATTGACTTTATACTGCAATTGACACATATAACTATATTTCTCGAAATGTCAGTTATGTAAAAGTCTTGAAACAAAGGATAATCTTTTCATATTATGTACATTTGCACGGAGAATATGGTAGTAGAAATACGAAATTTCATGACAGTGAAACATATGTTTAGAATATAGTTTTAGTCTGCACCAACCAAGATACATATCAAAACAATCTTGCCTATAACTTAGGTGATATGGAACCAATAAAATAAAAGCAAAATGAGTGGGAATCGCCACCAGTAAATTCAACAATCAATTACATCAAATTTATGCTCATGAACCTCGATCACTCTAACCTTTTGAAGAACAATTACTGGGAATCAAGAAGGGAGTTTCCTATTTATCATGGTCTCCTTCTGCAAATTTTAGATTCAAGATTAACATAATGAACATGAAGCAATCACTCTTGGATGCAAGCTGCATATTAAATGGTGAAGCAAGTGGAGCAGCTGTAATCAGAGATAGTCAAGGAAATTTTATTTTTTGGATATGGCAACAACTATGGAAAGCTTTCAACTATAAAGGCGGAAGCAAGAGCTATCTATGATGGATTACAATTGTGTAGAAATAAAGGAATCAGGGAAGTCGATGTCAAAACTGACTCTGAAATCTTAGTCTCTTTAATTTCATTTGGAAACTACCCAAATCAATTAGAATCAATATTTAATAACATAAAATATCTCTTAACCAATAAAATATTTTTCATCATATTTATAGAGAACAATATCGAACAGCTGATTGGATGGCTCGATGGACTCAAAAATGCAAGATGAAGATGGATTACTGAACATTGAACCTCCACCTAAAACTCGAGCAATAATATTTCTGGAAAGTCTACAAATAGGTTATATAAGAGCACGCTAATCATTACCTTTATGAAATCTCAGGAATCTAGATTGAAAGTATCCATGGAACATCCCTTTGCTTCTCCCGCTATCAAATGGAATGCTCTAAGGACACACCAAATCCAGCTAGGATTGATCGATAGAAGTTGATAAGAAGAATTGATTCAACCTCGGGTCAAATGGAAACAGGTAAAACCAATAAATCATTAATTCAAAGAGAAGAAACTTGAGCTGAGAAGAAAAATGGAAAGAAGTTGGGAAGAAAGCTACCTAATAATTTCTTCGTCCGAATTCAAGTTGTGAGGGAGGGAAAGAAATTTCACGAAAAAAAAATTGGCGTTGTTTTTTCCAACTAAATGTAAATTTGATTTCAGTTCTCTACTTTGTAAAACCTTTTAATTTTGTCTTTTATTTTTAATAAAAAATTCCTTAGCTTAAAAAAAATGAATATAAAATTACTATATAATTCAAGTAATATAAATAAAAAATATTTTTTAAAACGTATGATTTACAATAAAAAAAATATACGTAGAAAGTTAAATAGATTTGATATATTTGAAGGATTAACTTTTGAATATACCCTCCCTTTTCATACAAATTATAATATGTTGTATAGTTAATTGAAAATTTGAGATCTAAACATTATCTAGAAAAAGATAAAAAAAAGAAGTTATAAAATTACATTGATCATAATTATAGTTTTAAGTTGAAATATAAAATAATAATAATAAAAAAATTAAACAACTAGCCGTCATAGATGAGAAATGCGACACTTATTAGTTTTCGGAGAATAAATTATATTTTCTTGGTGGAGATATATGAGCCAAAAAGAAGAGAATTGGAGGGGTAAAAAACACTATTAGTCCTCTATGTTTACCACTTGTATCAACATAGTCCCTTTCGTTTACTTCTACATAAAATTCATCTCCTTCGTTTTAAAAATTTGCAAATATAGTCCCCGCACATATAAACCATTTAAAAACTGACACGTGGCACTTAAATTCTAAGTTTTGTATCACTTTTGGTCCCCAAATCCCAAGTTTTGTATCACTTTTGGTCCCCAAATCCTAAGTTTTGTATTACTTTTGGTCCCCAAATCCCCAGTTTTGTATCACTTCTGGTCCCCCAAAATATGTGGAGTGACTAATCGTGCAAATTTTTAAAATGAAAGGGATGAGTTTTATGCAGAAGTGAACGAAAAGGACTATATTGATACAAATGGTAAACATGGAGGACTAATAGTGCTTTTTAGCCGAATTGGAGTCCCTTCACAATCTATAATTACAAAATTAAAATATATATGTTATTTAGCCATCAATTGAAATATGACACATGTTACTGTAGAAGTGCACTTATATACTGGAGTACAACTGTACAATATAAAGATAAATTTAACGCCACCTACTTTCATGAATCAGTGGAAAGATGACACATGTTATTGTACTTTTTGGAAAAGTGCACCTCATAAAGGTCACACAGTCGCAGAAATAAGGCGATAGCCTATTAATACAAATGTTAGGAATGAGACATTCCATTACGTTGAGGTAGGGTTTTTGGTTTGGATTTGTTAGATTTTTAAAAATTAATATGTATACGAGGGTGAATTGAAATTTGGTTTTGTTCGATGTTTTGATGGTTTGCTATAAATATTTATGTTAAACATTAAAAATATTAAAAATAAATTATTTTAGTTTGGTTTTGGTTTAAATGGTTATTTTTTAACCAAACTGTCCGATTGAAATCGAAAGATATAAAAAAAATTAAAAAATTACTTAAAACTAATTTCGTACATAATTTTGGGGATACTATTAAATAAATACAATATCACTAAATAAAAACATATATTTCAAGTATATGAAATTTTTGCAACACAAATTGACTCCCAAAATCATGAAATATGAAGACATATTGGATCCACCAACTAGAAACATAAACATAAACCCTAAGAAACGGAGATAAATAGGATTCACACCCTACAAACAAAGCATAAAATCATAAACCATGAGAAATAAAATCTATTTTAATTGAGTTCAAAAAAATCAAATCAATTCAAAATAAAAACAAGTATATACGGATCAAAGTAAAAAAATTTAATTTCTCATGCATAAGTTTATCTAGTTCTTTCTTCAGTATCAAGTAAATATCTGAAAGTAAAGGTTTCATAAAGAACTTCAAGTAACCTCCCTTTTCATACAAATTATAATATGTTGTATAGTTAATTGAAAATTTGAGATCTAAACATTATCTAGAAAAAGATAAAAAAGAAGTTATAAAATTACATTTATCATAATTATAGTCTTAAGTTGAAATATAAAAATAATAATTAAACAACTAGCCGTCGTAGATGAGAAATGCGACACTTATTAGTTTTCGGAGAAGAAATTATATTTTCTTGGTGGAGATATATGAGCCAAAAAGAAGAGAATTGGAGTCCCTTCACAATCTATAATTACAAAATTAAAATATATATGTTATTTAGCCATCAATTGAAATATGACACATGTTACTGTAGAAGTGCACTTATATACTGGAGTACAACTGTACAATATAAAGATAAATTTAACGCCACCTACTTTCATGAATCAGTGGAAAGATGACACATGTTATTGTACTTTTTGGAAAAGTGCACCTCATAAAGGTCACACATTCGCAGAAATAAGGCTATAGCCTATTAATACAAATGTTAGGAATGGGACATTCCATTACGTTGAGGTAGGGTTTTTGGTTTGGATTTGTTAGATTTTTAAAAATTAATATGTATACGAGGGTGAATTGAAATTTGGTTTTGTTCGATGTTTTGATGGTTTGCTATAAATATTTATGTTAAACATTAAAAATATTAAAAATAAATTATTTTAGTTTGGTTTTGGTTTAAATGGTTATTTTTTTAACCAAACTGTCCGATTGAAATCGAAAGATATAAAAAAATTAAAAAATTACTTGAAACTAATTTCGTACATAATTTTGTGGATACTATTAAATAAATACAATATCACTAAATAAAAACATATATTTCAAGTATATGAAATTTTTACAACACAAATTAACTCCCAAAATCATGAAATATGAAGACATATTGGATCCACCAACTAGAAACATAAACATAAACCCTAAGAAATGGAGATAAATAGGATTCACACCCTACAAACAAAGCATAAAATCATAAACCATGAGAAATAAAATCTATTTTAATTGAGTTCAAAAAAATCAAATCAATTCAAAATAAAAACAAGTATATACGGATCAAAGTAAAAAAATTTAATTTCTCATGCATAAGTTTATCCAATTCTTTCTTCAGTATCAAGTACATATCTGAAAGTAAAGGTTTCATAAAGAACTTCAAGTAACCTCCCTTTTCATACAAATTATAATATGTTGTATAGTTAATTGAAAATTTGAGATCTAAACATTATCTAGAAAAAGATATAAAATAAGTTATAAAATTACATTTATCATAATTATAGTCTTAAGTTGAAATATAAAAATAATAATTAAACAACTAGCCGTCGTAGATGAGAAATGCGACACTTATTAGTTTTCGGAGAAGAAATTATATTTTCTTGGTGGAGATATATGAGCCAAAAAGAAGAGAATTGGATTCCCTTCACAATCTATAATTACAAAATTAAAATATATATGTTATTTAGCCATCAATTGAAATATGACACATGTTACTGTAGAAGTGCACTTATATACTGGAGTACAACTGTACAATATAAAGATAAATTTAACGCCACCTACTTTCATGAATCAGTGGAAACATGACACATGTTATTGTACTTTTTGGAAAAGTGCACCTCATAAAGGTCACACATTCGCAGAAATAAGGCTATAGCCTATTAATACAAATGTTAGGAATGGGACATTCCATTACGTTGAGGTAGGGTTTTTGGTTTGGATTTGTTAGATTTTTAAAAATTAATATGTATACGAGGGTGAATTGAAATTTGGTTTTGTTCGATGTTTTGATGGTTTGCTATAAATATTTATGTTAAACATTAAAAATAAATTATTTTAGTTTGGTTTTGGTTTAAATGGTTATTTTTTAACCAAACTGTCCGATTGAAATCGAAAGATATAAAAAAAATTAAAAAATTACTTAAAACTAATTTCGTACATAATTTTGTGGATAACATTAAATAAATACAATATCACTAAATAAAAACATATATTTCAAGTATATGAAATTTTTACAACACAAATTGACTCCCAAAATCATGAAATATGAAGACATATTGGATCCACCAACTAGAAACATAAACATAAACCCTAAGAAATGGAGATAAATAGGATTCACACCCTACAAACAAAGCATAAAATCATAAACCATGAGAAATAAAATCTATTTTAATTGAGTTCAAAAAAATCAAATCAATTCAAAATAAAAACAAGTATATACAGATCAATGTAAAAAAATTTAATTTTTCATGCATAAGTTTATCCAGTTCTTTCTTCAGTATCAAGTACATATCTGAAAGTAAGGGTTTCATAAAGAACTTCAAGCAACCTCCCAACATTTTTCATATTCCATTCTAAAAGAAAAAATATATAATGATGTCAATGTTAATTTGCATTTTAAAGTCTATATTGAATCTATAGAACTCATCGGTCCACCCTGCTAGATTTGCACTTACGTCAGTAAATCATTTTTCACTGTCGAAGCCATATATTTGTACTCGTAGAAACTCACCCTAGCTTTAGTAATGATAACAAAAAATATGAAGCGAAATTCTTAGATCACATCATTTTTCTTTGAACATTTTTCCCCTTGAAGAACCTCATTTATAAGGCCGATATCTGAAAGTATACTAACACTATTATGTAAAGCTTTAAGATTTCAACATCAAGTTTGAGCCACTAACAATCATCAAAGCCTAGGATTTAGCATATTTTCTTACCGAATTCCAAATTAAACAAATCTTCTCTTTGAAATCTAATCGTGGAGCCAGTAGGTAGTCTGGACGGACAGAGGCTCAAACAACCCATGCGCTAGCGCTAGTAAGGAGTTTATTTCTCATATGGGAGACTTCCTATGTGAGTCCATCGGATTTTTTTCCTCTTTTCAAACAATGATATCAACTATGAAGTAGTAATAGCTAGGCTCCGGGTAGCCCAAATCTGTAAGGCATGATGGTAATACTTCTAACTCACTTTAAACTAGTGGTAGATCATGTTTTTAGGTGATTCAAATCCAAAATGGAAACTCTTGTCGTTTATCTAGTGGTGCGATTAATTGAAGCCTCCAAACTCGAACAAGTGTAGTATGAACAAGTACCACGACTCGAAGAAAAATAATTGATACACTGGCTTCTAAATGAAGTATTGATGTGGGTCATTACCCTGGAGTCACCAACTATTAGCAAGCTGACAAGGGTCGTGCCCTCCATGATAGCGTATGTGACCATGATTGTCGATTAACAACACGATTAGTGAACCTCAATCCAAGGTTACCTTATACAAAGGACACTCATATCTGAAAAAATCAAAGCAAGAAGTGTTAAAATAAGATTAGTTTACTACACTTTACTTCACAACGTTCTACACTTTACTTCACAACGTTCTACACTATCAAGGACTTTTCCGGTTTCTTCTGTGATATTTAGGCCTAAATAAATTAATGTTCATACTCGAAGAGCTCCCTGAAAGTGAGAAAGCGAGAGAGAGGTTCCTACTACAGGTATAAAACCCTTCAAAAGTAAATCTTACCATAGGGTTACTATTGGTCTACAATCAACAAGGATGTCGTGGCACTCGCACCACGCTTTGGCAGCCAACGATTAAAAAAATATGATTCATACATCTAAAGTACCATTGGCCGAGATATGAACTTGTTCCCTTCGATAGATTAGGGACCCTACCAAAAATATAGGGGACGATGCTTCTTCCTCATTACAATCGACTACTCTTCAAAGTAATCGACTACTTTTTTAATTGGATGGAGGTGAAGCCACTAGTGAGGATCCATGCCAAGAAGTCATATGGTTCCTTAAGATTATCATTTGTTTTTTAGGTACTTGTCTCTAAGGTTTCAACCCTCGTGCATGGAAAATGGTTCAATATAGAGGAGTCACTCCAAAAAAATTAATGTTACTTCCATACCACACTGAAAACTCGAACGAGGAACACTCCATTTATCTTAGTCTATGAGATAGAAATTATAGCTATTTTTATAAGAAATTACGATGAATGCTCCAACGAGGATAACTAGAATGTCGAGCTATACTTTTTTAGAAAAAATTGAGTAAAAAATACCTTGATACGGAACACTACTTGACACTGATATGCAACATGTATGCTTCCAAAATAAACTTTTTTAATTTTTAAACATGGGACATATTAGTCCGAAATTTTTTTTCCATCATAAGAAAAGTAAAACCATCAATAAGCTAGGACAATACAAGGAAAACCCTTATACTTTAACAACTTAGATGAAGTGTGGAAGTTACAAGTTGGTAGACATAGATTGACATCTTATCCTCCACCCATGGAATGTGGAACCTTTAAAACTATACATTTAGTGTTGTATCTGTTGTTACATTTCATGAGACGAATTATCGTTAAATAAAGATGGCGTAATTTTATTATGCATGTTGTTAATATTATGGTTGTAGAATTATTAAATGAACATCGCTTACGAGGTTTCACATAATATTGGGTTTTTGGATCTGAGTGCCACGGTACCCCATTAGGTATATATTGGATGAACGTGTCTAACATCTATTATGAACTTTGGCTACTATGCTCGAGCATAATATTCTACGACTCTTATCTCTGAGCATATTTTGTGCCTTAATGAGATTGTGTTCCCGGACATCAAACATGCCTCGTTCGAGTACGAGAAACATGTTACATTATACATGGGTCTGAACACCAATCATGGGGCTTTGTGCCCAAGAATCTACCGCGTGTCATCAGACTATGAGCAACGTGTTGTATGAGGAATGTGTTTGAATACTACTATGCACAACACTAGCTTATGGTTTTCCGAACCGAGCATCAAGCTCTATATTTTGGCGTAATCATCCTGATAGAGGTGTGGTATTATATGTTGTTGTATGAATATACGTAAAAATCAATTTGAACAATAATTTGCTATATTCAGTAGCGTACAAACATAATGATACACATGTACACGTACGCAGTTGGAAGGGCTAGCCCAAGCCAGTCAGAAATTCATTCGAGCTAAAAGTATTATTGTACAGCAAGCAAAAATTGTGTATTGAAAATACATCCAACACAATATTGTTGGTAAATTATAGTAAGCATCGCTTATGTAAAAAAGTGTGGGTCGACCCCACAGTGGGCCTCAAATTAAAATATTTGTGTTTAGACATGAAGAAATCATACACATACATATTTATACTACTAACATATAAATATTGGTAAGGTAGATAGCACAACATCGCTTATGCAACAGGTTTGTACCGACCCTACTACCGACATAAGTTAAACGCATTCAATAAAAAATCAACAATAATTTATGGTAAATAAAATGACCCAATAGAAAAAACCCTGGTCTTATTTATATGGCTACACAAATATATAAATGACCAAAATATTGGCCATACGTGCCTTAATTGATGCACGCCCATGAAGATATGAACTCACCATCTTCACGACATCTAGATGAGGTTTTAGTGGCCAACTCAACTTCATTGGGAAATCATTGACTCTAAAATCCCCTATTGTGATGAGTCTGTAGACGAAAAAGACATATCTGGTGGCATCTGATCACGAGGAACCAAGTCTAATATGAGGGGTCCTCCCTCTAACAACCAATTTCAAGTGATAGTTTGAAAGCATAATTCTCACATATCGACAAGCTTAACTTCATGTCGTTCCTACTCTTCAAAAAGATTTTAGACAGTCTCGTCTGACCCCCGCTCGACCCTCCAACATTGAAACTTGGTCATTTATACACCCCAACCTTTTTAGTTGGCCTTCAAACTTGGTCTCTCTTTTTCCATAAAAGCTCATATGAACTGGGTTTCCTAAAATTTGACAAGCCCCACCCCTCGTACGACACATTGGACCCAAGAAAACTCTACGATGCGTTTCTCATATTGAAGCTTCTGGTCTAAGTGATCTTGCCTCATCGATCTCTTTTTGACTTAGGAAACTCTACTTGCTCGTAGTAAATTAGCTATGAAGGGCTCCATCAACCTCATTAACAGTGGGAAAAATCCAATTTCACATGTACATTACCATGACATGCACCTACGATCAAATCAGACACGTTCGTTATAGCCTATCATATCTCACATCTAGATTATGATAGGTCAACATAGTGTACTTACCTAAACAATCGATCTAAACCTATCGAGATAAAAGTTCCATTATATATATCTACTAGCTTTCATACCATGATGTTGCAAGGATTTCAACATATGTGACACGAGATCATCTATCATAATAGCATGTGTCAAGATTCAGAAATCAAAATGATGTTGGTCATTGGATAACAACCAAATGAGGTGATCGAAGAATTATTTATCCCCACGTTAGCATCCTGGATATCTTTACAATATCATCAATTTTATTTGAGGGCGTGCCACCAAAGCTCGTAATGCCTCCTGACCACTTCAAACTATTTCCCTCGATTGTCTGAGTCTTCTTCTTAATCCAACCTGTACGTTGGATTTCCCTCCACTTGACCTACCTGGGGATAAGTGAGAAATTAGTTCCTTAACAATCCCAACCTTTGGGCGGAATCTTATACGATGTGACGTAGTTACTCTGTGACCAATTTTGTATCCCTATTTTTTTTATCTTGGATCTCATTTCTTTATCATATTCAGGAAGACCTTTTCCTTTACCATTCAGCACATTTTGATTTATATAAAAGGAACCTTCGTGAAATTTTATATCATTTCCTAAAACATATCACACTTTGCTCCGCGTGGACACTAACCACAGAACCCAGTCGATAATGGCCTCACAATAATCAAACATGTTAACGTACGATACATCCCTCATTACAATCACAATTGTGATAGAAAACATAATAACATTTTCCCAGTGGGAACTACATGGTATAAACCATCATGCTTAGGGTAGTACCAAAGTGACACAAAATTTAGGAAGTCATCAAATTATGATGAGATGTTCCCAAGTTAACTGACGTAAGACCATTGAGGCAGCAAAACATATATTTTAGGAAATATTGTCTGTCGAAAAAGAAATTATGGCACCTTACCAATAAATAAAGAAGTAAGTTTAACGGTCCATGCAAAGATAATGATAAAAATAATATTTACATGTATATGACCAATCGCTTGGTATGGTCGTTCGCCCTCCAAATATGTCACTCTTCCATATAGAAACTTCTTTACCACATTATACTGACATTGCATTGACAAGTAGTAGTATGTGCTATATTTTGGTGACTAGATACTGGAGATTGCCAGTAATTTCTCAATCACAAAAAAAAAGTTTAGCTCAAGTTTTCCATCAACGGAATTGGACATATGCGGGTTAAACAGATGAAGTCACACACATCAGTTCCAGTAAGAGCCCAACCTCAGCATCGAGCGTACTCGTGAAAACCATTTTTTATCATTAAAGAAATGCATTGGCGTATCCCCCGCTACATGACACCTAACAACAACCTTCACCTAGATTGCATGCTTGGCACAAAACTCTCTATGTATTTACTCGCCGCCTACGTGACATGTTTCAAACATAGATTTCTCTAGTAAGACCTCTCTTATGAATATTCAGATCTTCTTTTTCGGGGATGCAACATCCTTGAGAGTATTTTTCATTTGGTCATGTATCAATTTAGGAGAGTGATTATTATTTATTCCCCATTTTATCGGCTTGAGACAACATGGATCTAGTCACTCTTTGTAGTGGTATATCACTTGTTAAGACCTTATAATCAGATCACACCGCTCATATCTATTTGCAAATAAAGGAAGTAAATCATATTGCAATGTTCTCTTCCCTTTTATAGATAGTAAACCATGTAACATTACCATCTAGAGGCAAGACTAAATCAATGGCTAGAAACATTTTCCTACAACCGAATAATTTTTTATATTTAGACGTCACATACCACACATCTCCTGAATGAATGTCAATTAGTTTGTAAATATTATTCTTTCGCTAGATGATTCGATATATATATATTAAAATCCTTTACAATTCTCTAACAAATATGCATATTACCATATTTAGGGTTGCGATTACCAACTGATATCGCCAACATGCTCAAGCATATTTAGTGTCGTGACTCTCTCTTGATCTTCCCTACAAGCTTGGGCATATTCAGGGTCATGACTCCCTACTGATCTTACCTACGGACTCAGTCACCCTAAGTATTTTTCATCTTTTTATATTTCTTTGCGCATGTTTTTAGATACAAGAGGTTTTGATTCCCTACCACGGTTTTCTCAAGGTCTCGACATCTAGATCGATACACTTCACACTTTACCTCTTCTATTGGCTTTGACATCTCTCAATATGAGTGTATGCTCTTTTTTATTATTGCCAATTTATTTTTAGGTTAATAATAGCCTTGTTGTGTTTACAATGAAGTACTAAGGGGTTATACACGCTTAGGTTGAATTGACAAACAATAATAATCAACTTGGTAGGTCAAGTGAAGGTCATAAGCAGAAGAAATAACAGACGATAAAAGATATTTTGGAAAGAAAAACATGAAATTAGCCTGAATTAGTTTAAGAAGTTTTATGGTCATATAAAACCATCCCAATAACTGACTCAACTAAAATACTATTTACCCTAGTGTATGGGATGAATGCAATAGTGCCAACGGAACTGGTTGCCTTCATCCATAATGTCTACATAGGAGAAAATAAACGACTAAAACAAAGAAAGCAAAGTTATATGTCATTAAAGAGAAAATAGTAAAAGATAAATTAAGATCAAAACGATAAAAAATATCATGATACATTTCTAAAAAAGATATATATTTTTTATAATACTTTTAATATATTTAAAATGACATATTTTGATTATATTTGGAGTTCACTTACCTACTGAACTAAAATATTAAAACATTTATATTATAAATTAAAAACACAAATTTTACGATAGTTTTAAATAACAAAAATTACATATTAAAATATATAAATAAAATTACAATTAATAACCATTTTATTGTAAGTTATAGTCTCTACATTAATAAATTTTAAAAAAATATGAAGGTTAATTATATACCAAATTAAAAACATAAAAGTGTGCTTATAGATGATGGTACAGATTTACGAATCTAATCTCAAATAAAACATATCAAATTAATATTATAATAAAATTAACAATCAAAGTAAGTAAAAAATATCAATGTTTTAATGGGTAGCTAGTAGTTATAAAAGTATTTATAAGATTATTTAGGTTATTTAATTTTATGGGTATAAAATATTGAATCTTAATAATAAAAAAGTTCTATATCAATAAATCAATAATTATATATATCATATCTAAATTTAATCTAATGTGAAAAAATAAGTTATAATTTTTTTTTATCTCGGATAGTTACTCATGATTTGTTTTTTTGAATAATTAATAAAAATAAATTGTTAACAAATTTTAAAAATATAATACCGAGTTATTACGTGAAAGATCATAATTTTATTTAACAATTATTTTTAAAATAATACTTTTTAGTGGAAACTAGAGTAGCGGAGCTTTCCAATTATATATGGTATCGATAACTAACTTTCGTAATAAATACAAAAATAATACTTTTTAGTGGAAACTAGAGTAGCGGAGCTTTCCAATTATATATTGTATCGATAACTAACTTTCGTAATAAATACACAACTAAATTTTAAGTTGGAGTTATATTAAAATGAGACCTCAAACTGTTAGAATGAGACCTTTAAAGCACAAAATAAAAATATTTATAACAAATGAGACCCCTTTATATATCATGATCTCATTATAACAAAAACGGATCCTAATTTAATCTAACCCTTTAAATTGATCTAAAATATTAAGATACATAATTGGTTTTGAGAGTTATGAAGATTGTTACGAGAAAAAACAGAATTATGTCTAACAATGCTTTTTTGATATTATACATTTTTATTAAAAAATAAACTCTTGGAGTTTTGTGTAAGGGAAATACGCTAATTTCCTGACAAATCACTTTTAAATTGGCTTGAGGTAAAAAGAGGTTTCGGGAAAATACACAATTTTCATGCAATTAGATCAAAAGAAAAGAAAAGAAACACAAAACAAAAGTGAAATCAAACACACAATTGTTAACGGAGCTCAAAAAATTATGCCTACGTCTCCAGACCTGCTGCAGATCGATTTTCTTAGAATGACACAGCGACTCTGTTCATTTTCGATGCATACACAAAAAACCTAGCTTTTGGTTTTTTGTAGAGACTGAAACACAAAGAAGAAAAAATGTTTACATTCTTTAATGTGTAATTTATGACTCCCCAAATTACATTGTCTTTCCGAATTCACTCCAGCTCTCTTTTCATTTAACATGAGGAAGGTAACATGTTTAGATAAAATAAACTAAACACGAGCTTAGTTATATTATTTGACCTAACAATCTCCCACTTGAAGACTGGTTTCAATCTGTCTTCACACTTTGATCTATGCAGCAGATCTTTCTGGTCTTATTACTCTTGCAGACCAAGTGAAGCTGAACACAACTTCAGTTTTTCAATGGTTATTGTCTTTATCAACATATCAATTGGATTCTTGCTTCTTTGGATCTTTTCCAGTATTAGCACCTCATCTTCTAACAAAGATCTAACTATCACTATGTAGAACATTATCTTCTATTTAAATCCCAACTTGGTTAACAAACCTTGAAGCAATATCATCTCTTTACTGGCTTCGGTCACTACTACATACTCAGCCTCTGTAATCGATAGAGTGATAATTTTCTGTAACTTTGATATCCAACTAACAGTTATTGTTCCAACAGTAAATATATAACTGATGGTGCTTTTACGGTGATCAACTTCACCTCCAAAATCTGCATCTACGTAGCCTTGTACATTTAATTCACCCTTACCAAAGTACAAACACTTTTTTATGGTACCTAGTAGGTACCTCAAAATCCATTTAACAGCTTCCCAATGATTTTTCCCTGGGTTTGGCATAAACCTACTCACAACTCCCACTGCATGACTAATGTCTGGTCCCGTATAGACTATTGCATACATCAAACTTCCAATAGCTGAGGTGTAAGGAACCTTAGCCATGAAGTCTTTTTCTTCTTCCATCTTAGGGGATTGATCCTTGAATAAAGGAAAGTGACCTGCCAATGGTGTACTAACTGGCTTGGCATCACCCATGTTAAATCTCTTTAAAACACGATTGATGTACTCTGAATGATATAACTGCAAAACATTTCTATGTTTATCTCTTATGATTTACATTCCAAGAATCTTCTTCCCCGGACCCAAGTCCTTCATTTCAAATTCTTTTGATAATTGTTGCTTCAATCTTCTAATATCATCCATATATGAACCTGCTACTAACATATCATCAACATAGAGTAGAAAAATGATATAGATGGACTTACATCTTTTAAAATAGCAACAATGGTCGCATTACACTTCTGAAAACTCTCTTTGTGCATAAAACCGTCAAATTTCTTGTACCACTGTCTTGGAGCTTGTTTTAAACCATACAAACTTTCTTGAGTCTGCATACCATATTTTATTTCCCTTCTTCTAAGAAACCTTATGGTTGATACATGTATATCTCCTTATCCAAATCCCCATGAAGAAATGCAGTCTTCACGTCTAACTGTTCAAGATAAAAGTTTTCAATGACAACAATACTCAACACTAATCTAATAATATTTGATGAGTTCAGAATCTTCAGACACAGGCCACTGCATAATCCGGACAGGGGTAATTCGGACAATGACACACCACTAAATAATCTGGACAGGACAAAAGTAAAACATCTTTTGACTAAGCTATTTGCTAATCTACTTAAATTACTAATGGGTCCTTAAACTTGACCCGGTTTCATAACTTGACCCGGTTTCATAACTTGACCCAAAAGCCCATGGGTCATTAATTAAGAGTATAAATACCCCAACCACTCTCATTAATGAGGGTGATCAACATTTAATACAAACATGCTGCTTAATTATCTCTTTACTCTCCACAATAAACACTAAACACTTTAAATTTCACAAAACACTTTACCAAACTACCCCTAGCCCAAAATAGACCAAACCAAATTGGCGACCATAGTGGGAGCACGAGGGTGCCTGAATTTTACATTCAAAACCATTAGAAAGAACATGTTCGGATGGATCCGAACGAGCAGAGAACTCCACCACCTGTGGTGGAGACGGTTGGGGAAAACAAGGAATACACTATTGAAGAGCGAGACAAGTTGAGAGCAGAAATAGAGGCGTTAAGGGCCATAAAACAAGCAGAAAATGGTATAAGGGAGAAATCAGGAAAGTCAGCTATTCATCATACTGACAACCCTAGGGAGAATGATCCATCAGCAAAGACTCATCTGAGTTCAAAAAAAGACCCATGTTAGTTCTAAGACGACTCCTCGGTCTAAGCCGGTTGAAAGTTCAGATTATGAGTCCTCCAGCAGCTCTTCGAACGAGGCTGAGCTTGAGAAGTCTTTGTCATCAAGTAGTGATAAAGGGAGGTCCAAAAAGAAAATGAAACTAATTAAAAAATATTCAAGAAAGGGAGATAGGCATGAGAGGCTTAAAAGGCATATGGGAAAAGGGTCATCTCACAGCCACATGCATGTTGATCAGTTGATGATCGATCCTTTTGCTTTTCAGATCGAACCAGGTATTTTCGTAACGCCTAATGAAGACACAGTCTTCAGTCGTAATAAGAATTGGAGACACTCACCTTTGTCTGCCAAAATACTGTCCGGAAACCTACCCAAAATGTTTGACAGCTCCAATATGGAAAAGTATGATGGAAGTAAGGATCCAGACAACCATCTGGAGCAGTTCAAGAACTTTATGATGAATTTTGATGATGATGACAAACTTTTGTGCAGAGCCTTCTCCCAATCTTTTACGATAAGTGCTCTTAAGTGGTATAATAGCTTACCACAGGGGTGTATCAAAAACTTTGATACTTTCTGGGTTGCCTTTCGAAGGCATTTGTTGGGAGTAATGAGGTGAAGGGAAATGAAGATACCATTATCCATTGTGCCAAGAACCAAATGAGTCCTGAAACGACTACATAAGTCGGTTCGTGAATAACAAAAATGGGTTAGCAGATTGCTTCGAACAGGTGTCAATTGGTTCATTGAGACAAGAGTTGAACCTGGGAATCTGGCTGATTCGGTGACCAAGAAGAAAGCCATGACTTGGGTTGGCTTATTGAATCAGGTGGGAAAATAAATTAATGTGGATGAAACCAAGAAAACGAGGGTGCACCGTCAAGTGAGATCCACCACAACATCTTAGAACCAGTCCTGATATAAGGCTAAGGAGACTGGACAAGGGTCCAACAGGGGCTAAACAAACTCAGTCCAACCAGAATAAATCTCAGAGCCAGCAGTCAAGGAATAAAAGAGTTCCTTGGGTTCAACCGGAGTGGTTTGCAGAATTGAAAAAGAATGTAGCCACAATATATGACAAGACCAAGGAGGAAGTCCATTTTCAGAAACCAGCAGCACTACAGTCTCTTAGAGAGAGTCGAAATACTTGTTTTTTCCAATATCATAATGATATAGGCCATAATACTCAAGACTGCATAGCCCTGAAACAAGAAGTGCAGAATCTTATTGAAAGAGGAAAACTCGGGATTTATGTCAAAAGAAGAAGTGGGAACATGCCTGACAATGCTCCTCGGACAGGCCCTACGAACAATGTGGGAACATCTGCTCAAGAAGGGGGAATGATGATCCTTGAAAGATTTGATGTTGATTCTGAGTATCTGGATCCTGATCTAACATGGAATAAAGCGGGGGTCATAACAGAGCAGACCAAGACGGTGTCCGGACTGATCAGTTTCTTTGAGTCACTCACCACCTTTGGAGAAGATACCATGACAGCGCCCACTTCTTCATCAAGAAAGAGGCATGTACATAGTCTGGCTACTCAGTTGGAAGGGGCATGTATTCTCATCAGTACCAAACCCCTTTTCCATTTATAGTTTTGATGAGGATGATTTGAGAAATATTGTTGGGCCTGATCATGATGCTGTGGTAATAGGAGTATATATTGAGGGCAATAATATCCAACGAATTGTAATAGACACAAGCAGTTCGGCAAATATACTCTTCTTGAGCTCTTACAAGCATATGAGAATCCAGTCGTTATTCAACGGTCAAATAGAACCATTGTGGGCTTCACAGGGAGCTGTGCGGATGTAATTGGAGAGTTTGAGGAAGAGGTGATGTTGGGCAATGGGCATTTTAAATGGTTGGTCAGGGTATTATTTGTTGTGGTAGATTACCCCACGTGCTACAATGCGATCTT
Source organism: Limnanthes douglasii subsp. nivea (assembly GCA_036936605.1). Lineage (NCBI taxonomy): Eukaryota > Viridiplantae > Streptophyta > Magnoliopsida > Brassicales > Limnanthaceae > Limnanthes > Limnanthes douglasii. The sequence continues at coordinate 224,114,467 of JAUPFV010000004.1, read as the reverse complement.
TGGGAGGTCCTAGCTCTCTAGAATGCATGTTGTGGCCTCAACAGTCCACCAGTGTTTGAAGTATGCAGTTCAAGGGAAAGTGGGTGTTGTCCGAAGTATTTAAGAAGATAGCAAAGGAGTGTTATGCAACTGCACTTGCTCCTAAAACTTTGGGAGCAGATCGGATTTATTAAGATTAACAGTTATTGGGGCCTTCTGAGGGAGAAGGTGAGATTGACGACCCCATAGAGGCTCCTAGTGTTATAATACCGGTTGAAGAGATTGAAACCCACTCTCTGGCAGAGGGTAGAAGTATTAAGATTGGCTCCAAAATGGCGTCAGTGTTGAAAAAGAAATTTTTGTCATTTTTAGTGAACAATCAGCATGTCTTTGCTTGGTGCAATGGTGATGTAACCGGAGTACCTGCAAGCGTTATCTCACACAAGCTGTCAATCCGGAGTGATGTTGCACTCGTTGTACAGAAAAAGAGAGCTTTCTCTAAGGATAAAGGTGATGTAATAGTCCAAGAAGTTGATCGGCTTACCAAGATGGGACACATAAAGGAATCCTAGTATCCTTTATGGACTGCCAATCCGGTGTTGGTCAAGAAAAAGAACGGGAAATGGCGTATGTGTATTGATTTTACGGACCTCAACAGGGCTTGCCCAAAAGATCTTTATCCAGTCCCCCGAATAGATCAGTTGGTAGACTTAACGTCTGGAAACAAGTTGATGTCCTTCATGGATACTTTCTCTGGGTAAAACCAGATACAGGTGGATCTGAAGGACCAAGATCATACTACCTTTATAACAAATAGAGCTCTCCATTGTTATAAGGTGATGCCTTTTGGGCTAAAAATGCTGGGGCTACTTATCAGAGGTTGGTGAACAAAACATTTGCTAGTCACATTGGCAGAAATATGGAGGTATACATTGATGACATGATAGTTTAAAGCTTGGAGGAGGATTTGCACATAATTGACTTTCAAGAAACATTTGCGAATTTGACAACTGTGAATTTGAAACTGAATCTAGAAAAATGTGTCTTTGGGGTTCGATCCGAAAATTTTGGGGGTATGTGATAAGTGAGAAAGGGATATAGCCCGATCCGGATAAGCTTAATGCTCTAGTAGAAATGGATCATCCTCGGAATGTTAAAGAAGTCTAGAGACTCAATAGACAGTTGGCTAGCGTGAATCATTTTATTTCAAGGGCTTCGGATAAGTGTGCTCCATTTTTCTAAACCTTGAAGAATGCTAAAGATTTTAATTGGTCTCCGCAGTGCATCCAAGATTTTATTGAAATAAAGAAACATTTATCCTCACCAAAGACTCTTTTTAAACCCATTCAAGGAGAAACACTCTTTGTATACTTGGATGTGTGAGAATGTGCTATAAGCGCAGTATTGGTGAGAGAAGTGGACAACTACCCTCGTTCGGTGTACTACATCTGCAAAAGTTTGATAGATGCTGAGAAGAGGTACTTGAAGCTTGAAAATTTGGCACTAGCCTTAGTAATTGCAGCAAGAAAGATGAGGCCGTATTTTCAGTCTCATTCCATCATTGTCCGAACATCTTTCCCATTGAAGAATGTTCTTCAAAAGGCAGACATATCAAGCAGAATGACCAAGTGGTCAGTGGAGTTGGGTGATTAAAATATTGATTTCACCTCACGAACGGCTATCAAGGCTCAATCAGTAGCTGATTTATTGGTAGAATTCCATTCGGACAAAAACTCCAAACAAACTTCAGAAGAGAAAAAGAAGAAATAATCGGTAGTCCGAACTGATAGTGGTTCAAGCACAATGGGGTGTGGAGCTGGAATTTGCTTAACCTCTCTATATGGTGATAAGATGTATCAGGCTATATGTTTTGGGTTCAGGGCTTCCAACAATGAGTCTGAATATAAAGCAGCTATAGCTGGTCTTAAATTAGCCTTCCTATATGGGGCTAAGAGAGCTCGGTAGATGAGTGACTCTCATCTTCTTATCCATCAAGCTCAAGGTCAGTCTGAGGCCAAAAATGAGCAACTGATCAAATACTTACTCATCCTGAAAGAGGTGGTAGTCAATTTCAAAAGTGTTTGCTATGAGCATATTCCTAGGTCAGAGAATGCACTGGCAGATCTTTGGTAACCATAGCATATTCTGAGTCTTACCCTTGGATTCACATACAAGAATGCCCATCTATAAAATTTAGTCAAAACAAGCAAGAGGAGGAAATTTTAAGTATACAGGTGATTCAACCTAAAGATTGGAGGTTTTCACTTCTTCAATATATTTCTGATGGGGTTTTGCCTCCGGATAAAGTTATGGCAAGAAATATTAAACACACGGCTCATGGTTTTCTGATCATAAAGGAAGTTCTCTATAAAAAATCTTTCAGTAAACCTCTCATGCGTTGTTTGAGAGTTGAAGAATCTCAACTCGTTTTATCCAAACTACATGGATCAACATATTGTGGGTACAGGGAACTAACCCAGAGGGTATTGTTGGTTGGGTACTATTTGTCATCCATAATTACAGACGCTAAAAAAATGGTAAAAAAGTATGGTCCATGTCAAAGGTATGGCAATGAAATTCATGTGCCAGCAGTACCTATGAAGTTTATTTCTGAGGCAATACCTTTTGCTCGTTGAGGATTGGATTTAGTTGGAACTCTGCCTATGACGTCCGGAGGGTGCATAACTATTATAGTTGCTATTGATTACTTCTCAAAATGGATAGAGGCAGCTCCTTTGGCAGGTACCACTTCGAAGGTTGTCATTAAATTTATCTTATCCAATATATGTTGCAGATTTGGGATCTCTCAAAAGATTACCAAAGACAATGGGCCACAGTTTGATAATAAGTATTTGGAGAGTTTTTGTGCTTCTAGAGTAATTCATCTTTTTTTTTTCTTCTCCTTTCCAACCCCAAGCAAATGGACAGGTTGAAGTTGCCAACAGGACTATTCTGTCCGGATTAAAAAAGAATCTAGAAGGAGCTGCAGGGAAGTGGCCAAGTTATTTGCAAGAAGTATTGTGGGCATACCGAACTAATCCCCAGGCGGCTACACATGAATCTCTTTTTGCTTTGGTGTATGAGATGGATGCAATTACCTCCATGGAAGCTACCCTACCATTGTATATGGTCCACAACTATTCCGAACAAGCTCATGAGATAGCAATTAGGAATCAGTTGGACTTAATAGAAGAAAGAAGGGTTAAAGCTCACTTAAGAACAACTCACTACCAAGGCTTGATGAGGAGTAGATTTGCTTCCAAAAATCAAGAGAAGAGATTTTCAACCAGGAAATAAGGTGTTAAGAAAAGTTTTCTTACACACCAAGGAGAAGCAGTTCGGTAAGCTGGATCTGAACTGGGAAGGCCCCTATGAGGTCTCTGAAAAACTTAAGCCTGGGACATATAGGCTTGAAGGCAAAGAATGAAGAGTTTTGAAGCACCCATGGAATATTGAACATCTCATGTTATATTTAGAATAAACTTTTTGTATAAATATTTACTTGTTAGATATCAATATAAATATTATGGGGCAAACTATTTCCTACCATGGTGGCGCAAGGAGGTTATAATGAGGTGTCCGGTTTTTTATTTATAATATGTGATGCCTTTTTAAAATATTCTAAGTATTTTTACTACAATTTAATTCAAGTACAAATCACTTGTTCAACGCCTTGGATCTTTAGTAGATCGGATAAATCGGGTTAAGTTATGACTATTAAATACATGTCATCGGAGATATTAAACACTCTCACTATAATACTTCTGAAATATTAGAGGCTACTTAAACATTGGCCATGAAAATGTTAAAAGAAAGTATTAAATAAAAGAAAGTTTGATAAACTAAACCTATTCGGACTCGAACCGAATAGGAAAACAAAACATGTATTGGCCATCCAAGAACTTTAGGTGTTTAAACATTACAAAATATGCCTTGGCCATCCAAGGAATTTAATTGTTCAGAAAAGACAAAAAATAATATAAGACCTTATGGCTTGTTCCCTTCGGAAGTTCCTTCATCACCTTTACCTTTCTTAGGATTTTTGAGTTCAGCACTCGAACTCTCACAAGTTCCCTCTTCATCATCAATAGTGGAATCGATTCCACTGGAGTAGTTGTGCTTGTCGCCATCTGCCATGGTGTGAACTAGAAGGTCTTCGTATTCCACATATTTCCATAAGGGACCATGGGTCCTCTTCAAAAAATTCTCATGAAAGAGAAGCACTATGTCAGACTTGACTTGATTATCTCTTTTCTCCAATGAGTCTATCACCTCATTGGTATATTTATTAATACCTGCTTGGATAGCTTGCTCCTACTAGTTCTTTAGGTCTTTCTTCTCTTAGGTCAGTTCTGAAACAGAGTTCTCCAACTTAGCCTTCTCATCAGATAAGTTTTGAATGGCACCATCCTTGCTTTGCACTTCCTGTTTTAGCATTGTGAAGTCTTTTTCTAAGTTAGAATACTTAGTTTGCAGCTCAGTCCTGGTTGCCTCTGAGGTGGCTAACTTAGCTGCTGAGTCCTCCTTATCCTTCTTCAATGCCTCCATCTCTTTCTTCAGTTCCTCTATGTATTGGTTAACATTTAAGAGGTTGGTTGATAGATATTGCTTGTTAGTGGTGAGGTAGTTGATGAGCTTGTTTTGGCTTTTCTCCTGCCTTTCCAGATCAAGTATGGGTCGGATGTGACCAATTAGGGAGTGGCTCAAGACATCCTGCTCTCCAGGAACAGAGAAAGACTTACCATTAAAATTCACCATATTGATAGAGTTGGAGGGGCGATAGGGACCTGCAAAGTCATCCTTCTCAGAATCATTGAAGTATAAATCAATGTCCTGAAGGGAACTAATGTCCACTTCTTCATTCCCTCCCCCGACAATCTCTTCGAACTGCAAATATGTTGTGATTTTCTCTTACAAGGTGGGATCAGCAGGGGCTGGTGGAGGTTGGATCTCCGAAGGGCGAAGAATTATTTCTTCTCCCTTGGTGACCTTCTTCTTCTTAGAAGCTTTTTCATCGCTGCTGGCCCTCATTAACCTGTCTTTCTTAGGAGGCTTTGGTGGGTTCTGCGACTCTCCAGCCTCTTTCATTGTCTCAGCCTCTACTAGCTTGAGCAGGGCAACATCAATTCCCCATTGGTTCCCTGAACCAGTCCCCTCTGCTTGACCTAACTATGTTACAGCTTTTTTCTTCTTATTCTTCATCTTGTTGGGCGCCTTTGCTCTGAAGGGTAAGAATACTTTGCCATCCTTGGCCTCTGTCCTCTTGAGAATTACACAAGGAGGAGGAAGGATAGTCAGCTCTTCCCATGTGAGGTCTCTTCGGCCTATGGCGCTCCACAGATGGGACCTCACAAGATTTCCCGATGTGAAGTAGTTATGGAAAACATTCCCCCAATGCTCCGCAGCCCATGCTTTGAGTTTTGCACAGGTTTTCTGCCCATCCTCCAAGTGTAGCACTAAAAATTCAAAACAAGTTAATCAGAATTAAAACACTTATAATTTAAAAAAAACATGAAAGACAAAGAGATGAATGGAACTTTCCAGTACTTTTCCATCTGCTAGTCAGCATGCTAGGATTGGTGTTGGCCTTAATCTTCCTGTCGTTCTCCCATGTCCCACTAACAAACAGAAAGTGTGTCCTCCAGTTCTTTTCGGACTCCAACAAGTCATGTACCACTTTGAAGTTGTTCTCCATATTGTGATGGTAGAATAGAATCTGATGATTCTTGCATAAGCTTGCCACAGCAGCAAACTGCTCCATTGGGAGTGGGATTTTTTACAACCTTAATGCCATTATGCAAGCAAGGAGAGAATACCAGGCATTGGGGCTTAGCTGGCTAGGGCAGAGTTTAACTAGGTGGAAGTACCTAACGATTTTTAGGTCTAATGGAAACTGAAGTTCCAAGTTTAGCACTTCGGTGAAAATCACCACCTCGTTAAGCTTGCAGTCCATGAGAGTCTCTGGAGTGATAGGTATCCTTACCTTCACCGACTCCGAAAATCCCATATTTTGTCCGGATCCAGCCCAACTCAACAGTGTGGGTGTAGATGTAGTTTATGTTTTGTAGAGCCAACAGCTACTTGACACTAACGTGTTTGAAGCAAGGGCCTACATTTCCCTCTAGGCACTCCTGAAGCTCCGGATGAGTCATACAGACTTTAACCTTGCTTTTGCCCTTCTTTTCAGAAGCAGCATCCCCCGTTTGACCTTATGCATCGGTTTCAAAGGGAGCCTCCTCAATACTTCTTTCATCACTGTGGAAGGTTTATCAGTTTCCTTAAATGGAGGGGGGGTCAGTTTTTGGTACCAAAGGATGTTCGGATGGTTGAGCACTTGTTACCTCTAAAGGCCTGGTGTCCGTTTGAGGTTAGGATCCGGAGGGCTTGGCCCTTGAGGCTGCTTTAGATGCCTCCGATCTGGAGGGCTTTGTGAGTGAAGATGTAGATTGGGTTTTAGTTTAGCGAGTTGTTCGGCGAGGGGTTATCCTCTCCGGAGACTTTTCAGAATCAAAACCCATAGCAATGAAGGGGGAGGGTTTTCTGATACATGAAACTTTTTTTTCTTTAGGCATAAAAGGTTGGGATTCTTGAACAGAAGAACCCGAGAGAAGGGGTGAAAGGCTTGGTTTGAATAACTGTCTGGGCCTAGGGTTTTTAAATGAAGATGACCCTTGATCGGCTGTGTCGGTTCGCTGAATTTCTCACTTGGAGAAACTGAGAGGCCGGCAGCAATGTGATTCTCCCTTTCTACCTTTTTTGCTCTTTCAAACTCTGATAAATTTAACCAGCCGCCTTTAACTAGTGCGTTTCTGGCTGTGAAGATATAACCTCTCAAGAACAAGTTGAAGGTGAAAATGGAAATCTCTCTAAAAAAAACTTTGAGTGTGGAAGACAATGAAATAGTGAAAGAGAATTTATATAACAGTAAAAAAGTAACTGTTACCTAGGAGAAGTTGAAGAGGGTTTTGCAATGATTAAAGGCTGCGCAAACGTGTGAAGAATCAAAGGCCTAGGTAAATTTTTAGAATTAGTGGGTGCGCCGGTCTAGGAAAAATAACGACTGGTAGGTCGAACCAAATATCTACACGTGTCCCACAAACCCAGAAGAAAAACTCTTAGAATTCTGGAAAGAGAAACCAATTCTGACAAACTTCGAACTGAGTTGATGTTAAAAGCAAACTTCATAATACGAACCGCATGGGCAGGTCGGATAAAGTTGAGGCTAGCTTAGTGAATTTTTTAGCCCTACCAAAGATATTTGGCAAGGCCTAAAAAGGGGCTACTGATGAGTTCGGAATCTTCAGACACAGGCCACTACATAATCCGTATATGGGTAATTCGGAAAATGACACACCACTAAATAATTCGGACAGAACAAAAGTAAAACACTTTTTGACTAAGCTATCTTTAAACTTAACCCGGTTTCATAACTTGACCCGAAAGCCCATGGGTCATTAATTAAGAGTATAAATACCCCAACCACTCTCATTAATGAGGGTGATCAACATTTAATACAAACAGGCTTCTTAATTATCTTTCTACTCTCCATACTAAACACTAAACACTTTAAACTTCACAAAATACTTTACCAAAATACCCCCAGCCCAAAATAGACCAAACCAGTATTGAGCTTCACAACTAGAGCAAAAATATTAGTGTAATCAATTCTTTTCTTTTGCTGGAACCCTTTGACAACTAGTCGGGATTTGTATCTCTTGAAGCCATCATGCTCATCTTCCACCCGATACACCCATTTGTTATGAAATTCCTTCTTACCCATTGGTAACTCAGCTACTTCCCATGTATCATTTGAGATTAAAGACTTCATTTCATTTTTTATGGCAAAATCCCACTTGCTAGCATCATTGGTCTGACAAGCTTCATCATAGCATTTAGGTTCCCCTCCATCGGTATGTAACAGATAGTTCAAGTATCTCCTGTTGGGAACATGGGGTTGGGAAGATCTTCTCAAAACAAGAACTGCCTCGGTAGGCTGTAGGGTATCGGACTGCTGTAGATTGGTCTGTCCAACTGACTCTTCTTGCTGAGGGGTTAATATGGTCGACTATATTTCTTGACTATCTCAGATTCCCTCGATATCTGTAAATACTGATTCGTATGGCTTTGAGTCATTTGCTTCGGTTTTATGCTTGTCCTTGAACGTCACTGCTTCATATCATCTTCCTGTTTTCCTCATCCCAAACACGATAACCAAACTCATCTTCGCCATAGCCGATCTGGAAATATTTCTTTGATTTCGGATCAAGCTTGTTCCTGCCTTGATCATTTATATGAACATATACTGTACAACCAAAAACTCTTAGATGTGATAATTTTATATCCTTACCACTTCATACCTCCTCGGTTATTCTATGTTTAAAGGGAACCGATGGGCCTCGGTTAACCATGTAAGCCGATTTGTTGATTGCGTTTGCCCAGAACTGCTTCAGTAAACCAGACTGTATATGAATGCTTCTGGCTCTTTCTGTCAACGTTATGTTCATACGTTCGACAATACCATTATGTTGAAGCGTACCTCGCAAGGTTCTCTTCATCCTGATCTCATGCTCATAGTAAAACTTCTTGAATTTGGTGTCCTCATATTCACCATCATTATCGATCCTCAGCTTTTTAATGTTCAAACTTGTCTCATTCTCAACTATACAATTTCCATCTTCTAAAAACATCAAACACTTCAGATTTATGCTTTAGAAAATAAACTCATACCTTTCGAGAATGATCATCGATAAAGGTCACAAAATATTGTTTCCCTCCTATAGATGAAACAGTTGTTGGCCCCCAAATGTCAGAGTGAACAAGCTCCATCCTTTCTTTCTTTGGGGTTCTACCACTCGTTTCAAAACTGACCCTTTTCTGTTTTCCAAGTATGCAATCTTCGCACATGTCTATATGGACTGACTTAAGACCTGGAAGCTTCCCTTTCGAGTACATAATTTTCATACCCTTCACACTCATGTGGCCAAGCCTCTGGTGCCAAACATTTACATTTTCGTTTTTTTTCTACTATTGTAATTGAACAACTCGTCTCTACTTTCTTGTAAATAGTACAACTTTTCTTTCCGCGAGAAATCGTCATTTCTCCCTTTGAAATCTTCCAATTGTCACCATGGAAAATCGTATTGTAGCCTTCTCTAGCCAACTGTCCTACTGAGATTAAATTCTTTCTTAGATCAGGGATATGTCTAACATCTTTCAGTTCCCATACATACCTATTCAACTTAATCTTCACAGTACCTTTACCAATAATATCACAAGGTTGATCATGACCAAGATATAATTTTCCAGGGTTACCATGGACATACCTCTCGAAGAATTCTTTCTTCGATGTAGCATGAAACGATGCTCCATAATCAAACACCCAAGACTCTTCCCTGCTTTCGAAGGAGCATATTAACGCATCGTCTCCTTCTGAAGTGATATTTTCCTCTCTCTTCTTCTCCTAGTCCTTTGGTTCTCTATTGCACTAAAATTTATAGTGCCCAGTCTTCCCACAGTTCCAAAACTCTATGTTTCTCAACCCCTGAGATTTTTTAGGATTTCTAGACTTGGACCTCTTGTCTCTTGATTTTCCTCAGTAGTTTGATTTAGCGCGTCCATATCCTCTGGTTGAATTTGTTCCTCTCGGCTCTGTATGTAAGAGTGAGGAGATTGACGAATCATCTGATTCTCTCATTCGAATATCTTCACTGAGAACTAGGTCATGGACATCATCAAATTTCAACTTATTGACTCCTGACGAGCTACTCACCGTCGTTACAGTAGCGTTCCATCTATCTAGTAGTGAAGACAACAGTATCAGTGCTCCTATTTCTTCATCAAAATCAATTTCAACTGAACTCAACTGGGTTGTGATTGTATTGATTTCATTGAGGTGTTGAGCTATCAACGCGCCTTTCGTCATTTGTAAATTGAATAAACGTCTCATCAAGTGAAATTTGTTAGACGCTGGTGGCTTTTCATACATACTAGAGAGAGCCTTCATAAGATCTGTCGTGGTTGTTTCCTTTACGATGTTAAAAACAACATTACGAGATAAAGTCAATCGAATGACTCCAAGAGTTTGTCTATCAAGAAGGGTACATTCTTCATCTTTCATACTTTCTGGTTTCTTCTCTGAGAGGGGTTGGTAGAGCTTTTTCTAGTATAGATAATCTTCAATCTGCATCTTCCAGAACCCAAAATCTACACCATCAAATTTTTTGAGTCTCACATTTCCTTCATCTATAGCCATTGCTCCCACTCAAATCTGACCTCCTTTGGATCACTACCATCCTGGCTCTGATACCAGTTGTAAGGGAAATACACTAATTTCCTGAAAAATCACTTCGAAATTGGCTTGATGTAAAAAAGGGTTTTGGGAAAATACACAATTTTCCTGCAATCAGATCAAAAGAAAAGAAAAGAAACACAAAACAAAAATAAAATCAAACACACAATTTTTAAGAGAGTTCAGCAAATTATGTCTATATATCCAGACGTGCTGCAGATCGATTTTATTAGAAATACACAGTGACTCTGCCCATTTTCGATGCATACTGAAAAAACCTAGCTTTTAATTTTTTTTGTAGAGACTGACACATAAAGAAGAAAAAAAGTTTACAGTCTTTAATGTGTAATTTATGACTCCCTAAATTACACTATCTTTTCAAATTCACTCCAGCTCTTTTTAATGAGTCTAACACTTGCATCATCTTCACTGTCCTATTATCATCGCCAGTTTTACTATCTTTTAATCTAACATGTTTAGTTAAAATAAACTACATACGAGCTTAGTTATATTATTTGACCTAACATTTCGCAATCATATAAGATGTCAATATTTAAATATTTCCAATCTTAAAATAATTAAATCTCAAATTGACATAATATATATTTATGTAAATTTGGTTTGTGAAAGTTTTGATGATTGTTACAAGAAATATATTAATTTTGTTCGATATTTTATTTAATATAATCTGACCTCCTTTGGATCACTACCATCCTGGCTCTGATACCAGTTGTAAGGGAAATACACTACTTTCCTGAAAAATCACTTCGAAATTGGCTTGATGTAAAAAAGGGTTTTGGGAAAATACACAATTTTCCTGCAATCAGATTAAAAGAAAAGAAAAGAAACACAAAACAAAAATAAAATCAAACACACAATTTTTAAGAGAGTTCAGCAAATTATGTCTATGTATCCAGACGTGCTGCATATCAATTTTATTAGAAATACACAGTGACTCTGCCCATTTTCGATGCATACAGAAAAAACCTAGCTTTAATTTTTTTGTAGAGACTGACACATAAAGAAGAAAAAACGTTTACAGTCTTTAATGTGTAATTTATGACTCCCTAAATTACATTGTCTTTTCAAATTCACTCCATCTCTTTTTAATGAGTCTAACACTTGCATCATCTTCACTATCCTATTATCATCGCCAGTTTTACTATCTTTTAATCTAACATGTTTATATAAAATAAACTACATACGAGCTTAGTTATATTATTTGACCTAACATTTCGCAATCATATAAGATGTCAATATTTAAATATTTCCAATCTTAAAATAATTAAATCTCAAATTGACATAATATATATATTTATGTAAATTTGGTTTGTGAAAGTTTTGATGATTGTTACAAGAAATATATTAATTTTGTTCGATATTTTATTTAATATAATATCATTTTTCATTAAAAACTAAATTGGTCATATATGGTATCTATACAAATGGATTAAATATTTGTTAATGAGAAAACAAAAAAATTTGCCAGCTTCGATAAATGTTACGAGAAATACCATAACTTTGTATATATATTTTTCATATGATACTCCCAAAAGGCCTCATACTAGTTGAGATGTTTCATTCACTTATATATTGTATATTATTTTCAGTCTAAGCGATGTGGGACAACTGATCAAGTGAGGGATCGAGTTTATGCTCTATTTCCTAACTCCTTGTGAATACCTGGAATTAAATGTGAAATTAACTTAAAACGAGACAAAGATGGATGGCCTAGGCGTAAGTTCCATAGGTCAGATGACTGAGAAACCGTACATATAGTCGATTTATTTGTTGATGGATGCATATAGTATAGACCACCACGTTGTCTACCTGAGCCAATCATCTTCCCCGAAACCAAGTCCTGCAAAATACAATAGTCACGAAAGAAAATGATGCAACAATTATGTTCTTTGGTCAGTTTGCTAGCTGAAATTATATTTAAATTAAAGGAGGGTACACACAAGACATTTGTAAGGGTTAATTTCGAATTAAAATTAATTGTGCCAGTGTGAGTGATTTGCGGTGCTGCACCATTTGGTAGATTAACATTAGTAATAGTGGGAGGCTTGGGATCGATTCAGAGTGATATATGAGAGACAATATGATCAGTGGCGCCAGTATCCAAAATCCAAGGACTTGTACTACTAGAATTAACAGACACAATAGTAGATGAAATCAAACCTGTTGCAGACGCATATGCATCAACATTACCAGAATTATTGTGATCCAGTGTACTGATTGTCTGTGCTAATTTTTGTATTTGTTAGGCAGTAAACCCTTGAACGATGCTATTAGTGTTGAAACTCTTTGAGATACTGGCATGGATTTCCAATGGGAAAGTGTAAGAATAGTCATCTATGGTGATAAAAAAATATGATTTTTTTTAAATTGTGGTTTTTTATAAGAATGATAAAATAAAGACCATTAGGAATTTTGCTCTGATACCATGTCAAGAATATATAAGTGTGAATACTAGAATGATATTGTCTCCTTTGGGTCAGCCAAAGAACCTTCACGGTTTTGCTTTTGGATGATACTCCCAAAAGGTCTCATACTAGTTGAGATGTTTCATTCACTTATATATTGTATATTATTTTCAGTCTAAGCGATGTGGGACAACTGACCAAGTGAGGGATCGAGTTTATGCTCTAATATTTCTACCGTTGTTATAATAAATACCACGGTTTTTTAGACTCGTTAATATTCGTAATCATATATAGTATTAATATGTAAATATTTTCATTTACGACATGATTAAATCTTTAATTAATTTGGAACAAATTTGGTTTTTATAGCTTTCGATGAAAAATATTATGATTTGTTTTTAAAAATATTTTTAATATAATAAATTTTAAATTAAAAACTAGATTCTTGAATATAAAAGATATTAATTTTTAAATATTCATAACTCGTAGATAATCAAATTTCAAAGCAATCTAAAATTTGAAACTAAGATACCTTAAATATATAATATTGGTGAGTTACTATTTAAGTCTCAACCAAAAATTTAATTAAGTATTATTATCCAAAAAATATAAGTTACTAATAGTAAAATGGGTCATATTTTCTACGAAAACACCATCATATATATATATATATTCGTGAACTCAATTAATCTTGGTCTCTTGCATCTAGTATTTTTATTTTACCATTTTCTCACATCTAATATTTTCATTTTATTATGGTCTCACATCTAACATCTAACATTTTCATTTTACCTTGGTCTCGTATCTAGCATCTAACATTTTCATTTTGTTAAGAGTGAGTAAACTTGATCATTTATCTCATATCGCTTAGACTGAAAAAGTACTTAAAATATATAAGTTAATGAAATATCTCAACGAATATGAGGCTTTTTGGGAGTAAACCAAGAGAAAAGTCGTGCGGGACTAATCGCTCAAAGCGTACAATATCACATTAGTTGGTGATAGATATATTCTAACATGATATTAGAGCAAAGTTGAAAACTGCGTTCTAAGCGATGCAATGGGTGTATTGAGTGAGGCGGAATGCATCGAATGAGAATGTATGCGGATCAAGTTTAAGAGAGAGTGTTAAGAGTTAATAAAAATGATCTTTCATCCCACATCCCTTAGATTGGAAAATACTTAGAATATATAAGTGAATGAAATATCTTAACTACTAATGTGAGGCCTCTTGGGAGTGAACAATCACTAAAGCATTAAAATAGAGACATATTAAAGGCTAAGCGGATATCAAAATTATTTAAATTACATACTAAACTAAAATTAATCAAACCAAACAGAATTTATTTGGTTACAAATTTTAATAACCAAAAAAACCTAAAACCGAGAAAACCAAACCAATATCTTAACCGAATGCTCATCCCTAATTTTATCCTTTTGATCAGAGTTTATCGGTTTACAGTCTGACTCCACTATTCGAACCTCATTTTCTAAAAATTCAAAATTTTAATTTTTTTTTAAAAAACTATCGAAATTTCATATTCTTCGTCGATCAATACAACCAATCTACATATAATACAACCAATTAATAATATTGATATATCCTGTATTTCAAAAGACGTGTGAGCATTGCGACTAAATTCCAATTCGAATCTTTAATCCTTTATTTAACATTTAATAACATGGTTTTGACGTTGGAAAATAACTCTTTTTTATTTAAAACGGTAAATTAGTCGTTCATGTGAACGAGTTAGAATATTTTTCTGTCTAAATTCATGTATCTTATAAGAATTTATAATGTTACAAAAAGACTAAGATGTAAAATAGGAAAATTAACCGAATTTATATATATATATATATATATTATAGATAATTATCAATATATCACTATTAGTTATATATTTTGAATAAAACAAATAAAAACGTATTATTCACCTATAATAGGTGGATTTTTTTGTCATCTTCAATTGATTTTGCAATATTTTAAAAATTAACAAATCTATTACGAAGCATGATATTCTTTTTTATACACATTAGTTTGGCCTAACCAATCACTTTATGTATATAGCTATCCTGTAATTTAAAATTTGAGATATTAATATTATTTAGAAAAAGTTATAAACCATCATTTCTTAAAATTGAAATATGAACAGAATAGATATTGTTAAAACACCTGTTGCTGCAAGAGTAGTCATAAAACCAATGCAAAACTTATGAGCTAGCCTAGGGGAAAGATTGGAGTCCATCCAGATTCCAGAGCATATGATTTCAACTTAAAAAAGTTTCAAAAAGTCGTAAAGAAGGTCCAATGGGTACCGGGATAAAAAGCTCGATTTGACTTTGGAGGCCGTGTCGGTTGCTTAGTCAGTCTTCTTTCTTTCAGTATCGTCATGCATTTATACTCTTCTTTTGTAGTACTATATTATGTAGAAAAAAATGGGTATCTTCGAGGTCGCGAGAAAAAAAAATAACTTTGAAAAAAATAAATAAAAATAATTTATTTAAAGATATAAATTTATTATTATTTATTATTCGATAAATCTATTTATTTATATATATATATATATATATATATATTATTTTGTTCGAATTAGTTTTTTAATTTCTTTTACTCGATTCAATTTTTTATTTTTTTTATAAATGTCGGTGTAACTTTTTTTATGTTTAAATCGGTTTCCCACTAAATGCTATATATTTATCAGTTATATATAAATAGTATTTGATAAAAAAATAAAATTTTAGATATATGCAAATATATTTACGATTTCATGATTTTTTTAGAATAAAATTGTAAAATAAATAATTAAAATTGTTCATATAAATATTAAGACATATTTCAGAATCACACGTGAAACTTACAAAAATGTGAAAGAATTAGCTAGAGAAAAAAAAATTGGACCAAAAACCAATAAGATAAAAATCAAATAACACTAATATTATCACAATAACTGAGAATCATCCGGTCTAATTTACAATAACGAAAAACATGGATATTTGCATATAATAAAAATAAGTTGGAATCAAGCGAGAGAATATCGGCCGGACAATTTTGATACCAAAGTATCTCAACGAGACATGATAAAACATATAATGTGAAACTATGGAAACAAGAACGACATGAGAGCCAACAATTATTGAGTTTATTTCCGGTCAAATGTGGTATATTATAGTGCCAAAACACAAATGTCATAGATAATGTATGCTGGTGGGAGGCTAATTCGAAGCCTTCAGAATCTAAGATGGTTAATCATGGACATTTAGTACAAATTTGAGCATCGTACTGACAATTTCTCAGATACCTTGAGTGGAAACATAAGGAGGATATTATTTATGGATTCAACACCGGAATGTCACATAACACAATTCCGGAGAAGTTTTAGTCTCCAGTTGATAAGCGTATCTCGGATAGATAACTTATCGTTGATAACAATCTAAAAAATAAAGGATGATAGAATATGTTTTATTTATGCTATATTAATCCGGTCCACCGACAGAGTTAGTGGATGTACAGATGACATTGTATGTGTCTTTAATTATGAACTTTACGCTTCCATTCTTGGCGGTTCAACATCGAACAACATTCCTATTTATAGTTGGAGATATGAGCGAGATGATGAGGTTGTTATCTCCACAAGGTTATGGTGATTTTTACTACTTGCATACCTAATTTAATTTGGCCAGTTTCAAAGTCTATCCAAAATGATGTATGAAAACTTGAGATTTGTTTCAACCTAGAATCATTAATTATACTTTGCCCGTAGTGATCTTTTGTCAACCTAGAATTATTAATCATACCAAAAAAGATGTTGGCTCACTATTACCTATCATCACATTGTACATTTTTGCTAGACATGATCTTATTCGTAAGATTTTCATCTAAGCCTATGAGGGAGATAAACCATGATTTATAATATATAAAAAAGTTATTTTTAATATTTTCAGTTTTAATCCACTTACATCGGATAAAGTTGTTGTTATTACTAACAATGAACCACATATATTTTGTTTAAAAAAACATTTATCGGCTTTGTTGAGAAAGGAGGAATTTTGATCTCCGTCGAGATGATAATGGGGTTTGAAGAGTCTAGAGCTACTAGGGATTAAGTTGTAAAAATATCATTTTGGGCATTGGTCACTCGAAAGCTTATATTTTTATATTCATATCAGTTAAGACCGCGAATGAAATATTAAAATCGAGCGATTTTTTTGCGAAACTAAACACATACCTTGAACAGATATCATAGTGGTATAGGTATTTAAAATAATATCGCTATAACCAAGGTGAGTCTGTAACATATTGAAACATTTGAAGTACTTTTTGATATGTATATGAAGGGTACTAAGATTCAAGATGACCGGTGTGTGATCTGAAGTACGAGAAAAACCATCATGGATGAAATACATTATAATTAAGTCATTATATCATTGTTGACTAAGACACATTCATTTTTTTTACAAAATATGGGTACGAGGTTCCTTACTAGTCCAAGTGAATTAGAAGCCCGAAACGGAGGTCAAAGAGCTCACACTTATAGAAACATAAATTAAATTTGTTAACGGTTAAATTTTATTGATCATATGACTCTACTTACGAATATCTTTGAAATATCTTAAAGTGACCTAATAGATTCCCCTATCTAACACCGAGACAACTTCCAAACCCGACAGCTGGGATACGAGCTAACGCATCATTAAATCTTGGTAGAAATTAATTTCTACTAGTTTTTGCAATTCTATACCATTTAAATTGGTTACGATTTTTTTGGTTTATTTATAGATAACTCGTTTTTGTTTTCATTTTTCGTAAATCAATTTATACCGGTTTTTGCAAGTTTGTAAATACTAATAATTTTTTTTAATATACATATTTAGATTTATATAAGAATAATTGATAATTTATAAATCATTATTGTTATTTTTTATGAAAATAATGAATACAACCCGTATAATTAAAATGCACATAGAATTCGCTACAAATATATTATTATCTTTGAGTATAATTTCATTTAGGAATGAAAGTTAGTCGGTTTAAAAATAATAAAAACATTAAAATATAAGATCATTAAGATATTATTTTTAATTTATGTCATCTATAATGTTGAATATATTTTTAATTATATCCATAGTAAAATATTATTTTTACAAATTTAATTATGCATAATTTTCGTAAATACTATTTTTATGCGGTGCTCAAGTCAAATGTCCAGTAGTATTCTACGACGTTACAGCTGAATTTCCAATAACAGATCTCCCAGGTGTTCCACCCGAACAGCCAACGGGTTCTTTCATTTTGTGGAGTACAGTCGAACCTGTAACAAGCTTCTTTTAGGATCTACCTAAGAATTTAACATGTACTTCAATGAATTGGAGAGCCTTCAACAAGATTCACCGAGGATCCAGTCTAGATATCAACATGCTTCTGCACCGCTGCTAGAAGTTCATCCGACTTATTACCACACAACTTCACCCTTGTATCACCTTCATCAGAACTATGCATTGATATACCTTAATATGAACCAATGAGACACACAGACCACAATAATCATGGAGGGAAGAGAGAATAATATTTCAGCGTAAGTTTACAAATTTCAATGGAACCTCAGAGAATAAAACCCTCTAGCTCAGCCGAACTCATACTATATTCAATATCCTCAACGGTATCCACTGCTTTTCCAAACATGAATGGTATAACCGACTCGACATAGAAATGATAGGGGTCAGGACACTATCAGGCTTACCCATTCCTCTTACAAACAAAAGTCAGTTTAATGTTATCTTAGAACATGATAAAGATTTGCTGGATAAGGAATCCGCTTCGGCTCCCCGCATCATGTAAGAAAATATGCCACTAAACTTCCTCTATCATAATATGGAAAAACACAGTCTTAAAAGAGACCTAAAGCACCATATCGAGAAGTGTAAAACCAAGATTATATTTTAAGGAGAAGACGACAACATGAAGTGCGTGATATTTTTAATTAATTTTCAATGCAGCTCCTTGATGTGGTTCAACACACACACCCGATGTGTATAAAAAATTAAGATACTGACAACAACCTTTAGAAAGTAGTTAAATCGTTTTAAAGTTATCAAGTGATATGGGAACCGCGTCATATATTGCAAGAAATGGTTGAAGAGATTTTACGAGGATAAACTAAGAGCTTTGTGGATACAAATAACAACTTGCAAGACTGTCATGACTTGGTGTCGGTCACGACATACATACAAGGAATACTGCTTGAACCTTTGTCAAATACCATCATGAAAAAAAGGAACTCGACTTTGTAATTTTCTGAATCAAATGGAACTTCACATTAAGACTGAGAAGATCTTTAGAGAAAAAAATCATTAGAAACACAACGTCGAATTATATACTCCTTGTACCATCTTATAACGTAAGTTAATTGATTAATAACGGTGGATCGGTTGAGCTCCAAACCACATTTGATATAGTAAAAATCCTAATTAGAGAAGGACATCTATAAGAAACTATAATGATAACATCGATGTCCGATGATAATAATATTCGAACAATGGACTAGTTAGAAAATTCACCAAGAATTTAGGGTTTATTTATGACCATACTCACGATATACTCATGTCTAAAAAGAAGAGAGGTTTGAGACACCTAAATAGCACAAAGAAAAACAAAAACAATGTAAGTTTCATAATGATATCATATATTATACTAAGGATTGGTGGGCATTACAGGATTATGTCCAGAATAAGATTGATGAAGGAAAAATCTTAAAATTCTTTAAGATAAAAATATAAAAAAATCAAGGCACATATTGGATGACTAAGACCCTGCGCCAAGGTAAGAGAGGTAAGATCTGGCAACACCCGATGAACTAAGAATTTTGGACATCAACACAGTATTTAAATAGGAAAATGATCTACATCCTAACAAACAAGCTATTAGAGTCGTCATCGGTGGAGATCCCTTTTCTAAAATCACTAAAAACACAAGGAAGTGACATCTAGTTGAGTTAGAATTCCAACACCATAACCATATTTCCCCGTACCTAGACCGTAATCCAATTCATACCCAATTAAGTGGTTCAACAATACCGATTTGCGAGGAATAATGCCACCGAACGGTGACATTATTCTAATTATAGTGAAACTGACATGAGTAATATCAAACGACTCACGATTGAGTCTTGAAGCTTAACCAACATTACCTATAGGAGTAGATATGATAAGATGACGGGTGCTTCGGTTTTTATTCCTTATCGGCAAAGCTTGACGGTTCGATGTTTGTTCATGATAGTAGAAGCTACCTTGCTCTTCAGACTAAATAATGTTGTATCTACATATCAAATCTCTATCAACAACGTTTTTACCATACAACTTACCAAAACCTACAAAATTATATTGATGAAATGTTGGTTACTAACATTAAAAACTGGATTATATGGCTGACTTGTTTGAAACCTTCAAAAACTTCAAGGGAGTCAATCTCAAGCTCAATCCAAAAAGTTAATTTTGGTTTTCAGTCAAGAAAATTTGTTAGGTTCATGGTTAGAAATAAAAGAATTAAAATCGATCACAATCAATTGTTTAACCTAGTCATTATGGACCCTAACAAAATATAAAATAAGTACAAAAAATAGAAATATAAAACCAATTCATTTTTGTATCTTCAGAGAGATGTCAACCTTTCTTCCTAGCCTTATGAGGAGTGGATAATTTCCATTGGACTCAGACATGTGAGAAAGTATTTCATAATATCAAAAAAAATTCTCACCTCACCAGAATCTTTAACCAAGACAAAGTCGGGATAGTCTGAACATTGGTGTTCGTCGCTTAAAAGATAAGATGATACTATCAAGATCGAATGATAATTATCTGGAAATCCTTCTCTTTTTGGAGCATTTTACATAATACATGTGTGTCTCGTAGACTAGGTGGCCCATAGAGTTTGGTGACTACGGTATTCAGTTAGAACCATGAACTAAAACCAAAGCCCAATCTTTGGTGGACTTCTTAACTGAGTTCCAATCCATAAGACCAATAGCCACTAAGGAGTATGCTAAATCAACCTAGCCAGTTCAGACATAGGATGAAATAAAAAAACAATCAGGGGCAGAAATATAAGGAACGTCTCTCACATAAGATATCTGACACATTCTATCAAGTTTGGTTTCTCAAAGTTCAATAACAAATGAGAATATGATAATACAATTGTAGACATTTGGCTGGCTAAAATTTGTAAAGTAAGGCGATTAAAGATACTTTATACTCAGAATTGGTGGTTCATGAAGCACTCATATAGGTCAATACTAAAAAATATTCAATCATTTAGTACTTGAAAGAGCTTCGACAACATGCAATTTTATTTAATAATGTTACTTTTGAGCAAGTCCCAGAAATAAAGAATGAATCTCATAATGCATCGAATTACTTGACATGTACGCCATAAACACTTAGATCCATCTCCCAAGTCATACCTTCTATTGCCCTGCCAAAAACTTTATATTTTTAGAAGTCCTGGTAACTGAGAGGGATGAAGTAGAAGATTAGGATTTTCAAACTCCAATTATCAAATATCTAAAATATATACTACTTTATGAGAGCATAATCGAAATAGGAAAAATTAAAATTAAATCAACATAATTTGTGTGATTATCATACACACTTAACAATAAAGGCCTCACCAAGCCATTGTTACGTGACATCAGCCTTGATGATAGAGGAGCTCCATGATGGAGAATGAAGTTCTCATTATGGATATAAGGTGCTTTAGAAAAGAATCCTTCTATAAGAATATTATTGGTCTACTATAACAATAGATGCCAAGAAAATAGTCAAAAATTATGATACAAGCCAATGATTATCCAACACAATACAAGTCTTAGTCGTGTTACTCAAAATAATATACGAAGCCATTATTTTTTATAAATGGGGCTTCGACATTGTTGGACCCCTTCCGAAGGCTCGGGGAGGAAAAATAATCGTGTACCAGTGAATTAATTTTCCAAACGGGTGGAGGAGCAACTTTTGGTAAACACCGTCCAAGGAAGTTATAAACTTCTTAATCTCCAACATATGTAATAGTTATGGTATACCACAACTCATCATTATGAAAAATAGGACTCAATTTCAAAACAACGTGATCATATTGTTTTGTAGAATAAGATTTATTAAGATATTTACTCTTTTTATTTTTATAATTAGGATAATGGACAAGTGGATGTGACCAACATGACTATATATGATGGTATAAAAAAAATTTAGAGGGTGTCACATGAAGTTGCCCAAACATCTTACATGAAGTGCGTTGGTCTTTCAAAAATACCTAACGCTTGACCATATGAGAAACACTTTTTGCCTTGGTGTGGGGCATAAAACCGGTGATACTAGTTGAAACTATTATACCTTCCTACTGAATTTTAAAATATGAGGAGGGAATTAATTCGGAAGCAAGAAGTTCGAACTCGACGTGATTGAAGAAAAAATGGTTAAAGCGCACCTTCGATTAGAGCATTACAAAAATTTGATGCGCAACAAATATAATTCTAAGGTTTGTTTAGAATATCAGAGGTGGATGACAAGGTTTTCAAGAAGAGTATTTCTCCATGCCAAAGGCAAAATTCTCAAAAAATTTAGCCTTAATTCGCAAGAGCCCTCCATAATTAAAGCTAAAATAAAATTGGGCAAATACAAATTGTTGAACGAGGAATGGAAATAGATTTGAAACATTTAGAACATCGAGAACTTAAATCTCTTCCATCATCCATAAGGTTTAAATCTTTATTATGTTTCGTATATATAAACAATTTAATATAAATGAGATGTACTCTTTCGTACTCAAGTAGTGTGTGAGGATTTTACTCAGAAACATAGCTTTAATAAGATTTTACTAGTGATCTAAATGATGTCAAATTGAGCAATAATTAGACATATCTTCATATACTATTTGCTGCCAAAATCCATATTCGTGTAGTTGATCATTCTAAGAGTCAAAACCAATCCACAATTTTGAAGTTAATGCTTTAGAGACATTTAACTCTATCCATACTTGACAAACATTATGTTTGACTCTGTGTTTTGAGGGAACCCACGCTTTGAGAGGATGTCTCAGCAGTCTAGTAATATATGATATGGCTTGATCATCATATAAGAACTTTGATAGATCAGGTAATAATATTCAGATGGGGGTGATTAGAGATTCTTTCATTGGATAAAAAAGGAGACCATTTTAGTAGCCTCTTATGGTAAGAATCTATAGACCATATGTTACTTTTCAAGACTTTTAAAAGATTTGATAGATTGCCAAACTCAATGAATATATATATGGGGTCCCAGATTGTGATGTTAACGTCAACATTAAATTTAAATCTATTCATGAATCTCTGGATGTTTGTTAACTGCTGTCTAACATGGAAAAATTTCCCAACTAGAGTGTTTTTGGGTTTTGCTAAAAGTGTAAAGCTGTCTTGTTTGTTGAAGCTGATGGTTGGATGATCATCTTTAGTGAAAGTGATGAGATAGTTTGTTAATCCAGTGGTTTCTTGATGTTTAGAGTTTGTTAATTCAGTGGTTTCTCAGTGTTTCGAGTTTGTTACTTCAATATATGTTTTTTGGTGATTTAGGTTTTGTTGTGTATGATGCATGCTATCTTTTGTCAAGGAGTTAGACATGGATATAATATTGTTTGGCACATTCGGAATTGACAGAACGAAAACTGCATTGGCTGTTTTTAAATTTTATTTTGTTGTAGACTAGACGGTGATGGTTACACGGTGACGAAAGGTGATAAATGACATACATTTTAATATCATCTAATATAAAAATAGTTACTTCATAATAAATTATAGTAACATTCATTCATTTATAAAAATTATAATTTATTTATTTCAAAATATTTAGCAATGACGTGTCTTGTAATATAATACATATATCATAAATAAAAAGAATATTAATTAAAAAATATTAGTAATAGTTTTTAAATTATTGATTATAGTAATTTTATTTTTTATGGTGAATAAATTAATCCATAAAACTAAGCAAGCTTCAATAATTTTTTATTTGAAATATAACTTTTATAAACACCTTAGTTTTGAAATATCGCACAATTAAAAAAATTGTGAAAAGGATTTTATTGACAAAATAAATAAACGTGTTGGGTCGCATCAAAATCTACTGTCCTTGAATGTGTCTGACGATGCATTGAAGTTAGGATTGATTCAACAAAATGCAACGCTTTTCTTTATAGACGTTTACTTTTCATAAATTCAATACACATTACTTTTCTTTATAGACGTTCACTTTTCTTTATAACATGATATAGAAGTTGTTATTGAATCACACAAAACGAGGCGATTTTTTTAAAACCTCTTTAATAAATGTAAGTTAAATAAAAAGCATGTGTTTGTATTTATTTTAAATATGTTGTAAAATTCTTCAATTAATGTTAAATAACATGTGTTTGTATTACTCGACCAACTACGCTATAAAATCCTTTATTTAATTAAAGTTATATGGATACATTAAAAGAAAGTGTGCATGTGGAATTTTACGATTTCGAAAGTATAAAATACAGCAAAAACAAATGCATTACATATTGTTAAACGTTACGTGATACATTGTTCTCTTGGAAACTCAGGGCAGTTTCGTCGATGCCATTTCGATTCAGATTTGAAGAATATAGGTCTACAAAATTGTTTTTATATTTTTTTTGTTGTTTTTTTTATATCAATTTTGACTAGATTATTTTATTAAAATTTTTTTTTTAATCAAACAATCATTTTATTACTAAAATGAAAGAAAAATACAAATCAGGACTAATTCGAGAAGAAGATACAAAAGGAGGACTAAAAGCCCTAAATCGAAACCAACCCTAAATCAGAAATTAGAAAACACTTTCACCAACCACCCAATCGACTTCTCCCTTTCCCCTTTCGACAAAACCCTAGATAGCAGAAACCATCAAGGCAATCGCTTCCATATCCCGACGAAAACCAATCAACTCTCCACAGATGAAACCTTACCCAGAGAAAGCTTCCAAGCCAAAGATGGGAACAGAAACCAAAAGCCTCAACCCGGATCGACATAACCTACTCCAAGGCTTTCGAGGGTTGCAATGGCGAGAAGAGGCCGAGGAATGCTACCCACATCAAAGGATTTGTTGACCCGCTCATGAAGAACCCACTTGGAGATCCAATCTGCAGCGGAGTTCTGAATTCGAGAAATATGCTGCAACTTCATAGTAGAAAGGATCAGACTACGACAAATGCTAGTAATAGGATTATCCAGCTTGCCAAGAGCAAGACGATCAATCAGATTCAAGCAATCTGACTCAAGATCGACAGCATGCCAACCATTCTTTCTGCAAATGAGCAAAGCCTCCATCATCGTCCTACATTCAGCCTGGTAGGGGTCCATTTTGCCATACAGAATACCGAAGCCCGCAACAATGGCTCCATCCTGGTTTCTGACAATGACACCCCCACTGCCTTCACCAGTACAACTAGAGGCTCAATCAGTGTTTGGAGTTTGTTACTATCATCCATATACCTAAGATCTAAAATTATATCTCACAACCATGAAAAGAACCCATGATTTTCCTTCTGTTTTGGTAAATCAAGTCATTCACGAGAGCTCAATCACTAATTTCGAACATATTAGATCAATACTTTAGCCTCTCTTTATCATTCTCAAATATTTTTTGAGTAGTCATTATAAGATCATTAATTGCATGCATTATATCCAATATCACCATCAACTAACCTAATGAGAAATGAAACTTATTTTCTATGAGTGCAATCTTTAATAAATGCATCCACTATTGTGACCTAGTGGCTACAAACATCGATTAGATCACCAAATGGTATTTTCAATAGATCATTCCTGACCATATTTAGGTTTCTATGCTTTTACTTTTTTTTTACAGATAATTAGTCATTATTATAGAAAATCAAGAAATATATATTTCAACAACAAAAAATGTACAACTAATTCATCGAACGTATATCCAAAATATTAGTCAGATATTAAACAAATCATTTACAAAATACTTAGATATAAAAACAACTAATCATGCCTGCTTGAATCATCAATCGATCAAACATGTGTTATATAGTAATATATATTTAGTTCAAAAATATCATATATCACAATTAATATATATATATATATATATATATATATATATATATATAGTAAAAATGATTATGTTATAAAATATCATATATCACAATTATATATATATATATATATATATATATATATATATATATATTCGAACAAATCAACTACATACAACTTAAATTAACTAATCATAATCAACATACTTGATCTTGAACATATTGCTTATATATCATATTACACACTAATTTAAACATATATTTTAGAATATATTTACATCACATTGAAATGCATGGTAAATAGTGTGTTTTTTTTATGTTTTGCCTCCGTCATATATTTAAGAATATGAGATATTTTTTCATTGAAAAAAAATGTAACATTATATATGGTAGTTTCTTCTCCAAACAACAAGACTTGCAATACTCGGAATTTCTATCATTCTGGGCAACAGATGAGAAGATATTTCACCATCTTAAAAATATTGCATATAAACATGTTTCTCTTTTAGACACATATTCTTTTTATATAGTAATTTAATTTTAAATTCATGATTCAAAATCATGAATTTCCACCTTTTTACATATCAACATATTCCCTTTTTAATTGGAGATCAACTAAAAATAGAATATGAAAAATCACTTAAAATAAAAGAATATTAAAAACACACACAGGCGGGCGTGTATGCATACACATATGCTGATGCACACATGCACACGCGTACGCACACACAAATACACATACACATACACACACACATACACACACGCAAGTGTAATACATTCACACACATACAGATATGTATACAATATTACAATACAAACATATTAAATAACTTTTAATATAATCTTTCATTAAACTACTAATCCTCTAAATACACAAAACCAATATTAAAATATTAATGGTGTGTTGAATAAAATCCTTCGACACTAATAACTTAGTTAAGAGATCCACTAATATTAAGTCTGTCTTGATATGCTCTATACTGATTTGAGGACTCTAGACTATTTCTTCAACAAACAAGAACTTAATATCTACATGTTTGGGCACAATTGAACTCGTGTTGTTGTTTGAATATATAAGTGCTAAAATATTATCACAGTATAATCAAAGCGGTCATTCTATCCATTTCGTAATTCGTAGTCATTTGACATAATGAATTTATTGAGTGTTGTCGTGTTCTTGATAAGGTTAGTTCCAAAATTGGTCATTGACCTCTAGAACTCCAAGCATCTTTCCTATGATGGTAGGCTACAACTCATTAAGTCGTTTATATTTCATGGTCAATTGGTCCTCCAATTTCATTTTACCTTTCATAATCCTCAAGGACTTTGATCAAACCTTTCAACACTTCATTTAGTCGGATGACAAAATGAAGCTTTCTATGTCTAAAATTGTATGGAATGGGGTTGCTTTGCCCTCTTTGAAGGGCGAACCTTTGGATTCTAGACCTAAATATCTTGAATCAAGCGCTCATCCTTGAAAACTTATTGTATAATGTATGTGGTAAAAACTTTTCTATTTTGTGTTATTGGATAAAACTAGAAAAAATAATAAACAAAAAGGTTGGAACATAAAACATGGCTTATTTGCTTTCTAGATTTGGAGGAAAACTTTTCGTCTTAGGTCTCTCAAAATGACAATGCACACGATGACAATCAATAATGGAGACTCTACATCATTCTAACACGATGTATAACTCCTCTCCATTTCTCTAGTGTCCCAATATGAAAAAAAAAATTATTTATAACTCAAGAATCGCTAATATTCTTAAAGTCTCCATATCATTTTAGAAAATAGTTAGTGTTGTCGCCTAAATCAGATTGGATAGCGTCATAAGTCATCACTCTTTAGAATCAAAACAATCAAACAACTCAAAACTCGCTAGCCATCTCAAAGTTTCGATATCATTTTCGATATCAATTATGTGAAGTCTTTTATAAATAAATACTATAAAATATAATTTTTAACTTTAAAAAATAATAATATAAAAATATAAATTACGAAAGTGATATTTAAATCAAAATAAATTATAATATAATTAGTAATTCAAACATCTTTTTCCATTCTCATATATATTTTAAAACTTTAACGCACATTTATTTATTTTAGTATTTATTTTATTTTCAAAACCGTCCTGCTGTTTCCACCAACACAATGTATCAAATAACGTTTAACAATATGTAAATGTATTTGTTTTTGCTCTATTTTATACTTTCGAAACCGTAAAATTCCACCTTCACAATTTTGTTTAACGTATCATATTATATAACAGTAGTAGCATATAATATGAAAGTAATATACAAACACATAAACACATGTTATATAACATTAATCATAGAGATTTACAGCCTATTTAATATAAATATAGAAAGACATGCCTTTTATTTAACTTACATTTCTTAAAGAGAGGTTCAAAAAAATCGCTTGGAATCAATCACAACTTCTATGTCATTTTATTGAATCCATCGCATAACTTTGATGTATGAGTCAGATACATTGAATTTACTAAAGTAACATCTATAAAGAAAAGCCTTAGATTTTGATGTGACCACACACCACCCACATTTATTTTGTGAAAAACCAAATAATAAAATACTTCTCGCATTTATTTTAATTGCATGCTATTTTAATATTACTTTATTATAAATATTATATTTAAAATAAACAAAATTATTGAAGCTTGCTTATTTTTATGGATTAATTTATTTACCATAAAACATAAAATCATCAATAATCAATAATCAATGATTTAAAAACCTCTATTAAAATTCATAAGTAATAAAAACTACTTTTTTTGGTAACACGTACACTATATCGAAAGAAACAGAATAGAATTTTTATTAAGCAATGAATGTTACTATAATCTATTATTCAACAATTATTTTGATATTATTATAAAGCTTTCCGGACTTAAATTGAATAATATTTTAGAATTTGAAACAGAAATATATAATAATTTATAGATATCCGTTAAAGTAGTCTTGATATAAAAATATAAAATAAATGACTATATGAAAAAGTTTTTTTTTCCACCTTGGGCCTTTTATTATAATCAATTGGGTTGATACACACGACAAATAGCAGCTTCACAAAAGAGAATACAAAACCGAAGCCCATCAAAAACTTTTCATTACTCTCAGACCAAACACCAGTTTCATTCGAAACCCTAGCCTCACAAAACCTTACAGTCGAATCCACCAGTCTTCAACAGCAGAAAGTAGATAGGAATCCTCCCAGCAGCTGAAAGCAGATGGGAGTCCTCCCATCTACGCACTTTGCTAAGGTAAAGTTCTGGTTACAGGCGAAAAACCAAGGTTTTGTAGGTTTCTTGGAGCAATTTTGCTCTCTGAGAGCCAGAGTGGGGCTTTTTCCAAGAAACTTAGAGGCCTTTGTGATCGAAGCTTACCAGTAACTATGTTGCTTTTGCCATAGGTGGAGAAACACTCCCTTGACAGACCGATGATCAGAATCCCCGATGCATGTCTCAACCGGATGAAGAATATCCCTTGCATGCAGCAGAATCCAGAGCTTCATTTGACGAAAATCCCAGGTAACCACCAATTTTAACCTTAGTTGTTTCACACATAACTAAATAATGCTTTCACTACTCCCTTGATAGATCGAAGATTCGAATCCCAAGCTTGCCTCAGAACTATTCGAAGAGAGCACTTGCATGCAGCAGATAACAAAACTGTAATAGACGAAAATCCAGGTAAACTTCTATGTTAATCTTGAATGCGTCGTACATAACCAACTCCTAGACCTTCCAAAAACGTTATAGCCCGTAGTTTGTTAGGGATTTCGGTACCATTAAGAAAAAGATTCTTCTTCAGCTCCTTAGTGTGTTTAACCATAAAATCTGCTGCTGCATTATGATCTCTGAAAACATGTTTTATTCTCATGTTGGAGGAGATTAGCTTGTAGCAACAAGTAATCATACCTTTAAGGAATCATGAAGTCTTGTTAGTTAACAACATTTTAGTCAGGACACTAGAGTATGTTTCAACATCCAGGCTGTTAATTCCCTTTTCATACCACAAAAGGAGACCGTCAAGCATAGCTCTGGTCTCTGCCACAATGGGACTACCTTTGCCATATGTTGAGCCATAGCTGAATAGGACAGTACCAGCAGAAACTCTAACCAATCCACCACCTTAGCTTTCACCAGTCCCATCACAAGCCCTGTCAGAGTTAAGTTTATATTTACCAAGCTTATGACACACCCAGCTAAGGGAAATGGGAATGTTTGGCCTATGCAACTGATTAAAACAGCCAAACAACAATCCTATATCCTTATCTTTGTCCCAATGTTTGGGTTTTAGGACTTTAGCACTATCCATGCTAGAGAGAATATAGAGAAAATGACTGATCATACTAGCAGTAAAGATATTTTTGTTTTCCACCTTTTTTTGTTCCTAGCATTCCAGATTACCCAAGCTACCACAGTGGGTATGATGGTACGAATGTGGACTCGCTTGCCAGTAGACCAACACCAGTTTCTAACCATATGAGAGATAGACATTGATGAGTCAATAATGGATTGGGAGAATATTTCGGATCTTGTGTCAGATGTGACTAGAGAGAGAAAGTATAGAGAGAGAAAGAGAATATACTAGAAAAAAGTTCAAAAGTCCCCACCTACCAAGAAAGTGGATCACCTTTTATATTAAAATAAGGTGGGCCCGTTTGAGGCCTTAGTGGGCTGTCCACATATTTGATGATGCCCCTAAGTTTATTCTATGTTTACACATTGGTCCCTGAGAGACCCTAAATTCCTTAATTACTACACAAAAAGCCTTTTATTACAATTAGGTCCTCATCATTTACATAGGTAAATTCCTCACTCATCAGTAGCCCCCCAGTCTTCGGGAGTATCAGGAGCGGAGACTCATTGTCGAACCTGTACTTGTCGTCTGCGTCTCCCTGCGCTTCAGATTCCGATCCATCTTTGGGCAAATTAATCTTTCCCCTTTCGCTCCGGTCGTTCCCCGACGCTTTATACCCCGATCTGTCCTTTTGGGCAATATTCAGGTTCTGTCAGATCTTTCTTTCCCGATGTTCGTAGTTCTAAGTCGGATCGGTTCCCGCGTTCTTTTGGGCTTTTAACCTGGGCCTTTCTGCGTTGGGCCGATTTTTCTTAGTGGATATGGCGGCGAAGGCCCATATCATCAATTGGTTCGTAGGAGGCTGCTTAGGTAAGCCTTTGTCAGCAGGCGGTCGACGCGTGTCGCCAACCCACGGGGTACGTCTTTTCCAGACTAGGTTCTTAGGGAGACTCTTCGTCTTCCCGCTGTGTTTTTGTCGATTGGTATTCTCCGATCATTCAACCTCGCCTATAAATACTCCTCAATCCTTAATCTCTCTCAGAGGCATTCTAGAGAGAGAAAGTGTTGTCAGATCGTTTCTAGAGAGATAGTGCTTATCAGACCTGATTTAGACCTGGGATGCTTGTTTTATGAAACCAAGATACCCGAAGCAAACACCCGCAAAGAAGAAGAAAAAGCCTGAGTGGAGTTTTGAAGTGTGGTCTAGCATCGGAGACCGAGCCGAGGAATACCGACGTGCCAGCTTAATCTGGGGGTCTAACTCCAAACCTTTTACTCCCGCATCGCTTCCTCACGACCCTGTCTTACCTACTCCGATCCCCGCTGAGTCCTTCCTTCTACCCGATCCTCCTGTCTCTCCGTCGCCCGGAGTTAGCCTTTCTCCGGAAACCGTTGTCCTTTCTTCCAGCAGTAGCTCCTCCCATTCCCCTGCAGTTCGGTCAGGAAATCCGACCCTAATACCGGTTAATTCGCGCGTTTCTCCATCTCCGTCCCTGCTCGACGCACTCGCAAATTCAAGTTCTTGACCATGGGAGAAAACAGTCCTCCTTCATCTCCCGCGGGAGGTAACACTCTTGAAATGGTTCAGCTTACTCCCTCAATTCGAGGGTATCAGACCGGTACTACAACTGCGGTAACTTTTATAGGTTTGCCTAAGCGTCATTTGACGCCAGAGGAACTGGAGGCAGCGCATCGGGCTCAGTCAGGAAAGGCAGATGAGCCTTCCACTTCTCGGGTACGAGCGTCGGATCCGAACGTTGCTACTGCCCGGAGCTCTGACCAGTCCTCGAATCCCGATGCTGGGGAGTCAGAGGTGGATGTCGCGCCCGCAGAGATCTGCGTTGCTGCTGTTGGTAATGCTGCCAATCCTCCTGACGATCCTCTGCCCGAAGAAGTTGAGGCTGCAATCACCACTCCCTATTTCAGTTGGCTTCGGACGAGGGATATTGTTTCTCTTTACGAGGGGAAATACCTCTATTTCCCGGAGTCTGATTATAAGGATCTGCTGATCCGATGGGGAATTCCCGAATGCGTCAGCGTTCGGTTCCCGATTCTCGGGGAGACCCCCGTTCATGTCCGATCTAGGGAGATCGTGGTGTTCACCGAGCTGTTCAACTGGGGGCTGCGCTTCCCCTTAGACCCCGAGATCGCGCTTTAATTCCGCACCCTCCAGATCTGCCCATCGCAGCTGACGCCGAACGACTGGTATACTCTAATGTCCTGCATAATGGCTTCCCGTCTTTCAGGTCGGGTTATGCCTATGGAGGAATATATTGCTGCGTCGGGTCTGTCCAAGTCTCCAAAATCCCCGTTCTTCTACTCTTCCTTGGGGAACAAGTGGAAGGTGGTTAATGACTTCCCGGAGGGGGACAAAAGCTGGAAGCATCGGTTCGTGTTCCTGAGCGGGTGTTGGGAGAACGGTCTTCCTTATACCCCGCAGAATAAGAGGCAACTTCTACGCACCTGGGTCCATGGTGGTACTGCTCTGATCTCTTTTATTATTATTATTATTATTATTTTTTATACCGACTCTTCGTGTAGTGTGAAGGAATGGTTGCAAGGTCTGAAGAAGGACTACTGCAAAGCCGCTGGGGCCACATTCGGGGTGCTGAAAGGTTACGCTCGGGCGCATTGGGGTCGGGCTATGCATCAGACCTTTATTGATACGAACTTAATCATGAGTAACCTCTGGCGTTGCTCGTCCGACCCTCTCACCATCGAGCAGCTTCGACAGCCCCCTCCCTTGGAGGATGTGATTGCGAAAACCGGCGCTCCTGGGTCGCAGCTATATCTGCCCAAACGCAACAAGGTGCCTAGCAAGAGCCCGAAGTCGGATGATGAGGGGGGGGGGGGGGGAAGACGCGGCTGCGGTTGCTGGCGATCTGGTTCGGGTTGAGGCATCCGCGACCGGAGGGGCAGAGGCTAGCCAGGACCCGGCGCCCGTGCAGAAGAGGAAGGCTCGTGCTGACTCGGATGGGACTAAGGCAAAAACGTCCAAGCACTCAAAGGTAGAGAGCAAGCCGGTTGGTGGCGCAGGGGTTGGCTCCAAAGGTCCGAAGCTGTCTGATCAGGACGATGGTACGAATAGTATTCCAACGGCGGACCTTGTGGAAATTCTCGATGATGTTGAGCCCCCCCGAGCATCGGATCCGACTGCAGCCTCGTCGAGTGGTACAAAGTATCCGGTGCTGTCCATGCTCGGCGGTCCGCACACGTTCCAACTGCGGGGATTGGATGGTCTGGCGTTATCTTTGTACAACTTGCTCGTTCCAGTGGCCGTGAAAGAGCGTCGGGCGAATGAGTTAAGTCAGCAGCTGGTCTCCGCGGAGGAAAAATTGTCAGCCTGACCGGGGAGTTGGAAAAAGCCAAGACGTCTCGGGCATCGGCAGAGGGTCGTATTGCGGAATCCGATCGTGTTGCGGAGGAGGCGAAGAAAGCCATGGAGGAGGCGAGGAGGGCCGCGGAGGAGTCGAAGAAATCCGTGGAAGACCGCATTGCTGCTTTGGCTCTGGAGGTCCAGAAGTTAAAGTCTTCGAACGTCGCCTTCGCAAATCGGTGTAGGCAGTGGGCGGAAAAAGAAACTGCCGACGCCAAAGCCGCGTATGTGCTGTCGTTCCACAACCGCTTCCCCGACCTTCACCTCGGGTCAATGTGGTTGGACGTGCCAGAAAAGGACCGGCCCGAGGGAGTTGATTGTGGAGAGGAAGAAGAATCCGACGATGATGAGGAGGACGAGGACGAGTGACCCAGAAGTTGGGCTCTTTTTTTTTTTTTTTTGCTTTCTTATTTGTAACTCTTTGGGGGCCACCGGGCCCCCTATCAATATTTCTGTTGAACATTTTTATCCATGTTTTGGGGGCCACGGGGTCCCCTGTTAATATATCAATGTTCTCGGTTATATCCTTTCACAAATTGTGACCTGTGTGACGAATCGACAAAACGTTGAAAAAATTCTAAGTTCAAAAATAATATTGGAAAATCCTGATAGGGTCGGCAATCGTGAATTGTAGAGTAGTTCGGGAACCTACAAATGCTAAGCAGGCTCTGAAGATCAAGGGGTTCGGAAAAAACATATATGTAGATCAGTAGACTGAAAAATCCATTAAGGTTCTGTAGATCGATGTAGCATCGAAAATTCTCCCAAGGGGTCTGGAAGAACATATATGTAGATCAGTATAATGAAAAACCCATTAAGGTTCTGTAGATCGATGTAGCATCGAAAATTCTCCCAAGGGGTCTGGAAGAACATATATGTAGATCAGTATACTGAAAAACCCATTAAGGTTCTGTAGATCGATGTAGCATCGAAAATTCTCCCAAGGGGTCTGGAAGAACATATATGTAGATCCATTAATATTAATAGGAACAGACGCTGTCCAGCTCGTCAACTGACCAAGGTCGTAACACTTCAATATTTGGAAGGCAAACGAAACTTTTGATTAATGTAATCGGGTGGTCGGGTGTTTTTGATGACTCATTAAAACCTTCTCGCGCCACCGAGGTAGGAAAGAGTGCATCCCCGACCGATACAATTCGAGAAAAAATGTGAAATACAAATTGAAATACAAGTTCGCTACTATTTTAAATAAAATTTCAAGTGTTCGATATTCCATGGTAGCCTCAAAAGATGTACGAGCCTATTCCGCAGGTGGTATGTCCCGTTCTTGATTTTTTCAACGATTTCGTAGGGTCCTTCCCAATTCGGGGCGAGCTTACCGAGGCTTTTATCTTTTGTGTGAAGAAAGACGCGCCTTAGAACCTTGTCTCCGACCTTGAACTCCCGACAGCGGACTTTAGAAGCATATCGACTTCTCATCAGGGTCTGATAGTGCAAAGAGTTCAACTGGGCCCGGTTGCACTTCTCTTCTATGAGGTCGAGTTCGAGCCGTCGGCTATCGTCGTTCGCTTCCTCCTCATAAGTACTGACCCTGAAAGATGGGAAAATGGATTCCGCGGGGGTAACCGCGTCCATACCATATACTAAAGCGTAAGGCGACTCTTGGGTAGTTGTCCGGGGTGTGGTTCGGTAAGCCCATAGTACCTCTTGTAGGTAGTCAGGCCATTTTTCGGCTTTTCCCTCGAGATTTTTTCTGAGACCCTCCAAAATGGTTCGGTTGGTTACTTCGACTTGCCCGTTTCCTTGAGGATGGAAAGGAGTGGAGAAGCATTTCCGGATCTTATGAGCGGTGCAAAATGCTTTCATTTCTCCGCTATCGAATTGCGGTCCATTATCCATAGTTAGCCTCTCCGGTACCCCGAACCAACAACATATGTTTGCCCATATCTTTGGTCTTAGTGGCGGACAAGGGTTCGGCTTCGACCCATTTGGAGAAATAATCTACTGCCACAACGATCGTCTGCCTTCCTCCCGATGCCATCGGTAGCGGTCCGAGAAGGTCGATTCCCCATCGGTCAAAGGGTAGCCCCTCGGATATGGA
This sequence comes from Limnanthes douglasii subsp. nivea, assembly GCA_036936605.1. Taxonomy (NCBI): domain Eukaryota; kingdom Viridiplantae; phylum Streptophyta; class Magnoliopsida; order Brassicales; family Limnanthaceae; genus Limnanthes; species Limnanthes douglasii. The sequence continues at coordinate 224,078,919 of JAUPFV010000004.1, read as the reverse complement.
TTCTAAGGCAGTCGCGGGGACGTTTATTGCATTGCCGAACCTTTGACATGTGCCGCAGGTTTTGACTATGAGTTGCGCATCTGCTGTTATCGTCGGCCAATAGAACCCTGCAAGGAGAATTCTCCTAATTAGAGCCTTGTAACCGCAATGCGCTGCGCCCTCACCATCATGCAGCTCGGACACAATTATTTGTGACTCGTTAACCCCTAAGCACTGAAGTAGTGGACAGCTGAAGGACTTCTTGTATAATACATCCCCTAAAAGGACGTATCCCCGAGCCTTGTTGCGTACTTTCCGGGCTGAAGCGCTATCAACAGGGAGTCGACCCTCAGCCAGAAAGGCGATAATGTCCCACCGCCAATCCGAGGTTGCTACCGAAGAGATCTGACATGCAATTTCAGGTCGATTGTCTAACTCATGACGTTTGATAATAGACGGATTTTCTTGTTCTGTCACCCAAGGGTAGTTGCTAGAGCAAGAAATCGTTGCCAAGGAATCCGCGGCCGTGTTTTCGCTTCTCGGGACGTGTTCATAGGTGATTTTGTCAAATGAAGCAGCTAGAACCCTGAGTGCTGTTAGGTATTGTACCAAATGCTCTTTCCGAGCCTCCACACTTCCCGAAGTTTGAGTTATTAAAAGTTGGGAATCGCTTATGAGGCGTACTTGCCTCGCCCCGCATACCTGCGCTAGCCGCAGTCCTGCCAAAGCGGCCTCGTATTCTGCTTCGTTGTTTGAAGTATGGAAACCAAATCGGACGGCTTGGAGCATGCTAATGCCCGAAGGGGTTATGATCTGTATCCCTGCTCCACAGCCACTGACGTTTGCTCACCCGTCGGTTCAGACAACCCATTCGCCCAGTGCGGCTTTTTGGGGAGGCATCTCCCGATCGGGTCGTTCAGAATGGAATTCTACTAAAAAATCGGCCAAAGCCTGGCCTTTGATAGCCGTTCGAGGTTCAAAGTCGATGTCAAAATCCCCGAGCTCCACTGACCATTTGGACATTCTCCCGGACATGTCTGGTCGCTTGAAAACGTATTTGAAGGGAAATGATGTTCCGACTATGATAGGGTGGGCTTGAAAATACGGGCGCATTTTCCGCGCTGCTGTCACCAGGGCGAGTGCCAATTTTTCCAACTTTAAATACCGAGTTTCCGCATCCAGCAAGCTTTTGCTCACAACGTAGACCGCTGTAGGAGCCAGTCCTGATTCACTAATCAAAGTTGCACTGACCGCAAAGTCCATAACCGCGATGTAAAGGAAAAGTGTCTCGCCCTCTGTGGGCTTTGTCAGGAGGTTCGGGGACGACAGGTATCGTTTGATTCCCAAGAACGCCTCGTTACATTCGGGGGTCCATGCAAAAATTTTGGCTTGTCTTAAGACCTGAAAAAAGGGAGCGCATTTGTCAGATGAGCGGGAAATAAATCGATTTAAGGCAGGCATACGCCCCGTTAGGATCTGAACTTCCTTGATGCTCCGGGGTGGAGTCATATCGGTTAGAGCTCGCAGTTGTGCAAGATCTGCTTCAATCCCTTTCTCAGTTATGAAGAAACCTAGGAACTTTCCTGATCGGACTCCGAAAGAACATTTCTCCGGGTTAAGCTTGAGATTTATCCATCGCAAGTTGTCAAAGGTTTCCCCGAGGTCGACAAGGTGGGCTGCATCTGTGCTGCTCTTTACCAACATATCATCGATGTACACCTCCATATTCCTCCCGATCTGACCCTCGAATGTTTTGTTAACGAGCCTTTGGTATGTCGTGCCAGCATTTTTCAGCCCAAAGGGCATTACTTTGTAACAATATAGTCCCCGGCCCGTGATGAATGTGGTACTTTCTTGATCCGCGGCGTATAATTTGATCTGATTGTACCCGGCGTACGCATCCATAAACGACAACAATTTGTTACCCGATGTCGAATCTACCAACTGGTCGATTCTTGGCATCGGGAAAGGGTCCTTCGGGCACGCCCGGTTAAGGTAGGTAAAATCCACACACATCCTCCCTTGACGGGATTAGAAATCCACAACGGGTAACTTGCTTCCTTGACATGTCCGACGTCGATCATCCTCTCAACTTCTCACAAGATAACGTCTGCTTTGTCTGGGGAAAAAGCCCGACGCTTTTGGGAAATCGGCCTGACATTTCTGTTGATAGTTAGCTTGTGAACAACAAAAGATTCCGGTACCCCGGTGACATCTCCCGAGCACCATGCGAACAGGTCTAGGTTCTTCCGTAGGAGGGTCATCAGTTGTTCCCTTAGGGTTGGTAAAAGGCATACCCCGATCCGCAAAGACTTTCTCGCAGCGAATTGGTACTGTTCGCATTCCTCGTCTGTCGTCAAAAGGCTTGGAGCTTCCCGGGGGTCATCAACGGGTAACGATCCCGGGGGTAGCCCCCTTAATTGCTATTCTTGAGCTTGAACCATCTCTTGGTCTTTCTTAGGTGCTAACGCCGCTCGGTAACATTCCCGTGCCGCTTTCTGGCTGCTCCGGACCACGCATACGTTGTTTCCGACCACGTATTTTAAACACTGATGGATTGTAGAAGTTACTGCATGCATGCGCGATATCCATGATCGGCCAAAAATGGCATTGTGGGAGGCCGATGCGTCCACTACCACGAATAAAACCGTGACCTCTTTCTTGAAAGGGTCGCGGCCTAACTGGACTGCGCCCTCGAACTCTCCTATAACGTCGGCTACTGATCCTGTAAACCCGACAATGGTTCGGTCGGACCGCGCAATCACTGGCGGTGTTCTAAACTTGGCAAAAGTAGATGCGAAGATGATATTGGCCGAACTCCCGGTGTCCACCAGGATGCGCCGAACCTCTTCTCCCGCAATGGCTGCCCCGATTACAATGGCATCCTCATGGGGGCCTGCTATGTCCCTCATGTCGTCGTCGTCGAAGTGCAAAATCGGAGAAGGGACGCTTCTGGTTTGGAAGCAAGTTCTGGCCTCCAACTGAGTGGTTAGGTTGACGATGTGCCTTTTCCTGGAGGAATGCATAACTCCTGCCATAGAATCTCCCCCAAAGATTGTCAAGGATTCGAAAAAGTCACAAAGGCCTCGCACATTACAGACGCTCTCCTCAGCTTCCTCCTCGATGATCCCGATAATGTTGCGGTTTGCTTCGGGGTCGAGGTATTTAATGGAGACATCAAATTGGTCGGTAACCTCCGAGATTGCCATGGTGATTTCTGATTTTGGTACTATCACGACTTCTTTCGAGGTCACACCTTGCTGTGCCTTATTTACGTACTCTAGAAGGTTTCCGTGTTCTATGAGTATCTGTATTTCTTTCTTCAAGGCAATTCAGTCCTTTGTATCATGCCCAATGTCCTCGTGATAGCGGCAATAGCGGTTATTCTTTTGTTCCCAAGGCGTTGGAATCGGGAAAGGTCTTCGGTACATCCCGCTCTTCTTGGTCTTTTCGTAGATTGATGCCACACACTCCGTAAGGTCCGCGAAGTATGCAGGTCGGATCCACTTGTTAGACATAGGTCGCAAAGTCGTCTGACTAGTTTGCTTTGGTTTCGGACCGGCTAAGGCCGAAGGCTTGGCTGTCACAAGAGGGTTCGGGTGTATCGTGCTAACCGGTTGGGCTGCCCTTGCGTAATCCAACCGGGTGCCCTGCCTTATTACTACCGACGCTTGGGCACTTTGTTGAATCTGCGCTGCCAACTCAGACGCTTTGGTCTCCTCGATCAATATCTGCTTTTTTATCTGTGCTAGAAGTGCGGAAAACGTGAATGCTTATTTCTTTGTCACCGCTTGCTTCATTGGCCCTGGGAGAAGACCCAAGCGAAACGCTGTCAATGCCACATTCTCTTCGCAGTGATCTAGGTCGGTCTTTGCGTCGATGAATCGCCTGGTATATTCTCTGAGGCTTTCCCCCAGTTTCTGCCTGTAATTCATGATAGTGTCTCCGTTGGCCCGGAAGCTTTTGCTTCCTACAAAGTGCTGCCTAAACATCGTCCAGAACGTCCCGAAGTTCCGAATGCAACCCTACGGTAAACGGTTGTACCACTTAGATTCTCGGTCCTTGAAGGTCATGGAAAAAGCTCTACATAGGAGCTTGTCATCGTTGTCGAAACTTAACATGAAGTTTTTGAAAGCCTCCAAATGATTATCTGGGTCCTTCTTCCCGTCGTACTTTTCTAGTTTAGAAATGTCGAATCGCTTCGGGAGTTGTCCCACTAATATCTCGTCGGACAGTGGGGATGCCCTCCAATTGACTCCGAACTCACACGTTCCTCCCCCGAGGCCTTCTGTCTGAACTCCATAGAGTCCCTCAACTCCCGGGCTGATAAACTGGCTACTGGTTCGGTAACCGTGGTTCTGACTATTCGATGGTTGCCATGGCACAGGTGGCAAAGCTGCCCGCTCTTCGCGGCTGGCGGCATACATTTCTTCTTTCTCAAAGGATACCGGGGTCTGCTTATCGGTTCTACCCTTCTTATATTTCAGGGGGTCTGCCCGGGATCCTCGGAGGCGTCGGGAACGACTCTTTTGTGTACGCTGGACCCTTTCCCGTCGCCGATACTCTCTGCCCGATGAGTCATCCGAGGGGTAGTCTACTGTTGTACCATGATGATTCTCCGGGTACCGCCGAGTCCTAGCGGTTTGCTCGTTGTCGGGATGAGATTCTCGGTAATACCTAACAGGTCGGGCTTCGATTCGTGGACCAACATCATGGCCGGCTACCTCCTGATCCTCCAAAAGGGGTTCCTTGCATTTTCCTTCCCGAACCCTTTTCTCATCCAGTGCCCTCTCTCTCTCTTCCTTCAGCCTGGCAATATCTTCAAGGAGCTATTTTCGTGTCATTATTAAGGTCGACCGTTTGTTCCGACCCCAGTCGTTGCGCTCCCGACCAGGGGCTTCCTCTCCTTCCGACACCGAGACGGCTCGGACGACTTCTCTACCGACCCTCTCTATCACAGCCTCATTGTTCATTCCGCAAAATGTGATTTTTAAAGAACAAAGATTCCTTTTTCGGTATCACTCGTTCCCACAGACGGCGCCAATGATGAGTCAATAATGGATTGGGAGAATATTTCGGATCTTGTGTCAGATGTGACTAGAGAGAGAAAGTATAGAGAGAGAAAGAGAATATATTAGAATAATGTTCAAAATTCCCCACCTACCAAGAAAATGGGTCACCTTTTATATTAAAATAAGGTGGGGCCGTTTGAGGCCTTAGTGGGCTGTCCACATTTTTTATGATGCCCCTAAGTTTATTCTATGTTTACACATTGGTCCCTGAGAGACCCTAAATTCCTTAATTACTACACAAAAAGCCTTTTATTACAATTAGGTCCTCATCATTTACATAGGTAAATTCCTCCCTCATCAGACATGTTTCTGAAAATCTGAACATTAAAATAGGCAGAGAAATAAGACCATACCTCTCATGCTTTATGACACTTAATGAGAACATAATTAACACTTTCAATATTGCAGCAATGCTGACATTTAGATACTAACTGCATGTTTCTATTTGCAGTATGGCGTATATCACATCATCATTCCAAAATATATGTGTTTTTATTTATAGTTTTATGACTGTATATATGTTGTGAAAAAAGGTACAACTGACATATTTATGATCTCAGTGTTGCTGTCTTACTTTATTCCTTATACCTAGTTTTTAATTTCAAAAATTGGACCACAAATTAGTTTGATTTTTATGTCATACTTTTATGCCCTACCACATATTCTATTGGGTGAAGTTATTTTCTCCATTATATTTTTTATTTCTTTCATATTTCAAAATAATAATAAAAAGTTATCACTTGTTTTTACTATATTATCCTCATTTTATTTTCTAATTTATAACTTGATGTCATTAACCATTATGAAATCATTATATCAACAAACACATGATTAAACCAAATTAAATCCAACATATATGATTTAGCTTCTAAAATTAAACTCTAATAAAAAAATCAAATTTCTTAAAGATTACTCATAAAATCGGAAGACACCCAAACCAAAGATTTAACACAGAACATCTCCCAATCAACCAACAAGTTAATTTAATCTTGTTTTTTTAGTTTTACATTCATGTGATTTAAAAATCTGTGTTAAAAAATAACATATTTTCGGAAATCCCGATTTGTGCAGGTTTTAGCAGAAAACAATTCTTAGACAGCAGATAGGAATCTGTTGTTTAGAAAACAAATACCTGATTCTGAGACAACACCTAGGAATCAGGTGTGTTTTTTTTTATAAAAAAACACATGATTCTGAGACAGCACCTCGGAATGAGGTGTTTTTATTATATAAAAATGCACTTAATTCCGAGATGTCGTCTCAGAATTAGGTGCATTTCGTCTGTTTTAATAAATAATGGTGCATTTTTAAGTGATGTTTTTTTTTTCAACGAATGATTTCTACCTTAGAGGAATTCGAGCGAAACTGTCGTTGTCTTTCAAGATTAGAAGATAAATCGAATAAGTGGCTAGAGTTTGTTATTTTTCAAGATTTGAAGAGAAATCTGAAGAGGAGGCCGTTTTTATAGTGGCTAGGCTAGGTTTAGGGTTTATGGGTGATTGATGGTAAAAAGCTAATAAGGCTGGTTGGGTGTGCAGAAGTTAATAGGATGGGAGATAGTTGAGATAGGGTAGGAGATAGTTGTGATGGTGATAGAAGTCGGTGGAATTATTGGAGAATGAATGAGTTTGGGGATAAAATAAAAAGGGTAAATATATTATTTCCTTTACGGAGGAAATAACAAAATGGAGTTTTTATTTATTAATGAGAGAAATAAAAAATTTGATGAAGGAAATAGCTTCATCATACTCTATTATATTGTTTGTTTTTTTATCACAATGAATTTTTTTATATTATATATTTATAAATAAACGCCCCACCATTTAAGCCAGAAATTGATAATAATAATAATAATAATAATAATAATAATAATAATAATAATAATAATAATAATAATAATAATAATAATAAGAAAAACATAATCGACAATATTTTAACTTATGGAAGGGAGAAAACTTCAATCTTTTCAAAAATAAATAAATATTATTTAATAAATATAATGAAACATATTATTAATTAAGATTTTAAAAAGACTATATTATATCTATACATCATTTTGTTAGATTTTTAATTTTTTTAGGTCAATAGTTTTAACAAAAACATGAAATAACAAACATATATCACCTATAACCTTTTATTTTTAAACTACCGAGTCAAAAAAATCAAAATTGTTGTACTAAATTACAATGTTTACAACATTGCAAAAATCTCTAATTTAGACATTGCAAAAATCTTTCATAGTAAATTATATATGTCATTGGATATAGGTGTTCATCAGTGTGCACATCCATCGTTTTATTGAAACAAACACATGATAAATGCTTAAAAATGGTACAATAAAAAAATGAAGTTCACCTTAAAAATATACGACAATTCTTTATTTCAAGATAAAAATGACTTGCAATTCAGTTCAACCATTTTTATTCTTTGTTCTTTGTAGTAATATCAATATTTTGATTTTTGAATGTCTATGTAATGAACAATTTTTGGATGCAGAGAAAAATAATTATTGAATGGTAAACCAATTATCATTTTCTAATAGAATTTATTTCATTTCTCTTTGCCTATAAGTAAATTAGTCACTTTTGGGTTCGATATGAATTTCTAGATTTTTAATTCAAGAAGATCAAGATTGAGATTGAAAACTATTTTTTTACAAAATGAAATATAAGCAAATATTTTAGGACAATAACTTAGTTCCACTTATTCTTGCGTATGTGTTTTGATTATCAACATTTTTTCAATAATTTTTTTTTGTACCTCTGCATCACATGGGTTCAAGCAATTAAATGTATAATTTTTATCGGATACTAACGAAGAAATACTTCGTATTCGCAAATGTCCAGCGCAGATGTGCACGAAATTTTGTATGATTGTGTTTTCACTATCTTGGTAATTCATCTCTCTTTTGCTTTGATATTTTGTTGTTTTTGACTTGTTTGTTCCCAATTTTGTATTTTGATGGTCACGTGTGTTCATCAGTCATATATCAATCAAAATTTGTATTTTTTGTATAAAAATTGTGAATTGTATTAAAATAAAAGGTTCTTACAAGAAGGTCCAAGATGGCCTGATGCAAATATTCCAATAGAGATTACAAATTAACCAGTCTATTACAAATAATAGAAAGAATTATAACGGAAAACTAATTTTGGTTCCATGGAATCAATATCGGAGGTCTGAGAGGATTCGGTGGGCAATACTCGAATTTTGTGACGGGTTGTTGTTGTATATGAGAGCATTCTGTTCCTTCCAGATGTGGTAGATGATTGCACAGAAGGCTACCCTCCAGATATGATAGAGGATTCCGTTATCCCACCTGCATGCTTCTTCAATCCAAGCATTCCAGTTTGAGGGAGAGGTGGGGATTTGCAGTTTCCTACAGATGTTGTCCCAGATAATGGAGGCGAAAGGACAGGAGATGATGATGTGGTCGAGATTCTCCATGTTTTCAGAGCACAGAACACAGTCTGGAGGTGTGTCCAAGCCCTAATTAATGAGCTTATCACGAGTGGATAACTTGTTTTGAATAGTCATGCAAGAGATGAAGTAGTGTCTCATAATTGAGTACTTATTCCAAATGAGAGGTCCTCATGGCATTTTGGTACCGGAGGACCTGATGGCAGAATAGGTGTTGCTGATGGTGAAGATGGGTTTGGAATTATTAGGAGTCCAGAGGAAGGTGTCCTCCGAGTTGTTGGGAGGCGGGAGATTAGAGATGGCTGATCGGATTTCTTTTAAGTGAGAGAGTAAATGTCTGTTCTAAGCTCTAGCATTGGATGGCCATTGCCAAGAACCGTTTGCATTGAGGTCAGATACCCGGGAGATGTTTCTTAGGCGGGCTATGCTGGCGATTCCATCGTCGAAACATTTGATTAGCGAGGAAGGGAATAACCATGGGTCGTGCAAGATTGATGTATTAGATCCATTCCCAATTTTAACAGTGTAGAGGTCAGCAGCACGAGGTCTGAACTTCAGGATTTTTCTCCAACCCCAACTTGCATTGGGAGGGATGGACATGGTCCAGAGTTTTTTATTTTTTATTTTTTCCGTGATTGTCCACCTGGTCCATATTGAGCTCGGGCTTTTTATTAATATGGACCAAAAGAATTTTAGGGCGGCCGCCTCATTCCAAATTTTTAGGTTTGGGATCTCAAGGCTGCCCTCGTCTTTAGGCAAGGTGAGCTTGTATCAGGATACTTTAGCCCCCGAGATTTTCATGTCTAATCTTGACCAGAGGAATATTATGAGGAGATGAGAGAGTTCCTTAAGAAACCCGAGCGGGAGGATGAAAATGAAGGACTAGTAGACTTGGCTGACAAAAAGAACCGATTTTATAAGCTGGAGGCGACCTGCGTAAAATAGGTTCTTCGTTGTCCAAGAGTTTATGCGACTTGTGATCTATTCAAAAAGGGGGCGGTAGTCATTGTAGGTGAGCGTGGAGGTGATGAGTGGAACTCCCAAATAACGAACCGGAAGGGTGCCTTCGCTGAAGCCCGGAATGCTGAGGATAGCTCCTTTTGCGGCATGGGAGGTTCCTGAAAGGAAAATCTGGCTTTTTTCTAGGGTTGAGGTCAAGACCGGGGAGCGTGGAAAACTCCTTTAACCCTTCTTGGATAAGCATGGCTGAAGAAGCATTGGCCCGGCAGAAGATCATTAGGTTATCCGCAGAGTAGAGGTTGATAATCTTCAGGGAGTGACATTTCCAGTGAAAGCCAAATTGAGGGTTCTGACTCTTTTCCAAAATGATGCGGGATAATACCTGCATAACAATAACAAAGATATATGGAGAGAGGGGGTCACCTTGTCTAAGGCCTCTCTCCCCCACGAAGAAGCTAGTGGGGCTTCCATTAATACAGACAGCAAACAAAGGGGTGGTAATGCAATGAATAATCCAGCCTATCATTTCGATGGGAAAGTCCGCCACGTAAAGAGCATCAAGAACGAGCTCCCAGTAGACGTTATCAAAAGATTTCATGAGGTCAATCTTAAAGGCGCAACGGGGGCCTTTGCGGTTAGTATGGTAGCCATCCATAAGTTCCTAGGATATGAGAATTTTATCTGCAATTGAGCGGCCTGAGACAATAGCAGACTCGGAGGAGTCAATAAGGTACGTAAGGGAGGGTTTGATTATGTCATCCAAGATTTTTGAAATGATCTTATACGTCACATTGCAACAAGAGATAGGCCTGTAGTCGGAGGGAGATGAGGGGTTATCCTTTTTTGGGATTAGAGCGATGAGGGTTTTATTCCAGTCTGGGTCCATTTTACCCTTGTGGAAGAAAGGTTTTACCGCAGCACAAATGTCTGGGCCAACAATGGCCCAGCAGGATTTGAAGAATCCCCACTAAACCAATCAGGCTCAGGGGCTTTGTCAGTATCAATGTCAAACAGGGCATCTTTGATTTCCTCATACAAAACGGGTTTTGTCATGTTTGCTTTGTCAGCCTGGGAGACCTCTTTGTTGAGAAGGTTTCTAACTCTATCTAGGCCCGGATAGTTATTAGGACTAGGCGAGCCAAGACGGCTCTTAAAGTGGGAGAGGTAAGTGTCCGTGATTTTCCTAGGGTTAGAATTAACCTTACCATCAGGGGTGGTGACCGATAGAATTTTCTTACAGGCTCTACGGGCGTTTTTGCTGTTATGGAAAAACTTAGAGTTTTTATCCCCCAATTTGAGCCAGGTCTCTCTACATTTCTGCTTGAGGAAAGATTCTTCAGCCCGGCTATAAAGGGTGTAATCATTTGCCGCTTCCCTCTCCATCCTTATTAGAGTGGGATCCATCTGGTTAGTGGCCAGGGTTAGCTGGGCTTGCGCGAGGGTAGTTTGGGGTTTTTCCACTCCGAGGCTTATATCACTAAATTCTCTCTTGTTAAGGTGGTCCATCTTGGGGGCAATCCGATCAAGCTTAACACACATATTCTGCATAGGGTTTTTTAGGCTAGGGATGGTCCAACTATCAGCGACAATGTCAAGGTAGCTGGGGTGGAGGCTCCACATAGTGAAGTACTTGAAAGGTTTGGGTTTTGGGGTGATAGGGGTGATTAGGTGAAGGATGATCGGAGTGTGCTCAAAGATCATAGGGGGGGGGGGGGGTCAAGATGCGCGAAAGAGTTTGGAAAGGTGTTGTCCCAAAGGTCATTTACTAGGCTATATCAATTCTGGAGGAGATGGGGTTGTTAATTTGGTAGTTGAACCATAAAAATTGAAATCCCGAGGTGCGAAGGTCATCAAGGTTACAATCGCGGCAGCAATTGTTAAAATCAGAGATGGAGATGTTCCAACGAGGGTCAGAGTTGGTTCTTTCTATGGGGTTACATATAGCATTAAAATCTCTTAAAACGATCCAGGGGGCGGGAGAAAGACTCGAGGCAATGGAGGTCAGGTCTCTCCAGAGCGGAGTTCGCTCATGAGGGTCGTTGAAACCATATATAAAGGAGGTGTAAAAGTTATTTTTCGTGGAGGTCCAGTTTATGAGGCAATGCATAATTTCAAGTGATGAAAAGATTGTGTTTACTTGGAAAACGCTAGAGTTTCAAGCTATCCAGATGCGACCATAGTGGTGGCGGCTTTGGTGATTGGTGAGGTAATGCCACCAATGGAGCATATTATTCACGATAAGGCTAAAATTGTTAATATTGACTTTGGTTTCAATCATGCATATCATGTTAATGTTATTGGAGAAGACAAAATCTCGGACGTCCTTTTGACAAACGAGATCATTAAGGCCGTGAACGTTCCAACAAGCAAGTTTCATTCAAATAAAAATAGGAGACATAAGGAAAGGATAAACAATTAAACATCAAGGGGATGAACTCCATTCATACTAAGATTAACACTAATATGACCTTGAGCGATTCCAAGAGACATGATGTCGGTCGGCGATCCGCCCTACTGCTCGGACCGATCTGGGCCGCGGCGAAGCTGTGACTGGTCCTTACTTGGCTTTTTTTCCATCCTTTAAGGGTAGTCATGGGGAGCATGTTTTCGTAGCTTGGGGTGGAGTCACTTCCAACCAAGTTAGGTTGGTCAGACATTGGTTCTTTTTCAGGTCGTTGAGGAATTGTTTCTGATGTGTTGGGATCGGGTGGGTGGGGGCAAGATGCTGATGCGTGGCCAAAGGAGGAGGAGCGAGTACACACAGTTGGAAAGCCTTAGAATTATACTTGGATCACATGTTTTTTTCTAAGGCAGCCAATAGTTATTGAGGACGGGAATGATGCGAAGGCTTGCATGACAATGCAGATACGGGCGTAGCTTAGGCGAGTGTGGTTCGCAGTTTGACTGTCAACATATAGGGGATTCCCAGCGAGCTTCCAAGGATATTGAGTCCCTTCTCATACCATAGTTTATGTGGCATGCCATGGAACTTGACCCACATAGAGATGGCTTTGAGAGCCTCTTTCTGCAAGGTCTCCATGGGGGCCCATTTTTTGAGGAAGACCGGGTGGCTGCTGAAGAACCAGGAGGCTCGCTCCAGAACATCGGTAGCAGTATCCACCGATAAGAACATGAAAAAGTAGTAGCCCGAAGGAGTTGATTTGCACTCTTGAAGCCCCATGGAGCCCCAGATCTGGTTTGCTAGGAACTGCAAATGTGATGTAGCTCTTCTTTTGGATAGGAAGTAGCCTGAAAGGAATTTATTCCATTCTTCTGGTCCTCCAGTGAGTGCATCTTTCGGGAAGATTAGAATGTCGTCATCATAGAAGACATCGTCTATTTTATTTATGGTCATCAGGTTCTTTGGTTCTTGATAAGCAGCAGCGACGTTGGCCTAGGAGCGGAAGGCAGAGGGTGGGGTGGGTTGGGTCACGTTAGGAGGCAGGGCTGAGTCTTGAGAAATCTGGTTTTGGTTTGGGACAAAGGTAAGGGCTGGTTTGAGGACGAGAGGACGGAACACCTTAGGATAACGCGAGATGGCGTATCCCTTACTATTTTGACCAGGGAAGGATTCAAGATCAGATTTTGGGGCTGTGATATGGTTCATGCTATAGGTGGAACTGGTGGTGGAAGTGTAACTTGAAGTGTGGATGACTGTGGATCCCGAGATGGATATCAGAGGAGTTGCTAACGATGTTTGTTGGAAGGAATAACTTTGGAGCGTTTGGACAGTAGTAGAAAGTATGCTGGTTGGGGGAGATTGAAAAACACAAAGCGAGGCTTGTTGTAAAAGGTTATAGTCAAAATGAGGGAATTGACTATGATGAGGTATTCGTCCCCGTTGCTCGATTAGAAACTATTAGACTAATAATTTCTTTGGCAGCTCAAAACAAGTGGTATCAGAGCCACAAGCTCTATCCGAAATTTTATTTTTAAATACTCAACATAATTAAAAATATGGAAAATGGTGTATCATCCTTTCAAGTTCCAACACTCAACAACAACAACTACGACAATTAGAGTATCAAGATGAAAGCTCTCCTTGGAGCACATGATGTGTGGGATGCCGTAGAAAAAGGGTTTGACGAACCCGAAGATGAAGCAAGCCTTACTCAAGAGGAGAAAACAAATTTGAAGGATTCAAGTTAGAGAGACAAAAAATCCCTTTTCCTTATCTATCAAGCATTAGATAATGATGGCTTTGAAAAACTTTCAAGCGCATCTTCGACCGAGCAAGCGTGGGAGAAATTACAAATCTCTTACAAATGAGTCGAAAAGGTGAAAAAGGTACGTCTCCAAACATTAAAAGGTGATTTCGAATCCTTACATATGAAAGCGTCCGAATCTATTTCGGAATATTTCTCAAGAGTAGCAATCGTTTCTAATCAATTAAAAAGAAATGGTGAGAAGTTACAAGATGTGAGAGTAATAGAAAAAATACTCCGTTCGTTGCATCCCATATTTGAGTACGTCGTCGTGACGATTGAAGAAACTAAAGACTTGGAGAAAATGATGATTGAAGAACTCCAAGGCTCATTACAAGCCTATGAAGAAAAGCACAAGAAGAAGCAAGAAATCACTAAGAAATTCCTCAAAGTAGAACTCAAGGACATGCATGCAAATCAAGAAGATGATAGAACCCAATGTGGTCGAGGCAGAGGTAGAGGCCGCGGACGAGGTGGTTATCATGGCCGTGGACGTGGCTGGACTTACAACAACAATAATTCCAACTACAACTACGACAAAAGAGAAAGCTCAATATGAGGTCGTAGAAGAAGAAATCCGAACTCGAGGTATGATAAATCTCAAATCCAATGCTACAAATATCAAAAGTTTGGGCATTATGCTTCAGAATGCAGAGGCACCAACAATAGATTTGAGGAGAGAGCCAACAATGTGGAGGAGAAGACATAGGAAAAATATATGTTACGACTAACATACAAAAATACTAATGAAGGTCTAGCGAACACTCTTAGTTTGTATTTTTTATTGTAAGTATTTGTTGGAACTTAACAAAATTATATCAAGCATTTGCTAACACCTAACAATTATATTCACCATATTTCCTCAGACTTATAAATTTTTTATCACCATATTTTTGAAGATCTAACAAATGTTTTTAACCATATTTGCTAAGAACTATCAATTTTTTGTTATTGTAATTAGAAGACCTAGTGATTTGTGTCACCATATCTTTAGGTAAGTAGAGACTATCTAAGCGAGAATCAATAGGATCGAGCGATAAACATCTACACATTCGCTCGACTATCAGGAAAATCGTTCACAACAACAATCCAACCACCATAACCTAACTCTCTCAACTCTACCTCGAATTCAATAAAAAAACATCCAAAACGTATATAAATATCAACTCTATATTATAATACTAACCAATTATCATGCAAACAACTTAAGCTATATAAAAATTTAAAAAAATATAATAAAAAAAGTCAAAACCTAAATATTTAATAATTTAAAAGAACCAAATTAAAATTCGAAGTATACCAACTGTTTGAATAGTGAAGAGAAAAATGATTTGTTATGAGAGATTTAATAAATAAATTTACATACCTTTTTTATCATAATGGGTAAAATTGGAAAATTGGATGATGATCTAACAATTTTGTGATGAGATCCAACAAAAATCTGATGTGATATAGTCTATCCTGTTAAAATATAAAAAATAACATATTAAAACTCATCAAAGATTACTAAAAAATCTAACAATTGTAAATAGGTTAACAACAATCACCTTCGTACTTATAAACATAATATTCAATCTAAACCAAAACATATTTACGGATACATAATACAATATTCCTATGATTTTAATGAAGTTACCTTTCGAGATTTTATTTGGTTTTGAGCTGATTTTTTAGATAATTTGTTAACCATATAAAATAAGTATACTAATTATTTTTTTATGGACAATAGTTTTATAAAGTCTAAAATAGTCCGGATAAATATATATTATCATATTTTTTAGGAAGGGTGAACAATCATTGTTATTGATGAGCTCAGAGAATTTTTAGTGGGACTCAGGAGCGAAGACGTTCGTGTGAGGGGGTCGGACTAGAGAATATTCGAGTGATGTAACAATGAACAATGAATTACTAGAAATAGAAGAGACAAAAGGAATAAATTTTGCAATTATTGATCAATCATTGGCCCATTTTCCCAAAAGAGAATGTCCTTTATATAGTAAATGAGGTAGATGGTTAAATTACATAACTACCACCGTAAGAGTGGATTTCTTACCCCGGTATTTGACTATTTACAAACAATTTCTTGGGGACTATCATTTAAGTCCCTCATTTCTTATGTGTACTTTACCTTAGTCCTTAGTCACTAAATACATGGATCTTGAACTTATTTGTGGGCTAAATTACATGTTAGACACCTGTATTTTCCTTCCTTTATCAGTTATATTGTTAGAGACTTTACAATAAATTTTCTAAGGTCTATAATAGTCTCTCTCTTAAGATTTTTGTGTGAGATCACAATGTGAGAACTTTGATTGGTACTTGAAAGCCTTCTTTCAAAATGATTTAAACAATTGTAAGATATATTTTCCACTTTCTCTATCAACAACATAAATTCTCGATGCATAAGAGAACGTTTTACCACCCAAAAAGGTGAAATTAATCGTAAGATGTAAGAAACTATGCATGGCTCGTCTAAGTCACAATCTAGGTTGGAAGAGAAATAAAGGTAACGTATCGCGAAAGTGTTTGTACTTCAGGTTAAGAGAGAAACACTAACCTCTAAAGTGTTTGTAATTCAGGTCAAGAGAGAAACACTAACCTCTAGGTCCTCGAGCCTCTGGTCTTAAGTCAACATGATCGAAGTGGAAATAGAGACTATCAATTGGGATGATGGGACTTTGAAGTCTTTAAAGCCTTACGTTCTAGACAAGAGTTACAACTCTCTCACGAGGGATTACAGAGCGGTAGCTACCACTCTCCTACTACTAGTGATGATCAGCTTTATAAAAGCAAGGAGTATTTGTTTTCGCCTAGGAGAATATACCACCAAAGAAGTGGTACACGCACCAAGCATCAACAATAATCTGGATCCATACGTTTAAGATGTGCTAAGGTTTCTAAGAAATATTTGGAAAGAGTATGAAACCTTGGTCGAGGCGGGGGACGAAGAATGCTATGAACGCTATTATAGAGCCGATATAAACCGAGGCTTTGCATGTACCTCAATAATATGCACAACTTCCTTCAATAACATGTTATTTTAGACCTTAACAATAAAGATAACCCTCACATGAAGCACCAGCTATTGTGTTCTAACCATAATTTTTTAAAATTCAAATTATCTTTCACCAATAACTCCGAGTTTTGAGACTTGTTATGGATATCAAGTGCATTGTTACCAAGGTGAACCTTAGTATAATGTGGGTCAATACTTGACAATGAGCAAAGATGTAGAAATATTTCTTTAAATTAAAATATACAATCAAAGAAGAAATAATTTGGCTCATAAAATCTTTGACGATGAGTTACCACCAAAATTCGATCTCTTTAAGATAGAGAAATATAATGGGACTAGTGGTCCTAAACTCCACACTGAACAATTTAAAAAAGGTTATGTTATGCTTTGAGGATTATAAAATACTTTTGTTTCGGAATTTTACGGTCACTTTCAAGGGTAGTTACTTGAATGGTTCAATTAACTGGTTTTCAGGCCAATTAAAAGTTTTGAAATGCTGTGGACCTTATTTAGGCACAAGTTCATTTGGAGCAAAGAAATTAAAAGTGATGGAGATTTTATCATGCATTTTATCTCGGGAAAGTTTGAGATATTTTATCGTGCATCGAGGAAATAATGCGACTTAGACTCATACTTGACGATTATAAAGATTTTCTTAGTGAATTTTCATGTCACCACGATATTCATACGGGGGTATCGGTCACAACAATGTTCGTATGTGAGTGTTTTTAGAAAGAGAAACAAAATGATTAGAAAGATAAAGAGTTAAAATGAATAATGTAATAATAATTGACTAATGGTTGGCCCATTTCCCTCTAAAGGGGTTGCCCTTTATATAGTAAAAGTGGTAAACCCTTAATTCACATATTTAACCATTCTTATGTGAATCTTTAAACCCCACCACTTTACTAATTCTAAACATACATATTAGTTATTACACTTGATCCTCTCAATATTACATTTTTGTTGAACTTGTCCCCAATACATTATTACATCAACTCAACTCATTTATTTATCTAATTTTTCTTATTCTTCATAATATTTTCTCCCCTTATCAATACGAAACCAAAAATTGCAACAAAATTATCAACCACTAACTCGATTATATTCACATTTGTAGTTGTGTATCAAGCACTATTGGTGAAACAGGTCCATTATTTATTTCCTCTCCCACCTATAACACATGTAGAATCTTGAAAGCAACAAGCTTAAGCACTTAGTGGGAAAAGGTATCGTAATATCACACCACTCAAGAGGAACCTTCGGGAAGAGGTCATGATCACTATGGAAACAAGTGGATAAGGCATGGAATATACAAAGAATTGATCGAAGGCATGAAATATATCCTCTTTATTTGTTAAAACCTCGGTGATAGAGGAATACTAGATTTTGCAAGTACCGCAACGATATTACATATTATACTAGAGATTGTATTGCTCTAAGGAAATAAATACATAGTATGGTAGACAATGGTAAGTTGACCTACTTTGTCAAAAAACCGACATGATACTGCATAAAGCCACCTATTGAATAAGCCAACATATGTCAAAATGACTAGGGATTGTGGTATTGGGGGCTCAATCAGCAGTCTGTAAGCAAGAGAATACCATTATGATAGTGGATAAAGAAGCTAAAGTGTTTGACATGACAAGTGAATATATGGACCCCGATCTAAACTGTTATGAAATATGAACTTTTTTTGTAAGGACTTGATATCAGTTTCCAGAATCCTGATGATCTATGGAGAAGACTCTATAGTTAGGATAATTAACCCTTTTAGGAAAAAATATGTTTGAAGTCTGGAAGCGCAGTATCAGGGTAGACCATCTTGGAATATCTACCGAGCTTCGTATTCACCGATAATATTTGATGATGATGGTCTTCAAGGGTTTTTTGGCCCTCATAATTATAATATACTCATAAGTTCAATTGTTATGAGGGAGATATTCTTATAGTCTTAATCGATATCGGTGGTTTGGTGAATATAATAAAGAATCGTACAGTTATTCGTCATTCAAATATGACAATAGTTGGGTTCACAAGGGCGAACACTACTATAATATGACAGTTTAAAGTTGAGCTTATCTTAGAAAAAGATGAATTTAAGGAGATAATTCAGTCTTCCTTATGTTTGCTTTTGTCTTCATATGTATGAAAGATGAATATTTTTAAGAGGTTGAAGACTACGATTAGACTTATTTTTACTCATTTATGATGGTGTTTGTATTGAAAGTTGAAGCTCTTCAAGGGGCTGATACTATATCCAGGTTTATCCTTTTTTGGTTTTCATTGAGCTTATAGCTTAAGACTATACCTAGACAGAAATGATTTCATATATCCTCAAAGTGTCAACACTGTTCAAATGCAAAAATAATAGACCATTTATTTGTTGCTTATCGGAGTTCTTGGAATGTTTGGCAATACTTCACTGTAATATTTGGGATAATTTTAGGTAAACATGTGACTAATAAGCATGTTATATCTATCTGGTTTTTTTCAACTTCCAAATCTATTCACATTAGGACCATTTTACCATCCTCAATCATTTGGTCGTTCTGGAAGGCTAGGAACAGACCTAAACATAATAACATCAATCTCTCTGGAGAAAATATTATTAAAAATTTCACATACATATTTATGGAGATAATTCAGTCTTCCTTATGTTTGCTTTTGTCTTCATATGTATGAAAGATGAATATTTTTAAGAGGTTGAAGACTACGATTAGACTTATTTTTACTCATTTATGATGGTGTTTGTATTGAAAGTTGAAGCTCTTCAAGGGGCTGATACTATATCCAGGTTTATCCTTTTTTGGTTTTCATTGAGCTTATAGCTTAAGACTATACCTAGACAGAAATGATTTCATATATCCTCAAAGTGTCAACACTGTTCAAATGCAAAAATAATAGACCATTTATTTGTTGCTTATCGGAGTTCTTGGAATGTTTGGCAATACTTCACTGTAATATTTGGGATACTTTTAGGTAAACATGTGACTAATAAGCATGTTATATCTATCTGGTTTTTTTCAACTTCCAAATCTATTCACATTAGGACCATTTTACCATCCTCAGTCATTTGGTCGTTCTGGAAGGCTAGGAACAGACCTAAACATAATAACATCAATCTCTCTGGAGAAAATATTATTAAAAATTTCACATACATATTAACTACTCTTGATAATTCAAATATTATCAAAAAAAAACATTGGATATGTGATTTTAAAGCTTTTAAATAATTATAATGTTTCAATCACTTAGAAAACAAATCCAATGACTTTACATCATTGGCATCCTGCATCATTAAATAGATTCAAGTTAAAGTGTGATGGTTCATCATTATCTAATGGTAAATCAAGTGTTGGAATTTTTTGAGAAATGCTAATGGTGAATTAATAGTTGCCAAAGGTATTTTAATAAGGAAAAACTCTTATTTAGTGGCTGAAACAAAAGCATTACTTGAAGGAATGTTGTTTTGCAAACAAAATGGATATAATAATGTTGACATAGAGATTGATTCTCCATGGTACTTAAACTTAACCATTAAATGTTGTAGAAATCTTATACCATCTAGTATGGTAATTATAAATATCTTCAGATAATAGAACTTTGCGGAAGATTGGGTGGCTAAACATACAATTAAAACCAAATTAAACTATATTTTCTCAGCCTTCAACTGTCTTGCCTCTCTTAGTGCAATACTTCTTATCGAAAGTATTGTCGTTGGATATATAAAGGCACATGATTGACTGATTACTAGATGGTTACTAAACTTTTGGTAAGGTTATCCTTGACCACTCTTTATTTCAAATGTTTTGCATGAACATGTACTAATACAGAAAGTTCACCAACTCCGAAGGAAAGCATAGAGATTATAAAAAAGAAGCCTCCTCCAGGACAACAACTTCAAGCAATAAAAGCTACTGTGCAATAGTTGAGATTAATATCATCTTTGAGATTAGCATTTTATCTAACCTAGGAAATAATAGACAATAACACAATGTCCCTTCAAGATCAAGTGTTTGATCTTATTCTTTCTTTTGTAATTTAACTACAGTTACATTTCTCTAACTTATTTTATGAATAAATTTTTTAATTCTTGTAAAACAAAGGTTAAGGTAGGTCGAAGCCCCCCTATAGGTGTTGTAGACTACCCATAGGCATCAAGAATTATCTTTTTAATTTTAATATGAATTGTTTCATTGTAAAATGTATAATAATAATACGAGAAAATAAAACAAGACGCGAGTAAAGGAAAATGAAATGTTTATTAAAGTTATGTGTCTCAATAAGACCTTCACAGACTACTTGAGTATGGAAGAGTACATCACATGTATAATAAATTGTATATATATATATATATGAAAAATAATAAAAATCCAAACCTTATAGAGGATGGTAGATATTTAAATGCTCGATGTTCTAAGGGTGCCAAATCCGTTTTACTTCTTCGTCCAACAATTTGTATGTTGCCCAACTTTATTTTGGGTTCAATTATGTAGGGCTCTTATGAATTATGGGGGACTTTTCAAGAATTTAATCTTTGGTATGGAGAAATACTCTTCTTAGAACCTTGTCCCCCACCTCAAATATTCTAAACCAAAACCTGGGATAATATTTGTTACACATCAGAATTTTGTAATGCTTTGACCAAAAGTGGGCTTCAACCTTTTTTCTTCAATCACGTCGAGTTTAAAATTTTTGCTTCTGATTCACTGACCTTCTCATATATTAAAATTCAGTAGGAAGGCATAATAGTTTCAACTGGTATCACCTCTTTTATGCCTCACACCAAGGTGAAAAGTGTTTCTCATATGGTCGAACATGGGTTATTTCTGAAAGACCAAAGCACTTCTTGTAAGATGTCACCCTCCAAAATGTTTTTGATGCCATCATATATAGTCATGTTGGTCACCTCCACTTGGCCATTTTCATGAGTATGAAAAGGATAAGAGTAAATATCTTAATACATCTTATGATGAAAAACCATATGAGCCGATTATTTTCAAATTGAGTCATATTTTTCATTGTAATGACTTGTGAGATGACATATCTGCAACAAATGTTGAAGAGTGGGAAGTTTATAACTTCATTGGCCGATGTTTACCAATGGTTCCGCCTCCACCCAGTTAGAAAATTAATTTAGTGCTACACAATTCTTTTTTTCTCCATGAGCCTTTGGAAGGGGTCCAACAATATCTGAGCTCCATCTATAAAAAAAATAATGTGTTCAGATATTATTTCAAGTAGCACGGCTGAGACTTGGATTGGGTTGGATGATCCTTGGCTCGTATTGTAATGTTTGCCTTTATTTTTGGCATCCGTTGTCATAGTAGACCAATAATGTCTTATAGAAGGATTCTTATGTGAAGAACCTTGTATCCATAATGAGTATTTCCTTCTATGTCACTGAGTTCATCCACCATTAATGTTGTTTCCCCATGGCTGATGTAGCATAACAATGGTTTGGTAATGTCTTTCTTGTAGAGTGTGTCTAGTGCTCACAAGAATCATTTTGATTTAATTTTGATATTTCTAGCTTCAATTGTGCTCTCACAAAATAACATATATTTTAAGGTACTTGATAATTGGAGTTTGCAAATCCTCATCTTTTACTTGATTCCTTGGGGCTGATGTAGCATAATATTGGTTTGGTGAGGACTTTCTTGTAGAGTTTGTCTAGTGCTCAAAAGAATCATGTTGATTTAATTTTGATTTTTCTAGCTTCAATTGTGCTCTCACAAAACAACATATATTTTAAGGTATTTGATAATTAGAGTTTGTAAATCCTCATCTTCTACTTGATTCCTTTCAGTTACCAGGACTTCTAAAGATGAAACTAAGGTTTTTGGTAGGGAAATAGAAGGTATGACTTGAAATATGGATCTTGGTGCTAATGACATACATGCCAGGTAAGCCGAAAAATCATCAGATGCATTCTCCATTCTTAGGACTTTCTCGGATGTAATGTTATTAAACAGTTGTATCTTGCCGAAGCTATTTTACGTACTAAATGATTGAATATTTTTTAGCTTCGGCATGTCTGAGAGCTTTATGAACCACCGGTTGTGAGTTTAAAGCAGTCGTACTCGCCCTGTTCTACATATTTAGGTCAACCGAATGCATGCAATTGCATTCTCATATTCTAATTTTTTGTTGAACTTTGAGAAACCAACCTTGAAAGAAATGTGTCTAAATATCTTATACGAGAGATGTTCTTTGTATTCCTACCCTTAAATTTATTCTTTCTTCCGTTATCCGTCCAAACTTGCTAGGTGATTAAGCAAGCTCATTGGTAGCTATTTGTCTTTTAGAATGGAACTCAGTTAAGAAGTCGACCAAGGATTGGGATTTGGTTTTTAGTTTATACTCCTCCAACTCCACAGGCCACCTAGTCCGCGAGACACACGAGGCATGTGTAATGTGTTCCGAAAAGGGAAGGATTTCTAGAAAATAATCATATGAGCTTGAAAATATCATCTTATCTTTTAAACGAAGACCACTAATGTTAACAATAGCTTCTAGTTGCAAGTATCAAGTTTATACATAAAGTAAGGATTTATTTACATGATAAACAACCTTGGGCTTCTACTCTTCTTCTCAGATCAGCTTCGCGCTCACAACATACTTTAATACTGCCAAATAGAGCTACAATGACTCTCACAACTTTGAAAATTTTGGTGAGGTGAGAATTGTTTTGATATTATGAAATATTTCCTCGAAAGAAAGGTTGGTATCTCTCTGAAGATATAAAAATGAATAGATTTAACATCGCCGTTCGCTCTGCTAATTTTTTACTTATTATTTTTATTTTGTTCAGGATTTATAGTGACTAGGTTAGACAGTTGATTATGATCGACTTAAATGCCCTTATTTATGACCATGAAACTAATGATTCTTATTAACTGAACACCATAACTAAATTTTTTGGATTGAGCTTGAATAAGACTCACCTGAATTTTTTGATGGTTTTGAACAATTCAACCAAATAATCCACTTTTTGAACATTATTAACTAATATTTCATCAATATAAGTTTGCAGGTTTTGGTTATTTGTATGGTAAAAACCTTGTTGATAAGGCGTTAATATGTAGATACAACATTCTTTAGTACGACGGGGATTAATTTGTATTAATAGACTCCTCATTCTATTGTAAATTTTATGTGCTCTCGATCATCCTCATGCATATTAGTTTTGTTGGTAATTTACAATCATATTGTACCATTTTGTTTCCAATCATGCGGATGCATTTGACTTTTTCTCTTGGTTTTATAATATAGGAGTTTCTCTAGGTTCATACATATTATAGTGGACGGAAGAGTCATCACTAATTTTTATTTGTTCAGAGCAAGGTGGGTGGCCCTCTGATCTTTCATACTTTGGTATTGATCGGGTATCAAAGAAATTGATGAACTGTAGATACTAAAATATTTATTTGGTCCAACCAGGATCTGCCCAAAATTACATTGTATGACGAGCGAGCTTTTACTATCATGAACAAGCATCAACCCATCGTTTGGAACCCTGCTCTCCCAAGGGTGACGTGTAATATGAGTTCTCCTAATATATTATCGTATGCACTATTTAATCGAGTCAAGATTTATTGATAAGGTTTTAAAACAGGAGCACCCGGTCATCTTATCATATGTACTTTTATTAGATAATTTTGGTTAAGCTATATTGTTAATCATGACTTGTTTGACTGTTGCTCATATCGATTCCACTATTATTAGGTGCGGGGAAGTATGGCCATGGTGTTGGATTTTTAAATCACTCGAATCTCACTTCCTTGCATTTTTTTTGATTCTCAAGAAGAGATCCCCCATCGATGATGAATCTAATAGCTTATCTGTTAGAATCCAAATCAAGATATTACTCCTTTTCAAATTCAAAGAGTGTGTTGGTTTCCAAAATTCTTGGTTCATTGGGTGTTTCCAGAGCTTACTTCCCATGCCTTGAGGGTCTTAGTCATCCAATGTGTGCCTCAGTTTGTTTATATTTTTCTTCTTATTAAACTCTGAGATTTTTCATTCATCAATCATATTCTAGACATAATCCTGCAATGGCCATCAATCCTTGGTATAGTATCCCATATCATTATGGGAAGTTAAGAAGGTCAAGTGTAAATATGGAAAAAATATATGAGTACAATAGACGACCATGTATAAAAATTGCATAAATGATATTATAATTAATTTTATTTTATTATAAAATGCTTAAAAATATTATATTTATCTCATGATGGATAATATTAAAAATATATTTAACATTATAGTTGACATGAATCAAAAAGAATGTCTTAATGATTTATATTATCATATCCTATTTTTTCTTAACGAACTAAATTTCATACCTTAAATTTGATATAGATAATTTTGGTTTGGAGGGTATTTATGTGATATAGTGGACGTGTAATAAATGTGAGGTGAGAAGTAGAGAGATAATAAAGCTTCCATATTTAATGCTTCGAGAGATAAAACTCATACCTCTTAAATTATTTTCTTCAAAGCCTTTATAGGCTGACTTTGGGTTATGGGCCAAATGGGTCGAGTCATGGTTATCGGCCAAATCCAAAGATAAAAAAAATATGATTAACCATTATCTATTAATATATTCAGTATAAAGTAATAAATAAGAAAGTGTTAAATACATTTGTGCTCGGATAACTAAGTCAAAACGTGAAAAAGTAATATTTGCTTTCGGTTAGGATTAACCCTAGAAAATATCTGATCCTATGTGTTAAAATACCCTCGAAGATTTTTTACCCGATAATCTAGCCTTCTTAGTCCTCTCAAAGGTATTTTAAGAGGGTTAAATGATATATATCCGAATTGCATTTGACACTCATTTGTTTATTTCTCCAAATAAAACTTTCATGTATTCTTTAATTGAGTATAGGTGATAAACATATGTGGTCCCCATCCGATGGCATTATTCAAATATGGTTACTACCCAAAAATGGAAATTATTAGCCAGTTGTACTTTATGACACGTGTCATTAATTGATTGGATCCACGAACTTGTTGTAACCTAAATGAGGTGAGTCAATCAATCGAAAATGTTTTCACTTCTCTAGGGTTTATAGTTGTTAGTAGCGCTTCCACTTCCCTAGTAGGGTACTCAAGAGTCTTTTTCAACTTCTTTATAGGTTATTCTCTCATTTTTCCCTCTTTAGAGATTATTTGAGAGAGAAAATTTACATCCTAAAGAGAAAATTATTCTTTGTTATTGATATTTTGTTATCCACCAGTGATAATTTCTTCTTCTCCATCGTTTCAACCACCGCGAATCTTGTTTTCAGAAACATTCCGGCATTTATATGTTCTCCACTAGAAACGCATTAACTAAAGATGGTTTGTTAAATTTATCTAGTCTAAACGAAGAGAAGAAAACAACTAGGGTTGTTGCTCGGTTACCTGCCTCCACTGGCACAGTTTTGGTAAATCAATCTACCGATTACGGAGGAGTCCATCCCTAAAACAGACATAATATTCCTTTCGAACCCTCGTCAACTTCCCATACATTCATTTCTCACAGTCTTTCACCGCAAAAGGTGCATCAGTCATCAGATTCCTTCAACATTCAAAGGTATGGGTTCCGATTCTAAAAAAATAGTCCTCATAGAGTGACTAAAAAGTCTAAAGGCATAATTAATCCTACCTGAGAGATATGGTCAGCACAATAGAAAGAACCTTCCAACAATCCCTCCCCACAAAATCCAAACAGGGAAGAAAACCTTGCGTCTCTACCAGTTGAGCCCTCTCAATCTAACCAACTTAATCCTCAACAACCAAATAAATAGGAGAACTTTATCACTCAACCTATTGAACCTTCATAATCTAGTTCAAATTTCATGGAAGAGAACATGGAAGATATCAGTGAAGATTTCCCCCTTGAGACGTCTTGTCAAACTAGGGAGACTTCGAAGCTAGTGAATAAAAAATCTCCAAAGCAAAAAGATGGTAAATATGGAATGGGTAAAGGTAAGGCCCTTGAAATAGAATCTGAAGCACTTCCTCTATTTTTGGTCGGATGCGTCGGGCCCAACTTCGTAAAGGTCAATGTAAACTACCTTATGGCTCTAGACAAGATGGAATATTTTTATTTGTAAGATACCTTGTGTCTCTAAACAAGATGACATATGTGTAATTTCATGAAAACGATCTTGAGATTGTTCATGCTAAGTGGGGGTTCTCCAATTTGGTTAAAGTTATGCCACATAAACCCGGAGAGACTTCAATGAGCTACAGTTCTAGGAAGCTAGTGGTTTATATATATGTGCTCAATTGGAGACTCTAGTTTCTTTTGGACCCTGACATTGTAAACTATTTTTGTTTAGTAAGTTTATATTTGAGCCAGGCTAGTCTAAATGCATTGTTCACTTAATTAGCATGCATCATAGTATTTATACTATCCAAAATTTCGATGCCAATGGAAATTTTTGGTGCTATTGCGGGGCTATCTCGCAACTCTCATATTCACTTTTACTACTTCAACATGGGAAATAAATACAAGGTGGTAGATGATCTGCTTGAGGAAGATAAATTATGGAAAATGCAATTTCTCGTCATCAGTGTATGGTGGGAGAATGGTAAGAAAATAACCTCCCAGGATAATCCGAGTAAGCTCACTAGATTCTAAAAAAGTACAGGTTGGCCTCTTCAAACTCTTACCATTTTATTTTTCATATTTTATTACTTATCTCTAACTTCTATCCTTTATCAGCCATTTTGAAGCCTTATATGCACCATCTGGAGGATGCGAATGTCACTTTTAAGAAACCAAATCTGTGGGCACAGGCGAAGTGGTCTAATAGCGTCCGTAAATGCTTTACTCCTGCCAATTTTCTTTGCAGTCATATTTGGAGGACCAATCCAGATCGCGAGTTGAAATTGGAGCAATTTTCCACTCCTCCTCGACCATCTGTTATTCTAAATGCGGTTGAAGATGCTGATAACAAGCTATTTCTTCCAACCAGGAACATAGCCCCCAACTATCCGAACAAAAAGGACAAAAAAAACAAGGAAGGCACCTTACAAAGCAGTGTTGAAGTTGGAACCTAAGAGCAACCATATGAAATTAATGACACCTTGTTGGTTATTATTGCTACCATTATTGAATGAGGTGATGTGCCTACAAAGCTTCATGTATCTAAGAAAAATAAAACACTCAAAATAAGCAAACAAGACAGTGACAAAAGAAATAATAAGAGAAAGAAAACCTCAACCCATTCAGAGATTGTACTACGTTCAAATATCATGCCTCATACGATTCCCGTGGTCCATCCTTCTCCAATTTCTGTATCCGAAACTCCCTCTCCAATCCTCCCCAAATTTGAGGGATATGGCACTAGATATGACAACCTAATGAGGGATATTAGAGGGATTGACTTTGAGGCAATCGAAATAGACTTCTCAGAATTTATAAGCAACACCACCAATATGGTATTCCATGGTGTACCCTTTGAGTTGTCAAAGGAAACCGATGTACTGAGATATTCAATTTTGAGTTATATAAGAGCTATTGTGGAGCTAGAAAAAGAAGTAAGGTCACACTAAGATACCATTTCTTCTCTTCAGAAGGAAAACAAGGCTAAAAGATTTTTCTTGAAGAGGGAAAAACTACGAGTGTTCATTTATCTGAAGAGGTCAATTCTCTTAAAGAAGAATTTGCCAAGGCAAATGAGACTTTCAAAGGGTTGCATTCGTCTAGCTTCTAGGAGATCCCTTCGTTGAGGAATCAGCAAACTGCTGACAAAGGAACCATTGAGCGCTTATTGGGTGAAAAAATACTCAAGAGGCTCTTATCAAGAAGTATGAAGATTGCGTGGCCTCTCTTAAGGCGAAGTCCACACAAGAGGCGGATGATGTTATAGATGTGTATGCTAATGCGAATCTAGATTCCTTAAACAATAAGTATACCTTAATTAAATCAGACACGGTCTTGGAATTCCATTATAGGTTCCCTACATTAGTCATTGGGTGTTTGTGGGAACTGGTTCCAGAAAACTTATGGCCCTATAATATGGCTATAGCATATCAGTTAGGAATATCCGAGGACTCGACCAACAATGACTCTGATGGTAGCGATGCAGAGGATTCCAAGAGTGGGAGTTTGGAAGAAGAAGAAGAAAGAACTGTCGATGGGAATGAGCCCAAAGTTCAATAGACTTGTAAATTTGTTGTATTGTGCAAGTCATTATCGTATATAATGCATTTTGTAATATCAGATTAGATGTTTTTTTGTTAACTCTTCAAAAGGCCAAGGTACTTTTGTAACTTGGATTTCATTAAGTCCTTGGGCCACCCAAGGTGTTTTGTACTTGCTTATCAATCCAAAGATTTTACCATACTTTCTTAAAAATCCTTTCTTCATCCTTCCATCCAACTTATCTGAAAATAATCCACGTTAATCATCTGAATGCGTACCACTTGAAAGATGAGTCATTCGAAGGTAATCCATTCGAAGTCACAAAAATTTAATATACAAGTCATTCGAAGGTAATCCATTTGAAGGCACACAAATTTAACATACAAACAATTCAAAGATAATCCATTCGAAGGCACATAAATTTAACATACAAGTCATGCGAAGGTAATCCATGAGAAGGAAAAAAAGATTAATACACAAGCCATTCGAAGGTCATCCATTCGAAGGAAAACAATATTAATACACTAGTCATTCGAAGGTAATCTATTTGAAGGAAAACAAGATTAATGCACAAGTCATTCGAAGGTAATCCATTTGAAGGAAAAAAATATTAATACACAAACCATTCAAAGGCAAACAATAATACATAACTTTTAAAGGCAAATGCATATTAATAATGATTCGGACACCTCGTTAAAATTTCTCAGAGCCACCAAGGTAGGAAAGAGTATGCCCCCAAATATTTACATTAAACAAAAATAAAGTAAATATTTACACAGTTTACTCAAGATAAATCAAAAGTGTTCGATGTTCCATGGATACCTCAGTGGACTGCCGTCTTGATCAATCAACTAATATGTTCCATACTTGATCGTTTCATTGACAATATAGAGGCCCTCCTAATCTGGTGCCAGTTTTTTGAATCTACAACATATGTTGGAAATGGTGAGCTTGATTACTTCTTTGGAAGTAGTTCCAGAGAGAGGTGCAACTTCTACCCATTTACAGAAATAATCCACTACAAGTATAATGGTTCGACACCCTCTAGATGCGATTGACAAGGGTCCAACCAAATCAAGCCCTCATCTATCAAAGGGAATTGCTTTGAATATTTATTCCATAGGAACTACTAGTACATATATAGAATTTCTAAATCTCTAGCATGGATCATATCTTTTAACTAGCTCTTTAGCATCTGTCATAATGGACGACTAATAATATCATGCTAGTAAGACCCTTCTAGTCAAAGCTTTGTAGCAAGAATTGACAAAATTTTCTCCATCGTGTAATTCAGATAGATTTAATTGGGACTCATCGGATCCGAGGTAAAGCAATAAAGGCCAAAACGATCTCTTCATAACGTAATCGTCACTAGCTCTGGACTGTTCAAACCGCTTGTCATCTCGGCGGAGATCGAAACTTCCCTTTTTTTTAATCTTTCATAGCAAAATTGAAGAATTTGTTTTCAAACAAAAATTAAAAAATAATATGCTCAAATTGGAAAATCATAACATAAAATTATTCTATAATAGTATCAAATATTATACTATACATAATAAATCACCCAATCTCCAATAGTCGGAGATATCTTGTATCCTCAACAATTAGTGTCATTAATGTTTTTGGTAACTATTTATTTAATATCCTTGGGTTTGTAACCCTACTAGTTACTCGATACATTCACACATCTCCACTTTTTTTGTTTTATAAGCTTAAACCTCAAGATAAAGTATCCATGATAGTTATATCATGTGTGAGAAGGTAAAAAATGCTATATTCAGTATTAATAATAAAAAATCCCCAAGACCTAATGGCTCGAAGACATGTTTTTTAAAAATTCATAGAACATTATGAGAAAATACCTTCTTGGAATCTCACGTCTATCGCGCTCATTCGTAAAAAAAAATTAATTTATTATACCTTGAATTTTAGGAATATTTCTTGCTACAATGTCATTTATAAGATAATCTTCAAAATCTGGGCTAAAAGGATAAAAAAAATCTTTTTTACATGGCTGAATTTTTTCATTCATCTTTCATTTCTGACCATAATTTTTCTGACAACATCTTCATCTCCCAAGAGCTTTTTAAGGGTTACTATATAAATTGCAAAGATCAAATGCTCGCACTTAAAGTTGATCTAATGAAAGCTTTTGAAAATATTCGATGAAACCTAATTATAGTTTCAGCATTAACTGTGACCCACATGGTAAGAAAAGACTCTGACAATGGGAATTTTTATCTTCATATCTCTTCATACTTGTAATGCAAGTGCTTTCTAGTATCATGAAGAAAAAAACAATGACAATAATTTCAACTTCCACTTGAACTGCAAAATGCTTAATATTGTTTACCGTTATTTTACCGATGATCTAATGATTTTCCACCACAACGATCTTACCGCCTCTACCTCATTAAGAAAGGTCTTAATGAATTCTCTGACCTCTCGGGACTCGAAGTCATTCCATGTAAAATTCATATTTTTTCTCTGGAGTGAACCTTATCCTTAAATAAAATTTGATCAACATCCTTAGGTACAACGTGGGTTCCCTTTCTAGTAAAATATATGAGAGTTCTATTTCTCACAGGTCAACTTTCTTCAAATGATCGTCGTCCTCTTCTCAACAATATAATTTCACGTACTTAGTCATAAACCTATAAACACCTCTCGTTTGCAGGTAGACTTCAACTCATCGATCCGATCATTTTTGCAGATCATGTTTACTTGTCACATGGCATCCTTATTTTTACGGTTTCACATCGTATACTTTATGATCTCTAGTTCAGATTCATTGGCACCAAGGTTGTCTGGTTAATGTTCCCTCGCTTGATTCCAACTTAATGTTGTTGTATGTCGATACCCATTTTTGCGGTTATTGTAGATATCTACTGAACCAAATGGTTCTTAGATCACATTACTTGCTATTACATGATTAGATTTCATATTGTTCGATTTTTATCATACTGATTTTTGGTCCAATTTTTTTGGATCCAACTAATTATTTCGTATTCTTTTAAACTTTACATATTTTCCTAAGATATATCATGAATTTTATATAAACAATTTTAATTATTTATTTAACAATGTTATTCCAAAACAAACCATAAAATCATAAAATAATTTGTAAATATATTTGCATATATTTAAAGTTTAAGTTTTTATCAAATATTTTTTATAAACAATTGGTAACAAACACAATCTTATAAAGAACATCTAATGTTTTATATACAATCGGTAACAAATATAATTTTATAGAGAACGTCTAGTGAAATGTCGATTTAAGAATAACGCAATAAAATTAAACCGAAATCTATAAAAATAAATTTTAAGAATACATAGTTAAATCGATTAAAAAAATTAAAAACTAACTCGGACAAAATAATAATAATTAATTAATATTTTTTACATAATTTTTTCTTTACTTATTTTTTTCAAACTTAAAGTATTAGTGGTTTAAATTTACATTTTAAAGTAAATTATGACAAATAATTTTTTTTAAACGACTCAAATTTAATTAGTTTGGATAAAAAATAAAATCCAGTTAAAACCAAAAAAAAATAAAATAAAAATTTGGTTTTATTTATACTTTTAAACAATAAAAATTAAAAATATGTTCTTCCTTCCGATGAGAATTACATACATAAATAGGCTTTGAACAGTACATCGTCCCTCGACTATCACGTTTGGTGGCAAATAGTCCCTTGACTTTCAAATGTCCGTTGACAGTACCTGGACTATCGCGTTTGGATAAAGTTAGTCCACTAGATCCTCTAATCCATGAGAGGCTGCCACCTGTCACCATAGTCCCCAGATTTTTGTATCACCACTAGTCCCTTGAGTTTAGTTTTCTGTAATTTTCTATATTTTGGGTTTGACCTAAACTCAAGGGACTAGTGGTGATACAAAAATCTGGGGACTATGGTGACAGGTGGGAGCCTCTCATGGATTAGAGGATCTAGTGGACTAACTTTATCCAAACGCGATAGTCCAGAGACTGTCAACGGACATTTGAAAGTCAAAAGACTATCTGCCACCAAATGCGATAGTCGAGGAAGGATTTAATGTTCAATGCCTACATAAATATATGGGGTAAAGCATGGTGAAAGTCGTGTATAGGGCCAAACTATTCATCTTTTAAAAATTTGGGACATTTCAACGGAGCAGTTTTTTCTAGCACGTGTCACCTTTCTATTGATGACTAATAACATCTATTTTATATTTTAATGTTGAAATTATAGGCTCTGGATGGCCTTGAATCTTTCCCCTGGCCCTAGGTCATAGGTTTCTCATTGTTTTTATGGCTACTATTGCAGCAACCGGTAGTTTCCCAATATCTATTATGTTCATATTTATTTATTTATTTTTGTTCATTTTATTTAAATTATATATAATAATGTATTCGTATCTATTTAAAAACAAACATATTTTTATTTATTACTCTAATTATTGTAAAAAATAAATTAATTATCTTATTTCATAATTTATTATGGTTTTTTTATAATATCAAAAATATTTTTTGATGTCATAAAACATAAACATTTAGACAAATCTTATTTTTCCTCTTTTTGTAACTCGTTCACATATCTTTTCTAACTCGTTCACATGTTGACCGATTTATCAATTCCAAATTAAAAAAATTAAAAAATTAAAACGTTGGATAAGAGATTAAAAATTCAAATTGAAATTTAAGGGTGATGTTCATACACGTTTGGAATACAGGTGTTTAGATTTATTTGTGATTCGGTTGGATTTTTTGGTATGTAAGTTGTACAGATTTATTAGAATTATTATGAGAACACTTTGATCGACGAAAAATGTGAAGTTTTAATAGATTTTTGTCAATTGAAAATTTTACAGTTTTAAAAAATGATACTCAAGTAATAGAATTGGATTGTAAACTGATAAACTATGATCGACAAAATAAAACTAGGCATGAGCATTCAGTCTTTTTGGTTTGGCTTTTTGAGTTTTAGGTTCTTTCAGTTATTATAAACATATAACTGTCTAAAAACCAAATAAAGTTTAGTTCGTTTCTCTCGGTTTCCGGTTCTTTCGATTATTAAAATTTGATAGCCATTTATGAGACAATTAAATTTCGATTCTTTTTGGTTCAACATGGATATTCTAAAATAATTTTTGTTTTAATACCGTACTTTACCAATTAAAAATAATTTTGATATCCGTATAACACCTATTGTGTCCCCATTTTAAAGATAATTTCAATTTTTTTGATATAATTTAAATCACAAGTTATAAGTCTAATATTAGCTATTATTTTACTGTTATCACGTCAAATTGTAATAATCTCGACCAATAAACTTTTTATATATAATAAAAGACTAATCTAATCTAATGTGAAATATTCTTTTAAGATAATATATTTTATCATCCAAGTATATACTATTTGTATTGAGATAACCAAATAACTTGGAACGATTTATATGGTGGATATTATTTTATTCACTAAAAAGATATAAAAAACAATCAAATAAATAATATTATAATTAATTTCACACATATAATATTTGAATTTATAAAACTGATAACATTTTTATGATAGCCAATCAGTTAATATCTTGCTTCTAGGTTTGGTTCATTTAGGAACCAAAATGAACTGAGTGTTTTATTTTGGTTCAGTTTGATTTGGTTCTTAGGATTAAATACTCATGCATAGATAAAATACAAGAGTTCGAATTAGAATGGATTTCAAGGTTTATGATTAAAGATTATTTGGAAAAATAAAATGATTTTATGTTTTAGGTAGGTTTTATTATGTTTTATGAGGAAGGTGAAGGCATGTGTCCCATGCATTGTGTCTCACATATCACATCTGGTGTCTTACCAGATGCGAGACCATAGTAAAAAAAATTATAGGTTATATGCTAGATGCGAGACCTGGATACTAGATACAAGAACATGATAAAATGAAAATGCTAGATGTTACATGCTAGATGTCAAATGAAAATGTAAGATGTTAGATGTTAGATGCGAGATCAAGGTATAATAAAATGATAGATGCTAGATCTGAGACCATGGTAAAATGAAAATGCTAGATGTTAGATGTTAGATGTGAGACCATGGTAAAATAAAAATGTTAGATACTAGATGCGAGAGTAAAATAAAAATATTAGAATCAGACCAAGGTGAATTGGGCTGACGAAAAAATATATCCATGGATCTAGTTCTTTTCATCCTACAAAAAATATCAATAATACTTTATTTTCCGAGTTACAATTTACAAAGTACAAACTTTTAAAAAATTAAATAAAAAAGGGACAAAATACATGTGTTTGATGTTTTTGTATAAGAGGTTGTTTTGGTATGAACATAGCAATTACAACCAAATACCCAAATAGGATTCGTAGGTGGAGCTTTAGAAAATAACAATTCAAATGGAGTGTTTCCTTTGAAGAGAACCGAACGAGTGAGATTAATCAAATAGACAACTATAACAATACATTTCTCAAGAATTTAATTGGTAATGAAGCTTGATACCATGAAGTGCATCCGAAAACTAAAATATATCTATGCTTTCATTCAACATACCCATTTTATAAGGGTGTTCCACTACATCAAGTCTTATGAATTATCCCAATATATCTTTAAAGAACGCAATAAGATATTTAGACTTCGTCATATTATTACTTCGAACACGTCTGATGAAACAGTTAAACGCTCAATCATATGACAAAATTGAGAGAAATAGTCGGAACATCCAACTTATACTTCAATAAACAGACCAAAATGCAAAGATAACAATTATACACAATGGTTAACAAATAATTAAAATCATTCAAACTCCATGAACGGTAAGGCCCAAAAATGAATATGAATAAGTTGGAAATAAAAGTACTCTTATTTGAGCTTAAACGCAAAATACTACAAATATGTTTAGCACACAAGCATATGTCACAAACTTTATTTTTAAACCGTTAAATTTATCAATTTATGCTATACGAAAGAAAGACAATACTTTAAAGACAGATGTCCCATCCTTTTGTGTCATATGTCACATAAACTCTCCTGAGAGGAGACATACATAGTACATATATCTCCATGTTGCAAGTAGAAAATTTCCCTATAATGTCTACCCACACCAATCACCTTCTTTGTTGATTCGTCCTGAATATTACACATTTTTCCAAAGATAGTCACAATATAGTTAGTCTCATTAATCAATTGAGATATAAAAAGCCGAACACAATTTAAATCTGGCATAAATAAAACATTCTCTAAAATTAAAGCATCATTCAATTACATGGATCCCACTTTTGTAGCAACAAACTATTTCCCATCTGACAGATAAACCTCACACTCTCGAATATCACGAATATTATTCAAATAATAAAAATTATTTGTCATATGATTTGTAGCTCATGTGTTAATTATCTGACATTTGGTAAAAAGAATAGTTGATAATTGTTCAAATGAACCATTTGTCACGGGAAACAAGCAGATTTTTAAAACTATCTCACTATCGTGAAGTGAGAGAATGTACCATCGAACCCCCTTGCTTGTCCTTGATGTTCATAATTCCCGAGCCAACACAATGGTCAACATGTTATAAGCTGCCTTGCCCTCAACTTGAACCACCTCTACCACGACGATCTTTGCCAGGACCACGACTTGCCACTCCGTTGCTTTGGGGCTGATCCATATATATGTTTAGATATCTATGGAGTTTATAGAAAGATTCTTCGTCATGGACTAGATCTTTGCAGTAGGATCATATTATAATACTGTTTAGAAGTTTATCTGCGGTTCACATGATTAGAGAAATAGCCTCAGGTATATAATTTCTTACTCATATAACAATAAGGTTGTTTCTAGTTTTTTCTTAAGATAGAACACGGTAGATACATCCCTGGTGGATAAAGGCTCTTGTTACAATAAGGTATGGCGTATATATTAGTACAAAGTTTCATCCAAACCCCATGAGGAACTAATGACCTTTTTTCATCCCGATTCTTTTTTAGTTGTTTGGAGATAACATATATGCACTTTCCACAGGTACATGTGAGATATGGATTGATACGATTCAAATCATCCCAATTCTTCTTCAATTTCTTGTAATATATCGTAATACTTACCTTTTGTCAGTCACAAGATGTTAATTATCGTTTGAGTTGTTGCATGTGCGATCAATTAACAACTGAAAATTGAGCCTTGATATTTTCCTAAAGTTCACTATTCATCTCCATGTGTGCAATCGTAGTTTGTAAAAAATATTCAGTAGTGTTCCAGATCAACGAAACTAACAAAGAATTATTGTCCATTAATCTTTGAGATCAACTAAATCATTCGGTGGTATAGAAATAGAACCATCGATAAAACCAAACTTCTTTCAAGCTCGAAAAACCGTACATCACGCTCATGTCCATTCGTCATAATTATCACATTTTAAAATCACTTGTGTACAGACTAAACCAAGGTTGTCATTGGCGTGAAGATCGTAAGGAAATATTATACGATGTTGTGGTGCAATCCACGATGATCTTCATTCATTATCATCAATTGTTATTTTTTAGGTTGAGTTCGAGTCCTTACCTTGACCTCAATAATTTATATAAAAACAATTGAAAACAGAAGAAAACAGAGAGATAATATATATATATATATATATATGAAAAAATAGTATTTATTACTCTCATCTTTAGATTTTTTTAAGCTAAAGACTTTTATTTATTTATTCAAAGAATTGGTCCAAGCCTTACCAAGAACTTTTCGTAAGTACAGTGTCTAACATTAGGAAAAAGGTGGCGCATTTGGAAAAATGAAAATTTCTTACATGATTTTCTTAGTTATATCCAGGCTTGCGTGACTTCGTCCATCCTCACTTTTCTTAGACTCAATTTAGTAAAATAAAGAACTGGAGCCAAAACAATTATATATGAGCTTCTCTTGCAATTTTACATATCTTAAAGCAGAATTGATAAATAGAGGTTCATTTCATCTGATTCTTTGACGGAGTTCATTTTTTCATATGGGTTATTATTTTTTATCTCCTTATTATTTTGACAGTCTTTTCGTGTCCTTTGATTCTTCAAAGAAGCATGAAGAAACAGATACTGATGTCAGTCAGCTAAGAATTCAAGCTCTCACTATGGATTCCTAAAATGTCAACAAAAGTAAGTGATTTTTTAACTCTTATGTATCTTATTTTTAGACTTTCAAGAAATATTATCGGTTCCAATTGCGATATAGGTTTAAAGCTTTTATAATTATGGATGTGATGAAAGAGTTCATTAAGAGAGATCTTATTCCTAAAATTTAAAAAAAAAGTGATTATTCAATTCTTATGTTTCCTATTTGAAGCATTTTTAGAAATATTCTAGATTTCAATTGCAATGGAGGTTTAAAGGTTCTATAATTATAGATGTGTTGAATAGTCATTTTATTCGTTAAGAGAGATCTTATGTTGTTAAGTAATTTTTTAGGTGATTGGGGTAATTTCTAGATGAAATTACAGAGACTAGAATTTCAGAGTCTGTTTCAATGTCGACTTCCTTGATTTATTTGATTTTGCATAATTGCAGGCCATCATGAAGTGCACAGTCATCTGATTTGATTGGAGAAAGTAGTCCATAGTTGTTGTCATATCCAAGAATAAAGCTTCCATTGCTATCTCTAATTACTGCTGCTCCACTCACTTCTCCAGTTACAAACAACTAGCATCAGTATTCATCTTGTATCTCCAGGGGAAAGGTGGATTCCAGGTTATGTAAGTCAATTTCTTCTTGATCTTCAAGTGGTTGATGCATTCGAATGTTGGAGCTCATTTTTCACTATGTTTCCAGTGTTTTTTTTTTCAAAATATTTGAATTATCTAGGTTACTGCAAATATTGTGTTTACTGCAAATATTTCTCCATTCATCTTGCTTTTGTTTATTTATTGTCATATAACCCAACTAATAATTGTAGGTAGTAATGTTTTGATATGTATCTTTGTAGGTGCCAACCGGAACCATGCTCTAAACATATGTTTCAATGTCATGAAGTCTCTTATATCTACCTATATAACCCCTGCAAATAAGACCAAATTCTCCACGCAAATATACAAGATATGAATAAATGATCTTGAGTTTCCAGGTTTTGATAAAACTGAGATTTTGAAGCTACTTGGAGATATCTGATTCCATGTCTTTTCATAGAGAGAAGATCTGGTATATGCATTTCTAATAAGCTTCAAAGTGTCTTTTATGTTAAAATTTCCATCCTTCGAGGGAATCCAAATAATAATATATTTAGCTTGATCATTAATTCTAAGCTTAGATATAAGGTTAATATTATGGTTAGTTAGTAGTGGTTTCATTTTATTTATATTTCATAAAATTGTTATCCCACAAAGAACTAACCATTCTACCTTTATACCATGTGTTATTAGAGTATGCATAAAGAGTGATGAGGGGTGGTTTGTCATACAAGTTATCGAGCCATAAATCTACCTGACCATTACCTAGCTTCCACTTTATATTTGATTCTGCAAATTCCTTGATTTTTTACAGTATTTTCCAAGTTTGTGAATCGTGATTAGAGTAATCAATCTGGAGAGGGTGTTTGTATTTGTAGTAGATACTACGTAATAGTTTAACCCATAGTGAATTGTTATCTCCGAACCTTATCCATAGCTTGCATGAGAAATCCTTTTGTATATCATGAATGCTTCTTACATTGAGCCATTTTCACTGAAATGTTTGCATATTGCAGGCCAGGATGACCAATGCATTTTATTTTTCTTCATTACTGGATCCACACAGGAATCTGTTAAGTAGCCTTTCTATTTTTGAGATAATAGAAGTAGGTAGCCAACATCTTTGAAGCCAGTAGAGAAGAATGTGCATTAATACATAGTTGATCAAGGTTAGTCTCACTCGGTATGATAGTTTTTCCCTTTTCAGATTGTAATCGTATCTCTGTTCTTCTCCAGGAGAGGGTTAAATTTTAATGACTTGTTATGTAGACTGAGAGTTATTCCCAGGTAGGTTGTAGGTATGTATATTGTTTTGAAACTTGTTTGAATGTTAAGAGATTTCCTTCTAAGTTGAGGCATGTTGTTAACAGTAATTATCTATGTCTTGTTTTTGTTTAATGATTGGCAAGAAGTGTCTTGGTACACTTGCAAGAATTTTCTAATTTTATCCAAGGTAGAGGTTAGTCCATTGGTGAAAATTAGTAAATTATCAAGAAATGCTAAAATTGGTATAGTTATATTTCCTCTGCTAGAGTATTTGAGGCTTCTGTCAGATTCAAACATTTTATTTAGCCCTCTTAGCAGAATTTCTTATGCTAAGATGAATAGACTATAAGACAGAGGGTCCCCTTGTCTAACCCCTCTTTACTTTTGAAGAATCCAATTGTCTCACGGTTGATTAGTATAGAGACAAATACTGATTTTATTAAGCTTCTAACTAGGTTATTGAATCTTC
This sequence comes from Limnanthes douglasii subsp. nivea, assembly GCA_036936605.1. Classification (NCBI taxonomy): domain Eukaryota; kingdom Viridiplantae; phylum Streptophyta; class Magnoliopsida; order Brassicales; family Limnanthaceae; genus Limnanthes; species Limnanthes douglasii. Next base: position 224,038,690 of record JAUPFV010000004.1, on the reverse strand, counting down.
TATTAAATCCAAATCTCTATAACACTGTTAGAATGAAACTATGAGAGATAGTGTCGAATTCTTTGGACATATCTACTTTTATAACAATGTTACATGCCTTAGTATTCCTGTCTATGTCATGAATAAGTTCCTTAGTTATGAGTATACTGTCTTATATTGCCCTACCCTTAACATATGCACCATGTACTTTAGAGATCAGTTTAGGAAATAAATTAGATAATTTATTGTTTATCAGTTTGGACATTATCCTATTCATCAGTGTGCATAGACTTATTAGTCTATACTGATTCCAGTATGTAGGGTTTACGGTCTTAGGTGATAAAGAGATTCCAGTGGCTAGTATTTCTTTGAGGATATCTTGTCCTTGTATGAAAGATATTAGTATTTTGCATAGATCATTTTTTATTATTTTACAATAAGTTATGAAAAACATCTATTAAAACCATTCATACCAGCAATCCCTGATCAGATTTAGGTTTTAAATAATAGTCCAAACTTCTTGTTCCAGTAGGTAAAGTTAAGAGCATTTCATTTTCCGAGTCAGTTATAGTTTTAGGAATGAGATTAAATATGTTGTTATTCATATATTCTTGTTCTTGGTTAGTGTTAATATAAGAGGGAGAAGAAAGTTTATCTGTAAAGTAGGTTGTTGTAGACTAGTTGATAGCATCTTCATCTGTACACCACGTATTGTTTAGTTTTATGCATAATATCATTCCTTTTCTTCTTTTTTTCATGACAAAGTTGTGGTAGACTCTTGTGTTCCCGTCACCATCTTGTATCCAGTTGGCATGGCACTTCTGTTTCTAATATTCTTCCTCCATGGTAATGGCAAGTAAATGTTCAGTTGTAGCTTTAGATAGATTATTTTTGTCTTGTTGGCTATTAAATATTTTGTATCTATCCTCACAGGCAGAGACGTTTGCTTCAGTTTGTTTCACTTTGTCAAAAAGGTTTCCAAAGTGATTTTTATTCCATTCCTTCAGTCCATTCTTCACTTTTTTATTTTGTTCTACTATATAAACATTGGGTATCCATCCATTACTTCATTCCAGCTCGATTCTACAAAGTTTATAAATTCTTTGTCCATTATCCATATGTTTAGAATTCTGAAGGCTTTACTTTGTTTAGCTCTGTATTTGGTAATAGTTATAATTAATGTTGTATGATTAGACGAGGCAGATGTAGCACTTTGGTTTCATCAAAGTATTCAAACCATTTTTGATTAAATAAAACTCTAGCCAAGCTCCATCTAGTTTTGTTAGTCCATGTGAATTTTGTCTCTATAAAACCTGCATCCTCCAAATAAAAATCCTTAATTATATCAATGAAATCATTAGAGTTATGGGAAGAGAAATTTGTACAAACAGAATGTTTAGAAGGTGATGTTATTGATTTGAGATCCCCAAGAATTAGTCATTCCTTTGTAGTTGATGAAAATAGTCTCAAGTCATCCTAGAGTCCTGTTTTCTTACTCCTTTGGCAGTTTGCATATACATATGTAACATTAATAGGTTTGTCTAACATAAGGTATTTGATAGTAGTATGAAAGGTGTGGTCTATTTTTGGCTGAGGGTAATCTGGTAAAGTGTTAAAAGTGTTTTGATAATTTTGGTGGTGTTTTGTGTTTAGTGTGTAGAGTAGAGAGATAATTAAGCTGCCTACTAGTATTAAATTCTGATCACCCTTATTAATGAAAGTGGTTGGGGTATTTATACTTTAATTACTAACCCATGGGCTTATTGGGTTGGGTTGTGAATCTGGGTCGAGTTTAAGGACCCATTAGTCATATGGTTTTAAGTTTATTAACAACTAGCTTAGTCAAAAGTTAGTACATTTGTCTTGTTCGGATATTTGGTGTAGTAGTTTAGTCTGAATTGTCCTTCAGATTTAATTATGGCATAGTGACTGAAAACTCCGAACTCATCAATGAATACACAGAATTATATCAGCCTGGATATTAACTTTTAAGTATTCATGCCAGAACATTCGAATCTTGTTGGATGTATTTGCGAAAAATTTGTGAAGTTTAAGCTTGACTGCTAGAGGTTCTATTTGATTACAATTTATCATAGACTCCTGGATAAAAGCAACCTTAATGCTTTCTTTTTTAATTATTATTTTCATTCTTCTCACTCAAGATTTGTTTCCTACTCCTCTTATATTCCAACTTAAAGATTTAATCATTTAGGACTTGTGAATGAAGTTATTCTTGTCTCATCAAACTGAACAGACTTGATCACCAGTGGTTTTCTTCTTTTGGTCATTCTTGCTTGTTTTAGCTTTTGATCTAAGATTTTCTGAAAATTTGGATCAACTTTTTTTCTTTCGGGATAAGAGTTGGTGGAAGGCTGTCAGTGTTATCTTTGTTAGGATAAAGGTTGCCAAATGATGGAGATTCAGTTTCAAAAGTTTGAAATAGGTTAAGCTCATCATCAATGGATTTAATGGCATCAATAATATCATCTTCACTGGTTTTAACTTCTCGTTCCTTCCTTCTTATATTAAGTTCTCTAGTCTCTTAATTGGTTGTTCTTGATCTGTCATTTGTCTCTTTTAGATTTTGATTGTCTGAGTCTTTGTTGAACTTCTGCCTGAGGTTTACAATGATAGATTTGATCTAGTTTCATGTTCTGAGTTGTTCTTCTTTTGGACTGTAGGAGTTTGTGGTGATGAAATATCTTCATTATTTGGTTTCTGATTGCGTGTTTGATTCTCATTTCTGATTATGGTTTAAATTTACTGCAAGAAGATACATCATGTCCTACACAATAACAGTTATCATAGTAGTTAGGTACCTCTTTATAGCTGATTTTGATCCAGACACTTTTGTTATATCAAACACCCACCCATACGTGGTGTTGCAGTTTCTTGGAGACATCAACTTCTACCCAAGTATAACATGCGTTATATATTTTCTTCTTCTTAGGTTGAATCCAAAATTTGATTGGGCTTCTTGTTGCAGATGATAGAGATTTGATGATATCAGCATTGTATAGATGTTCAAGTAAGTTTTCAATCATAATCCAAATAGGAACAATAGGGCATTCATTTCTTGTACTGAAGGAAGGTAGCCATTTTAATACTCGCTACAGTCTATACCCCTCGTGACCATATTTTGCTAATATCATCCTTCAATGAGAATTCGAGGAGCAAATGTCACGAATCCCAATTAGTATAAGAAAAGTCACCTTCAAAGCGTTTGGCCTCAAAGAATCTATCAAGAACCTGTTTCTTGGGTAAGTCTTTTGTAAATTTACCAATTAGAGTATATGATTATACTTGTAAAAGGGATTCGTTGACTTGATTATCGAATTGTAAAGAAATATGGTCATCTTTGTATTGTATGTAGCTAGGCTTGAATGATGATGTTGTTTTTGGTTCTTGAACTACTGCAGAGTAAGACTTTTGACTTGTACAGGGTGATGCTTGTGGCATATTAACAAATGATTCTTTCTGAAAGTTTTGAGATGCTGAGATTCAAAGAAGGAGGAATTCTTCCAAGGGATTATGTTTTCCGCCATTTAGTTGTTGCATTGTATCTTTATGATCGGCAAGTAGCCATGGATAGTATGAAGAAGAAACCTAAATGAGTTACTCGAATTTCATGAATATCTTTCTTGGAGTTAAAGCGTCTATCAAAAATATTTTTTTTGAGATCTCTCACCTGTAGAAGTTATCATAAAGAAAAAAAATAGAACTTTGATTCCACGATAAAATAAAATTAAAAAATTGTAAAATAATTTATTGAATTCTAAAACTATTTTTACACTCAAATATAAAATAATATATATATATTCTGTAATAATTAGATAAATGAGTTCGGTCTTACGTAATTATTTTTCATACGTTCTAATCTCTTTTAATAATTAAATATAGGTCTCTCGATCATATTATTCTATTAATATATATAGATTCAGTATAAAATCCCTTGTTTCTTTACGTTTGGGCAATATTCTATTGCGCTAGTTTTAACCGTATTTTCATCATTCAAATGTTTTCTATTTATGAAACTTACATCTATATATACTAACGGAGTTATTAACATTCGATATGATCAGGTAGAAATTTGACTTAATTTCTGAGTTTATTAGAAATAATGTTATGAATATGTCTAAAAAATATGATAATTAAGATGTGTAGATAGGAGGGTCCAAATCATTAATTAAATTAGTTAGCTCTTATATCGATATATAAGATTGACAATGCTCCTATGAAATATTAATAGATTACTTATTAAGATAAATTCAAAATGACAAAGGATAATATTAAAAATTCAGTGAAAACATATACAAATATAAAATTCATCAAATTAGAGAAATATGTTTAAACTATATAGGTAACTAAAAGAAACCGTCATTATTTTTAATCATATAAGTTCTTTTTATTTTTTTGGTATAAAAAGCATTAAATTAATGGTTTTTTTTTTACAGAGTTCGTATGTGGCTGAGAGTCATATATATTACAATGTAGGCGGATTCTATTCTAATTGAAAAGTTTTTTTGCTTGAATATAAAATTGCAAGTTTTACAAAGGGAGAGAGATGCTAGTGTTATAGAATCTGTATCTTATGTCTCAAAGGATTATGAAATTAATGCTAGAGGCCAGGGAGTGGTTGCTATTGAAGATTCTCTCATTGCGCTCTCGCCAGATGTGGTAAATCGTTGCGCAGAAGGCCGTGCGCCAGATATGGGTGTTGGAATTTGAGGTGGGCCATTTACAGGTTTCGGTTATCCAAGAGTTCCAGGAGGAGGGCTGAGCTGGTCAACAGAGCTTTGCACAAATGTTTTCCCAGATGGAGGAGGTGAAGGGACAAGAGACCATGATGTGATTGACATTTTCAGGCGAGGTTGAGCAAAGGGTGCAATCCGGGGGGAGTCGAGACCCCAGCTGATAAGCTTGTCACGAGTGGATAGTTTATTTTGAATGGTCAGCCAGGAGATGAAAGAGTGCCTAGGGATTGAGTATTTATTCCATATGAGGGAACTCCAAATGACTTTCGCCTTAGAAGGATGGATTGTCGAGTACGTGCTGCTGATAGTGAATTGGGGTTTGAATTTGTTGGGAATCCAAAGAAAAGTGTCTTCTTCAGATGAGGGGGGGAAGCTCAGATAAGGCGATTCTTATTTCTTCCAAGTGAGAGAGCAGGTGGCGATTTTGGGCTCCGGCATGGGAGGGCCAGTGCCAATTGCAATTTAGATTAAGATCTGAAAAAAATTAGAGGTTACGGAGTCGAGAAAGGTTGGTGATGCTTTGTCCGAAACAGTGTACCAGGGAGGCGGGAAAGGGCCAGGGTCAAACCATATAGAGGTCTGTGATCTGTTACCGATGGCCATCCTATAGAGGCCAGCAGCGAGATTTCTGAGCTTTAGGATTTTTCTCCAGCCCCAGCTTGAATTAGCCGGTATGGGGATTGTCCAAATGTTTTTGTTCTTCATCCTTTCCTCGATGGTCCATTGAGTCCACAAAGAGTTGGGGTTCTTTGTGAGGATAGACCATAAATATTTTAGGGCGGCCGCCTGATTCCAAATTCTAAGGTTTGGGATCCCAAGGCCGCCCTATGATCTTGGCAAGGTAGTTGTGTCCCAAGCCACTTTTGATCCCGTGATCTTCATTTCAGTTCCTGACCAAAGGAATCGTCTTAAGAGCTGTAATAGTTCTTTGATTACTCTGACCGGGAGAATGAAAATAGAGGACCATTAGACTTGGCTAGCAAAGAGGACAAATTTGATTAGCTGAAGACGGCCCGAGTAGGAGAGGTGCTTCGTGGTCCAGGAGTTGATGCGGTTGGTGATTCTGGTGAAGAGAGGTCTGCAGTCATTGTACGTGAGTCTACCTGTGATGATGGGGACCCCTAGATAGCGGACTGCTAGAGATCCTTCATTGAAGCCTAGAAGATGGAGGATAGCTAGACGCTCATTCACCGAGGCTCCAGAGAGAAAGACTTGGCTTTTGTTCGGGTTTAGATGGAGGCCCGAAAGCTAGGGCAAAATCTTGGAGGCCCTCATGAATGAGTTTGATTGATTTGATGTTTGCCCGGCAGAAGATCATGAGGTCGTCAGCGAAGCAAAGGTTGAGGATTTTTAGGGAGTGGCATTTCCAATGGAATCCAAAGCCAGGGTCTTGAATCTTCTATTGGAGGATCCGAGAGAGCACCTGCATGACAATAACAAAGAGGTATGGGACAAGGGGTCTCCTTGGTGGAGGCCTCTTTTCCCTGCGAAAGAGGTGGTGGTGTTTCCATTTATGCTAATCGTGTAAGAAGGGGAGGAGATGCAGTGGATTATCCAGCCGATCATTTCAATGGGGAAGTCCATCGCATAAAGTGCGTCAAGGATTAGCCCAGCGGACATTATCGAACGCTTTCATGAGGTCAATCATAAGAGTGCATCTAGGGCCTTTGCGGTTAGCGTGATAGTCATGTAGAAGGTCTTGGGTGAGGAGGATGTTGTCCGCGATGGAGCGGCCCATGATGAAGGCGGATTGGGAAAGATCAATAAGATAGGGGAGGGTGGGCTTAAGCCTTTTATTTACCTCATGCTATACGAAAATGATCTACAAATGAGGATCCTCAAAATGAAAGCTCCAACGGTGGCAGTAGCGGTAGCGGTAGTCCAATATCCCAATTATTTCTCACCTCCGTCAGAAGCTCCGGTTTGTTGATAACCTTGTAAACGAGTGGTTCACCGCCTTTTTTCTTTCACATATCCGCCTCTTTTAGTTAGGTTTCGAATAATGTTTGGGACACTGATGATACGCACCAAGGAGGATGGTATTCCGAGTATGCCTAATGCAAGCTCCCTCTGACATAGCAACAAATATCCTTGCGACAATAAATCTACAAAACAACGGATTATACAATCGAGTTTTTCTGGTCCTTTTTCATATTTTAATTCTATCATTCTATTTTTTAGAATTTACTACACGAACTTTTTATTGTATTGGACAAGTCGACAAGAGATGCAAAGAAGTGAAAAATCACCGACAAAGCAAAAAAATAAAGAGAATTGATGCAGCATATTAGAGAGAGAAGATTGAGTATCCTAACTAAAAAAAATACTACTCAATCTTTGAAATTTCAAATAATTTGTACTTATTTTAAGGGTCGATTACCTAAGAATAAGGGTACTAACAAAATTAAGAACGCGGTTTTTTTACCAAAACTTTTTTTTAAGTATACAATTCATGAGTTCGATTTTTTACCTAAAACCTTTGTTTACTTACACGTGTCTTGAGCTTGAATGAATAAAGAAAATAGATAGTGCGCTTATTATTTTAAAAACATTATGATAAATATTTTATTATAATGAGTATATTGTTTTTTTTCCGGAAGGAATCCGCAGCCGCTACTTAGAGTGTAATGAGTGCGCACAGGGTAAACCCTCAGTCTGACGTGATAGCCTGTAAACCAACGCGAGAAGGTAAACCACACAAGGTGACAGGCTCAGCCGAGAAAACATATGTAGAGGGACTCGAACTCATGGCCTTTAGTCACAAGTATGCCTTATTCAACCAACTCGGCTACCCTTTGGAGACTTATATTGTTTTTTATATTTTTCTATACAAGTCCGTTTTTGTCTATCTTATAAGTAAGTTTACTTGCATTTTTATTATCCAATTATTGTGTGTAGAAATTATTAAAAATAACAGTTAACTAGGTAAAATTAGGAATTGTGCATATGCCACGTTACTATTATTAATCAATTAACCAGTAAATAATAAAATAACAATTAAATTTTATTTTTTATTTTTTATTATACATATCAATTCTTTTATCGATTCATTAGTTAGATGTTGTATGATATTAAGGTTAAATTTTATTTCATTATTAAAGTCCTGATTGTATTCAAGTCATAATAGATTTCGTCTTTAAAAACTATGGATGAATACGTTTTTGAATCACAAACGTTATTAAAAACACTAATGAGCTATCTAATCTAGTTATGTTTGATAAATAGATGAGATACTCAATCGTATGTTATTTTAACACATTACTTGAATCCAAGTACATTGGTATCTCAAATGAGCGAATTGCTCTTGTTTTTCTCCTATGGTGGGCTATGGATCAAGCTCGAATAGCTCGGATTCATCCTATAACTAGTGCTCTTGCATTGTTAATTAAATAAAACCTTAAGTTCGATTACTTACATATATCGAGAGTTTAATTTCGACTCACACCCAAGTTCATTTATTTTGGGTTTGAAAGTTAAGCAAGCTAAAAAAAATATGCTCATATTGTGCTCGTGATACTCAATTTTACAACAGTTTGGCTAATTAAATTGTTTATAAGTTAAATAGTTAAATTTATTGAATAACATATGTTTATTGTCCAAGAACCTAGAAACAAGAAGTGTAGATTTTCCTTTGTTGTATTACATGTGCGGGATTTGAGATCAGACTAGAGCCAGGTTCTCTCGATAGATAGAAATTGCCTTAAACCAAGAAAATATAAGCCAAATAGAGGTAATTAAACTATGACTGTTTGTGATATGATGTTAATTCGAAGAACTAGTACAAAATTTATTGAGTATCCGCTCAAATTAAACTTATCCACTCACCAATATAGGAATACACAAGCGAATATATATATATATATATAGATCATAAGTAAAAATAGATTGGTGGATGAATTTATCAAAACTTGACTAAGAATTTTCCAGTACGTGTGCCCTAACTAAAAAAATACTACTCAACTTTAATGAAATTTCCAATAGTCTATAGTGATTTTAAGGGAGGATCACCTATGAACCAATTTAGATTAAAAGAATAAAATTACTAAAAAAAATTGAGAAAAATAAATTGAGCTTGGATGTAAATATAAGACAAATTGAGAAATGCGGCCTCTTTACCTAACATATTTGTTAAGTGTACGACTCAAGAGCTTGAATGAATAGAGGAAAAAAAGTGTGCTTCCTTTTTATAAACCATGATAAATATATTGTTTTTTTATATTTTCACTACAACCCAGTTTTTATCTACAGCATAAGAAAGTCTAAATTTAGTTATATTTTTATAATCTAGTTATTGTCCATAGAAACTATTAAAAATAACATTTAAATAGATAAAATTGGGAATTTGACATATGTCACGTTACTATTATTACCCAGTTAACTAGTAAATATTAAAATAACAATTGAAAGTTAAAAAACAATTTTTTATGAATATCAATTCTTTTATCGATTCATTAATTAGCTACTGTATAAATTTAATATTAAAGTTTATTGTATTATTGGAGTCCCAAATGTATTTAAGTCATGGTGTATTTTGTTTTTTAAAACGGTGAATGAACACGTTTTTTAATCACAAACTTTGTTAAATACAATAATGAGTTATCTAATCCATTTATTTTAAATAACTAGATAAAATACTCGACTATTATGCAAATTACAACTACCACAACAAATTAACAAGGGGAGATTGTGTGCCATAAAAAAAATCATTACTCAATCTTAGTGAAATTTAAAATAGTCTATATTTTTTATAAATGTTGATCACCTATGAACCAAATAAGATTAAAAGAATAAGATTACTAAAAAAATTGAGGAAGGCGTCTTCTTTACTTAAAATATTTGTTGAAGCATGTGATTCATAAGTTTGGATGTAAATAGAAGAAAAATTAAGGAACGTGACTTCTTTACTTAGAAAGTGTGCTTATTATTTTTAAAACCTATTATAAATATGTTGTTCTAATAAGTATATTTTTCTTTTATTATTTTTAGAACAAGCCTGTTTTTGTTTATAACATAAGAAAGCGTAATTTACTTATATTTTTATTATCCAACTATTGTGCATAGAAATTGTTAAAAATAACATTTTATATTAAAATTAGGAATTTTGCATATTTCACGTTGCTATTATTAATCAATTAACTAGTAAATATTATAATAACATGCTATAAAATACTATACAATTATCACAAAATGGCACAAGCACAAAACATATACGAAGGAAAGATTTAAATGAAACACAAGATTTAACGTGGTTCGAAAATTGTCTACGTCCACGGGCGCCGCCAGAGAAAGAGTTTCACTATGATAGAAAAGGTTACAGATTTCAGATTATGTTTTGTATCGCCCTAGTAATATATTTATATGGAATTAATAGACTTACTAGACTATGGGCCTAATGGACTCATACCACAAGACTAACTCAAGTGATTGGACAATATCGCTATCACAACACAAAACTGTACTACCGGACACAGTACACTGTCAAGGCATTATTCGACTCATTCACAACAAATCTTCCTCTTGAGGCGAATATCCTTTCTTCACTATCAACAAAGAACCTTCTCTTCTTCTGACTCACCAAATGCCCTTAAGGAATTCACTCTATACTGCGAACACCGATCCAGTTTAGGCACTCCCTAAACTTTCGAACTGATACTGCCTTGGTCATTATATCTGCTGGATTATCGTGTGTAGACACTTTCTTCACATCAACAATTCCCTTTGATATTATATCACGAATAAAATGATACCTGAAATCTATGTGCTTTGTACGCTCATGGTACATCTGGTTCTCTGTAAGGTGTATGGCGCTTTGACTGTCACAAAACACTTTTGTAGTAGTCCTAACCAAGCCCAAATCTTCCACCAAACCTTGCAACCATATTGCCTCTTTAACTGCTTCTGTTACCGCCTGTTGTAGAGAAAGTTACAGTAGCTTGCAACTGTTCTTTCCAACTGATCGCACTCCCAGCTAGAGTAAATACATATCCTGTCAGAGATCTTCTTTTATCCATATCACCTGCAAAATCAGAATCAACAAAACCAACCAATGATCCTGCAACATCATTCAACGATACACCAATATCTGTTTTGTTAAAAGTTAAGCCAACGTTCACAGTATTCTTTTGAAGAGATTCAATCTCTTCCCCCATAACACCAATCCATCGATCTACCTCTGAACCCTCTATAGCTTCTCTGTAGCTACTAGGTTCCTGCATCTCAACTTCTTCTGCAACTGATAGAGCATATGCAACTAGATTCATATACCTTTTTGGAAGTCTAATATATCTTCTTTCTCTGCCCAATGCTATGCTATAAGGTTGTTGTTCTGGTTCAGGCGCATCATCGTCACTATTATCTGATGCTGACGCTTCACCTCCTGATTTTGGATCCACCTCAGAACAACTTGAATTATTGGACCTGCTAGGAACTGATTCTACTTCAAGCTCCACCTGTTTACTCACAACCGATCTTGATTCGACCATTTCTCCTACTTCCTTCTGACTGTCTATAGAAGCAAACTCATTAAAAGTAACGTCCCTACTGATGAGAAAACCTGGAGACTTTGGAGAGGTACACCATAACCTATATCCCTTCACTCCATTAGCATATCCTAAAAATATGCATCTCTTTGCCCTCAGCTCAAGCTTACCATCTCTCACATGAGCATACGCAGGACAACCGAGCACTCTCAAATGTTCATAATTAGCCGACGATCCAGACCAAATCTCAAAAGGAGTTTTACAATCAATAGCCGTCGATGGAGACCGATTCACCAAGTAACACGCTGTATTGATAGCTTCAGAGCGAGAGGATACTTCGTGCCGTGTCACAAAGCGTTCTGTTCATTCTTTCTGTGACTCCATTCTGTTGTGGTGTTCTAGAACAAGTGCGATGGCGCACTATTCCCTCAGCTTCGCAAAACTCGTTGAACTCACGACTGCAAGACGTTTGATTTTTCTTCATGTTTGCTTCTCAATCATCGTCTTCCATTTGACAAAGGTTGAATATGCTTCATCTTTCGTTTTCAGAAAGTAAACCCACACCATCCTTGAATAATCATCAATCAAACTCATGTAGTATCTGGCTTCGCTCTTGGATGGAATTCTGTTTGGACCCCAAAGATCTGTGTGAATGTAGTCCACTGTCCTTTTAGTCTTTCTTACAGCTGATTTTCTGCATTTGACTCTAGTTTGTTTACCAAACACACAGTGCTCACAAAATCCCAATGATTCTACTTTATACCCTTTCAACAAATCTCTCTTTCCAAAAACAACTAATCCTCTATCACTCATGTGACCAAGACGCCAATGCCACAACTTATTTTGATCCTGCCTACTTTGGCTATTACTCTGTGATGATGCTATTGCAGCATCGCCCATAACAAGACTCCTCTGGAGAATGTAAAGACCCTTCTGTAAACTGCCTTTCATGCATACCATTGAGCCTTTTGTCACTTTGATTACACCATTTTCTGCATGGTACTTATAACCCCGAGAGTCTAGAGTCCCAAGAGAATTCAGGTTTCTTTTTAACCCAAGAACATGCCAGCACGCCAAGATTCTAACAACCCCGTCAAACATTCTGATTCCAACGTTACCAATACCACCAACAATCAACGAATGATTGTTCCCTAAATAGACAGTTCCCTGCATTGGCTTGTACGTATCAAACCACTGCTTGAACTGACATATGTGATATGTAGCGCCAGTATCAAGTACCCAAGAGTTTTTCCCAAAGTCTGAACTCATGGACAATACATCTCCTTTACCATTGTTTTCACTATCGTCGGAATCGTGCACACCTTCAACAATGTTTGTTGCATTTTCCTTTTGATTTCCCTTATTACCATTCAGTTTCGGACAATCTCTCCTATAATGACCCTGCTCACCGCATTCATAACAGTTTGAGTGCTTCACCCTTGACTTGGACCTCCAGTTCTTCCTTCTTAAAGAACTCGCTTTGCTTTTAGATCTTCCTTTAGTCATAAGACCTTCCCCTTCAGCTTGATTATCTGGCTGCAACCGTCTCATCTCTTTTAATTTTTGTGCCCCTTTGACATCTGCTAGCAATAACTTATCCTTACCATACATAATGGTATCTACGAAGTTTTCATAAGGAGCTGGTAACGATCTCAATACAAACAAAGCTTGATCCTCATCCTCAATATTGATATCTATGTTCTCCAAGTCCATTATAATTGATTTAAAATTATCTAGGTGCTCTATTATGGACATACCTTCTTTCAATCTGAAATCATACAAACGCTTCTTCAAGTATAATCGGTTTACTACTGATTTCTCTGAGTAAAGATCTCCTAGTTTTTTCCATGCGCAGGAAGCAATCCTCTCACCTCTAATCTCGCGAAGCACATTGTCTTTCACACTCATTAAAATCCAGCACAAAGCCCTTTCTTGAAGATCTTGTTTCTCCTCTTCTTTCATCTCTTCTGGTAACTTATTCTCCACAGCATTCCACAGCCCTTGTAGTACCAATGAATATTTCAGTTTAATCTTCCACAACGCAAAGTTGGATCCCCCATCAAATTTTTAAATCATGTATTTTGTTGCTGTAGACGTCATTGTGAAATCCTAATTGTAAAAGCCCTAATTTCACCACGTGGCTCTGATACTAATTTTGTTATAAAATACTATGCAATTATCACAAAATGGCTCAAGCACAAAATATATACGAAGGAAATATTTAAATGAAACACATGATTTAACGTGGTTCGACAATTGTCTACGTCCATGGGCGCCGCCAAAGAAAGAGTTTCACTATGATAGAAAAGGTTACAGATTTCAGATTATGTTTTGTGTCGCCCTAGTAATCTTTTTAAATAAATCCAAGTACATTGGTATTTCGAATGGAGGAATTGTTCTTGTTTTTCATCTAGAGCTAGCTATGGATCGAGCTCGAATAGCTCGGTCTCATGCTATAAGCAGTACTCTTGGATTGTTACTTAAATAAAACTTTAAGTTCGAATACTTACATATACCAAGAGTTTAATTTCAATTCAAATCTGAGTTCATTTATTTTGGATCTGAAAGTTGAGCAAGCTAAAAAATATATGTTCATATGGTGCTCATGATACTCAATTTTGTGACAGTTTGGCTACTGAATTGGTTTATAAGTTAAGAAGAAATTTATTAAATTTATTTAAAAAACATGTCTATTGTCGAAGAAAAAAGAGAGGTAATAACTATGAGCTATATTCATAAATGATTGTGATGTGATGTTAAGTCGAATAACTTATATATTGACAATGCAAAATTTATTCCGATATCTTCTCAAATTAACCTCATAAACTCACCAACATAGGATTACACAGGAGAATATATATTTATATAAAAAATAAAAGATCATAACTAAGAACATATTGACGGATGAATTTATTGAAAGCGTAACTAGTAACTTTCCGGTACGTCCAAATCCAAGTCTAGCAGAATTAATTTTCTAAAAGCAAAAACTATAGTCCTGTCAACATATCAAAAGTTGATAAATACAAAAACGAAGATGCAAGAAATATAAGTATTTTTATCGAAGTAAAACAAAAGACAAACAAAACCCACTATCACCATTTAAGTAAAATATATACTCTTATGTTTCATAAATAGAAGAGATGTTGAGATTATTATACAAATTACATCATCCAAAATAAATTAGAGAGCGAAGATAGTGTGTACTAACTAAAACAAATACTACTCAATTTTAGTGAAATTTCCAATAGTCTATAATGATTTTAAGGGCCGATCACTTATGAACCAATTAAGATTTAAAGAAAAAGATTACTAAAAGAATATTGAGGAAGGCAACTTTTCTACCTAAAAGCTTTGTTGAAGTATATGATTCATGAGCTTGGATGTAAATAGAAGAAAAAATGAGGAACAAAACTTCTTTACCTAACACCTTTGTTCAAGTATACGAGTCTTGAGCTTTAATAACTAGAGGAAATAGAAAGTGTGCTTATCGTTTTTTGAAATTATTATAAATACGTTGATCTAATGAGCATATTTTTTTTTATTAATACAAGCTAGTATTTGTCTACAACATAAGAAAGCCTAAATTTACTTCTGTTCTAATGAGATACCAAATAGGTTTTGGATATTGAACCATGAGCAAATTGTACAAAACTGAAGACAAATTAAGAAGCTAAAATAATTACCAAATTTAAAGTGTGTAATCACGATTGATATTTGAGTGTGCAATCATGACTGGCTTTTAAGTGATCCATATACTGTTTTGGGTTAAAAAAAGAGAAATCAATAGTACAAATTAGGAAAAATAAAAAAATATGCACTTATATATTTACTTAAAGTTATTTAAGATGTTATGAAAAAGTTAGATATTACTTAAAGGTGCTCAGGATACTCAATTTTTTAGTAGTTTGGCTATTAAATTAGTTTATAAGTTAAGAAGAATTTTATTAAATTTATTAAATAACATATGTCTATTATCCAAGAACTACAAACAAGATGTGTAGCTTTTCCTTTGTTGTATCACATGTGCAAGATTTGAAATCACATAAGATCCATCAAGGTTGCCTCAGAAAATAAAAATTGCTTAATCATTAACCATGAAAATAGAAGCCAAAGAGCCGTATTATATATATATATATATATTATGTTTTGTTCTTGTAGATAACTATGAGCTATATTATTGACTAGTTGTGATGGGATATTAAGTCGGATAGCTAATATATTGATCATGCAAAATTTATTTACTCAAATTAACCTAATCAACTCACCAACATAGGAGTATAACAGAGATCATAACTAAGAACATATTTACGAATGAATTTATCGAAACTTAACTAAGAATTATCCAGTGCGCCCAAATTCATTTCCAACAGAACTAATGTTTTTACAAGTAAAACCTTTAGTCTTATAAGCAGATCAAAGGTTGAGAAAGGCAAGAAAGAAGACACAAGAAACATAAGTAGTCTCATAGAAGTAAAACAAAAGACAACCAAAACCTAGTATCAACTTAGAAGTAAAATGTATACTTTACGTTCCATAAATCTGTGAGTTACTCATATTATTATGCGAAATACACAATAAAAAAAATTAGAAAAGGAAGATTGTGTGCTCTAACAAAAAAATAATAATACTCAATTTTCATCAAATTCCCAATAATCTATAGTGATTTTGAGAGCCGATCACCTATGAACCAATTTAAGATTAAAATATTAAGATTACTAAAACAATTTGAGGAAGGCGGTTTTTTTACCTAAAACTTTTGTTGAAGTATACGATTCATGAGCTTGGATGTAAATAGAAGAAAATTTGAGGAACGCGACTTCTTTACCTAACACGTTTGTTCAAGCATACGAGTCTTGAACTTGAATGAATAAAAGAAATCGAAAGTATGCTTATGTTTATTTGAAATTATGATAAATACGTTGTTCTAATTAGTATATTATTTTTTATGTTTTTCAAAACAAGCGAGTTTTTTGTCTACAACATAAGAAATCTTAAACTTGCTCATGTTTTTATTATCTAGTTATTGTACATAGAAAACTGTTAAAAATAACGATTACATATGTAAAATTGAGAATTTTGCATAGGTCACGTTACTATTATTACTCGTTCCTAAATAATATAAGGTTTCAACTTCGTGTTTCCATGACATAACATGATATATTTTGCACCGAACTATACACTGCTTTTGTATTTTTTTATTTTCATTATGTTAAGCTTTCGTTTTTTTTATATCCAATAGGTTTCATATCTTTTAAACCCAGAAATATTCATTTTCATGTTTCATATACCCAGGAGCGGATTTACTATGGGGCTAGGCCCCCAACCTCAAGGAAGATTAGTATTGGAAAAAAAATTATTTTCGAAATTTTTAAAGAAGTCTTGTTTAAAATGTTTGATCAATGGTCAAACGGTGTCGGTTTTGGCTGAAATTTGGACAGCATGTTTGGAACATATAAAGCTTCAATATGCCCAGTTGGATTGTTATTTGATGCTAAGGTTCGGGAGAAATCACGTTTGGAATAGTGGAGTATTTTTTGTAATATTATTCATTTTTGTTTTTTTTTTGTTAGGTTATTATGTTTAAAATTGTTGGTGGATTGTAGATATTTATTATATTGAATTGGATATACTTTTACCTTTAACTTATCATAATAGTAGAAGTGTTTTTGATGGAATCTTTATAAGTCTCGTGGTCTTTTACTCTTCACAACGAAGTGGTCTTTCATATTAATGTTTTGGTTGTTGATTTATTTTACCGTTGATTATTTTTCAGTGATTAGGTTTGTGGTTTTATTTTGTTAATAAATCGGTTGTTTTATTATTTGGTTGGTTGTTTTGAAGTTAATCTCGCGTGTGGTTGATATACTATTATTTGGGTCTAATAGTTGGTATTAGAGCTCCATACCCAGACGAACACGTGATATGGATGAAATTCTTGGATGTCGAAGATAATGAACCATCAATCATGCTCATCAAACAGAGTGACTTTATTATAGTGTATAAAGATAGTGTGACTTGATTAATTGAAGTGACGCTAAGGAACTTCTAAGATGCTCTAATAAGAGTAAACAAATATATCCATATTAAAACTTTATGACTTAGATATGAATCATGAAACAACCTAATTAGAGTGAGCATTAGGTAAGTCAACTGTGGGGAGGTAAAAGTGGTAGAATGTTTTATGTGCGACCAAATTTCCACATCGGATAGGTATGAGAATGATTAATGATAAATAAGTAAGAACATATCTCAACTAGTATGCAGCCTTTTGATTTTATACATAAATGCTATAACTGGTACTAACTCATATCTAAACTTAAGATTATTTAGACATATGCCCCATAAATCAAATGTAGATTTTTTTTATATTTAATTTCAATAAATATTCATAATTTTCTTAATCAATAAAACTGTCAGGATTAATTTTTTTAATATTTCCTGAAAAATTATTAAAAAATCAATTAAAAGTGCGAGGTGAATGAAAAAAAAATTAAAACATATCTAGTGTATGTAATACTTCAGCCCCTCCTCACTTGGATTCCTGGTTCTGCCACTGCATATACCCATGGTATCATAAAAATATTAAAACCTCATAAATCTTACTAAATCTGATTATTTATCTAACTCTGTCAAAATAAGCAAAGTGGCAACAATTTACTTTAAATTTGACAAAAACTTAATATAATAAAATATTAAACCAAATATTAATATCGTTTAATTGCATGAGATACCAAACAGGTTTTCGATAATAAATCATAACAACTTGTACAATACTGGAGACAAATTAAGAAGCTAAAACGATGACCAACTTTGACGTGTAATCACGGTTGACATTTGTGAGTAGAATCATGACTGGCTTTTGAGTGATACATATACTGTTTAGGGTTAAAAAAAGAAAAGTCAATGGTACAAATTAAGGGAAATAAAAAATATGCACTTATATATTTACTTAAAGATATTTAAGATGTTACGAAAAAAGTTAGATATTACTTAAAGGTGCTCATGATACCCAATTTTGCAGTAGTTTGGCTATTGAATTGGTTTATAAGTTAAGAAGAATTTTATTAAATTTATTAAACAACATATGTTTATTATCCAGCAACTAGAAGCAAGAAGTTTAGCTTTTCTTTAGTTGTATCACATGTGCATGATTTGAGATCACATAAGAGCCAGCAACAATATATTCTGTTTTTTCTTGTAGATAACTATGAGCTATATTCATGACTGGTTGTGATGTGATGTTAAGTCGGATAACTAAAATGTTGATCGTGCAAAATTAATATGCTCAAATTAACCTGATCAACTCACCAACATATGAGTACAAAATAGAATATATATATATATAAGAGATCAAAACTATGAACAAATTGCAGATGAATTTATCAAAACTTAACTAAGCATTTTCTAGTACACCCAAATCCAAGTCTAACCGGAGTAATTTTCTACAAGAAAAACCTTCAGTCTCATCAACAAATCAAAGGTTGAGAAAGGTAAGAAAGAAGACAAAAAAATATAAGTATACCTATAGAAGTAAAACAAAAGACAAACAAAATCCAATATCATCATAAAAGTAAAATGTATACTTTCTGTTTCATAAATAGATGAGATACTGAGATTATTATGCGAATTACGCCATAAAAATTAGAGATGGGAGATGTGTGCTCTAACTAAAAAAATAATACTAAATTTTAATTAAATTTTCAACAGTTTATAGTGATTTTAAGGGCTGATCACCTAAGACAAAATTTCTTATCGAGATGTTGTCTCACGCTATGAAGAGGTTTTCGAAACCAATATTTTTCATCAACTGAACATGGGGTGTGTTTTCAGGCTTTTAGAAGGCTTTCGAAACCATTTTTTCATCAACTGGATGGTTTCAATGTGACTTCAAATAAGGAATACTCGAGAATAATTTATCTTATTCTGATACAGTCAACAATTATAATGATAATACTGTGATTTCGAGGACAAATTATTGTCAACCAAGGGAGGATGATGTAGCCGCCCAAACAAAAACCTTTTAATTTAATTAAATTTTATTCAAATATCTTATCAAATCTAATTGTATTAAAATTTGACTTTATTTTATTTTAAGACATTTATTTTATTTCGTTTTATTCTAATTTTGGATTTTGAGCAACTCTTATATAAAGACTCATATGCCTTAAGCTGAAAATTTCAGTCTTTGTTACTCTTATATTAGGGTTTCATCATGTTACCATTGGATTAGGGTTCCATCTATCATCATTTCTTCTTCTATTTTTGCTGCACCATCAATCAGCTTGGACGTAAATGGAAGCAAAATTGAGAAACGAGGCTTCTTGACCTAACACTCTTGTTCAAGTATACAAGTCTTGAGCTTAAATGAATCGAGGAAATAGAAAGTTTGCTTATATTTTTTTTGAAAATATGATAAATTCATTGTACTAATGAGTATATTTTTTTTTCCAATACAAGCCAGTTTTTTGTCTACAACGTAAGAAAGCCTAAACTTACTTATGTTTTTATTACGTAGTGATTATACATAGAAAACTATTAAAAATAATAGTTAAATACGTAAAATTGAGAATTTTGCATACGTCACGTTACTATTATTACTCTAGTTAATATTAAAATAAAAATTAAAATAAAATAGAACGGAGTTTGCATTATGTATTTCATAAATACTATACGGTTTTGTATTACCTATTAAAGATAAAAACAGGTCTTGTACCATGCATTCTTATTAGAACATATATTGCATTTAGAATTTCCTAAATAATATAAGGTTTCACACTTTGTGTTTCCATCACATAATATTTCATATTTTGCACCTAACTATACATTGATTTTGTATTTTTTTTCATTATGTTAAGGTTTTGTATTTACTATTCAATAGGTTTCATATCTTTTAAACCTAGAAGTATTCGTTTTCGTGTTTCATATACCCATGGTTTCACAAAATATCAAAACATCATAAAACCTTACTAAATCTAATTTTAGAACTAACACGGTCAAAATAAACAAGTGGTAACAATTAACTTTAAATTTGACAGAAACTTAAAATTAAAAAAAAATATTAAACTAAATATCAATATCACTTACTCGAATGAGATAGCAAATAGTTTTTGGATATTAAAAACAACTTGTACAAAACTGGAGACAAAATAAGAAGCTAAAATGATGACCAACTTTAAAGTGTGTAATCACGATTGACATTTGAGTGTCCAATCGTATTTGCCTTTTGAGTGATACATATACTGGTTAGGGTTAAAAAAAAAAAGAAATCAGTGGTACAAATTAGGGGAAATACAAAATATAAACTTATATATTTACTTATAAGTATTTTAGATGTTACAAAAAGTTGGATATTACTTGAAAGTGCTCGGGATACTCAATTTTGCCGTAGTTTGGCTATTGAGTTGGTTTATAAGTTATTTTATTAAATAACACATGTTTATTATCAAGAACTAAAAACAAAAAGTGTAGCTTTTCCTTGGTTGTATCACATGTGCATGATTTAAGATCACATCAGGGCCATCAAGGTTACCTCGAAAGATGAAAATTACCTAACCTTTAACCAGGAAAACATAAGGCAAAGAAAGGTAATTATATATATATATATATATATATATATATATATATATATATATATATATATATATATATATTCTCTTTTGTTCTTGTATGTAAGTGTGAGCTATATTTATGACTGGTTGTGATGTGATGTCACATAGCTATTGATCGTGCAAAATTTATTTGCTCAAATTAACTTGATCAACTCACCAACATAGGAGTACATAAAAGAATATATATATATATATATATATATATAAAAGAGAGATCATAACTAAGAACAGATTGGCGGATGAATTTATCAAAACTTAACTAAGAATTTTCGAGTACGCCCAAATCCAAGTCTAATGTAAGTAATTTTTTTAAATAAAAATCTTTAGTCTCATCAACAGATCAAAGGTTAAGAAAGGCAAGAAAGAAAACACAAGAAATATAGTTATTATATATAGAAAATTGTTAAAAATAAAAGAGAGATCAAAACTAAGAACAAATTGACGGATGAAGTTTCAAAAGTTTTTGAAACTTTACTAAAGTACGCCAAAATTCAAGTCTAACAGGAGTAATTTTCTATAATAAACTTTTTTAGTCCCATCAACATGTCAAAGGTTAAGAATGATAGGATAATAATTAATGAAGATTGAAATATGTTAATTAATTCACTTAATTAATTAATTGGTCAAAAGATTTGAACAAAATATTTATGTGATTTTGAATAATATATATTATTCAATTGAAAATATTATTCAACTGTAAATATATTATTGAAATATATTATTGAATTAGAGAATCTATTATTCAATTTAGAAAAAATATGTTTAGATTTAATTTTGTATTATGAAGAAATATTATATTATTAAAAAAATTATTCTGTCATTTAAACAGAATAATATACTTATATTAATATATGCAAAAGAAAGATCTAAGAAAATCAAGAAAACAAATCAGTAAGTATTGTTTTGGATATACCGAAAAGTCCAATCATATGAAGCAGCTTGAGAAAAAATTGTTTGTGCCACTTCAGCAAAACAAACATGGAAATTTTTGGAGAAATCATTCAAAAGAGATGAAAAGGTAAAAACATTTGGATTACAAACTCCCATAGGAGAATTTGAAAATTTTCAGAAAATAGTGTATGAATCTGTGTTTGATTATTGTTCACGAGTATTTTCCATTGTCAACAATTAAAAAATAAATGGGAAAACACTGGATGATATTCATGTAATTGAAAAAATTCTACGCTTTTTGGATTCAAGATTTGACCATATTGTGGTTGCTATTAAAGAATCTAATAACTTAAATATTATGACCATTGATGAATTAACAGCCTAATTAAAAGCTCATGAAAATAGATTAAATAAGAAAAATAAAAAAGTAGCGTTAGATCAAGCACTACTACAGTCAAACTTGTCTCTAAGTGAAAAGAAAGAATATTCCACAAATTAGAGAGAAAACAATTATGGTCATTATGAAAGAGAATGAAACATAACAAACAAAAATCAGAATTTTAGAGGCTTACAAAGAGGACGTAGAAATCAAAGAGGAAGATGATCCAATACTTATGGAAGGGGTTATTATGAAAATCAATTGAAAGAAACAAACCAAAATCAAAACTTTAGAGGTTCGCAAAGAGGATGTGAACGTGGAAATCAAAGAGGAACATGTCGTGGTTATTTTGAGTGTTTTTATTGTCACAAGCCTGGTCATATGGAAATCGATTATTGGTACAAGGAAAAATAAAAATACGAAGCTAATATGTTGAAAAATAATCAAGAAACTTTATTGCTTGTGACCCATGGTGGAGAGACTGGTGATTTTTGGTACATAGACAGTGGTGCTAGCAAACGTATGACAGGTAACAAAAACATAGTTCAAAATTATTTGAAGCTGATTGTGGAGAAGTAAAACTAAGAGATGGAAAATCTTACAAAATTAGTGGTGTTGATAAATTAGAATTTAAAACAAAACAAGGTAAGATTGAGAAAATGTCTGATATTTATTCTGTTCCCGGTCTTAAAAATAATTTGCTTAGTGTTGGGCATCTACTGAAGAAGGGGTATGATATTCATTTCCGTGACATGGCATGTTATTTATCATTAAATAATCGATTTGTTGTTAAAGTTAGAGTGGCATGGAATAATCGTTTCTCACTCACTCTTCAAAATCCGAATATATCTTGCTTGATTAGTTCTCATGAAGCAATTGTAAAATTATGGCATGATCGGTTTGGACATTTAAATTATAGAAATTTGGAGATGCTTTCAAATAATGGTCACAAGTTTCCCAAGTATTATTCATCTCGATGATGTATGGGAAACTTGTCAATTTGGAAAGCAACATAAGATTTCGTTTTCGTCTCAATCATCATGGAAAGCAAAAATACCAATGCAACTTATTCATTCAGATCTTTGTGGTCTAATGATAGTTTCATCTTTCAGAGGTAATCGTTATTTTATATATTTCGTTGATGATTATTCACGAAACATTTGGGTATATTGTGTCAAAGAAAAATCAGAGGTATTTAAACAATTCAAAGATTTTAAAGCACAAGTAGATAGACTCGATTAAAAATCAACAGCTTACGGACAGAATGTGAGGTGAGTATTTTTCAAAAGAATTTGAGAAATATTGTAGAGACAGTGGCATTCTGCATGAGATGACAGCCCGTTATACGCCTCATCAAAATGGTGCATCTAATAGAAGAACAGAACAATAATGAAGATGATTAGATGTCTTCTTATGAAAAAAAAGGTTATCAAGAGGTTTTTGGCTTGAAGCTGTTATGTGCGCAATTCATCTTATTAACAGATCACCAACAAGAAGTTTGGAGAAATGTACGCCACATGAGATGTGGTATGGTAGAAAACCTAATGTTCATCATCTAAGAATATTTGGGAGTGCTGCATACTCTCATATTCTGGATGAAATGAGAAACAAATTTGATGACAAGTCTGAAAAATACATCTTCATTGGTTATATTGAAAGAAGTGAGGCATACAACCTATATAATCCGGTAACAAAAAAAATTGTGATAAGTTGAGATGTTCAGTTTAATGAAAATTCGTTTTTTGAAGAGATGATAGTTGAGATATAACCTTTTCAATTTTTCCATTTTAACTTGAAGAAAAAGAAGAGGCAGATTTTGAAAGTGCTGAAAATAATACTCCAGTAGATGCCCTTCTACTTCCCCAAATGTTTTATCAAGTTCTTCATCTAGTCAAGTCAGAAATATGAGAAGTATTCAAGAACTATATGATGTATATTTTTTGCTTTCTTTGTAAGAGATAATCAAATTTCGTTTGATGATGCATATCAAGAAAAAGTATAGAGGAAAGCCATGAACGAAGATATTGTCTCAATTGAAATTAATGGTGCATATCAGCTTACAGATTTACCGCGGCACAAGAGTTCTATTCCAGTCAAATGGGTGTACAAGACAAAGATGAATTCAAATGGTTCTATCAATAAATACAAGGCGAGGTTAGTTGCAGAAGGATACAAGAAAAAATAATGAGAATATTTACAAAGGTATTTGCTCCCGTTTCTAGACTTGAAACAGTTCGGTTACTCATATCTCTTGCTACTCAAAATAATTGGAAGATGTTCCAAATGGATGTAAAGTCCGTATTCTTTAATGGTTTTCTCAAAGAAGAAGTCTATGTTGATCAACCACCTAGGTTTATCAAGAAAGGAGAAGAAGAAAAAGTTTACAAGCTAAAGAAAGCATTATATGGGTTAAAACAATCATCCCAAGCTTGGTACAGCCGTATTAATTCTTATTTAAAAAATATGGATTCCAAAAATATCCATATGAACATACTCTCTACGTCAAAAGTGATTCCAATAAAGATTTATGGTGGTTTGTCTCTATATAGATGATCTTGTTTTCACAGGAAACTATGTAAAAATGTTGGAAGAATTTAAATAGTCAATGATGGTAGAATTTGAGATGACAGATTTAGGAGAACTTCATCATTTTCTTGGCATTAAAATTCATCAATCTGAGAAAGGAATTTATATTTTACAAGAGAGCTATGCAAAAGAAGTTTTAAAAAAAATTCAAGATGGAAGCTGCTAATCCAGTCACTACTCTATGCATCGCAGGTCTGGACTTATTTAAAGAAGGTGAAAGAAAACTTGTCAATAGGACCATATTCAGAAGTCTGGTTGTAAATCTGATGTATCTGGCTTCGACAAGGCCTGACATTGTGTATGCTATTAGTTTGATATGTATATTCATGGAAAAACCTTATTCTAATCAGTGGGAGGCTGCCAAAAGAATATTGGGATATGTAAAGGGAACCATTGACTATGGATTTTTTATGAAGCTAATATATAAGTTAATCTCACTGATTATACAGATAATAATTTAACAGGAAACATTGATGATAGAAAAAGCACTTCTGGATATGTGTTTCACCTTAGTAGCGGTGCAGCTTCATGGAGCTCAAAGAAACAATCAGTTATGACGCTTTTGGCGGAATTTTAGAAAGTCTAAAAATAAAGTAGGTCAAGTCAACCATTTTATTTTGTGACAATAATTTTAATATTTCAGTCAATAAGGATCCAATTCTTCATGGAAGAACAAAACACATCCGGATTCAATATCATTTTTAAGAGAACTCGTGAATAATGGTGATGTTCAAGTTGAGTATTGTAAGACTGGAGATCAGATAGCTGATATCTTCACAAAGCCACAAAGTGCACAACTCTTCAAAAGGAATGTTGAAAGTTTGGGAATCAAGAGCAAGCTTAATTTAAGGGAGGCATTGTTAGGTCAATAATTAGTTAAACTTGAAATATATTAATTAATTAATTCACTGAATTAATTAATTAGTTGGTCAAAAGATTTAACAATATATTTATGTGATTTTTAATAATACACTATTATTCATTAATATGTATTATTCAGTTGAAAATATATTATTCAATTTAGAACATATATATTTATATTTGATTTTGTATATTCAAGAAAATATTATATTAGTAAAAAAATATTATTCTGTCATTAAAACAGAATAATATACTTATACTAATAAGTATTAAGAGATGCATGGAAACTTTTTTTTTTCTTCTCCCATTCTTTTTTTTTTCTTCAAAATATCTCATTATTTCCTACAAAGAAAATCAAGAAAGAAGACACAAAAATATAAGTATTCCTATAGAAGTAAAAGAAAAGACAAACAAAACCTATGATTATCATGGAAGTACCATGTATATTTCATGTTTCATAAATAAATAGATGAGACACTCAGATTATTATTCCAAATACACCATTAAAATATCTGGAGAGGGAAGATTGTGTGTCTTAATTAAAATAAATAATATTCAATTTTAATGATATTTCTAATAGTATAAAGTGATTTTAAGAACCAATCACATATCAACCAATTAAATGTTATTTTATTTACCCAAAACCGTTGTTGAATTCAAATATCTCGGATGGAAATAGAAAGTGTGTTTATGTTTTTTTAAACTATAATAAATATGTTGTTCTGAGGAGTCTACAATTTTTTACTTTTTTCAATACAAGCCAGTTTTTTTTCTACAGCATAAGAAATCCTAAATTTATTTATGTTTTAATTATCCAGTTATTATACATAGAAAACTGCTGAAAATAACAGTAAAATATGTAAAATTGAAAATTTTGCATACGTCACATTACTATTATCACTCATTTAACGAGCTAAAATTAAAATTAAAATAACATTAAACAAGTATTGCATTATGTATTTTATAAATACTATATAGATTTGCATTGCGTATTTAAAACAAAGCACGTCTTATATAAACTATTCTAATTAGAACATGTCTTGCATTTAATATTTCTTAAATAATATAAAGTTTCACACTTCGTGATTCCATTACATAATATTTCACATTTTGCACCTAAGTGTACACTGTTTTTGTAATTTTTTATTTTCATTATATCCAATAGGTTTCATATATTTTAAATCTAAAAATAGTTATTTATTTGTTTCATATTAAAACATTATAAAACCTTACCAAATTTGATTTTATATCTAATTCGGTCAAAATAAAAAATAGTAACAATTAACCTTAAATTTAGAAAAAACTTAAAACAAATATTGAACCAAATATCAGTATCGCTTAATCACATGTGGTACCAAATATGTTTTGGATATTAAATCATGAACAACTTGTACAAAGATAGGGATAAATTAAGAAGCTAAAACGATATCCAATTTAAAAATGTGTAATCACAATTGACATTTGAGTGTGCAATGATGACTCGCTTTTGAGTGATACATATACTACTTCGGGTTAAAAAAATAAAAATCAGTGGTACAAAAAGGTATTCGAAATGTTACGAAAAAGTTGATTATTACTTAAAGGTGCTCGGGATACTCAATTTGCCAGTAGTTTGGCTATTAAATTGATTTATAAGAACAATAATTTTATTAAATTTATTAAACAATATATGTTTATAATCCATTAACTAGAAACAAAAAGTGTAACTTTTCTTTTGTTGTATCACATGTGTAGGATTTGAGATCATATAGGAGCCATCATGGTTGTCATATAAAATAGAAACTGTTCAATCTCAACGAGGAAAACAAAAGCCAAAGAGAGGTATATATATATATGAGCTATATTCATGATTGTCTGTGATGTGATGTCAAGTCGGATAGCTAACATATTGATCCTAAAAAATTATTTGCTCAAATTAACCTTATCAACTCACCAACATAGAAGTACACAAGAGAATATATATATATATATATATATATATATATATATATATAAAAGAGAGATCAAAACTAAGAACAGATTGACGAATGAATTTATCGAAACTTAACTAAGAACTTTCCAGTACGCCCAAATCCAAGTCTAACGAAAGTAATTTTCTACAATAAAAGATTTTAGCCCCATCAACAGATCAAAGGTTGAGAAATGTAAGAAAGAAGACATAATAATTAATGTATTCTTGTAGAAGTAAAACAGAAGAAAAACAAAACCATTATCATTATAAAAGTAAAATGTATGTTTTATGTTCTATAAATAAATGAGATACTCAGATTATTATGCGAAATACACCCAAAAAAATTAAAGAGGGAAGATTATGTGCCCTAAATAAAATAAATAATATTCAATTTTAATGATATTTTCAATAGTATAAAGTGATTTTAAGATTAAAATAATAAAATTATACGATTTTATTAAGATTAAAATAATAAAATTACTAAACAAACTAAAGAAGACAACTTCTTCATCTAAAACCTTTGTTGAAGTATACGATTCATGAGCATGGATGTAAATAGAAGAAAAATTGAGAAACGCGACTTCTTTACCTAACACGTTTGTTCAAGTATACGAGTCTTAAACTTGAATGAATACAAGAAATCAAAAGTATGCTTATGTTTATTTGAAATTATGATGAATACGTTGTTCTAATTAATATATTATTTTTAATGTTTTGCAAAACCACACCAGAATTTAATTAAAATAGAAAATGGATGTATTTAGGGAATATGCGCTTCAAAACGAATTCTCTTTAGATACCCATGTTGTCTGATTTGACAATTGAATCAATTGAATTAAAAATGAGCGAATTTTTCTCTACAACATAAGAAATCCTAAACTTACTCATGTTTTTATTATCTAGTTATTGTACATAAAAACTGTTAAAAATAACGATTAAATATGTAAAATTGAGAATTTTGCATAGGTCGCATTATTATTATTATTCATTTAACTATTCATATTAAAAACAATTAAAACAAAATAGATTATGTATTGCATTATGTATTTCATAAATACTATACGATTTTGCATTACCTATTTAAGATAAAACAGGTATTGTATTATGCATTCTGATTAGAACATGTCTTGCATTTAGCATTTCCTAAATAATATAAGGTTTCACACTTCGTGATTCCATCACATAATATTTCACATTTTGCACCTAATTATACATTGTTTTTGTCATTTTTTATTTTCATTATGTTAAGGTTTCTTATTTACTCTCCAATAGATTTCATATCTTTTAAACCCAGAAATAGTCAATTTCGTGTTTTATATACCCATGGTTTCAAAGAAGATTAAAACATCATAAAACCTTACCAAATCTGATTTTAGATCTAACTCGGTCAAAATAAAAAAAACAATTGTAACAATTAACCTTAAATTTGAAAAAAACTTAAAATATTGAACAAATAGGCTTTATATCAATATTGTTTAATCGCATGGGATACCAAATAGGTTTTGGATATTAAATCATGAACAACTTGAACAAAACTGGAGATAAATTAATAAGCTAAAACGATGACCAACTTCAAAATGTGTAATCACGATTGACATTTGAGTGGGCAATCATAACTGGCTTTTGAGTGATACATATACTAGTTCGGGTTTAAAAAAAATGAGAAATCAGTGGTACAAAGTAGGGGAAATAAAATATACACATTTTTATATTTACTTAAAGGTATTCGAAATGTTACGAAAAAGTTGGATATTACTTGAAGGTGCTCGAGATACTCAATTTGCTAGTAGTTTGGCTATTGAATTGATTTATAAGTTAACAACAATTTTATTAAATTTATTAAACAACAATTTTGTTAAATTTACTAAACAACATATGTTTAGTATCAAAGTTCTAGAAACAAGAAGTGTGGCTTTTCTTTTGGTGTATCACACGTGTAGGATTTGAGATCACATAAGAGCTATTAAGGTTGCCTCAAAAGATAGAAATTTCTCAATCTCTAACCAGAAAAACAAAACCAAAAAAGAGGTAATCATATATTATATATATATTATGTTTTGTTCTTGTAGATAACTATGAGCTATATTCATGACCGTTTGTGTGTGATGTTAAGTCGGATAACTAACATATTGATCCTACAAAATTTATTTGTTCAAATTAACCTCATCAACTCACTAACATAGAAGTACACAAAAGAATATATATATATATATATATATATATAAGAGATCAATTCTAAGAACAGATTAGCGGATGAATTTATCGAAACTTAACTTAGAATTTTCCAGTACGCCCAAATCCAAGTCTAACAGGAATAATTTTCTACAATAACAGATTTTAGTCTCATCAACAGATGAAAGGTTGAGAAAGGCAAGAAAGAAGACACAAGAATTAAAGTATTCATATAGAAGTAAAATAATAGATAAACAAACCCATTATCATCATAAAATTAAAATGTATACTTTATGTTCCATAAATAGATGAGATACTCAGATTATTATTCGAAATACACCAACAAAAAATTAAAAAATGGAAGTTTGTGTGTCCTAACTAAATTAAATAATATTCAATTAAATTTTTTTAATGATATTTTCAATATTATAAAGTGATTTTAAGAGTCAATCACCTATCAACCAATTAAGATTAAAATAATAAGATTATTAAAAAAAACTAAGGAAGGTGGCTTCTTCACCTAAAACCTTTGTTGAAGTATATGATTCATGAGCTTGGATGTAAATAAAAGAAAATTTGAGGAACGAGACTTCCTTACCTAACACCTTTGTTCAAGTATACGAGTTTTGAGCTTGGATGAATTGAGGAAATCGAAAGTGTTTTTATATTTTTTTTAAACTATGGTAGATACGGTTTTCTTGTTAGAGCTATAAAGGCCCAAGCCCATTAACCCTTGAATTTATCAATAAATATAAACCTATGTTCTATGTAATACGTACGCTTTCTAAATAATAAACCATAGTCGTTGCTTAGAGGCTATTTCTTTATTTTCTTTCTTTGTTTCTTTACATAGTATCAAAGATTAAAGTAATCTGGGAAACGTAACAATCCTTAGTTCGTAGATCTACCAGGTATTTGATTTCGTATTAAGTATTGGATTTCGTATTAATGAGTAAAATTGTCGTTTGAGAATACAAATACAAGAAAAAATTGCAAGTTGAATTAATTGGTAAAATTACCGCTGAATTAATATCATGAAGGGATTAGAATTGCATACGAATACTGTTCGGTAAAATTGCAGTATTAAATTTGGTAAAATTGCAGAAGAGTGTTGTTGGGAAAATCGAATTGGAGAAGTGTACGGTTTGATAAATCTGTATTAAGGAACAAGACTTCTCTACTTAACACCTTTGTTCAAGTATATGAGTCTTGAGCTTGAATTATTAGAGGAAATAGAATGTGTGCTTATATTGTTTTGAAATGATGATAAATACGATGTTATAATAAGTATATTATTTTTATTTTTATTTTTTTCAATACAAGCCAGTTTTTGTCTACAACATAAGAAAGCTTAAATTTACTTATGTTTTTATTATCTAGTTAATATACATATACAACTGTTTGCATACATTATGTTACCATTATTACTCATTTAACTAGTTAATATTAAAATAACAATTAAAATATAGAACACGTATTGCATTATGTATTTCATAAATACAATACGGTTTTGCATTACCTATTTAAAATAAAACAGGTCTTGTACTAAGCATTCTGATTAGAACATGTCTTGCATTTAATATTTCGTAAATAATATAAGGTTCCACATTTTGTGATTCCATCACATAATATTTCATATTTTGCACCTAACTATACATTGATTTTGTATTAATATTTTTTCATTATGTTAAGGTTTCCTACTTACTACCCAATTGGTTTCATATCTTTTAAACTCATAAATAGTCATTTTCGTGTTTCATATACCCATGGTTTCATAAAAGATTAAAACATCATAAAACCTTATTAAATCTGATGTTAGATATAACTCGGTCAAAATAAGCAAATAATTAACTTTAGACTTGAAAAAAAACTTAATAAAAAATGTTACACCAAATATCAAAATCGCTTAATCGGAGAGGATAACAAATAGGTTTTGGATATTAAATCATGAACGACTTGTACAAAACTGGAGACAAATGAAGAAGCTAAAACGATGACCAAGTTTGAAGTGTCTAATCACGATTGACATTTGAGTGTGCAATATGCAATCATGACTAGATTTTGAGTGATACATATACTGTTTAGGGTTAAAAAAGAGAAATCAGTGGTACAAGTTAGGAGAAATAAAAAAATATGCACTTATATATTTACTTAAAGGTATTTGAGATGTAATGAAAAAGTTGGATATTACTTAAAGGTGTTCGAGATACTTATTTTTTAGTAGTTTGGCTATTGAATTGATTTATAAGTTAAGAAGAATTTTATTAAATTTATTAAAAAAACATATGCTTATTATCCAAGAACTAGAAACAAGAATTGCATATTTTCCTTGGTTGTATCACATGTGCATGATTTGAGATCACATAAGAGCCATCAAGGTTGTTTTAAGAGATGGAAACTGCTTAATCACAAACTAAGAAAACATAAGATTTTTTTTGTAGATAGCTACGAGCTATATCTATGACTGCTTAATCACAAACCTAATCTCTAACCAGGAAAACATAAGGCAAAGAAATGCAATTATATATATATATATATATATATATATATATATATATATTCTCTTTTGTTCTTGTAGATAAGTATATGCTATACTCATGACTGGTTGTGATGTGCTGTTAAATAGAAAATGTGCTTATATATTTTTGAAACTATGATATATACGTTGTTCTAATGAGTATACTATTTTTTTTCAATACAAGCCAGTTTTTGTCTACAACATAAGAAAGCCTAAATTTACTTATGTTTTTATTTTTTTGTACATATAAACTGTTAAAATTTACAGTTTAATACGTAAAATTGGTAATTTTGCATACGTCGCGTTACTATTATTACTCAATTAACTAGTAAATATTAAAATAACAGTTGAAAGTTAAATAAAAAATATTTAATATGTTTTCTTATGCATATCAATTATTTATATTGATTCATTAATTAGCTATTATATGATATTAATGTTAAAGTTTATTGAATTATTAGAGTTTTGATTGTATTTACATTATGGTGGATTTTGTCTTTAAAAATGGTGAATGAACACGTTCTTTAATTATAATATATGTTATTTTTTTAATATCAAATAATATTCACCTTATATCGAAATTTATGGATCATTTTCACAAGAATCGTGGAATAGGAAGTGGTACTTTATATCATTTATCAACGACTACTCTCATTTTGGCTGCCTCTATTTACTTCACAAAAAATCTGAGGCCTTGGAAAAGTTCATAGCTTTTACGACCGAAGTTGAGAAAAAACAATCTGTAAGAGCATTAAGACCGTCAGATCTAACCATGTGGTGAATACTATGGCAGATATTATGGATCGAGTGAACCACGTCCAAGACCCTTTGCACGGTACCTAGAGAAGTATGACATATTCCCTCAATACAAAATGTCATGTTTATCCCGTATGAATGGGGTATCTGAGAGACAGAACCGGACATTAAAAGATAAGGTCATAAGTATGATAAGTCACTCATCTTTACCATTATCTGTATGGAGAAAGCCACCAAATGTGTCGCTTATATACTCAATAGAGTATCCAAATCTGTCGCTTATATACCAAATGGATTTACAGATATTTGAAACTTAATTTTCTTTGTTGTTAAACTAACCTTACCCAAAACCTTCACAATGAAATTTCATGAGTAGTACCTAAATCAATACAACATTCCAACTACAAAAAAACAAAAATTATGAGTAAAAATAGTGTTAGAAACTCAAAAACACATAATTTGCAGAAAATCAATTTATCTAAAAATAATTCAAAATTAAATGTCGAAATCAAATAAAAATAACAAACAAACCAAAAAATACGAAGAAAATCATATAGAAAAAAATTGAGAATCGAAATATTAGTTGAATCGTCACCTATAGCTACTTTAAATCCAAAAAATATAGAGAGCAAAAGAAACAGAATCACACACAGTGTTATTATGATAAAAAGAGAAAAATGTAAGTCAAAATGTAAAATATTTTATATAAATATAACAGTATTTTGTGTATTATAAACAATATTTTGATCTTATATGGTAAATATAGGAGTTAAATGGGTGTTTCTTATAGATATATAAAAATAAGGGTCTTAAGTGGATAGTAGTTTGATGTTTCGATTTTAATCAGTGATAAACCCTTTAAAATATCTATTTATTTTTTTAATGATAAGGAAAATGTTACCTTATCAGTATTTATTCATAACTGAGAAGTACACTTGCCCATATTTTTGGGCTTAGTTTAATAACTGGGACAAAATTAGGGAAATGGGGTGCCAAAAATTAAATTACAACACCCGTGAAGCCTAATCATTCTTCAGTACTTTCTTCGATGGAGTATGAGCTATTTCAACTTATGTTAAAGTTTATTAGGTTCTTTCTGAAATTGAAAACTTATGGCTGATGAAGCTTCAGAGGTAAGGACCTCTCTGTCTAAATTTCAATCGATTCTCGAATTTGATGATTAGTGCCACAAGTTTAACTCCAGGGATTACTTGAGAGAGTGGATCTTTCTCTTTCTGTGAAGCGTGCTGAGATTTAAATTCCATTATAATCACCTGATTCATCCTTTTTAATTGATATTTTGGCAGTGGAATGGTGTTGAACACTCCGAGAAATAAGGGATGTAGTCCATTAATGCTTCTTCGAGCTACTAATCTGCAAAGGAACCTTTGTTAGATAATAATCAGTGCAGTAGATTTATTAGCTACAGATGATTAGTGAATAAGATATTTGATAAAGTAGGAGATAATAGATAGGATATTGAAGATGTCTTATTTGGGGTTAAATTTCTCTTACATATCCTATTTTTAGGCTATCCAATAGAGCTTCTGTAACATTCTACAAGAGGGATTAGAAACCAGAGAGATTTTTTAGATAGTAGAATAACTATTAGGAGTTTTAAATCGGTTTCAATATCATTTTATGAGATTTTCATGTTATGACATAGAGTAAGACCATCCAAAAGGCTCCACTTTCAGCTATAATGGGATTTTATTTACCATGAATATTTCCAATACATGCAATACCCTTTCAATCTTTGATTATAACACCATCTATAGCTTCACCTTATTGAGCGCACGATGCGTCTATATTCAGTTTGTATCTTGGGGTAGTAGGTGGAAACCCGTTGATAACATGAGCTTTCTTGGTTTCTCTAAATGATTAAAGCAACCAAACTTATTGGCTAGATCTGAGTTTTTAATCCATAAGTTTTTTTAGAAGATTAGTTAGGTCCAATTTAAGGATATCATTCTTGAAATGTTATATGAGAGTGTTGGTAGTGGCTTTCTAGTGGCTTTACTTCATTTTGTTTCTATGGTACCATATTATCCAGTAGATGGTAGAAAGGGAGGTAGTTCAGATATATACATCTTTAGGGGCTGACTAATACCATAATCTTATAATGTGAGGTAGAGACATGTGCCTTCCAATTTGAATATTGAAAATATTGTTGGAATATTGCTATATTGTCCAAGAGATATTATATAGGAGAAACATATGTTGCCTAGATTCAATGTTTTCACAGTTTTGACATTTTTAGACGATTGATATGTTTCTTTGTTGTAGAGTTATGTCAGTAGAAATCCAGCTTTTGAAAAGTCTCCAAAGTAGGAATGAATACTTCTCATGAGTAATATTGTTCCAAGTCTTCTTGTATAACATAAAGGGAGTTTCTTTAGCTTTCAACCGATTTCATGTATCTTTTGTGGTATATTCCTCAGAATTTATATACTGTCCATTGAATTTTATCCTCAAACATTTATTTGGTTGTTAGCTTAGTGATTCTAGCAATGACATATGGGTGAGAATTTAAAGGACCTTATTAGTGTTCCATCTTCCATTGGACTAAAATTCTTTAACTTTCTCTTGAAAATACCATGAATTATTGTTTTCTCCATTTAGGTTGATCAACAACACTTTATTTCACCATTTATCCAACAAAATTCACATTCGCATTTACCCAAAATTCATTGAATGTAATCCTATACTATATTTATAAATTCAAAGATCCATTTACAGACTTGAGATCTTTTGCTGACTAGATGAACTTGAAAATGATGCTTAGTAGAGTAATAACTGATATGCATGAATTTGGACCATAAACGATTATTTTCTCTGAGCTTATACCATAATTTGTAAGAGTGTGTGAGTTGAAGGTCTTCTAAGCTCTGATTAATAGACCACATTCTGGGTAAAGTTGCTCAAATTATTCTAATTTGTCCATACAATAGCTCTATGGTTATGTATGGTTCCCAACAAATATATGTTTTATATTTCTTCTATTCTTCTTATAGTTGATTTGGGTAGAGATGAGTTTTACATTTGGTAGTGAGGAATAGCTAGTAATACATTTTGGATAAGAGTGAGTTTGCCTCCAAAAGATAACAACATTTAATCCTAGTCTTGGATGTTCTTTCTGATTTAGGAGACTAAGTCTTCATATTGAATAACTCTGTTGTTGTGGTGAATAATATGACCCAGATATCTCATAGATAAGCTACTAAGTTTTGAACCCTGTAAGATGAAGTATATAAGAGATTATGGTAGACGTTATGCTATAAGTGGGGATGAAAAAAAAACTAATTTTTGCTGATTTTCTTGCCAGAATATTCTTAATAACTTATTAAGAACTTGTAGATGTTTTTGATTTTTGTAGTTGATCCATTCGAAAAAATGATTATATCATTAGCAATAGCCAAGCATGTGATCATATCTGAGCTTTCATTTTTGTATCTGATTGCTATGTTGTCTTGGAGTAATTTTTTTAGACCCCTGATTAAGAATTCATCATCCAGGATGAAAAGACTTGGACATATTGGGTCACCTTTATGAATCCATTAGTTGATCTAAAGTAGCCTATTGATTCTCCATTTATTATGACAGAAAACCCGACTTCACTAATGGCTTTGTTGATGATGTTGATAAATCTGCCATCAAAACCAAAAGTTGTTAGAATTTAAATAATAAAAGATAGGGAGATCCTGTCAAAAGCCTTGGCAGTGTCGAGCTTGATTATCAAATTTCCTCATTTTGTCTTCATGTTAAGATTATAAGCCATTTCTTTAGTGAGAATAACATTCTTTTTAATATTTTTACCTATAACAAAACAATTCTTCCCTTCAAAGATTATTTTAGGGAGAAGAGAAGAAAGTCTATAATTGATGAGCCTCGACGGAATCCTATTAAATACTGTACAAATTCTTATAGGCCTATAATCATTTCATTTTTTTAGGTCTTCTTTCTTGGCTATTAGAAATATTTTTGTAGAGTATATACCATTAAGAACATATTCTTTATTAAAAAAATATTTTACTATTGAGCATAGATCTTTAGCTATGATCTCCCAACATTACAGGAAGAATTGGGTATTAAAACCATCGACACCAGTAATACCAGAGGAATTCAAAACTTTAACATATTGGTAAATTTCTTGATATATTGGAGAATTCGTTAGGTTTATGTTATCTTTATATGTGACTAACTTTGGAATAATATAATGAAAGTATTTTTTCTATGCAGTTAAGGGGGTTTCAATAAGCAAGGATTTGAAGTGTTTAACTACAGAGCCACCTACCTTTTAAGGGTATTGTATCCATGTATTGTTGTCTATGATTTTTGTAATTTTATTTCTTCTTATTTTCTTTTTAACATAACTATGAAAATTTTATGTATTCTTGTCTCCATATTTTGTCAAGTTGACACTATAAATTTGTTCTCAAAATGTCTCCTCTCAGGCCAGAAGCTAGAGATGCATTGCTTGGGATTTTGAAAGTATAATCTTATCCTCTTTAGCTTTTGTTTCAGTAAATCGATTTCATAGTATTTTACTTCCTCCTCTAATTGGGCAATTGAGCTAAAAATGTTGGCAAATGTTTCTTTGTTCCAGATTTTTAGGTAGGACTTGGGTCTGTTCTGTTTTTGCTAGTTTATGTGATACGTGAACGATGCATATTGATATTCTAGGTGTTCCTCATTATAGTATTAAACTCATGATATAGGAGCCACATGTTCTAGAATTAAAGTTAGACTTAATTTGGGAAGAATAGTCTGATATGGTGATGCGTAGTGGGAGTGATCAGACCCAGTTCTAGCCATGTGAGTACCAGAGGTGTTAGCAAAGTAGATAGCCCATACAGATTTGTATAATACCTGATAAATCATCTTCAACTTGTGAGAATTTGTCCATATATATATATATATATATATATATATATATATATATATATATATCTAGAATAGAAAACATCCATTAAATTACAATCACTGATTGTGTTATTGAATTCATCAATACTTCTTATGTAGATAGGATAACATGAGAGTTGCACATATATATTAGTGATGGAGTTAAAGTATCTCATGACTATCTATTCAGTTGGTGAGCCTGATATATCTCTTAGGATGTTCTATGGATTCATCCTGAGATCTTTTATGCACTTTGCATAGACTATTCAGACCAGAAATTCTTTTTCTAGATTATTGTGTGATACTTTTATGTGAAGAAACTGATCTTGGTCTAAAAAGGTAGAATTTCATAGTCATTTTCCAGAACAACCATATATTGTTTGACGAATTAGATATAGCATTTTTGGAATCCAAGTAATTGGGTAGTCTTGTTCAAATTAGTATTAGGCTCGTGGATTTCTAGAAAATCTAACTTCTCAGATCTTGTAATTGACTTTAGCCTTCTCCATGTGCTCTTATTTCCAATTTCACGAACGTTCCAGCACATGATTGCTATTATCATTTAGATTAGACAGATTGTAGCATGGTAGACTTTTTTATTTTTACTATTTTGGGATGGTTAATTCATGTTAATGTTTTTTATTTAATTTCCTTGATTTCTTTGTTCAAATATTTTGAAATTTTGTTTTTTTTCTTGTATCGTGACTTTAGGTGAGGAAGGGAGATTTCCTAAATGTTGAGGCCTGGGGGATAATGTATATGAGTTTTCTGAGTTCTGGTCATTTACTGATATCAAAGTTGTGACTGTTTTGATAATTTGAAGAGCCTCAATAATTTCAACTTCATGGAGTTCATGTATTATACTTTGGGATATCGATGGTTGAGATACACTTATAATTAAGGGCTTAGTAGAGTATCTAGGTTGTTTGCTGATTGTTGGGGATAATGGGTGAACATTGGATTCAGTATTGGTGTTGGTTTCATTACTTGTCTGGTGATTTTCTTTAGGCTTGGTTTCCTTTGAGAGGTTAGGTAGAGTCTTGTACTATGATATATTTTATTTTGGGTTTCCAAATATCTATAGTTATAGGTTGACTGTTATTGCTAGGGAGCTGAGAGCCTGGTGGTTCAACTTCTTAAGATTAATTAGCTTTTAGAAGTTTTCTACATTCATGTTTGTTATGGCCTATATGCAGACATTATGTGCAATAGTTTGGTTTGTCACCATAAGTCACATCAATCCAGAATCCTTCAGACTTTCCAAAACTTATATATAGTTTTGATTTAAGGGACATCAAATTCAACATAGCCCTTGCAGCAATTGTACTTGCTCTGGTTCTTGAAGCGGATCCAAAAACTTATGAGGTTACCTATTGTGTTTGCCAGTGTTTTAATTGTATCTCCATTGTATAGGTAGTGAGGTAGGTTATTGAATGTGATTCAAACATGTGTGATAGGGGACTCTTTTTTTATGGAAGTTTGGAGTCCATTTTAGAATGTGCATTGTGTGTATGCCTACATTTCATAAGTCCATCCTCTATATTCTTTTAATGTCCTTTTTCAAGTCTAATTCTATCATTAAATGTCTTGGATCCCATAGTGTCAAACTTACTTTTCCTTTGAAACCTATAGCCCTGAATTTTTTTCGAATCTCAAGCATTGGTGGTCTGCTTGTAGAGAACTTTCTGATTAATGTATATTTTTCCATAATATTTAATGAATTTTTATCTTGTTTCTGAAATTCAACAGCCACGATTCGTCTTTGGTCTGGATTGTTACATTTTCATAGACAAATTCCTTTGTAGATACTCTAACCATATCTATAAATGGTTTTATTTGTAGTTACTGGCTGATTATGCATTGTTGAAGATGGTTGAAGATTGGGATATTTCTCAAAAATAGGTTTGGACCTTAATGATGGGTATTGAGGCTGTTTTGTAGAGAGATTCCTTTGTGTATTCTCTTGATATGCTTGAGTATGGGTTGAGAAATCTTATGCAATTTAATCTTGGTTAAACTTTCTACTTGATTGTGGTTGAATACATTGGGTTACTATTTTATGATCTGAGTAAGATCTGAGGTTGTGGCTGGTTTGTTGAGGCATTGGTTTAGACCCACCATCAGGGACATGGTGCTGCTGCTTAACCGGAGACTGGTATGCCATGGAATCAGATCAGTTGTTCTTTAAGGGTATAATCAAGATTTAATTTATTGGAAAGAAAGTCATCTCATTCCCTTCCATAACCCCTTAAAATATCTAAAAACTCCAACAATTTTAAAGATATATTAAATAAATATTACAAATATTTTGTTTAGGATTTACATATTTTAATTTATTGAAATTTGAATAAATTAGCACATAAAAAT
Source organism: Limnanthes douglasii subsp. nivea (assembly GCA_036936605.1). Taxonomy (NCBI): domain Eukaryota; kingdom Viridiplantae; phylum Streptophyta; class Magnoliopsida; order Brassicales; family Limnanthaceae; genus Limnanthes; species Limnanthes douglasii. The sequence continues at coordinate 223,998,487 of JAUPFV010000004.1, read as the reverse complement.
TATTTTTTAATAAACATATATAAAATATGATAAACTATTAAATAGGTCAAATATGACACGGTTAGAAACTATCATGCATAACTGTGAATCTGTCACGTCAAGCAACTCCAAAAATATTGTAATTGTGTCAAATGTGTAACGTCACACGAAACTAAGCTAAAAACTCACGTTACATCTAGCTAAAAATTGTTAAATATAGAGTAATATTTGCATATATAAAGGACGTTTGTTTTTTCTCCTAAGCATATAGAGTAAGATTGTATATATTGTTACTTTATATGTTGTGATAAATATTTTGGTTCTATATTGTTTATGGCTTTTTTGCAAATAATTTCATAATATGTAACTATTATGGTATGAAGATAGACTTTATTTTATACAATTGTGGGGATTGCTATTGGTTTAGTTTAGGTATATGTTGGGATGGTCGATGCCATATTGGCTTTTAAGAAGCTTACAGGTGAATATCGCGATTGATTCCATATAGGATGTTAATCATCTTCTTTAGCTGTAAACTAATCAGTCAATACAAGTTTATGATTTATGAGTTTTTAGCATTTTTTCATTTGTTATTTTAACACATTAGTTGAATCCAAGTACATTGGTAGCTCAAATGGGCGAATTGCTCTTGTTTTTCTCGTAGGGCTTGTTATGGATCGAGCTCGAATATCTTGGTTTCAGCCTATAAGCAGTGTTCTTGCATTGTTACTTAAATAAAACTTTAAGTTCGAGTACTTACATATACCACAAGTTTAGTTTCAACTCAAATCCGAGTTTATTTACTTTGGATTTGAAAGTTAAGAAAGCCAATAAAAATGTATGCTAATATGGTGCTCGAGATATTCAATTTTTTAGCAGTTTGGTTATTGAATTGGTTTATAAGTTAAGAATAATTTTATTAAATTTATCAAAGAACATATGTTTACTGTACAAGAACTGGAAACAAGAAGTGTATATTTTCCTTGGTTGTATCATATGTGCAGGATTTGAGATTACATAAGAGCCATCAAGGTTGTTTTGAGAGATGGAAAATGCTTAATCACAAACTAAGAAAACATAAGGTTTTTTTTTAGATAGCTACGAGCGATATCTATGACTGTTGTGATGTGATGTTAAGTCAGATAGTTAACATATTGATCGTGCAAATTTTATTTATTATCTGCTCAAATTTGATCAACTCACCAACATAGGAATACACAAGAGAACATATATATATATATATATATGAGAGATCATAGTCTTATGTTCATACATATACCTAGTCTAACTTACATAGTCTATATTAAGAAGAATAACTATTGTCATTAGTCCAATTGCAAAAGAAATAAAAACTAAAATGACGAGTATAAAACCCATAGCTAAGACTCTAAAAACATTGCGAGCACTTTTTCGCATAACACATGTGAATAGTATTGTTAAGGTGTCCTGTGATACCGACCATGATGGATGCAACAACCAGCAACATCACAATGAATACAAAATCACCACAAGTCACCATATTTAGTACTTTGCGGTTCATGATGTATATGTGAGTTTGACAAACACGAATCTCAAAATATGTTAGTGTGTAGCTCCAGATGAATGTCATACCAATGCCACCAACCTGATAGCTAATGTATAAAAAACTTGATTAACTTATCAATCAAATTCAAAAGTAATAATAATTAAAAAGTAGGCAGTGAAAGAAAATATTTGTGATTTACATTATCCTAGAAGAATTGTCACTAATCATAGCCCTAAAACTTATGAAATGCAGAGGCCTAAGCTGAGGTCAGTCCCAAAAATGGTGAGGCCTTCCAACCTTGTGGCTCGGGTATCATTGGGTGTTATGCCCATCAGACTAATGAAAGAGGTACTCATCTGCAATAAATACAACCGATGCTAATGAGACCCCGGTGTATAAGTTTGAAACTTAAAAGAAACCTCTTTCAAAAGAATGACCAAAATTTAAAACAAGTTGGATCTTTGATTTGATATAATTCTCTAAAACCATTTGCAACACAACTTAATTTTATTGAAATTGATTTTGATATCCTCTATCAACTGCAAATCAAGAACAACTTGGCAGATTAATTTATCAAAAAATAGAACAAGAGTCATGGAATGATATTGTGATCCTAAACAAAAGAAACCCAGATGTTGAAACTCTAACTAAGAATTTTCCACTACGCCCAAATCCAAGTCTAACGGAAGTAATTTTCTAAAAGCAACAACTCTAGTCTCATCAACATATGCAAAATTAAAGCATCAACTGGTGAGAAAGGCAAGAAAAAAGACTAAAAATATAAGAATTCACATAGAACTAAAACAAAACACACAGAGACAAACAAAAACCACTATCATCATAGAAGTAAAATATATATTGTTATGTTCACAAATAGATGAGATGCTCGACTATTGTGCAAATTACAACTTCAACAACAAATTAAAGATGATAGATTACGTGCCTTAACTAAAAAAAGATTACGAAAATAAAATTGAGGAAGGCGTCTTATTACCTAAAACCTTTGTTGAAGTTTACGATTCTTGAGCTTTGATGTAAATAGAAGAAAAATAAGGACATTTACTTTTTTAAATGATATCTTTGTTAAGTATACGAAAATAGAGAAAAGAGAAAATGTGTTTATTATTTTTTTAAAATTTGATAAATATGTTGGTCTAATGAGTATTGTTTTTTATTTTTTTTCCAATCCAATACGATGTTTGTGTATAACATAAAAGGGGCTAAAGTTACTCATATTTTATTGGGAAATTGCACTTAAAGTACCCACTCAACTATTCAATTGTCACTTACTATCCAAGGTTTGATCAATTGTTACTTAATACCCAACTCAACTACCTTATTGTCACTTACAACCTAAAATTATTTTAATACCCTAACTACCCTTAACCCACTATATAAACATAATTTTCTGTTTTCTTTCTATTTTTTCTAGCTTTTTGAAGATTTGAATTTGTTAGCCGTTCTAACCACCTAACCCTACGAACCACCACGAAGACCGGTTGATATCACATTTTCCGGTGATTGGAGTGTTAGAAGGTCTGTTTATTTATGTAGTTTGTGGTGTAAAACCTATCTAAACACTGTTTTCTACGTACATGAACTGATCGTGTTTCTACGTACATGAATCTGTTATTTTGCAAGTAATCGTGTTTCTGGTCCCAGGTTTGATCAACTAACTACTGATTTCAAAGTTATTTTCTTGGTTTTATCAGTTGGAATAGGTTATCTTTTATTGTTTTTAGACGTCATAGCCTGATTTCGAGCTTTTCTCTGTTTTTTTTTTGTTACAGTGATCTGTTATTGTTTTGTTAATATTGTTCGTTATATACTCATGTCCTTGTTTTCTAGATGTTATATACTAATTTTGTAGTGCTTTAGATTATTATTTCATGTGCACATTACGAGTTTTAGTTTTCCAGGCCTTCCACGCAAGATGCAAATTTTTTGATGTATTCGATGAGAAAGATGATAATTGTATAATCAATTCGCATGGGGACATGCGAATCACATGAAAGAATTTCAAAATTTGCTTAGAAATATGCTGCGAATTGTATGAAGTGCATACGTTTCGCATGTTATGATGCGAACTATGTGAAACTCTAGAGTATTGTAAGTTCAAACAAATACCACGACTTTTTAGTTAATTTTCTACATTTTCGCATGTTATGATGTGAACTATGTAGAACTTTAAAGTATTGCATTTTCAAACACATATCAGTACTTTTTTAGTTGCTTTTACGTTTCGCATGCTAGGATGCGAACTATATAGAACTTTTTAGAGTATTGTATTTCGAAACAAATATCATGACTTTTTTTACAAACAACTATCAGGACAGGATGTGAATTGTTTGATGTAGGTATAAACAAATCGCAAGATAGGATGCGAATTGTTTGATGCAGTAATAAATAATTTGCACATAGTTTTTGTGACTAATAACTAATAACTTGTTCTGTCTAAGGTAAGAGATGTCCAAATCACGAGTTTGTATTGTTAAATATGGTCACCAAACCGCAATTGTGCCTTTCACGGAGTTTGAAAGCTTTCAAAGTATCCAAGCTTATATGGAGAACACATGGGAGGAGTTTGCCACATGTGACTACCTAATTACCTACTCCTGCGGGGATCACAATAATTGTTTCTTTAATAACCAGAATGATTTTGTTGGGTTGGTGTTATATCTTGACTTGGAGCGTTTAAATACTTTGTTCCGGTATAAAAAGCAACGACAATCGTGAAATAACTGAAAGTAATGGTTCGAATTCATCAAAAACGCAAAAAAAAAGTACACTTTGCACGATAATGCATACCTGTTTACTTCTAAATGCTGTCCTATTGACTGGTCGGAGAAGACTTGACGGCAACTTCCTCAAACAGAAGGTGGTTACTTGTTGGACTGAGTAAAAGGCGGTGACCGGTGCGATTCCGTTGAAGGTGCGAAGGTCGACTGATTTCGAACGTTCAGAAGCTGTAAGGGTACTGGGTTTGAGAGAGAGTATCACAAAGTCGAACGGTTTCTGGTGAGTAACTAAAATTAAACGTCTTTTGGGTTTGTTTAGGGTGATGGGAAGGTGGAAAAAGTGGGTTTGAAGTGTAAAATGGGTATATATAGTCGATGAGTATTTTTGTCCAACTTTTTAGTCGAGGTATTAAGTAACACTATCCAAAATTTGGATACTACCGGGTAATAAGATAGTTGAGTGGGTATTTTCCAGTACTTTTCTCATTTTTATTATCCAGTTATTATGCATAAAAATTGTTCAACATAACTGTTAAAACGTAAAATTGGTTTTTGGAATAGAAATTTCAAATTTATGTCACGTTACTATTGTATTCAATTAGTAAATATTAAAATAATAATTAAAAGTTAAAAGAATTTTTTTTTTCTTATCCATATCGATTCATTAATTAGCTATTGTATGATATTAATGTTAAAGTTTATTGCATTATTGGAGTCCTGACTGTATTGAAGTAATGGTGAATTTTGTTTTTAAAAACCTTAAAGAAATATATTTTTGAGCAAAAATATTATTAAAAACACTAATGAGCTATCTAATTGGTTTTAAAATATTCATACCTAGTTAGATATATTTCAGTTCATACTCGTTCTCATGTTTCGAAATAAAATACTACAATTAAATCTAAAAAATAATTTATATGGATATAAAATCTTCAAGAATATTCATGTTATGCTCCAAATGTGTTTGTGTGGGCTACTCTCTCTTGGTCACCTAGATCTTTTCTGTATTTCTTACCCTCCTTCGAAAATTGTTTTCGTATTGGCTCTGATACCACTGAGGTAGGTAATAGTATAAGACTGAGCTTTCCAAAGGTCGATCCGGATCGACACACTTTGCCGTCACGGATACTGTTTCTGGTCTCCAGTTCAATATACAAAACCAAGCGGAATCTCGAGACCGATACCAGCGGTTCCGATAATTCTTTCAGTTTCAGACTTAGAATCATTATGTTATACTCAAGCTATCTGGACCACCGGAGGCTGCTTCAGCCATATATGGGTCCACGTTTTAGCTCCTGTTGTATAGCACGATGACCCTAGGTAAGAACTCAAAGGTTCGGAACCCCAGGACCTAAAGAACACATATTTTTTAAGAAGAAGGAGGAGAATCCATACAGAAAGATTAAGAACTTTGAGAGAGAAGCACAAGAGTTTAGAAGAAAGACATGTTCATTGAGAGTAGTAGAGATATTTTTGTGATTGTGATCCTTACAGAGTGTAGGCTGCCTCTTTATATAGAGAGGAGCTTACTAGGGTGAGATCACAAGTCTTGTCCTTATTCTCTATGTTACAGACACGTGGACAAGGGGACAGCCACTTGGCGTCTCCCTACAAAAACAGACATGCAGAATATTACAAAATTACATGCATAAAACACAAACTTTTAGTGGGCCCTTCTTTGACTGGTGACTTTGTAAAAGTCCTTATCAGGCCCACTTAAATCTACTAGGCCTAGGGTTGTCTTTATAGGAGAAGTCCATTGGTCTTGGGCCTTGGATATTTCTGTTTTTCTCCAATTCTCCAAGTTCAGCCTCTATTGCTTCGAGTAGGTCATTGTCCTTGATATCCATGATTGATGGGTTGAATTTTCTTTCTTCTGTTAGGTTTGTCCTCTCCAAATGTATTATAGGACCCGGTTCCAATTTCCTTTGTTCTGCCCGGTCTACTTCCATTGTGCTGCCAGTGGATTCTTCACTGTCCTTGTTGTAGATAGGGAACGTGCGAGTGTCATGGATGGGCCCAAGGGATGTATGTTCAATATGTAGTTCTTCCATAACCCCATTGTTTCGTACCAACATATCTTCTTGGAGTTGTCGAGTTAGACATTTACAAGTGTCTAACATAGTTATTCGAGGAAAAGCACACCACATGTTGGTGTCATTTTTAGACCATAACTAATTAGTTTCTGGGTGATGGAAGTATGGTCGGTGGAACCCGTAAATGACTGCTAATCTTCCTGGAGGATCATTGGGTTCTTGACAATGTTGTGCATTGATCGTCCTGACTTCTTTGAGCTCATCTATCCACCATTGTATTGGGTTAAACCATTCTAAGAATGTCCAGAGAAGATCATTGGAGCGAGATGGCGTCTGGAGATTCTTCAACATAGGTTCCACCTCAAAAGCTATCGGTGCGTAGTACATTATTGTGATGCACCAAAGATACTACAGTTGAGACGGAAAAAGTCTCTTATCCGGAGTAAACCGGTACATAGTAAGGTAAGGATGTTCTGGAACGTGCTTTCTCGTGGAAAGTACCTGGTATCCTTGAATGTCCTCATCATCCAATAGAATAGATGATTTTTAGCGTAGTACTGACAATCAAATGCAGTTTTAATTGTAACTTCTGGTGGAAATTCTTTTTTAATAGATGCTTGAGGCGGTCTCTGTTGTGGAACAGGCCGGACCATGAAGATTAGTGGGAATTTCCGGGCTGAAGTAATAAGTTGTACCGCTGGTGGAGGTCGAGACAGAAGATCTGGGATCAAGTTACGTTCCCCTTTTATATGTTGTACTTCAAAGTCGTATTTTGAGAACCAAGCTTTTAGTCTGAGGAGTTGTTTCTCAGGGAGCGATTTGTTACGAAATTCAAGAACTTTTGGGAATGAGGAATTATCGAGCTGTACCAGAAAATGATAGCCGAGTAGATGAAACTCGAATTTCTTGATTCTGTATTTGACGGCTAGGGTTTCTTTGTAGACGGTATGATAGTGTTTTTCAGCGTCTTTGAATTGTCCGCTCGCATGTCCACAGAAGTGTCTTTTTCCTCCAATTTCTTCGAGCAAAATAGCTCCCCAGAATTCGTCATTCGCATCTGTCTGCAAAATCCTCTTACCATCTCCAAGAATTTTTAAGGGAAGAGGATTTTGTGTTACCTCTTTTAAATTTTTTACCGCTGCTGTCTGCGCTGGTCCCCAAGGTGGTGCTGTCTTTCTCAACATTTTTTATAACTGGCATGTATCTCGGGAAGCGTGCGGTAGAAAGTCTTTCAGGTAGTTGACGATGCCCAGGAACTGCTGTATCTGCTTTGTTGTTAGGTTTTTGTTTGGAAACTTTTGAAGTTCTTGAGCGATGTGTGGCCCAAGTTGGTATTTTCCATAGGAAAACTGCATGCCTAGGAAGTCTATGCTAGTCCTTCCTAGTTGGCTTTTCCTTTCAGATAGCATAATCCCATACTACTGCACAATTGACTGGAATTGGCAAAGCAAGACCTGGTGTTCTTTCTTGTTTTTTAGAATAACAGTATGTCGTCAATGTATACCAAAGCATGATGTAGTATAGGATGGAAAATTTTTGTCATGGTTTTCTGGAAGATAGAAGGAGCCACTTTGAGTCCGAAAGGCATAACTGTCCATTGGTAATGAGCATTGGGGATGCAGAATGCCGTTTTGGATCTCTCGCTTGGATCTATCCCTACTTGCCAGAATCCCGCCTTTAGGTCGAATTTGGAGAAGACATGGGCTTCTTTGAGATGGATGAATAAGGTGTTTATTTTAGGTAACGGAAACTTGTCATCTCTTAGAAAGTGATTAAGAGGCTTATAGTCGATGACGAGCCTCTTTTTTCCCCTGGCCTTCTTAGAGCGTTTTTCAACATAAAAAGCTTGACAAGCCCATTCTGATGTGGTGGGCTCAATAAGTCCTTGTTGCAGAAGCTCTTGGCATTTTTTTGTGCGAGGACTAAATCAGATGGAGAAATACCCGGATGCGTAGCCTTGGTTGGATTTAAGTCTTCATTAAGCTTGAATGGTAATTTGATAAAAAAGTCTTTGTTTTTCCATAACGGATTTGGATGTTGGAAATCTTCATGGGAGTTTGTGCATAATGGAAGAAGTTTTGTCTTAATTTCTGAGTAGTTAGAAGAGGCTTCTGATAAAGAAAACAGCTTGTGTACAGTTGTATATAGCTTCATCGACCTCTTGAATCTAACTCCTTCTGGAAAAATCTGAAGCCTTTTGGCTTGCTGATATACGTCAAAACCAACCAATATATCTTTTCATGGGAGGTTTGTCCCCAAGACTTTTGTCCAGATGATGCAGTCAGGGAAGAACTGGATCCCAATTGGGTTCTTCGTGATTAACTCGGTTTTAAAAACTTCTCTGTCAGCTGCTCGGAAGTACTCCGTATGCTTAACCCAACATTCTGAAGGGAGGATGGCTGGATTCATCATGCTCCTATGTGCCCCGGTATCCATAAACCCAATAACGGAGATTGGTTTATCATATTTAGAAGGAAGAATATGAATCTGTACCAGTGGAACTGCAGCCGTTGATTGAGCCGAGTAGGCTTGGGCAGTGTAAATAGGAATCTCGATGTCACTTATACCTGAGTCTTCATCGTAAGAATCTTCTTCTGAGATCGAGTCTTCTGAGATATTTAGGGCAAATACTGTTTCCTCATTTGTTTCTTCTTGTTCCGAGAACAGAGACTCGACGTCTGCGTCTCCTATTGGGAAACTGTTTTGTACTTGTTGTAACATTCGGGCCGCCTTTTCTGGTTTGTTCGGACAGTTTTTTGAAAAATGTCCTCTTTGTCCACATACAAAACACCTGTCTGATTTTGCTGAGGATCTTCTGAAATTTTTTCTCCGGAAGAATTTGAAAGGCCTCCTATACTTCTTAGTTCTCTGAAATTTCTTCTTAAATTTTTTGTAGTGTGGCTTTTTCTTCGTAGGGCATGTGCACTCCTTCTTGTCTTTACATTTGATTTCCAAGTAAGGCTTTCGACACGCCTTAGTGAGTAATTTCTTATTATTCATCATTGACTTAAAAAACCTCTGTTGGTCGCACAGTTTCTCAATCACCGAAAGAGTTAGTTGGTGAATTTCTCCTAAGGTGATTCTGGCCACTTCTCTTCCTGATGTTGCAATGGTTCTCTGTAGATCTGGTTGAAATTCTTTAGGAAGAGATGCGATATACGTGTGCCTCAAATTGGGGTCATTATATCCGTTGAGCATATAATACCTTTTGGATATCCTCTGGTAGTGATACTCAAGATCTTTGGCCTCTAATGAACATAATTTCATTTCAAAATATTCTTGTCGGGCCTTCGTGTCTATAATAGAATAGTCTCCGATAAATTCTTGATGTATGGTTCCCAAAATGTTTGAGGCATCTTGTACTTGGTAGAATTGTAACTGCCGATAGTCACCCAAAGTATGAAACCATTCCCTCAGGGATCCCGTCATACGAGAGGCAAATTCTTTCAGGACATCTGACATTTCGACACCACTCCTTGTCATTTGAAGATCAATCCATGCTCCAAACTCATGCAGCCTTGTTCTCCATTGGTGCGGAGGAATGTCATCAAAAGTGAACCAAGGACCCCCTGTTGGTTTGAGGGGCTCCTTTTTAAATGTCAGAGGAACTGTTTCTTCCTCTATCTCTTCTGTGTCCTCCGCTCGTGCATCTGATTCTACGGAATTGGCCATAAGTAGGTTGGTAATATCAGCCATTTCGGATTCCGGCTCTTCACTTTCCGTGAGATCACCTTCAGTGGATGTAGAGTTTTCTTTCCAGTATGGGACTGGAAAAACCATATTCTGGGGTAGGTCTTCAATTTTCTCTTTCCCCTTTTGTTCTTTCTTTAGCACGGGCTTTGGAGTAGGCCTTAATATGTCATGAGTCATCTTAAAATGGCTCGAGTAGTCGGGTAGTTGAGGAAAGAAATATGGACTCGTTTCTTTCGGAATATGTACCGGATTAGTATACGTAGGGAAGGGCATAGGTGACATCATCATGTCAGATTCGATCATAGCAATTTCTGCTTTCAATTTTTTGATTTCTGCTTCCTTTTGGTCAAACTCTCATCCCATCTTTTTCTGTAATATCATGCTTCTTAAATCCTTATCTAGCTGAGCAATTTGCAAACGTAATTTTTGATACAGTTTTTGAATTTGGCGGTTCAATTCTCCAAAATTACGCTCTACTTGTTTATTCTGGGAAAGGACCTCTTCGACCTTGTTGTCTATCTTGTGAAGAATTATATTCTGAGTAATGGCATTGTTCGTATGCCAATTTAGGACAGCTTCCTGTTGGCTGGGTTCTTCCATCTTTCCACTCGGCAATATCGAGGAAGGTTGTACATACGGCTTGGATACAACCTTAGTTTGTGCATCCACGTGTTTTTCTAACTTTGGAAACTCAGATCCAGATGAAAACATCATACATGAATGGAGAGGACCATCATTTTCTGGACTTTTCATGTCTTGGGGATCTAAGATCCTTTCTTCATCTTCTTCTGAGTCATCATCAGAATCGGAGTCCTCCATCCAGCACGTACATCCTTCATCACACATAGAGGGATCAGCATCCCAAATGAAGTGGCCACCTATCTTGTCAGTATAAGAATGTGATCCGTCTGGGTGGAAACGGGCAATGGGTATATGTTTTTCTCTTGGCTTGTAAACAGGGTACACCATATTAGAGTGGAAGATTGGAACTTTTGCCCCTTCTTCATCTTCAAATTTATAAACCGTTTTTACTGTTCCACTATCTTGTCTGAGGAAAGTAGGGTCCGCCGCTCTGAGAAGATGTGTTTCTGTTTGAGCTTTTTCATAATTTGTGATCCATTCCAATGGCATAAGCTTATGGAGTTCTTCCTTTGGGATCTGTCTTGGAATCTGGACGATAGTCGGGATTTGCTCATCGTTGCTTGCTAGCACCAATAGAGCATTAGAAGATTCTTGTTTTGATGTCAGATCCATAGCACGATCTTGCAAACGGTAGACAATCTGGTGGTGCAAGGTGGCCGACATAGAAGATCCTTTTTGCTCGGCTCCTGTAATCTGCACCTGAACCTTTAAGAAGGTGGCGAGATTTAGATCTCGAAGTGACAGATTGAAATTGGGGAAGAACGTCAGAACTGCATTTCCAGCATGAAGAGTCGTAAGGATCGTGCCTATGACCGCGTGCTGGTACTGTAAGAACCTTGTGTCCAATAAAGCGAGTCTCGCCGTGACCGGCAACCCTTTCCTCCCATGGTGTGTTAGGACTACCCGGACAGCTCCGAGGTGGAGGTGCGTGTATCCTTCTTCTTTCCACCGGGTTATGAATTCTTCTGGTATCTCCATGGTGACATATTGTTTTGCCGTAGTTGCATGCAGAACACACTGGTCCAGTCTAGAAGACTGAACATATTCTTTTAGTAGAGGTCTTTTAGTACTGATCAGAGTTCGGATATTTTTTATCAAAAATCCTCTTTTCCGGTAAAGGTTATAAGGGCTTACCAAGGGTAATGAAGATTCATTAACCTGGGCGTTTTCTGGTACATGGGTGTATTCTATCAGGTTTTCTATTTTAGAGGTTTGTGTTTTAGTACATGATGATGGTAAGGTCATGGTTGAAGAAAGTTGGAGAAGTTGGTTTGAGGTGGTGGGTGTTTGTGAGGCCATATTGTTTGTGTGGGCTACTCTCTCTTGGTCAACTAGATCTTTTCTGTATTTCTTACCCTCCTTCGAAATTTTTTTTCGTATTGGCTCTGATACCACTGAGGTAGGTAATAGTATAAGACTGAGCTTTCCAAAGGTCGATCCGGATCGACACACTTTGTCGTCACGGATACTATTTCTGGTCTCCATTTCAATATACAAAACCAAGCAGAATCTCGAGACCGATACCAGCGGTTCCGATAATTCTTTCAGTTTCAGACTTAGAATCATTATGTTATACTCAAGCTATCTGGACCATGGGAGGCTGCTTCACCTCATATGGGTCCACTTTTTAGCTCATGTTGTATAGCACGATGACCCTAGGTAAGAACTCAAAGGTTCGGAACCCCAGGACCTAAAGAACACATATTTTTTAAGAAGAATGAGGAGAATCCATACAGAAAGATTAAAAATTTGAGAGATAAGCACAAGAGTTTAGAAGAAAGACATGTTTATTGGGAGTAGTAGAGATGTTTTTTTTTATTGTGATCCTTACAAAGTGTAGGCTGTCTCTTTATACAGAGAGGAGCTTACTAGGGTGAGATCACAAGTCTTGTCCTTATTCTCTATGTTACAGACATGTGGACAAGGGGAGAGCCACTTGGCGTCTCCTTACAAAAGCAGACATGCAGAATATTACAAAATTACATGCATAAAAGACAAACTTTTAGTGGGCCCTTCTTTGACTGGTGACTTTGTAAAAGTCCTTATCAGGCCCACTCAAATCTACTAGGCCCAGGGTTGTCTTTATAAGAGAATTCCATTGGTCTTGGGCCTTGGATATTTCTGTTTTTCTCCAATTCTCCAAGTTCAGCCTCTATTGATTCGAGTAGGTCATTGTCCTTGATATCCATGATTGATGGGCTGAATTTTCTTTCTTCTGTTAGGTTTGTCCTCTCCAAATTTATTATAGGATCCGATTCCAATTTCCTTTGTTCTGCCCGGTCTACTTCCATTGTGCTGCCAGTGGATTCTTCACTGTCCTTGTTGTAGATAGGGAACGTGCGAGTGTTATGGATGGGCCCAAGGGATGTATGTTCAATATGTAGTTCTTCCATAACCCCATTGTTTTGTACCAACATATCTTCTTGGAGTTGTCGAGTTAGACATTTACAAGTGTCCAACATAGTTATTCGAGGAAAAGCACACCACATGTTGGTGTCATTTTTAGACCATAACTAATTAGTTTCTGGGTGATGGAAGTATAGTCGGTGGAACCCGTAAATGACTGCTAATCTTCCTGGAGGATCATCGGGTTCTTGACAATGTTGTGCATTGATCGTCGTGACTTCTTTGAGCTCATCTATCCACCATTGTATTGGGTTAAACCATTCTAAGAATGTCCAGAGAAGATCATTGGAGCGAGATGGCGTCTGGAGATTCTTCAACATAGGTTCCACCTCAAAAGCTATCGGTGCGTAGTACATTATTGTGAGGCACCAAAGATACCACAGTTGAGACGGAAAAAGTCTCTTATCCGGAGTAAACCGGTACATAGTAAGGTAAGGATGTTCTGGAAAAAACGTGCTTTCTCGTGGAAACTACCTGGTATCCTTGAATATCCTCATCATCCAATAGAATAGATGATTTTTAGCGTAGTACTGACAATCAAATGCAGTTTTGATTGTAACTTCTGGTGGAAATTCTTTTTTAATAGATGCTTGAGGCGGTCTCTATTGTGGAACATGCCGGACCATGAAGATTAGTGGGAATTTCTGGGCTGAAGTGATAAGCTGTACCGCTGGTGGAGGTCGAGACAAAAGATCTGGGATCAAGTTGTGTTCCCCTTTTATATGTTGTACTTCAAAGTCCTATTTTGAGAACCAAGCTTTTAGTCTGAGGATTTGTTTCTCAGGGAGCGATTTGTTACGAAATTCAAGAACTTTTGGGAATGAGGAATTATCGAGGTGTACCAGAAAATGATAGCCGAGTAGATGAAACTCGAATTTCTTGATTCTGTATTTGACGGCTAGGGTTTCTTTGTAGACGGTATGATAGTGTTTTTCAGCGTCTTTGAATTGTCCGCTCGCATGTCCACAGAAGTGTCTTTTTCCTCCAATTTCTTCGAGGAAAATAGCTCCCCAGAATTCGTCATTCGCATCTGTCTGCAAAATCCTCTTACCATCTCCAGGAATTTTTAAGGGAAGAGGATTTTGTGTTACCTCTTTTAAATTTTTTACCGCTGCTGTCTGCGCTGGTCCCCAAGGTGGTGCTGTCTTTCTCAACATTTTTTATAACTGGCATGTATCTCGGGAAGCGTGCGGTAGAAAGTCTTTCAGGTAGTTGACGATGCCCAGGAACTGCTGTATCTGCTTTGTTGTTAGGTTTTTGTCTGGAAACTTTTGAAGTTCTTGAGCGATGTGTGGCCCAGGTTGGTATTTTCCATAGGAAAACTGCATGCCTAGGAAGTCTATGCTAGTCCTTCCTAGTTGGCTTTTCCTTTCAGATAGCATAATCCCATACTACTGCACAATTGACTGGAATTGGCCAAGCAAGACCTGGTGTTCTTTCTTGTTTTTTTAGAATAACAGTATGTAGTCAATGTATACCAAAGCATGATGTAGTATAGGATGGAAAATTTTTGTCATGGTTTTCTGGAAGATAGAAGGAGCCACTTTGAGTCCGAAAGGCATAACTGTCCATTGGTAATGAGCATTGGGGATGCAGAATGCCGTTTTGGATCTCTCGCTTGGATCTATCCCTACTTGCCAGAATCCCGCCTTTAGGTCGAATTTGGAGAAGACATGGGCTTCTTTGAGATGGATGAATAAGGTGTTTATTTTAGGTAACAGAAACTTGTCATCTCTTAGAAAGTGATTAAGAGGCTTATAGTCGATGACGAGCCTTTTTTTCCCCTGGCCTTCTCAGAGCGTTTTTCAACATAAAAAGCTTGACAAGCCCATTCTGATGTGGTGGGCTCAATAAGTCCTTGTTGCAGAAGCTCTTGGCATTTTTTTGTTCGAGGACTAAATCAGATGGAGACATACCCGGATGCGTAGCCTTGGTTGGATTTAGGTCTTCATTAAGCTTGAATGGTAATTTGATAAAAAAGTCTTTGTTTTTCCATAACAGATTTGGATGTTGGAAATCTTCATGGGAGTCTGTGCATAATGGAAGAAGTTTTGTCTTGATTTCTGAGTAGTTAGAAGAGGCTTCTGATAAAGAAAACAGCTTGTGTACAGTTGTATATAGCTTCATCGACCTCTTGAATCTAACTCCTTCTGGCAAAATCTGAAGCCTTTTGGCTTGCTGATATACGTCAAAACCAACCAATATATCTTTTCATGGGAGGTTTGTCCCCAAGACTTTTGTCCAGATGATGCAGTCAGGGAAGAACTGGATCCCAATTGGGTTCTTCGTGATTAACTCGGTTTTAAAAACTTCTCTGTCAGCTGCTCGGAAGTACTCTGTATGCTTAACCCAACATTCTGAAGGGAGGATGGCTGGATTCATCATGCTCCTATGTGCCCCGGTATCCATAAACCCAATAACGGAGATTGGTTTATCATATTTAGAATGAAGAATATGAATATGTACCAGTGGAACTGCAGTCGTTGATTGAGCCGAGCAGGCTTGGGCAGTGTAAATAGGAATCTCGGTGTCACTTATACGTGAGTCTTCATCGTAAGAATCTTCTTCTGAGATCGAGTCTTCTGAGATATTTAGGGCAAATACTGTTTCCTCATTTGTTTCTTCTTGTTCCGAGAACAGAGACTCGACGTAGAGGGATCAGCATCCCAAATGAAGTGGGATCCTTCATCACACATAGAGGGATCAGCATCCCAAATGAAGTGGCCGTCTATCTTGTCAGTATAAGAATGTGATCCGTCTGGGTGGAAACAGGCAATGGGTATATGTTTTTCTCTTGGCTTGTAAACAGGGTACAACATATTAGAGTGGAAGATTGGAACTTTCTCCCCTTCTTCATCTTCAAGTTTATAAACCGTTTTTACTGTTCCATTGTCTTGTCTGAGGAAAGTAGGGTCCGCCGCTCTGAGAAGATGTGTTTCTGTTTGAGCTTTTTCATAATTTGTGATCCATTCCAATGGCATAAGCTTATGGAGTTCTTCCTTTGTGATCTGTCTTGGAATCTGGACGATAGTCGGGATTTACTCATCGTTGCTTGCTAGCACCAAGAGAGCATTAGAAGATTCTTGTTTCGATGGCAGATCCATAGCATGATCTTGCAAACGGTAGACAATCTGGTGGTGCAAGGTGGCCGACATAGAAGATCCTTTTTGCTCGGCTCCTGTAATCTGCACCTGAACCTTTAAGAATGTGGCGAGATTTAGATCTCGAAGTGACAGATTGAAATTGGGGAAGAACGTCAGAACTGCATTTCCAGCATGAAGAGTCGTAAGGATCGTGCCTATGACTGCGTGCTGGTACTGTAAGAACCTTGTGTCCAATAAAGCGAGTCTCGCCGTGACTGGCAACCCTTTCCTCCCATGGTGTGTTAGGACTACCCGGACAGCTCCGAGGTGGAGGTGCGTGTATCCTTCTTCTTTCCACCGGGTTATGAATTCTTCTGGTATCTCCATGGTGACATATTGTTCTGCCGTAGTTGCATGCAGAACACACTGGTCCAGTCTATAAGACTGAACATATTCTTTTAGTAGTGGTCTTTTAGTACTGATCAGAGTTCGGATATTTTTTTATCAAAAATCCTCTTTTCCGGTAAAGGTTATAAGGGCTTACCAAGGGTAATGAAGATTCATTAACCTGGGCGTTTTCTGGTACATGGGTGTATTCTATCAGGTTTTCTATTTTAGATGTTTGTGTTTTAGTACATGATGATGGTAAGGTCATGGTTGAAGAAAGTTGGAGAAGTTGGTTTGAGGTGGTGGGTGTTTGTGAGGCCATATTGTTTGTGTGGGCTACTCTCTCTTGGTCACCTAGATCTTTTCTGTATTTCTTACCCTCCTTCGAAAATTGTTTTCGTATTGGCTCTGATACCACTGAGGTAGGTAATAGTATAAGACTGAGCTTTCCAGAGGTCGATCCGGATCGACACACTTTGTCATGTGTCCAAACCATTCCGAACTACTCCTTGTTGAAAAGTCTCCCAAACCTACTATCGGTCTACCGGCCTGTCGTGATTTGTACCATGTTGTTTCTTCAAGACACACTATTAATATATCCCTACCAGCCTCTCGTCCTGGTATCAAAGCCTGCAAAAATGTATCACAGCAATATCAGACTTGTTGTAATGTGTCCCTCAGTTTTTAACAAGATTTTAGTGTTTTAAAACATACACCATGGAAAATTGTTTCTAAACTAGTTTGAGGTAGAAAAGGTTTTGGGAAAAATACATAATTTTTCTGCCATCAGATAAATAAATAAAGAACAAAAAACAAAAGTGAAATAAAACACACAATTTATTAACATAGTTCAGCAAACTATGTCTACATCTCCGGACCTGCTGCAGATCAGTTTTATTAGAAAGACTTAGTGACTTTGGTTTTTTTGATACATTCACAAAAAACTTAGCTATTGCCTTTTTAGAGACTTTAACACAAAGAAGAAAATATAAAAATGATTACAACCCTTAATGAGTAATTTATGACTCACTAAACTACTTCACTATCTTTTTAAATTCAAAAACTTCTTTAGCTCTCTTTAATGAGTCTAACACTTGCATCATCTTCACTGTTCTATCATCATCGTCAGCTTCACTATCTTTTCAAATTCGAAAACTTCTTCAGTTTTTTAATGATTCTAACAATCTCTCACTTAAAGATTGGTATTTATGGCCTTATTACTCTTACATACCAACTGAAGTTGAAACAACTTCGGTTTTTCAATAGCTACTATCTTTGTCAACATATCAGTTGGATTCTTGTTTCTTTGGATCTTTTCCACTATAAGCACCTCATCTTTCAATAAAGATTTGATGAAATGATAACAAACACTCAATGATTGGTTCTCAAATGAAATGTTGAATTCTTTGCCAACTAAACTGCACTCTGACTATCACTATGCAGATTGTTCTTCCTCTATTTGAATCCCAACTCAGTTAACAAACATTGAAGCCATATCATGTCTTTATTGGCTTTGATCCCTACTGTATACTCACCCTATGTAGTCGATAGAGTGACAATTTAATTTAACTTAGACATCAAACTAACATTTTAAGTTCCAACAATAAATATATAACCGGTGGTGCTTTTCCGGTGATCAACTTCACCTCCAAAATCTGCATCTACGTAACATTGTACCTTTAATTCACCCTTACGAATAGTGCAAAAATTTTCCCGTTGTGTCTAGTAGGTACCTCAAAATCCATTTTACAGCTTCCCAATGAATTTTCCTTGGGTTTAACATAAACCTGCTCACAATTCCCGTTGCATGGCTAATGTCTGGTCTCGTACAGACCATTGCATACATCAAACTCCTAATAACTAAGGCGTAAGGAACATTAGCCATAAAGTCTTTCTCTTCCTCCGTTTGAGGGAATTGATCCTTGAATAAACGAAAGTGATCTGTCAATGGTGTATTAACTGATCAATGTACTTTGACTAAGATAATTGTTAAACTTTTTTATTCTCATCTCCTGTGATTTGCATTCCAAGGATCTTCTTCACTGGACCCAAGTCCCTCATGTCAAATTCTTTTGACAATTGATGTTTCAATCGTCCAATATCATCTATATCTGAACCTGCTACTAACATATCATCAACATAGAGTAGAAAAATGAGATAGCTAGACTTATATCTTTTGAAATAGCAACAGTGGTAAACATTACACTTCTGCAAACTCTCTTTATGCATAAAACCATCGAATTTCTTGTACCACTGTCTTGGAGCTTGTTTTAGACCATACAAAATTTTTTGAATCTGCATAACATTTTTTCCCTTCTTTTAAGATACCTTTTGTTTGATACATATATATATATATATATATATATATATATATATATATATATCTTCTCATCCAAGTCCGCGTGAAAAAATACAGTCTTCACGTCTAACTCTTCAAGATAAAAGTCTTCAATGGAAACAATACTCAACACTGATCTAATAGTATTGAGCTTCACAACTAGAGAAAAAATATCGATGTAATAAATTTCTTCCTTTTGTTGGAACTCTTTGACAACTAGTCGGGGTTTGTATCTCTTAGGGTCATAATGCTCATCTTTTACCCGGTAAACCCATTTCTTATGAAGTTCCTTCTTACCCATGGATAACTCAGCTAGTTCACATATCTCATTTGAGATTAAAGACTCAATCTCATTTTCCATGCTAAGCTCCCACTTGCTAGTATCACTAGTCCGACAAGCTTCACCATAGAATTCAGGCTCCCCTCAATCGGTCAATAACAGATATTTCCATAATTTCATGTTAAGAACATGAGGTCAGGAAGATCTTCTCAAAACATGAACTGTTTCGGTAGGGTGTTGGATTACTGCCGATTGATCTGTCTAACTAACTCTATTTGCTCATGGGTTAATCCAATCGGCTCTATTTCTTGACTATCTGTGACTCCCTCGATATTTTCAAAAACTAATCGGTATGGCTTTAAGTCATTTGCTTTGGTTTTATGTATGTCATTGTACATCACTCTTTCATTAATGATCACATATCTGATTGTATTATCTTCATGTTTTTCTTATCCCAAACACGATAACCAAACTCATCTTCACCATATCTGATCAACAAAAATTTCTTCATTTTGGGATCAAACTAGTTCCTGCCTTGATCACTTATATGAACATATACTGCACAACCAAACACTCTTAGATGTGATAATGTTATATCTTTACCACTCCATACCTCATCGGGTATTCTATGTTCTAAAGGAACCAATGGGCCTCAGTTAACCAGATAAGCTGATGTGAAGACTATTTTTTCCCATAACTGCTTCAGTAAACAACAATGTATACCAATGCTTCCGACTCTTTCTGTCAACGTTATATACATACGTTCACCAATACTATTGTGATGAGGCATACCTGCAACAATTCTCTTCATCTTAATCATGTGCTCATAGCAAAAATTCTTGAATTTGGTATCCTCATATTCACCATCATTATTGGTTCTGAGATTTTTAATCTCAAAGACTTGTCTCATTCTCAACCATAGATTTCAATCGCTTAAAAACATCAAACACTTTAGTTTTATATTTTAGAAAATAAACCCATACCTTGAGAATTATCATCGATAAAGTTCACGAAATAGTGTTTCCCTCCTATAGATGAAACAGTTGTTGGCCCCCAAACCTCAGAGTGAACAAGCTCCAACATTTATTTCTTTAGGGTTTTGCCACTCGTCTAAAACTGACCTTTTTCAGTTTTCCAAGTATGCAATCTTCACACAGTCTATATCAATTGACTTAAGACCTGGAAGCTTCCTCTTCGTATACATAATTTTCATATTATTTTCACTCATGTGGCCAAGCCTCTGGTACCAAACATATAGATTTTCGTTTCCTGCTATTGCAATTGAACAACTCGTCTATGCTATCTTGTAAAAAGTACCACTCTTTTTTTTCTGCGAGAAACCGTCATTACTCTCTTTGAAATCTTCTAACTATCACCGTGGAAGATCGTAATGTCGCCTTCGTTAGCCTAACATCTTTCAGTTCCCAAATAGACCCATTTAACTTAATATTCACAATACCTTTACCAATAATATCACAAGGTTGATCATCACCAAGATAAAGATTTCCAAGGTTACCATGGACATACCTCCCGGATAATTCTTCCTTCGAAGTAGCGTTGATCGATGCTCCAGAGTCTAACACCCAAGACGCTTCCATGTTTTCTAAGGAACATATTAATGTATCGTCTTCTTCTGAATTGAAATTTACCTTTATTTTCTTCTTTTAGTCCTTTGGTTCTCTCTTGCACTAGTATTTATAGTGTCCGGTCTTCCCACAATTCCAACACTCAAAGTTTTTCAACCCCTGAGAATTTTTAGAATTCATGGACTTGGACCTCCAGTCTTTTGATTTACCTCGGTAGTTCAATTTACCGCGTCTATACCCTCTGGTTGAATTTATTCCTCTAGACTATGTATGTAATACCGAGGAAATTGATGACTCACATGATTCTCTCTTTCGAATCTCTTAACTGAGAACTAGGTAATGAATATCATCAAATTTTAACTTATTGCTTCCTGACGAGCTACTCAACGTTGTGGCAGTAACATTCCAACTATCTGGTAGTGCAGACAAAAGTATTAATTCTTGTACTTCTTGATCAAAATACATTTCAACTGAACTCAATTGGGTTGTGATTATTGAGTTCATTGAGATGTTGAGCTACCAACGCGCCTTCCGACATTCGCAAATTGAATAAATATCTCATCAAGTGAACTTTGTTGGACGTCAATAGCTTCTCATACATACTTGAGAGATCTTTCATAAGATCCTATGTGGTTGTTTCCTTTACGATATTGAAAGAAACATTACGGGATAACGTCAATCTGATAACTCCAAGAGCTTGTCTGTCAAGAAGGATTCATTCTGCATCTTTCATACTCTCTGGTTTTTTCTAAGAGGGGTTGATAAATATTTTTCTAGTACATATAATCATTTAAATCTTCCATAACCCAAAATCTACACCATCAAAATTTTCAAGTCCCATATTTCCTTCATATGTAGCCATTGCTCCCACTCAAATCTGACCTCCTATAAATTGCTACCAAACTTGGTGCTCTGATACCAGTTGTTGGAAAAAATACCCAAATTTCCTTGGAAAATATCTTCTAAACTAGCTTGAGGTAGGAAGGGTTTTGGGAAAATACACAATTTTCCTACAATCCGGTCAAAAGAAAAAAGAACATAAATATAAAAGTGAAGTAAAACACACAAATTGTTAGCCGAGTTCAACAAACTGTGCCTACATCTACGGACCTGCTGCAGATCGATTTTATTAGAAAGACTTAGCGACTCTGCCTTATTCGATACATTCACAAAAAACCTAGCTATTGATTTTGTAGATATTTTAATACAAATACGAAGATAAGAAAAACGATTACAGTCTTTAATGATTAATTTATAACTTACTAAATTACTTTATTGTCTTTTCAAATTCAAAAAATTCTTCATCTCTCTTTAATGAGTTTAACACTTACATCATCTTCACTATCCTATCATCATCGCCAACTTCACTGTCTTTTCAAATTCAAAAACTTCTTCAACTTTCTTTAATGAGTCTAACAACTGTAGAAGAGTTTAAACTTCATTCAAGATCCCAGCCTTACCTGCACAGAAGGAAAATAACATACGAGGTCCATAAACCAATGCCAAACACAACTTGATGGTAACATTTACATCCCCATACATAATTCTTCTGCATTACACATCAGTTTTCTAAGCCTCCTAGTATACCACCATCTTGTATCGATTCTACATTCTTTCCCTACCACCAATTGTATAACATTTGTATACATTATTGAGACATTCCTTATTTTTATAAATAGATGAGCTCATTTGTTTCCATATAATCCATTTCGCCAAACAAAGATTCATTTATCTTATACTTTTCCATAAGTTCCCTAATATCACCAAGCAAGTCCAAATATATTCAGATTTGGTTGGGCCGTATCTTATTACGTTTGAGATATTTATGTAATTTTAAACTAGGGTTTTGAGTATTTTCTATTAAGCTCTAAAACTCTACTTCCTCAATAGTTTTTGTTAATTTGAGAATTATTTTTCAAAAATTTCAAGGTTTATACACCTTATGGTTAGAATTTATCCAACTCTATTTCTTCTTTGTTATTTTGCCTCTACTATATTGGTATCATAGCATCAGATTCTTGCACATGATAATTATACGGCCACAAAAAAATCAAGGAAAAAACACTGCATCAATAAGTGACATCTACCAACGAGAGGATCTGGATCGTGTATCCCTAATGGAGTAAGCCAACACACGAAAATTCCAGACAATTGGGGAATAACTGAGCACACTAGAAGAATAAATAAAGAAGATGCAAACAACAATGCAGAGAATGAGCACCAGATTCCAAGCTCTAGAGGCGAGCAACCTACCGTCAGAATCTGAAGGAGACTATGGCGTGTGTCACGATCATTTTTCTCAAAGAAGAGAGGATGGCAGAGTTCATGTTCCTCCACAAAATCATTGCGAAGAAGATGCGCTATCTATGGATTTTAATTTGATTCTGAATATATAAAATCGATATGAGTCCGGGTTTAGACTCGAGATCCCGAAATTTCACGAGGGTCTGTCTGAAGAGTTTTTGGATTGGGTCGCATCTGTATAAGAAATCCTAAATTTCAAAAATATCTTGGACCACAAGAGGTTGCAACTAATTGCAATCAAGTTTTGGGGTTGAGTTGCATCTTGGTAGCAGCAACTGAAACAAACCGGGTAAAGGCAAGGTAAATAAAAAAAATCTACCTAGGATAAACTTGTAAAATAACTTAGGTCGTCTTTTTTACCTTATAATTATGCAAGAATTATGTATCAGCAATTACAGAACCTAAAGCAGGTATATAAATTTGTTGACGAATATACTGAGGAATATTTTAAGCTGAAAAGTTGTGTCGATGTTGTTGATTCAGATGACCAGTCGGTGTCTCGCTACATTGGAGGAATGCGACAACAATATCAGAACTCTCTAAAAACGTTTGATCTTGTCAATATATCTAAAATACATCACCATGCCTTACACTTGAATAAATATCTCTCGAGAAGACCATATGGTGGAGACATTGTGAGACCATCGCCTATATTGTTCCCATAAAGACCAATCTCAACTCATAATCTAGCATTGCAAACTGCAACGCCTGGTCGTTCTGGAACCTCTTCACAAGCAAAGTGTCTTCGTTAACATGAGACATGACACGTTGTTGTGCATTTCCCTAAACCACCACAACAGTCAATGAGTTTGTTCACATAAGCTACCGATTTTCAATTTCACGGTGAGCCAAGGTATAACGAAGAAGAGGAAAACGTTGTTGATGAGCTTACCACATAAAACATATGTGCATAGGACATTAGGAAACACTTGGTTATAAGGGGTATTTGTCTTGCACCTAGATTGAACAGTGAACGCGATGATTGGTTGACGAATAATATATTCCAGTCCACTTGCACCATTGGAGGAAAAATGTGCATATATGTGATAGATTCAGAGTGCTGCAAAAATATAATTTCTGAAGAAGTTCTACATGAATTGGCGTTGAAGACTGAGAATAGCACCAGTCTCTACAAGCTTGCATGGCTAAAAAATGCAGTGAGGTAACCATTTCTCAACGTTGTCTTGTATCTTCTTTTGTTGGTAATTATAAACTAGAGATCATCAGGGTATTCCGATCATTGGGTATAGAAAGTCGGGTAAACTAGAGATCATTGGGTATTCAGATTTAGATTTTTATGAATACGTAAACACACTAAAAAAGCACATCTAAAAGACATATTTATATTGGTTGGAGGTGCAAGATCTTGCAAAAAGTGTAAAACAAACACTTATTGCATACCATGGTTAGAAAAATTTGTTGTGTGCTTTGAGGCATCGAAATAGACACTGTGGATGTGAAAATTTGTTACTGGATTGCGTATTGTATAAGGGATAGAAGTTTCCATGAGGTTTTAGTATAAAAATAATTCTACGGTGCTCTAAAATCAACAGGAGCTCGTCTAAATCCAAACACATAGACATAAAGTTCATGTTTGTTCAAGCAAGAGTACAAATTGGTCAGATAAGTATAAAGCACATTGGCAAAAACTCCATGATAGCGGATCCTCTAACGAAAGAGGTTTTGCTATGGTTTTCTAAGAACACACCATTAGTATGGGTGTGTTTAATTTAGAGGATTGTTAGTTTGAGTGGGAGAGTTTGTAATAGGATCTTATGTTATATTTTGTTGTATTGTGCACATTTAAGACAAACATTGAATTACTTTTTTCTATTTATTGCCTTAATATAATATTACCGATAATTTCATTCAATGTTAACAACTTAGTTCATCGAGGTCATCTTTATTCCGATTATTTCATTTTTAACTTTATTATTCATTTTATATGAACTTCAAACATATTTTAACATTTGTGAAAAGATACACGAATCAAAGATCTTGAAAAATTGGGAAATCTACGAAATAATCATATAAACTATAAAGCGGAAAGGTTTTTCTTTAGTATATCGTTCGATTAATTTAGCCTTAAAGCGATAACATTTGTTGAGCGTGTTTTTTCCACAATGAAATTTGTGAAGAACAAATTTCGCAACAAAGTGAGAAATGACTTGATGAATACTGTTTTACATTATGAATGAAGTGTAAGTTTAGATGATAAATTTATGTTTTAGCGCTTTCACAATATGGATAGTCGATATTGTAAAAATATTGATAATTGATATCGTCAATTGTCACGTTTTAATTTTTTAATTTTTATTATATCAAATATTTAAAATTTTAATATACTAATATTTTTATATAATACATATAATAATAAAAAATTATATATGAAAACTAAACTTAAGTCTACCGTGTGTATATATATTGTTATATTTATTTTATTTTAAAAAGATAAGTTAGCGATAACTATTTTGATAAAAATTAAATTACTGATAACAATCTAGTTTTGAAGTTTACCAAATAACACATGCAACCCAAAAATTTCTCAACAATATTCCTCAAAACACAAATACGTACAGATTTAAAAAAATTAAATATTTTTAACCTTCAAAACTTAATAACTTTCAATAGCTAATTCAAAAAAAATTAAAAACATATATATTTTTATTTTTATAAATGAACAAAAAAAATCAATTATTGATATTTGAAAGAATTATTTTTGCAACCAAACCTGTAATTCCATAATTGGAATATAATTGTTTTTAGTAACCAAATTATACGTACTCGCAGGAACATAATTTTTTTTCAAAGTTATTTCGTAACCAAATTGCACTTATTTTGGCTTCTTGAACACAATATATTATGTTTTATTAATTTTGTTTAGAAAAAAGTATTTACAACCCAAAACTACACATATTTTTCCAACCATAAAAAAATTAGTTGTTTTACCTCCAATTAACAATACTGTCACTAAACAAATTTTTATGTTGTTTTTTCACACAATTAGATATATTTAGCAAACAAAAAGTCGTATGTCACCAACTATTTTCTTCTTATTTTCGCAACTGAAACTCAATTATTTTTTTGCAAGCAAATTACACATCATTCCGTAATTCGAAAACCTTTTTTTCTAGACTTATTTTGTAACTAAAAAAATTTTAAAAATATTTTTCGTTGAACCAGTTTTGTTCGTCTTAAAACACAAATTGTATTTTGGATATTTTTTAAACTATAATTTAAAATATATAACATTTAAAAAAAATCAAAAATAATATATATATATATATAAACTAATTTTATTAATTAATATCGATAAATAAATTTGATAGCATGAAGTTAATGTATATATATAAACTAATTTTATTAATTAATATCGATAAATAAATTTGATAGCATGAAGTTAATGGTTAATTATTTGTTTTAAAATTCATAAAATAATTAGAATTTAGGTCGATCCCTCCCAACCAGCTCAATTTAAATTTTGGGTTTTTTTTTAGGGATTTATACCAATTGGGTACAAAAATGTATCCAATTTACTAATAAGTCCAGCTTCGAATAGTCCATTCGGGGACATCCGATTAAATTGGAACGATACAGAGAAGATTAGCATGGCCCCTGCGCAAGGATGACACGCATAAATCGAGAAAATGGTCCAAATTTTTTGAATTTAAATTATATTCTGGTTTCTTGGAGAAACTCTGTTCTTAACCAAGAACATAGTAAGATTTTTTGAATTTTTCGATTCTTTCCTTGAATCTTTCATCTGTAATCCTGCTGTTCCTGCTTGTTTAAGCAAATGTCTAATAGCCTTAAAATTGCTTCGATTCAGGATTTTCCTTTGCTTAGGAATACAGCTCTGTCTCAGGCAAGAAATCTGGAAATCAAGAAGGGTATGCTGAATTCTGAGTTACCTGGTAATGATTGCAATATAATCTCCAATCCGGTCTTTGAAGAGAGAATTAAGGAGAAGGACAGTGATAAATCTCAGAAGGGATCTTATGCAGATATGTTAAAACCCAGAAGAACAGAGTTTGAGCATTCAAATGTCTCTGTTTCTTTAAAAAATGAATTTCCGGTAATCACATTTGATGAGTCCGAATTCGAAGTGCTCCCGGGAAGGGTAGTCCAAAGTAAATCTCCCCGTAAATTCGGACAGGCTCCAAGTATTTAATTCGAACAGGACTTTTAACCGGACAGATGATTTCGAACACTGTAAACTTAAGGCAGTTCGAACTATGACTAAAGTACTAAAAAACCTAAACACTATCTGACTAAGCTACCTGCACATCTGCTTAAAACTCATGGGTCTTTAAACATGACCCGGGTCCATTAAACTTGACCCGAAAGCCCATAAGGGCCCAAATATCACACTATAAATACCCAACCACCAGCATTAACTATGGGTAAGAAAAATTAACTGCTGCCAAGCTGCACAATTCTCTCTCCACCCTTAAAACACTTTGAAACACCTTTAAACACCATCACACCACCGTGAAACACCCTCACACCGCCTTAAAACTCCACTTGAAATTACCAGCCTACCCTCAGGCTACTTTTATCCACACCAAATTGGCGACCACAGTGGGAGGCGACGGTGCCTGAATCAAGCATTCAAAACCAAGTAAAGAAATTCTGTCCCAATGAATCCGGATAATCTAGAGCTTCCACCAGCTTTGCTCGAAGTGGTGGAAGAGAACGATGAGTACACTGTCCAAGAGCGTGACAGGTTGAGGGTTGAAATAGAAGCTCTGAGGGCTGAAAAGGCCAAGATGGGCATGAAGGATAAATCCAAGACATCAGTTGCTCATCGCTCTGATAACCCTCGAGAGCATGAGGCTTCAAAAACTCATGTGAGCACTAAAAAGAGACATGCCAGTTCTAAAAAGTCTCACCGGTCCAAGCCTGTGGAGAGTTCTGATTCAAGTTCAGAATCTTCGGACAGCTCTTCGGACAGTGAGGGAAATGAAAAATCCTTGTCCTCTAGCAGTGATGAGGGGTGAACCAGGAAAAAACAGAAACAAGTTAAGAAGAATTCCAGAAAAAGAGATCACCATGGAAGAATGAAAAGGCACATTGGAAAAGGGTCATCTCACAACCGGAGGCATGTAGACCGGATGCTGATGGATCCTTTTGCCTTCCATGATGAGCCAGGTATCTTTGCAACTCCTAATGAGGATACTGCGTTCAGTCGTGGGAGGAATTGGAGGCAATCGCCATTGTCCTCTAAAATTTTGTCCGGGAACCTCCCCAAGAGGTTTGATAGCACCAAGATGGAGAAGTACGATGGCAGTACTGATCCGGACAATCATCTGGAGCAATTCAAGAACTTCATGATGAACTTTGATGATGATGATAAACTACTCTGCATGGCATTCTCCCAATCCTTTACGGGGAGTGCTCTGAAGTGGTACAACAGCCTTCCTCAGGGTTGTATCAGAGACTTTGATACTTTTTGGGTGGCCTTTCGAAGCCAATTTGTGGGGAGTAAGGAGCTAAAGGGTAATGGAGATACCATAATCCATTGTGCCCAAGAACCAAACGAATCGTTAAAGGAGTACATAAGTCGCTTTGTGAACACAAAAAACGGGCTAGCTGATTGCTTTGAACAAGTGGCAATAGCATCCATGAGACAAGGTTTGAACCCGGGCAACCTGGCCGATTCAGTAACCAGGAAGAAGGCCATGACCTGGGGAGGATTGTTAAATCAAGTTGGAAAACAAATAAATGTTGATGAAACAAAAAAGACCAGGGTGCACAGACAGGTGAGATCCACCCCGGTGACACCAACTCCAAATCAAAACCAGTCCGGGAACAAAGCAAGAGAAACCGGACAGGGGCATGGAAGGGGAAAAGCTCAGTCTCAACCAGCTGCTCCTGCACAAAGTCAACATTCTAGAAACAAAAGGGGGCCGTGGGTCCAACCGGAGTGGTTTGCAGAACTCAAAGAAAGTGTGGCAACCATTTTCGATAAAACAAAAGATGAAGTACACTACCGGAGACCAGCAACCTTGCAGTCTCCCAGAGAACATCGAAACAATTATTTTTGCCAATACCACAATGATATTGGCCATAATACTGATGATTGCATAGCATTGAAACAAGAGGTCCAAAACCTGATCGAAAGAGGAAAATTGGGTGCATACGTCAAAAGGAGAGGAGGCAACAGGCCTGACAACACTCACCGGGCTGGTCCGGTTAATGCTGCCCCGGAGGGGGCTATGGTAATCATTGAAAGGTTTAATGTGGAATCTGAATACTTGGATCCTGATCCAACAAGGAACAGAGTGGGTGCTATAGAGGAGCGTTCTAGATCGGTCTCCGGGCTCATTAAATTCTTTGAGTCCTTGACAATTTTCGGAGGGGACACTGTAACAGCTCCTACCATTTCATCCAGAAAAAGGCATGTTCATAATTTGGCTTCCCAGCTAGAGGGGGGCATGACCTCTTATCAATCGTCAAGTTTATTCCCATTCATCGTCTTTGATGGGGATGATTTGAGAGACATTGCTGGCCCTCATGAGGATGTTGTTGTTATAGGCGCATCTATAGGGGGCAATGAGATAAGGCGAATCCTGGTAGATACTGAGAGCTCTGCCAATATCCTTTTCCCGGACACTTACAAGAAAATGAAAAATCCAGCTGTGATTCAAAAGTCAGACAGGTCGATCGTAGGCTTCACGGGCAGCTCAGTCGATGTGATCGGTGAGTTTGAAGAAGAAGTGTTGTTGGGCAGGGGCCCATTCAAGAAAACAGTCAGAATACTCTTCATTGTGGTGGATTGTCCCACTTGCTACAATGCTATTTTAGGGAGATCTTGGCTCTCTAGGATGCATGCAGTGGCTTCGACAGTCCATCAGTGTCTGAAATATGCTGTTTAAGGGCAGGTTGGGGTTGTCCGGAGCAGTCAAAAAGTTGCAAGAGAATGCTATGCCACTGCCTTGGCTCCGCGAACGCTGGGGGCAGTCCGTATAAATGACCAATAGCAGTTTGAGGGCCTTTCTGGGGGTGAGGGTGAAATTGATGACCCCAGAGAGACCCCCGGAGTGTTGATCCCAGTTGAGGAGGTTGAAACACACTGCTTGGAAGAGGGAAAAAATATCAAGATAGGGTCCAGAATGCCACCAATGTTGAAAGAAGAGATGTTGAAATTCTTAAAAGACCATCAGCATGTTTTTGCTTGGTGCAACGCTGATGTTACTGGAGTTCCATCAGAGGTAATTTCCCATCACCTATCTGTCCGGAGAGACGTGGCACCAGTGGTGCAAAAGAGGAGAGCTTTCTCAAAAGAAAAAGCTGATGTCATTGTACAAGAGGTTGACAGACTCACAAAGATGGGGCACATTAAAGAATCTCAGTACCCTTTGTGGACTGCCAATCCTGTCTTGGTAAAAAAGAAAAATGGTAAATGGCGAATGTGCATCGACTTCACAGATCTCAATCGAGCTTGCCCAAAAGACTTGTATCCGGTTCCCCGGATAGATCAGTTAGTAGACTCTACTTCTGGGAACAAGCTACTCTCCTTCATGGATGCTTTCTCCGGGTACAATCAGATCCAGGTGGATCCAAAAGATCAAGAGCATACCACTTTTGTTACTGATAGAGGTCTACACTGCTATAAGGTGATGCCCTTTGGCTTGAAAAATGTTGGGGCTACTTATCAAAGGTTAGTCAATAAGGCATTTGCTGATCAAATTGGAAGAAATATGGAGGTTTACATTGACGACATGATGGTGAAAAGTGTGGATGAGCAGCTGCACTTGTCCGACCTCCAAGAGACTTTTGCCAACCTGGCCAAAGTGAATTTAAAGTTAAATCCTGAAAAATGTGTGTTCGGAGTGGAGTCCGGGAAGTTCTTAGGGTATATCATAAGTGAGCATGGAATACAGCCCGACCCGGACCAACTCAATGCTTTGTTCCAAATGGAGCCTCCTCGAAACATTAAAGAAGTACAGCGGTTAACGGGGAGGTTAGCAGCTTTGAATAGATTCATCTCCAGGTCTTCGGACAGATGTGCTCCTTTCTTTCAAACCTTGAAGGGTGCAAAGGGGTATGAGTGGACACCACAATGTGATGAGGCATTCAATGAAATCAAGAAGCATTTGTCCTCTCCCAAGACTTTGTTCAAACCAATTAATGGGGAGACTCTCTTTGTATAACTGGCTGTTTCAAGTTGTGCCATCAGTGCTGTGTTAGTAAGGGAGGTTGATGGATATCCTCACCCAGTGTACTACATCAGCAAAAGCTTGATTGATGCTGAGAAGCGTTACTTGAAACTTGAAAAACTAGCATTGGCCTTGGTGATAGCTGCAAGAAAGATGAGGCCTTATTTTCAGGCTCATCCTATCGTTGTCCGGACATCTTACCCTTTAAAGAATGTCCTTCAAAAAGCACACATTTCAAGCAGAATGACAAAATGGTCAGTAGAGTTGGGGGACTTCGACATAGACTTTGCTCCTCGAACAGCAGTAAAAGCTCAAGATGTGGCTGACTTTCTGATCGAATTCCATTCTGATAGGGACTCAAAACAACCTGCTGATTCAAAAGACAAAAAAGTATGGATTGTCCGAACAGACGGAGGATCTAGTGCCATAGGATCTGGGGCAGGAATATGTCTCACTTCCCCCTATGGGGACAACATGTTCCAAGCTATTTGTTTTGCTTTCAGGGCATCCAATAATGAGTCCGAATACGAAGCAGCTATAGCTGGGTTGAAATTGGCTTACATCTGTGGAGCAAAAAGGGTCAAGCTGCTAAGTGACTCCCAATTGCTTGTCCACCATGCCTTGGGCCTATCAGAAGCTAGGAAGGAACAATTGGTCAAGTATTTACTTCTCTTGAAAAGTGAGGCATTGAAATTTAAAGCTGTTGTCTATGAGCACATTCCCCGGGCAGAGAATGAGCTAGCAGACTCATTGGCAACAATAGCATACATGGAGTCCTATCCATGGATCCATGTGCTCGAAAGCCCTTCTATTCAACTTGATGAAGGAGGAAAAGAAGAAGTCTTTGAAATACAAGTAAACCGGCCTCAAGACTGGAGGTCTCCTCTTATACAATACTTGTCCGATGGCATCGTGCCTTTGAATAAATCACAAGCCAGAACATTGAAACACAAGGCTCGTGGTTTCATTATGATTAGAGAAGTCTTGTACAAAAAGTCTTATAGCAAACCTCTCCTGCGCTGTTTAGGGGATCATGAGTCACAAATGGTTCTCTCCGAATTGCATGATGGTGAGGGATCAGCCCATTGTGGATTTAGAGCTTTAACAAGAAGAGTGCTTCTCTCCGGATATTATTGGCCATCAATAATGAAAGATGCTAAGGAACTGGTAAGAAGGTGTGATCCATGCCAGAGGTACAGCAATGAAATTCATGTACCAGCCATTCCTTTGGAATCAATTTCTGAGCCCATCCCTTTTACTCGATGGGGATTGGACTTAGTTGGGCCTCTCCCTATGGCGTCCGGAGGGTGTAAAACCATAATCATGGCCATTGACTACTTCTCGAAGTGGATAGAAGCAGCCCCCTTGGTCGGGACAACATCAAAAGCTGTTATAAAGTTCATTCTATCCAACATATGTTGCAGATTTGGTGTCCCCCAGAGAATAACGACAGACAATGGGCCCCAGTTTGACAACAGAGAAATGGAGAGCTTCTGTGCCTCAAGGGGTATTCAGCATTGCTTTTCTTCACCTTTCCACCCACAGGCCAATGGGTAAGTTGAGGTGGCTAATAGAACGATACTGTCCGGTTTAAAGAAAAATTTGGAAGGAGCTGCTGGGAAGTGGCCTAGTTATTTACAAGAAGTCTTGTGGGCCTACCGGACAACACCTGGGGCTGCAACACAAGAATCACCTTTTGCCTTGGTCTATCGGATGGATGCAGTAGCCCCCATAGAGAAGACACTCCTCTCCTTTCGAGTCCACAACTTCTCCGGACAGGCTAATGAAATGGCAGTTAGAAATCAACTTGATTTAATTGAAGAAAGGCGAGTAAAAGCTCATCTTAGAGTGGCACACTATCAGGGCTTGATGATAAGCAGATTTGCTTCTAAAGTTAGAAGAAGGGATTTTCAGCCAGGGGACAAAGTATTAAGGAAAGTTTTCTTGCATACTAAAGAAAAGCTCTTCGGCAAGCTGGCCCCAACTTGGGAGGGTCCCTATATTGTGGTTGAAAGAATCAAGCCTGGGACATACTGGTTAGAAGACAAAGATGGCAGGGTTTTAACTCACCCTTGGAATATTGAACACCTTCGAATGTACTTGGAATGAACTTGTGTAAATATTTACTTGTTTAAATATCCATGTAAATATTTGGGGGCATACCACTTCCTCTCTTCGGTGCCACGGAGAGCTTTCAATAAAACTTGGAGCCTTCTTAAATAATTTTCTAAGTTTTTGCAAAATTCTGTTGATTATCATACTATCCGGACAGAAAGGTCTAAGGGCTACTTAAATTCTAGCCAGAGAAACTAAACACTCTAACAACACAATAACTCAAAACTACTTAAACTCCAGCTATTTAAACAGATTATGAAAGAAGAGAATGATTCATTCAACAACTTAAAATTGCCTTGGCCTTCCAAGGACTTTTTAAACAAGTTTGGGTGCAGTACAAAAATCTGTCCGAATAATTCGGACACCATCACAAAAAAGGTGCCTTGGCCTTCCAAGGACTTTGGTTCAAGCAAAGGATAAACAAAACAAATTATAAATTAGGGTGGAGCCTTTGAAGATGGCTCACCCTCATCTGTTCTCTTGCTCTTGATGTCGCTTTTTTCCTCAATGATCTTCTTACCTTTGGGGTCAACCTCTTCCTCACCCGGACTCTCTCCGGTTTCCTCTTCGTCACCAGACGAGGATATATCAGTATACCCTTCATCAACCATGGTCCAGTATGGGAGATCATCGTCATCCACATAGCGCCATAAGTCCCCTAGTCTCCTCTTCGGGAACTTCTCGTGAAACAGGAGGACCATATCGGACTTCACTTTTTCAATCATTAATTCTTCACTCCGTATCATCTCCCTGGCATAAGCGTTGATTTTGGCCTTGATCATGGCCTCTTGATCCTTCACCAAAACAGCTTTCTCCTCAACAGCCTGAGTCACTGCATTCTCTAAAGCAAGTTTGTCAGTGGTCAGGTTGGTGACAATCTTCTCCTTTGCTGCAGTTTCTCCTCTTGAGGCTGTCAAGTCCTTCTCCAATCCGGACAGCTTAGCCCGGAGATCTTTTACGGTCTCTTCTAAAGAAGTAACTTTTGTGTTGCTTTCATTTTGACTCTTCTTTAGCTGTTCGTTCGACTCCTTAAGCAGGTCAACCTTAGTAGTAGGAGTCCTGAGGTCATCGGACAGCTTCTCCTTCTCAGACTTGAGGTCTCTGATGGTTTCTGCCTGACTCCGGACTTGCCTTTCCAGGGTGAGTACTGGTTGTACGTTGCTAAGGAGGGAATGGGCTATAACATCCCTCTCACTGGAAACCAAGAAAGTCCTACCATTGAAGTTTACTGTGTTGGAGCTACTTGGGGGAACATATGGCCCTGCGAATTCGTCTCTGGACAGGCCAAGGAAGTAATCACCTAGAGGACCTAGACCGGTGACATCCACTTCATCCATGTTAATCTCTCCCCTTTCAATCTCGTCAGTATGGAATTCCCTTGGAATCCATTCATTAAGATTCCCTGGGATCTCTTCAGCCAACGTCGGATCGGTTGGGAAAGTGGGCTCCGGATCCCGGAGAGTGAGCTCTTCACTTTGAGAAGTCTTTTTCTTTTTGACTTCCCTGTCAGCACTGTCACTCGCTCGTTTGCGAGTCCGTTTAGAAGCCCTTGTAGGTTTTGGGGAATTCACTCCTTGCTTCTCGCTCTCCTGCTCTACCACTTGTAGAAGGTTTGCATCAACTTGAGCCTGGGCTGGCACCTCTGAACCTGTGGGAGCCTCTTTCTCAGTATCCTCTACCGTTTTCCTGCCTTTCTTCTTCTTGCCCTTCATTTTACTTGGGGCTTTGGCCCGGGCAGGAAGGAAGATGGTCCCATCCAATTCATGAGACCTCCTCAGCACTACATCTTCATCAGGTTGGGTGGAGAACTCCTCCCAAGTTAGATCCCTTCGACCTGTGGTGTTCCACAGGTGGGATCTCGCTAAGTTCCCAGGAGTAAAAGCTTTGTGAAACCGGTTCTCCCAGTTCTCTGCGGCCCATGCATTTATCTTGCCACAGGTGACCTGTCCGGCTTTTAGGTAGTCTCCGAACTCCTTTGGCCGCTCTGATAAAACAAGAAAGTAACTGATTAGCATAAACTTAATGAAAAGAGAAATTCGAACAGAAACTTAAAGTAAAACTTACGATCGCTCCTCCATCTACTTCGAAGAAGGCTAGGATTCTCCCCAGCCTTAATTTTCTTGCCATTCTCCCATGAGCCACTTACAAACAAGAACTGGCTCCTCTACTTACTCTCCGACTCCAGGAGATCCTCAACAGCTCTAAGATCGTTCCCCATGTTAAAGTGATAGAAAGGGAACTGATGATGTTTGCACAAACTAGCTACAGCAGCGAACTCTTCCATAGGAAGAGGGATTCCGGACAGCCTAGACGCCATAATGCATGACATCAAGGTGTACCAACCGTTAGGGCTTAGCTGTGTTGGACATAGCTTGACTAGGTGGAAATAGCGCACTATCTCCGGATCCAGTGGGAACCTAAGTCCCCAGTTGAATAGCTCCGTAAAGAAGACTATCTCGTTCCTTTTGCAATCCATCGGGGTCTCCGGATCGATGGGAATTCGGATTTTTACATTCTCTGGGATCCCCCACTTAGTACGAAATCGTCCCAGATCTTTAGTATGGATAAACGCATACTTGGTCTTTAACAGAGATAAAAGATATTTGAACTCTACCTTGTGAAAGCAGGGCCCTACTCTCCCTTCAAGGCTCTCCGGCAGGTCCGGACGCCTCAGATACAAGTCCTCTTTGCCCTTCTTGGCAACAACTATAGTAGTTTCAGCTTGTCCGGAAGACTCGGACTCAAACCTAACCTCCTCAGTGGAGTCTTCCATCCTCTCCTCCATTATTGTTGGGGGAGCTTCTGCAGAAACAGCCCGGGGAGGGATGAAGCTTGGCACAGCTGATCCTCCGGACTGTTGGCTCTTTGTATGCTTTTGAGTTCTCACCTCAGTTTGAGTTTCTGAGGTCGAAGTCTCTTTGGGAGGTAGTGGGCTGCTAGCCTCCGGACCAACCGGTCTTTCCCGGAGAGTCCTAACAGTTGCCTCGGACCCTGATTTGCTAGTATTTTTGGAAGAAAGCCCTTTAACCAACCTACTTGGTCTTTTCATGATTAGTTTATCTGGAGAATGGTCGGAGTCGGACCCCATAGCAATGAAAGTGGATTTTTTCCTAACACTTGTGACAGTGACCCCCGGTTCAACAATAGGGATCGACTCTTGAACTGAAGAGCCAGATACTATGGGGGAGAGTGTTGATTGAAAGAGTTTTCTAGGTTTTGTACCTTTAGAAGAGGATGAACCTCTATCAGATTCTTCGATTGAAGGGGTTGGTTTCTCGACAGGCGACGCTGGAAGCCCTGCTGCAAGTCTTTTCTCTTTTTCAACCCTTTGAGCTTTCTCCAATTCTAAGAGGTTAAGCCAGCCACCCTTAATCAGTGCTATTCTTGCTGTGAACATAAACAACTAAGGAAATCTTAAAGTTTTAGAGAGATGAAGCTTTGGGTAAAATGGCAGAGTGAAAGTGATAGTGAGGCTGTGAAAGATGAATAGAATTTATAGTAAATGTAAAAAAGGGGTTTGATTCCTAGGAGAATCCGAAAAGTTGGGCAATGATTAAAAGACGGCGCTGATGTCATTAATAGCATTTAAAGAGGTAACTTGTTCGAGAAAGTGGTGCAACTTTCGAGGTGAAAAAACGGCTGAAGTGACCAACCAGAGAGTGACACGTGTCCCACTAACTCTGACAAAGAACCGTTTGGAATTCGTAACGATTGCCCTGTCCGGGTCCGTCCTCAACTCTCTTCGAATTAGAAAACCACTTCCCAAATCGGACTGTTTTTCAGTTCTTTGACAAAGACGCTTGTTCAAATACCTAAAAAAGGGGCTCCTGATGAGTCCGAATTCGAAGTGCTCCCCGGAAGGGTAGTCCAAAGTAAATCTCCCCGTAAATTCGGACAGGCTCCAAGTATTTAATTCGAACAGGACTTTTAATCGGACAGATGATTTCGAACACTGTAAACTTAAGACAGTTCGAACTATGACTAAAGTACTAAAAAACCTAAACACTATCTGACTAAGCTACCTGCACATCTGCTTAAAACTCATGGGTCTTTAAACATGACCCGGGTCCATTAAACTTGACCCGAAAGCCCATAAGGGCCCAAATATCACACTATAAATACCCAACCACCAGCATTAACTATGGGTAAGAAAAATTAACTGCTGCCAAGCTGCACAATTCTCTCTCCACCCTTAAAACACTTTGAAACACCTTTAAACACCATCACACCACCGTGAAACACCCTCACACCTCCTTAAAACTCCACTTGAAATTACCAGCCTACCCTCAGGCTACTTTTATCCACACCAACATTTGATATTGGTGATAAGGAGCAGTTAATGAAGATTTCAAAATACACATTAATAGCCAAATTTGCAACTGGTAAACCTTCAATGGAGATCTTCATGAAATTCTTATCTAAATTTAACTTTGCTGGTAGCTTTAGTGTTTATGTCTGAGATTACAGACATATCTTTGTCAAATTTACTGAGATAGAAGATTTCAAGAAGCTTTGGTCAAGAAATGTATGGGTTTTGGGAAGTAAAACAATGCGGTTGTTAAAATGGACTCCAGGTTTCGATCCAAATCTTGAATGTCCGTATACGCCGATCTGGGTCTCTCTTCCAAGTTTTCCTGAATTCTTATTTAATAATTCTACGATTAGTGAAATAGCGAAGGTTTTGGGAACTCCTTTGAAGGTCTGGGTGCCTTCTGTTAACAGGGCTAGACAAAATTGCTGTAGGTTTTGGGTTGAAGTAGATATTTCCAAGCCTTTAGTTCAGAAGATCCAGATAAAGTTTGGTGAAGCTGATAGTTACTGGATTGATCTTGTGTATGACAACATCCCTTTGTATTGTAGTAAGTGTGCTCATATTGGTCATTCAAATGATAAATGTAAGAAGCTGTTGTCTGATGAAAAGGTTTGAAGGAATGATCAAGTGCATTGGCAGGGCCAAGAAGGTTCATGTGTGCCTGATCAAGTTTCTTGTTCTCAGAATCCCAATAAGGTGAGCGAAAATAATAATCTTCAAGATATAAATAATCTCTGTGATCAATCGGTTCAATCTGCTTCTATTAAGAATCAAGAGTCTGGTCGTTTGTTAATATCGATTGTGGTTGACAAAATTGTAGACTGTTCTTTGCAAAATGATTTGGAGTCTGATAGTCATTCTCTTCGAATGGTGAAAATTGTTGTTGATAATAGTGTTTCTTCTGGCCCTGTTAATGAAGGAGAGATGATAGATGCCTTGAAAACATTAGAAAGAATGAACATGTTTGAAACTCTTAGTGATGAAACTCATGGTTCTCCAAAGCATGATGGAAGTCTGGTTAGCTCTCCTATGAAGGATAAGTTTGAAGAAGGAAAGTTAAAAAGGCAAGAGTCTAAGAAGACTAAGAAGATGTCGAAAATATAGAAATCAAAGGGTCCTGTTTCTTCTAAAATTATGAAGCTCAAAAGAGCCCATAAATATTCTTCTGAATAATGACTATTACAATGTTAAATTGGAATGCAAGAGGGCTTGCTAATAAGGAAACGATTCAAAGGTTAAAGTCTATGGTCATTTCTTTAAGGGCTAGTTTTGTTGTTGTTCAAGAGCCTTTTGTTAAGTCTGAAAAGATGTGTTTGGTGGCTAAAAAATTGAAGTTGAGTGGGTATAGCTGTAATGTGAATAATAGAATATGGGTTTTTTGGCATCATGATTACAAGGTCGAGGTGGTTTTTGATAGTGAGCAGTTGCTGCACCTTAAAGTGTGTCATCCTTCTATGAACAAAGAGTTTCAAGTGTCTGTTGTTTATGCAAAGTGTAAAAGAGATCAGAGGGTTTTGCTTTGGGATTCTATTAGGAATCTGGATGTTCTTTCTCATGAGTGGATTATATTTGGAGACTTTAATGTAATTTCTAGGATTCAGGAGCAGCTTTCTTGTTCCACTATTAATCAAAGGGGAATGGATGAGTTTAATGGTCTTATTATGGATTGTGGTCTAATTGATGCTGGTTATACTGGTTGTCCCTATACTTGGTCAAATGGGCATAAATGGAGGAGGCTAGATCGAGTTTTGTATAATACTTCTTGGTTGGACTTCTTTGATTGTACTTCTGTTTCTCATCTTGCAAGAAATTGTTCTGATCACTGCCCTATTCCTATCAAAGTTTCCTCTAATCTGGAAAGAACTAAAGCCTCGTTTAAGTTTTTGAATATGTGGGTTACTCACCCTGACTTTTTGAAGAAGGTTAAAGAGAGTTGGTCTGGAAACATAAATGATGATATGAGGAATCCCATTATGGCTTTCTGGATTAAGCAGCAAAGATTGAAGGATGTGTTGAAAGTTTGGAATAAGAGCACTTTTGGGAACATCTTTGATGCTATTAAGCAATCTGAAGAGATCATTAACATTAGAGAAACAATGCTTCAAAATGAGTTTAATGATGTTAATAGATCTTCTTTGGCGGAGGCTAGGCAGAATCATTTGTTACTTCTTGATAGGGAAGAGATATTTTGGAGGCAGAAGGCTCATGCTTCTTGGTTGAAAGACTCTGATAGAAATACGTATGCCTATCATAGATTTGTGAAGAAGAGGCTCAAGAAGAACAGAATTGATAGAATTAAGGTTGATGATAAATGGTTAACTACTAAGGAAGACATTGGAAATTCTGCTATTGAGTATTTTAAAACATTGCTTGCTCCTTTTAGTAAGGTTGTGTCTGATCTTGATCTGATGGGAGTTATTCCTTATTTGGTTACTGAGGAGGACAATAGCAGCATATCTTGTATTCCTGAGGTTGATGAGATTTATGAGGTTGTTAAACATTTAAACTCTGAGTCAGCTGGAGGCCCTGATGGCTTCAATGGAGAGTTTTATAAGAAGTGCTGGGATATTATAGGTAATGATCTTTGTAATACTGTTAAAGGTTTCTTCAAACGGTATGATCTACATAAGGGTGTGAAAGCTACAATGATCTGTTTAATACCTAACCTGGACAATCCTAACAAGTGGAAAGATTTTCGCCCTATCAGCCTAACCACATTGTTTTCAAGGATTGTGGGGAAAATAATCAACAACAGGCTATCAAATATTTTGCCTAAGCTAATTTCTGAGGAGCAGGGTGGGTTTGTTAAAGGGAGATGTATTCAGGACTCTATTCTTCTAGCTCATGAGCTGTGTTTTGACATTAATAGCAACAGAAAGGGGGGCAATGTCATCATCAAGACTGACATGACTAAAGCTTTTGATAAGGTCAATCATAAGTTTCTTTTCAACATCCTCAAGTTGTTTGGTTTTAATACTAATGATACTGCTCTTATTAGTAATTGTATTAGTAATGTTTTCTCTTCAATTCTGGTTAATGGTGAGCTGACAGACTACTTTCCTAACTCTCAAGGCCTAAGACAAGGGGATCCTTTTTCCCCGAGTCTTTTTATTCTCGTTGAGGAGTACCTGATAAGGAGCATCAATCTAACCTCTAATGGTAATCCCATATTCAGATACAAAACTAGAAGTAATCAGAATATTGCTTGTTTAGCTTTTGCAGATGACTTCATGGTTTTTACAAATGGTGATGTTAATTCAATGCATGTTATAAAGTCTGTCTTGGATCACTATCAGTGTGTTTCTGGTCAAGAAATTAATACTGCCAAGTCTAAGTTCATTGTTTCAAGCAAGATGGTTCCTCAACAAATAACTATCGTTGAAGATATGTGGAATATCAAGCATTCTTATTTGCCATTCAGTTATCTTGGTACTACAATTGCTATCAGTTCTAGAATTGCTAACTTTGAAGGTTTAATTTACAAAGTCGGGAACAGAATAATAGAATGGGACAAGCTGCACCTTTCGTTTGCTGGGCGTCTGCTGTTGATTCAGTCTGTTCTTGTTGCTTTTCCCAATTACTATCTGCAGCATACATCTTTGCCGGCTGATATCATCAATAGGCTAGAGACCCTATTTAATAAATTCCTGTGGGGGAGCAAAGATGACAAGAGAGCCATTAGTTGGGCTAGGTGGGATAGGCTATGTAAGACTTTTAATGAAGGAGGTCTCAATCTTAAGAAGTTAAAAGATGTACAGCATGTTCATTCAATGAAACTCTGGTTTAATTTCAGGATGCAGCACTCTCTTTGGGCTAGATTCATGTTTTCTATATATTGCAGAGATAACATTCATTCTGCTTTAGCTATATCCCCTCATAGGAAGTCTAAAACATGGAATCGTATAATTAATGCTAGAGAGAAGGCTGATGATTATATCTTTTGGCTGCCTGGTCATGGAAACATGAGCTTTTAGTATGATAGATGGTGTTCAGATAATCCTTTCATCAAAGTTACTGATAAGAATGATAGAAGAATGTTGTGGGACAGTGCTAATGATCTTGTTAAGGACTTTTGGTTGGATGATTCTTGGGATTTAGACAGACTCAGTACAAGAGTTACTATTACAGAGATTAACAAAATTAAGGAGGTTAGTCTTTCTGATAATAAAGATGTTATGCTTTGGTCTCCATCAAAGGATGGGAAGTTTAACGTCAGAGATACCTTGAATCACATCAGAAGTAAAGGTAATGTTACTAGGCTTTATACTAAGACATGGAATGTTGTTACCCCAAAAAAGTGCTCTTTTTTATTGTGGAGAGTTTTGCACAATTGGTTACCAACTGATGAAGTTATGCAAACTAAAAACTTCCATCTTGCTTCTAAGTGTGTTCATTGCAATAATATTGAAACTACTAGCCATGCTATGGTGCAATGTCAGCAAGCCTGGTCTATTTGCCTTCATTTCAGCGTCATCTTCAAAGTTCAGATCCACATTTATATGTCAGTTTCTCACATCATCATGGAGTGGTACTGGGATGCTCAAAGGAATTGCGACATATTCACGATCTTGCCTGCAATAATAGCTTGGTCGATCTGGTCAGGTCGAAATAGAAAGAAGATCAACAATGAAAGCACTAACTCTGCTACTATAATCAGGCATATTCTTTACATCTTATCTAGTCTAGATAATGCTAAGATTCTGAATAGGAAGCATTGGGGAAGATATGAAAGGGAAGCTACTGACATTGGTTGCGTAAATCAGATTAAAGCTTGGATCAAGCCGTTGTTTCTGAAATAGAAAAATCCAAAGCAGGGTAGATATAAGATAAACATCGATGGTGCATATACCTTCAACTGTGAATCGGGAGGTGGTGCTTTAATCCGTGATAACAATGGAAATATCTTCATGGGCATTGGCAGATTGTACGGTAAAAGTTCGCCTTTGATAGCTGAGTGTAGAGCCCTTTTCGATGGATTGAGATTGTGTAATAGTATTGGTCTGAACAAGGTCGATGTGGAGATTGATTAGTTGATTCTGGTTAACCTGTTGCTCTATGGAAATTTGGCTTGGTATCTGGACCCTATGTTAAGGTTTTGCAGGAAGCTTATCAAATCTGAAATGGTTATCACACATGTCTACCGTGAGCAAAATCTTGGGGCTGATTGGATTGCTAAAGAAACTTTGAGGATTCAATCGAATATGAATTTTAATGGAATTGATGCTCCTTCAAAGTTGAAGGTCATTGCTCTTTTAGAAAGTCTCAATTTGGGATATTTACGTTTATCTCATTAGGGTTGTCTGGTTTAGCGAAGCTTGGTGAAGAAGAAGATGAGTTCTAACGGCTATGTTTTCAAATTTTTGTAATTTTGCCTAAAAAGGCTTGTACTTTTCTTTTAATTCAATTTAAGTCCTTATTAAAAAAAGTCAAGCTTCAAATAGATTTTACTAATATCTACCAAAATATGATTTTATTTACCTATTAGTCCAAATTTGAATTTTAAATACAATTTTACCCTTAATGAATTTGATAATATGACAAATAAAGTTTGAGAAGAAAGAATTGATTTTGAAATTGGGGTTAAATATTTTTGATTTAGGGATGTAATTGTTTTGTTTTTATAGATAATTGAGTCTTTTCTTAAATGGGTTGGATCTATTTGTAAAATAGATCTATTGGGGTATGTTTGAGTAAATAAAGACAAATTTTAAACCCATTAAATAAATCTCGATTTTTTATATATATCCTTCCATTTAAAGTTTTCTTTTAAAGATAGTAAGAACAGTTCTCGGTCAATTAAATGCAGTCAATCACCAAATGGTGAGAAATATATTTAGGTAAATTAAGCCAAAACGTTTATAGTTTAGTTTATACTCAAAAAGAAATAAAAATACAAACCGTATATTTTATGAAAATTTTAAAAGAAAATTAATAAAACTTTAAAACTACACTATTAAAAAATATGAAAAATATAAACTTACACACTAATAAGTGTAACTTTTACATATAAATTCTGTATTACAACAAATTTAAACTATAACAAAAGTTAAATATTAAATTAAATATAAACAAGAATATAAGAATATAAGATTTTTATTGTAATTTACCCATCTCTTAATCCATAATATTCTTTTTTTGGTTAAGTATGAATACTTTATTCATATTAATGTTAAAGTTGTATTGTTTTTGTTATTCCAATTGGCAATATGCAAAACAATGGGCCGTGCCAATTCCAAAGTTTGAATCGAATTGAAGCTGTCATGCCATCTGTATATAAAAACATGGACACGTTACCAGCTCCTTAAGTACTTGGGTGTCCACCGCAACATACAAAAAGACGAACATTACCGAAATCATTTAAAATAATTTTCAGGATCGATTGACAATCAAACTGATTTCGAGACATGGAAGGAGGATCGATTGCAAAGAAGAAGAAGATAATGGTGGCGATCGACGAGAACGAGAACAGTCGTGACGCTCTGTTTTGGATGTTCGACTTTCTCAAAGACACGATTCATAATTCCGATGTTGTTGTCTTCACGGTGCAGCCACCTATCGATTATACTTCAATTCATGTCTCTACTTACGGCGCTGCTTGTCCGTAAACTTTATCTTCCTCTCTCTCTAAATTTTGAATTAAGTTTTAAATCTTTGAAGTAATTTGGATGTGATTTTAATTTGTATGTGTGTAGTTCCAGCTGGGGATTTGATTTATTCTTTGCAAGAAAATCATAGGAAAACAGCCATGGCTCTCTTGGAGAAAGCCAAGGAGATTTGCACTAAACATGGGGTATTTCTTATTTGATTTTGATTTATATAAGTAATGATTGGTTATTCTTGGATTTGGATTTGGATTTGAGAATGATTTTCATCTATACAGGTCGAAGTGGAGACACTAACTGAAGTTGGAAAACCTAAAGATGTAATTTGCGAAGCAGTGGAGAAGCTGAAGATTGACTTACTCATCATGGGCACCCATGGAAGAGGAATCATTCAAAGGTTGGTTTCACCTTTCCAATTTAAGGTTTATCAATTGAGAATTCGAATTGCCAAATCGAATCGGTTAACGGTCCATTTTGTGATTCAACTCTAAAAACCATTTCGCCATTCATTCTAAAAACCGAGATCAATCAAGATTCGATTGGATCCGGTTATGACAGAACCAGACCGATAATTAAACATATATATATATATATATATATATATATATATATATATAAAGAGTTTTATTTTGATGGTCATGGTTGTTACTACTGCAGAGCTTTTCTGGGAAGCGTGAGCAACTACTGTGTCCAGAATGCTAAGTGCCCTGTTCTTGTCGTGAGGAAATAAAAGAGCTATTAAGACACAGTTTCCTTCTAAAGCAGTAGAAGATTTGTGCT
Source organism: Limnanthes douglasii subsp. nivea (assembly GCA_036936605.1). NCBI lineage: Eukaryota > Viridiplantae > Streptophyta > Magnoliopsida > Brassicales > Limnanthaceae > Limnanthes > Limnanthes douglasii. The sequence continues at coordinate 223,953,519 of JAUPFV010000004.1, read as the reverse complement.
TCAATAAATGTCAACGACTCGACGTGGTCGGGTTATTGTGATTTTATTTTCCGGATTGTGGTTTTATTAATTTTTTATTTTTATTTTATATTAAAAGCTTGTGCAACTTTTGAAATGGGTTATTTTATATTGAGAATATGTTTGAATATTGCGACGAATGTTAATTTATTGGAATCAATGGACCAGACGAATTGTCTCCGGTTATAGATCTAGGTGGTACTTGGGTGATTAGGAAGATTATGTACGGAGTATTCGTGTTCTTTTAAGGGATTTCTTACTCAATTTTATGCTCGGCTTCCCGAACTATATATGGAAACTATACATTTTAAGTTATGGGGTTTAACAAAACAAATAATAAAGTATTTAGTATTCCATGGTTGAAATTAGAGAGAATTTGTTTGTAAAATAATTTGTATTAATTTCTGTGTGTTAAATTCTATGTAGTATTATGTAGAAATTGGTTACACATAGGAAATTTGTAAAACAATGGGCTCTAATGCATGATTTCCTTTTATCTTGTAGTTTCATCTAGAAACATCTTTTCATTGTGTGAGTTATTTGTGATTTGGGGTCACTATGAGTAAAAGGCTCAAGGTGGGTAAGGTCCCGAGTCTCTCAGCTATACTCACCGACGTCACCGTTTACTTCTGTTTAAATCCGAGGCTCATTTGGTTTTTTCTTTTCACAAGTTTTACTTTTTCCTTTTCAGTTTGCTAAAAATTTAGCTTCTTTGGTATCTTTTTATCTAACTCATCTTCATCTGAAATGAAAACCACAAACCGTCTTTTAATACCTTTTCTAAAAGAAGCGAAACCATAAATTTCTTTTACGTGTCTTTGTTTTTGGTATCTTTTTCAAACTAAGCGAAACGACCAACTTCTTTTTAGTATTGAGAATAGCTTCTTTAAAACGGAGAGTTTTGAAGCTCTAACTATTATTTTTTTAAATAGTATGATTTGGTGAGAGAAAGACACATCTTGAATTATCTAATCATTCACACGACATGTAGTGAATGTTTAGTGTAGTGTGTTAAGAAATGTACATCTAGCTTTTTATGTTTGATTGATTTGATGTAGGTGAGTCTGTAAGAAATATTTTACGGATTTTTTATTGAACTTAAATCATCCTGTAATAATCCTGTAATAATACGGAAGAAATAACTTACAGGATGTAGACATTCTTTGATCTTCAGATTCCGAATTTGAAGCAGATGATCCGCGATCCTTTGCTAGGTTATGATTCTTCTAAGAGATGGCAACTAAAACCCAATGATTGATTCTGAAGAAAAAACCAATCCGTTTTTCTTAAAGGATTTTTCTCTCTGTATTTGATACTGTTTTTTTTTAAGAATGAGAAACTCATTCTTATATAGAACTAAAATGAGAAAAACGGTTCTTCTCTTTTAACCGTCTGTAACTTCCACACAGTTACTTAATGAAGACCGGTCCTTATTAAATTGTCATTTTTAGGGACCATAACTCGATATTATTTTGTTTTACAAAATAACCCCAAAACTTTACGTTTTGCTTAAGTTGTTTATTTATGAATCCAATCCTTCACAATATTCGGAATTAAACTGGTATCTTTACAATTACCTCTATGATACATATTTTATCTACTAGTCCGTTCTTTTCTTTATAATTACTTTTATTGGACTAATATTAACGATAGTTCGATACATCGATAAAACATGTGACGGTCCAACTTAATGGAGAAATTCCACTTGGATCATCATATGCTACTATAGGATGCATCCACTTAATGAACGTTCTTAATTTCTATCGTCACATAGATAACCTTAACAATCCCGTAAATGACCATTAACGACATAGGACTAAAGTCATCAGTGCATTTCAACCCGCAAATAGATGCATCAGTAACCACGATATCACAACAATCAACTACATGGATCTATCATGGTGCATATCATAAGAATAATATGAAATGTAATCTTACATATCTATTCTTAACTAGTCCCACTTAATTGGAGGTCTACTTACAGCAGAGTACGAATAATCAAAGATAAGAGCACACTGAAAACTTATATATAAATATGTTTGCATTAATGACCTAAGTTCGCAAAATATCATAATACAAACAAATTTAATAGCTTAATACAAACTCCCACTGAAACTAACAATCCTCTAAGTACACAACACCCATGTTAATGGTGTGTTCAATAAAAACTTCAGGTATTAATGCCTTCGTAAGAGGATCTGCTAACATCGAGTTTGTCCTTATGTGCTTCACACTTATTTGACCACTATGTACTCTCTCTTTAACAGACAGGAACTTGATATCTACATGTTTGGACTTAACCGAGCTCCTATTACTGTTTGAATACTGAACGCCGAGTTATTGTCACAATATAATCCAAGGTGTCTTTCTATCCCCTCTACGATTCGTAGTCCCGTGACAAAATTTCACAGCCAAAACGCCTAATTGGATGCCTCGAAACAAACAACAAATTTTGCAGCCATAGTGGAAGATGCAGTGAGTGTTTTTTAACACTTTTCCATGATATTGCACCTCCCGCTAAAAGGAATATAATGCCTGAGGTTGAACGACGAGAATCCTCACATCCAGCAAAATCCGAGATGAAATACCCTATGACCTCCAGTTTATCCGAATTCTTATATGTTAAGGTGTGATGTTTTGTTTGTTGCAAATACCGGAGAAATATTTTGACTGATTTCCAGTGTTCCATCCCTAGATTACTTACGTATCTCCCTAACACACCCACCACAAAAGCAATATCTGGTCGTGTACAAACTTGAGCATAGATCAGACTTCCAACAAGCGAAGCATATGGAACTTTGCATTTCCTCAATCTCAACTTTTGTCTTTGGGCATTGCTTAAGGCTAAACTTTTCACCTTTTGATATAAGGGTTTCCTTTCCTTTGCTGTTAGCCATCCCGTAACGTTGTAACATACTCATAATATACGCCTTTTGTGATAAAATCAAAATTCCATGGGATCGATTCCTATGAATTTGAATTCCTAACACAAATGATGCATCGCCAAGATCTTTCATATCGAATTTGTCCGGAAAAAAATTCTTGGTCGTATGGAACAATTCTTTATCGTTCGTGGCCAATAATATGTCATCAACATACAACACTAGAAATATGAATTTACTTCCACTGAACTTTTGATACACACAATCCTCCACTAAATTTATCTTGAAACCAAATGAGACAATAACTTCAAAGAATTTGTGATACCACTGTCGAGACGCTTGCTTGAGACCATAAATAGATTTCTTTAGTTTGCATACCATCGACTTTGGATCACCGGAGACAAAGTTTTCAGGTTGTAATATATAGATCGTTTCATCAATGTCTCCATTAAGAAAAGTGGTATTTACATCCATTTGATGGAGCTCAAGGTTGAAGTGTGCAACTAATGCCATGATTGTCCGAAAAGAATCCTTCGAAAAAACCGGAGAGAAGGTTTCTTTAAAGTCAATCCCTTCATGTTGAGTAAAACCCTTAGCTACAAGTCGCGCTTTATGCCTCTCCACATTACCTTAAGAATCCCATTTGGTTTTTAAAATCCATTTACAACCAATCGGCTTCTTTTCTTCAGATAATGGAACAAGCTCCCATACCGCGTTATCTTGCGTTGATTTAAACTCTTTGTTCATTTCTTTAATCCATAATTGAGAATCAGAACTTTTCATGGCTTCACGAACACTTAAAGGATCATTTTCTGTTGAACCATAAAATTCTTCATGTTCTTGAAAATACACTATATAGTATAGCGCTCTTTTTTTCTCTAGTAGATCTACGCAAAGGCATAATTTCTTCATTTTGCACTTAAACTTCTTGAGGAGGTAGAGTTTTTTCTTCCTGAACAACTTTATTTTGCTCCATTGGAACAACATCCATAGGAGATAGATTAACATAATCTTGAGTATATATATGTTCTAACGAATCTGAAGTGATGATTGGCCTCTTAATTACCATATCATCATCTGACAATATAGTATCATTGTTAGAACCTTCATGAATCTCTACTGATTCTTCCTCAAAATGAATGTTTGTTACTAAATTCTTCCCCCAAACTCTATATCCTCATAGAATTTCGCTGTACCCGTCTCAAATATATTCTTTGTGGAAGGATCATAAAACTTAAACTCCCTACTGTGCTCGGGATATCCAATGAAATAACTACTAACCGTTTTGGAGTCCAATTTATTTTCATTCGGCCTACAAGGCTTCACTTCAGCTGGAAATCCCCAAACATGTAAATGTTTTAAACTAGGTTTACGCCAGTCCAAAGTTCATACGGTGTCTTAGTAGTTGCTTTCGTCGGAACTCTATTAAGTAGGTAGGTCGCACATTTTATTGCTTCTCCCTAGAGTGATATAGGTAATGTTGAATGACTAATCATACTTCTTACCATATGCTTCAATGTACGGTTTGGTCTCTCAGATACTCCATTCATGTTGGGAAAACCCGACATCGTATACTGAGGGACTATCCCACATTCCTTTAGGAACTTTGCAAACGGTCCATGATGTTGTTCACCCGAACCATCATATCTCCCGTAGTATTCACCACCACGGTCCGATCTGACGCACTTAATGTCTTTACCAAGTTGTTTTTCAACTTCGGTCTTGAAGACTTTGAACTTGTCAATGACCTCTGATTTTTCGTGAATAAGATATAGATACTCATATTGTGAAAAGTCGTCAATGAAAGATACAAAATATCATTGGCCGTTCCATGATGCTGTAGGGAACGGACCACATATGTCTGTATGTATCAAATCCAAGACCCCTTTTCGCTCTGTATGCATCTAATCGTTTCACTTTGGTCTGTTTTCCTTTTATACATTCAACGAAACGTTGAAGTCCAAAAAATACAGTTTGCTTAATAAACCTTCTGAAACAAGGTTTTCAGTTCTATTTCTAGAAATGTGACTTAATCGTTTGTGCCAAAGTTTTACTGATTTTTCAGTTGACAATTTAGTTTTCCAGGTACATCTATATTCATGTTTAAAGACCCATAAGTTCTAAGTAGAAGAGCAAGTAGCTTAGTCAAGAAGTGTTTAGGTTTTTTAGTACTTTTGTCATAGTTCGGACAGTCTCATTAGCTAGGTGTTCGAAATGGTCTATCCGGTCCGGAGAGCTAGGTCCGATCTGTCCCTGTCCGGGGAGTAATCAGAATTCGGACTCATCAGGAGCCCCTTTTTTAGGTGTTTGTTCAAATACCTTTGTCAAAAACCTGAAAAACAGTCCGATGCCAGGGATAGTTTTAATCCGGACAGGTTTGTTTGCCTTATGGTTTCATCCGGACTCATAAAGCTTCATGAATCCAAACGGTTTTTTGCCAGAGTTCGTGGGACACGTGTCGCTTTCTGATTGGTTGCTTCAGCTGTTTTTTCATCTTGAATTTCGAACCCACCTTCTTCGAAAAGCAATCTCTTAACTAAAGGTGGTGACATCAGCGCCGTATTTAATCATTACCTATCTTTTCGAATTCTCCTAGGAATCAAAACTCCTTTTTCAAATTTACTATAAATTCAAATATTTTCTACTGTTTCACCATCACTCTCATATTTACTTTGCACAACTTCTTTAAGCTTTCTCTCTCTAAAGCAAAAATTTACCCGGATAGTTTATGTTTACAGCGAGGAACGCTCTGATCAAAGGTGGGTGGCTCAACCTCTCTGAGTTGGAAAATGCGCAAAAGGTCGAAAGGGAAAGACGTATCGCTGCAGGAATACCCGTTTCGCCCATCGAAAAACCATTAATTTCAGCCACAGAATCTGATCAAGGTTCTTCTTCTTCGAAAGGTACCAAACCAAAGAAGCTATTCTAAACTAACCTCTCCCCCATTATCTCTGGTTCCTCGGTTCAGGAATCGGAACCCGTTGTCGAGCCAGGAGTAACAGTTACCAGTTTCAAAAAACCCTCCCCCTTCATAGCTATGGGGTCAGATACGGAGCACTCTCCTCAAAAGCTAGTTGACCGGAGAAGAGGCCGGTTAGTTAAAGGGTAAGCTTCCAAGAGCACCCCCTCAAAATCAGGTGCTAAAGACAGTAGCACAGGGTCAGAAGTGCCCATCAAAGTTCCCAAGGACATGCTGCCCGGTCCGGAGGGCACTAGTCCAAGTCTTCGAAGAGAAACATCTGTATCGGAGCCCCAATCGGAGGCCAGAAATCAAGGGGACACTGAAGCCCATCAGTCCGGAGTTCAGGCTGAGCAAGAGCTGAACCCTCCCCCTACTACTGCTACCGAAAACCCTTCATCAATTATGGAGGATGTAATGGAGGACTCTGTCGAAGAGGCCCCATTTGAGTCTGAGCCCTCCGGTCAGACCAGTAGTGCTGTTGTTGTCAAAAAAGACAAAGGCAAAGAGAAGCTGTGTTTGAAGCATCCAGATCTGCCGGAGAGCTTAGAAGGAAAAGTGGGGCCTTGTTTCCACAAGGTCAATGTCAAGTATCTCCTTGCCCTGCAGAAAATTAACTACGCATTCATCCACACAGCTGAGCTGGGCCGGATGCATACAAAATGGGGAATACCGGAGAATGTGAAGATCAGGATCCCCATTCACCCAGAGACTCCCATGGATTGCAAATTAAGTGAAGTTGTCATCTTCACGGAGCTGTTCAATTGGGGACTTAGACTCCCCCTGGACCCTGAAATTGTCAGATACTTCCATCTGATAAAGCTCTGCCCGAGCCAACTGAGCCCTAATGCTTGGTACACCCTCATGGCCAGCATCATGGCTTCGAGTCTCTCCGGGATCCCTCTGCCTATGGAGGAGTTTGCCGCTGTGGCCGGTCTTTGTAGAAACCCCAACATCCCTTTTTACCACTTCAATATGGGGGACAATCTCAAAGCTGTAGATGACCTGCTAGAGGCGGAGAGGAACTGGAGGACTCAATTTCTATTTGTAAGTGGGGCTTGGGAAAATGGAAGGAAAATCAAGTCCGGAGTGAATCCAAGTCTTCTCAGAAGCAGGTGGAGGAGTGATCGTAAGTTTCCCGTTTTATACTTTTGTCTTTCTCCTTTTTTTTCAAAGTTAGTTTAAACTAATTGGTCTTACTTTTGCCTCAGCAGAATTGCCCAAGGAATTCAGTGACTATCTGAAAGCCGGGCAGGCTACTTGCACCAAGATCAATGTTTGGGCTGCTGAGAGGTGGGGGAACCGGTTCCATGCTGCTTTTACCGGAGGCAACTTGGCAAGGTCTCACTTGTGGAACACCACAGGTCGGAGAGACTTGTCTTGGGAGGAGCTCACCACTCAGCCTCCTCCGGATGCTGAGCTTAAAAGGACCCATGAACCAGATGGGACACTCTACTTGCCAGGCCGGGCCAAAGCCCCAAGCAAGATGAAGGGTAAAAAGAAAGACAAGAAAGTGGCGGGTGATGTTAACCCTGCTGATGCAAAGGAGGATGCTCCAATAAACCCGGAGGGGCCAGTCTACAGCCAAATTGATGCTGCTCTCTTGGAAGTGGTGGAGCAGGAGACTGAAAAGCAAGAAGTGCACCCCCCAAAATCTCCAAGGGCTTCCAAAAGAAATCGTAAACAGGGACGTGAAAGCAAAGACCGGGAGGCCAAGAAGAAGAAAATCTCTAAGGGTGACGAGATTTCTCTCCGGGCTCCGGAGCCTCCTTCCCAAGCTGATCCTACTAACCCAACACTAGCGGATGAGATTCCGGGCGACTTCCATACCGATGAGGTCGAAGGGGGAGATCTCAACATTGATGGGGTAGACATCACCGGTCTTGGTGGGCTTAGGGAGTACTTCATCAATCTTCCCAGAGACGACTTCGCTGGGCCTTATCTCCCTCCGAGCACCTCGAATACGGTCACTTTCAATGGTAAGACCTTTATTGTTTCAAGTGAAAAGGACGTCATAGCCCACTCTTTATTAAGTAATGTTCAGCCTGTGCTTGCGTTGGAAAAACAAGTTCGGAATCAGGCAGACATTATCAAGGATCTTAAATCTGACAAAGAGAGGTTGTCCGATGACCTTCGTACTGCTACTTCAAACGCTGCCATCCTAAAGGAAGAAAATGAGGAGTTGAAGAGAAACCAAGAAGAAAGTACCACAAAAGTCACCACCTTAGAGGAAACCATTACAGAGCTCCGGGAGAAGCTGTCCGGACTGGAGAAAGATCTTGCCACCTCAAAGGGGGAATCCAAGGCCAAGGACCAAATCATCACCAACCTGACCAATGACAAGATTTCTCTTGAGAATACAGTGTCTAAGGCTGCCGAGGAGAAAGCTACTTTGCTAAGGGAGCAGGAGGCCAAGATTCAAGCCAAGATCGACGCTTATGCCAACAACGTGATCGACACCCGGGAGGAAATGTATGCCAAGGTGAGGTCTGACATGGTTCTACTCTTCCATGAGAAGTTTCCAAAGAGAAACCTAGGGGATTGATGGCTTCATGTCGAGTCTGACAACCTTCCGTATCATACAGTGGCTGATGGAGACTTGTATGGTTATTCTAGTGCTTCCTCATCCGATGACGAAGAACGTACCAGGGAGAGTCCAGACGAAGATCAAGATGATCCTAAGGGGAAGAAGAAGGCAAATGAAGCTGAGCCATCTTCAAAGGCTCAGCCTTAATTTATGAACTACTTTTTATTCAGACTAAAGTCCTTGGAAGGCCAAGGCATTCTTTTTTGTAATTGTGTCCGGTATCTGACCGGACATGTTTTTTGTTCTATTTTGACAATTCAAAAGTCTTTGGAAGGCCAAGGCACTTTAAGTTATTTTGATGAATATTTTTGTTTTGTGCAATTCTCATCTTCTTTCATTGTTCGTTCCAATTTTGATGACTAGAGTTTAAACAGTCTTTAGTTATTTCATAGTGAGAGTGTTTAAGTTCTCCGGCTAGAGTTTAAATAGCCCTTAGTTATTTCATAGTGAGAGTGTTTAAGTTCTCCGATGACGAATATTTAAGTGATCATCATTCTTTTATTTCAATCCGGATAGTGTGACAAAGGACAAAACTTAAAACACTTCGGAAAATTTTTAAGAAGGCATCAAATTTTATTCAAAAGCCTGGACACCCCATTAAAACCTCCCCGTGCCACCAGGGAGGAAAGAGTATGCCCCCAAATATTTACATGGATGTTTAAACAAGTAAATATTTACACAAATACTACTCCAAGTACATCCGGAGATGTTCGATATTCCAAGGGTGAGTCAAAACTCTTCCATCCTTGTCTTCTAGCCAATATGTTCCACGTTTAAGCCTTTCAATAACCACATAAGGTCCTTCCCAAGTTGGAGCCAATTTGCCGAACAGCTTTTCTTTAGTATGTAAGAAGACTTTCCTTAATACCTTGTCCCCCGGTTGGAAATCTCTTCTCTTAAGTCTGGAAGCGAATCTGCTTCTCATCAACCCCTGATAGTGTGCAACTCTAAGATGAGATTTAACTCGTCTTTCTTCTACCAAATCGAGCTGGCCTCTGATTGCCACCTCGTTAGCGCGTTCGGAGAAGCTGTGAACACGAAACGATGGGAGAGTTGCTTCTATGGGAGCTACTGCATCCATCCCATAGACCAAAGCAAAGGGTGACTCTTGTGTTGCAGCCCCAGGTGTTGTCCGGTAGGCCCACAAGACCTCTTGTAAATAACTAGGCCACTTCCCAGCAGCCCCTTCCAAATTCTTCTTTAAACCGGACAGTATAGTTCTATTAGCCACTTCGACTTGTCCATTTGCTTGTGGGTGGAAAGGCGAAGAGAAACAATGTTGTATACCCCTTGAGGCACAGAAACTTTCCATTTCCCTATTATCGAACTGTGGCCCATTGTTTGTCGTTATCTTTTGTGGGACACCAAATCTGCAACAAATGTTGGATAGAATGAATTTTATAACAGCTTTTGATGTTTTTTCCTGCTAGAGGGGCTGCTTCAATCCAATTCGAAAAGTAATCTATAACAAAAATTATAGTTTTGCGTCCTCCTGAGACCATAGGTAGAGGCCCTACTAAATCCAACCCCCATCGAGCAAAAAGAATAGGCTCAGAAATTGACTCTAAAGGAATGGTTGGGACATGAATTTCATTGTTGTACCTCTGGCATGGGTCACACCTTCTTACCAATTCCTTAGCATCTTTCATGATAGATGGCCAATAGTAACCGGCCAGTAGAACTCTTCTTGTTAAAGCCCTGAATCCACAATGGGTTGATCCCTCATCATCATGTAATTCGGAGAGGACTACTTGAGACTCTTCATCCCCCAAACAGCGCATGAGAGGTTTACTGTAAGACTTGTTATACAAAACTTCTCTCAATATGATGAAACCACGAGCCTTGTGTTTCAATGTTCTGGCTAGTGATGGATCCGGAGGCACGATACCATCGGAGAGGTATTGCAGGAGAGGAAACCTCCAGTCTTTAGGATGTTTCACCTGTACTTCAAAAATTTCTTCTTTTTTACCCATATTTAGTTGAATGGAGGGGCTTTCCAGCACATGGATCCATGGATATGACTCCGTGTAAGCTATGGTTGCCAATGAGTCTGCTAACTCATTTTCTGTTCGGGGTATATGTTCATAAGCAACACTTTTAAACTTGAGCGCTTCATTTTTAAGGAGGAGTAAATATTTCACAAGCTGCTCCTTTTTAGCCTCAGACTGACCTTGGGCATGGTGGATAAGAAGCTGGGAGTCACTTAGTAGCCTGACCCTCTTAGCTCCACAGATGTAGGCCAATTTTAAACCAGCTATAGCCGCTTCGTACTCGGACTCATTATTGATTACCCTGAAAGCAAAACATATAGCTTGGTACATTTTGTCACCATATGGGGAAGTCAAACACACCCCGACACCACATCCCATAGTGCTAGATCCACCATATGTTCGGATGACCCATACCTTTTTATCTTTTATGTCAGTAGTCTGCTCCGAATCTCTGTCGAAGTGAAATTCAACCAAAAAATCAGCCACTGCTTGGGCCTTAACTGCTGTTCGAGGAGCAAAATCTATGTCGAAATCCCCCAGCTCTACTAACCATTTAGTCATCCTGCTTGAAATGTCTGCCTTTTGGAGGACGTTTTTCAAGGAAAAAGAATTCTAGACGATGATAGGATGAGCTTGGAAATAAGGCCTCATTTTTCTTGCAGCTATTACTAGGGCCAATGCTAATTTCTCGAGTTTCAAGTAACGCCTTTCTACATCTATTAAACTTTTGCTAATGTAGTACACCGGATGGGGATAACTATCCACTTCTCTTACCAAAATAGCACTAATGGCACAACTTGAAACTGCCAAATATACGAAGAGTGTTTCCCCGTTAACTGGTTTAAATAAAGTTTTGGGGGAGGACAGGTGCTTCTTGATCTCATTAAAAGCCTCATCACATTGTGAGGTCCAATCGAATCCCTTTGCACCCTTCAGGGTTTGGAACAACGGGGCGCACATGTCCGAAGACCTCGAGATAAATCTGTTTAAAGCAGCTAATCTCCCCGTTAGTCGATGTACTTCTTTAACATTTCGAGGAGGCTTCATCTGGAATAGAGCATTAAGCTGGTCCGGATCGGGCTGTATCCCATGCTCACTTATAATATAGCCTAGAAACTTCCCGGACTGCACTCTGAACACACATTTTTCTGGGTTTAATTTTAAATTCACTTTTACCAAATTGGCAAAAGTTTCTTGAAGGTTTGTCAAATGCAATTGCTCATCCACACTCTTCACCATCATGTCATCGATGTATACTTCCATATTCCTTCCAATCTGATCAGCAAAAGCTTTGTTGACCAATCTCTGATAAGTAGCCCCAGCATTTTTCAACCCAAACGACATTACCTTGTAGCAATGAAGACCCCTGTTAGTGATAAATGTAGTATGTTCTTGATCCTTTGGATCTACCTGGATCTGATTGTGTCCGGAGAAGGCATCCATAAAGGATAGCAGCTTGTTCCCAGAGGTAGAGTCTACTAACTGATCAATCCGGGGGACTGGATACAAATCTTTTGGGCAAGCTCTATTGAGATCTGTGAAGTCAATGCACGTGCACCACTTGCCATTTTTCTTTTTTACCAGAACCGGATTGGCAGTCCACAAAGGATATTGAGACTCCTTGATATGCCCCATCTTTGTGAGCCTGTCAACTTCTTGCACAATGACATCAGGCTTTTCCTTAGAAAAAGCTCTTCTCTTTTGAACCACCGGTGTTATGTCTTTCCGGATAGACAGGTGATATGATATTACTTCTGCTGGAACCCCGGTAACATCAGCATTGCACCAAGAAAAAACGTGCTGATGGTTCTTCAAAAACTTTAACATTTCATTTTTCAAAATGGGTGGCATCTTAGACCCTATCTTGACGCTTTTTCCTTCTTCTAAACAATGCGTCTCTATCTCCTCGATCGGTATCAACACTCCAGGGGTCACTCTAGGGTCATCAATTTCGCCCTCACCCCTAGAAAGCCCCTCAAACTGCTATTGTCCGTTGATACGAACTGCCCCCAGTGTTCGGGGAGCCAGAGCTGTAGCATAACATTCTCTTGCAACCTTTTGACTGCTCCGGACGGCTCCCACCTGTCCCTGAACAGCATATTTCAAGCACTGGTGGACTGTTGAAGCCACTGCATGCATCCTAGAGAGCCAAGACCTCCCTAGAATAGCATTATAGCAAGTGGGACAATCTACCACGATAAAAAGTATCCTGACCATTTTCTTGAAAGGTCCCTTGCCCAATAGCACTTCTTCTTCGAACTCTCCGATTACGTCTGCTGAGCTGCCAGTAAAGCCCACAATTGATCTGTCCGAACTCTGAATTACAGCTGGATTTTTCATTCTCTTGTACGTAGTTAAGAAAAGGATATTGGATGAGCTTCCAGTATCCACCAGAATTCGTCTTATAGCATTGCCCCCAATAGATGCTCCTATGACAACAGCATCCTCATGAGGGCCAGCTATATCTCTTAAATCATCTTCATCAAAAACAATGAAGGGGAATGGATTTGGTGACTGATAGGAAGTCATGCCTCCTTCTAGCTGGGTGGCTAAAGTATGAACGTGCCTCTTCCTCGAAGAAGCAGTAGGAGCTGTCATAGTATCCCCTCCGAAAATTGTAAGCGACTTAAAAAACTTAATGAGTCCGGAGACCGTCCTAGAACATTCCTCAATTGCACCCACTCTGTTTCGAGTTGGATCAGGATCCAAGTACTCAGATTCCACATCAAACCTTTCAATTATAAACATGGCTCCCTCAGGAGCAGTATTACTTGGACCAACCCGGTGAGTGTTGTCAGGCCTGTTACCTCCTCTTCTTTTGACATAAGCCCCTAGCTTTCCCCTTTCGATCAAGTTCTGAACCTCTTGATTCAAAGATATACAGTCATCAGTGGTATGGCCAGTGTCATTGTGATACTGGCAAAAAGAGTTATTGCGATGCTCTCTGGGAGATTGCAGTGTGGCTGGTCTTCTATAGTGCACCTCCTCCTATGTTTTATCATAAATGGTGGCCACACTTTCTTTTAATTCCGCGAACCACTCCGGTTGGACCCATGGCCCTATCTTGTTTCTGGATTGCTGACTCTGAGCAGGAGCAGCTGGCTGAGACTGAGCTTTGGCCCTACCATGCCCTTGTCCGGTTTCCCTTGCCTTGTTCATGGACTGATTCTGATTGGGATTTGGTGCTACCGGTGCAGACTTCACTTGCATGTGCACCCTTGTTTTCTTTGTTTCGTCTATGTTAATCTGTTTTCCAACTTGATTCAGCAACCCTCCCCAGGTCATGGCCTTCTTTCTGGTCACTGAATCAGCCAAATTGCCAGGATTCAAGCCCTGTCTTAAGGATGCTATTGCCACTTGCTCGAAGCAATCAGCCAACCCATTCTTGGTGTTCACAAAACGACTTATATATTCTTTTAAGGACTCGTTTGGTTCCTGAGCACAATGGATGATTGTGTCTCCATTGACCTTTAGCTCTTTACTTCCAACGAACTGCCTTCGAAAGGCCACCCAAAAAGTATCGAAATTCTTGATACAGCCTTGTGGTAGACTGTTATACCATTTCAGAGCACTCCCCGTAAAAGACTGGGAGATTGTGTCTCCATTGACCTTTAGCTCTTTACTTCCAACGAACTGCCTTCGAAAGGCCACCCAAAAAGTATCGAAATTCTTGATACAGCCTTGTGGTAGACTGTTATACCATTTCAGAGCACTCCCCGTAAAAGACTGGGAGAATGCTCTACAAAGTAGCTTATCATCGTCATCAAAGTTCATCATAAAGTTCTTGAATTGCTCTAAGTGGTTGTCCGGATCAGTACTGACATCGTACTTTTCCATTTTGGTGCTGTCAAACCTCTTAGGGAGGTTTCCGGACATAATTTTGGAAGATAATGGAGATTGCCTCCAATTTCTACCACGACTGAACACAGTATCCTCATTGGGAGTTGCAAAGATACCTGGTTCATCGTGAAAAGCGAAAGGATCCATCAGCATCCGGTCCACATGCCTCCGGCTATGAGATGACCCTTTACCAATATTCCTCTTCATTCTCCCATGCCTATCTCTTTTTCTCGAATATTTTTTAATCTGTTTTTGCTTCTTTTTAGTTCGACCCTCATCGCTGCTAGAGGATAAGGATTCTTCAACGCCTTCATCGTCCGAAGAGCTATCAGAAGATTCTGAGCTTGAGTCAGAGCTCTCCACTGGCTTAGACCGGTGAGACTTTTTGGAGCTGGCATGAGTCTTTTTGGTACTCACATGGGTCTTCGAAGGCTCATGCTCTCTGGGGTTATCGGTGTGATGAGCAACCGATGCTTTGGATTTTTCTTTCATGCCTATCCTAGCCTTTTCTGCCTTCAGGGCTTCTATTTCACCCTTCAGCCTATCGCGCTCTTCGATGGTGTATTCATCGTTTTCACCCACCACTTCAAGCAGAGCTGGTGGTACTCCTGGGGCGTCCGAATTCATTCGGACTGATTTTCCTTGCTGGTTTTGAATGCTTGATTCAAGCACCTTCGTGCTTCCACTATGGTCGCCAATTTGGTAAAGATAATTATCGCCTGAGGGTAGGCTTGTAATTTGTTTGGTGGTTTAAAGAAGTATGTGGGTGTTTGTTATTTAGAGTAGAGAGTAGATGGAGAATTAAGCTGACTGGTTGCAGTTAATTTTCATTACCCACATTTACTGCAGGTGGTTGGGTATTTATACCCTTACATTTTGGGCCCTTATGGGCTTTCGGGTCATGTTTAATGGACCCGGGTCATGTTTAAAGACCCATGAGTTCTAAGTAGAAGAGCAAGTAGCTTAGTCAAGAAGTGTTTAGGTTTTTTAGTACTTTTGTCATAGTTCGGACAGTCTCATTAGCTAGGTGTTCGAAGTGGTATGTCCGGTCCGGAGAGCTAGGTCCGATCTGTCCCTGTCTGGGGAGTAATCAGAATTCGGACTCATCAGTAAGTAACAAACAAAAATCACAAATAGAATGAACTAAACACGAACTACCATCAACTCTATAGATGGCTTCGATTTCTTATCATACCCTGCAAAGAAATACAAACATGAGTTGTTGTTGCTGTATCAACCCACCAAGTATTTCTTGTCATTGAAACTAAATTGATCTGAGAACAGACCATAGATGTAAAAATACCTTTGGCTTTCATCATAGCCCTCCATTTTTCACATTCTTTCTTAAAGTGCCCTGGTTTCTTACAAGGGAAGCAACGCCCATTACCAGACGTACCCTTATGCTTCTTTTGTCCCGAACTGGATGCATGTTCATCTGAACCTTCATACTTTCTCTTAATTCCCTTATCCATCCGAGATTTCACTATTTGCACTTCTGGATGTTCTTGCTTTATCTTTTCCTTCTCTTGCGCTGCCAAAGAGATGAGCTTGTTAAGAGTCCATTTCTCACGCTTACAGTTATAAGAAGTTTCAAAGTTCTTATACTGAGGAGGGAAAGAGTGAAAAGCAAAGCGTACCACAACATCTTTGAGAAGGTCAATCTTAAGTGCTTTCAGTTTGGAAGTGATGTATGAAATTTCCAAGATGTGCTCACGAACAGTCCATTTGCTACGATATTTCATAGAGGCTAACTTAATAAGCAGCGTCTTAATCTCTACTTTATCGTTCTTGGCAAAACATTTATCTACCTCTTCGAGAAACATTTTCGCATTGGTGATCTGAGGTGGAACTACACCACGGAATGCTAATGGAATCGCTTGTTTCATGATCCCTAAATTTATCATGTTCGACTTTTCCCAAGCCTCTGACTCTTTCTTCTCCGTAGGAGAACTGTCATCAGTCAGAGGTTTAGGTTCATCGACCCTTAATGCTAAGTCGTAATCATGGCACATCAAGTGCAGCAACATATCCTCTTTCCACAGCTCAAAGTTTCTCCAATTAAGTATGGGTGCCTTTTTGCCTTCCGGGTTATAGAGATACGAATTTTCTAACATAACAAACAACAAACAACAAATAGCCAAAAACATAACTTAACACATAATCTCCATAGTATTTAACAAATAAACATAGCATAATAAAACATACTCTTACAACATCAATAAGTTACCTTTGGGAAATCATATTAATTTGTATATGTATGAGTTTGAGCATAATTAATGTTGATCTTACCAATTGACTTAATTAAGAAAATCTTATGTGGGCCGATTTTCCGAGTTCAATTTTCTTAATGACCAATTCACAAATAATTACCTCGTGTCTAAGATTAATTATGTCAAACATTAACCTTCTTTTGACCGATTAAAGTTTACAAACTTGTCAATCAAGGACTTGTCACAACTCTAAAATAATTAATTCACCAATAGGGATCACTTTGGGGATATATTGGATTTTTAGTTATTTATCCAAGTTTGGACAACTTAAAACATGCTAATTATTTTGAAAAATACTATACGACTACTTATTCACTTAATGTCTAAACTATTCCGTAGTCTATGTATAAATGTAATAAAATTAAATTTATATCTTAAATTATTATACTATAATATATCTTTAATTATATACTACAATATAAGACTTAATATATATATATATATATATATATATATATAAATCGGATTTATATCGCCTACATCGACATAAGTTCAGAAGAAGTTCTATCAATTTGAACGGCACACGTAGTTTCTTACCTTACACGTTGCGCATATTATGTATTTATTTACGCAGTTATTAGTAACAGATGTTAATAACCGCTACTCTTGTTAATTTTGATATATATAAATATTACAATATAATTCTGTAATAATATTAATACTATCTCTAAACTGTATGGACACTAATCAATCACTTTTCCACTAAAAAGCAAGCTTTCCATGATTATCTTATATAACTATAATCCGTCATTTTCCACTTAAAAGTAATCTTCCCACGATTTGTTTTTTATATAAATATAAAACCATAAACTATCAACAGTTATGGAGTAGTGGGTAGTTATAAACAAAGTCAAACTCCTTATATAAATATATACACAAAGTTAACCGTCATTATAATTACTCTACCAATTACGTGGAGATCCTTATCACGTGTTATTCAACCACCACGAATTAAATGTCTGTTTAGTTATTTTAAACATACTTTTAGTTTATCGCAGGTTTGTACGCATTTAAAACATGTCTTTACATAATTCTTATTTTACAAATTCAAGTAATAAATAAGATACGGACGAAGTGTAATTTTAATTGTTTAACAAAGTTTTCTTAATATTAATTCAGAAACTTAAACACATAAACGCTGCAATATTTTTATTGCGATTTGCAGGCCTAATATTTTCAACAATTTGGAAAATGTGTAACATGTTTAAATTTACATCCGTATTTATTTTAAACCAAAGCAATTTAGATCATAAATTCAAAATCTGAAAATTTAAGAATTTAACTTCATGGTGGCTCTGATACCACTTGTAAGAAATACTTTACGGATCTCTTATTTAACTTATTGAACCATAAGGTTAAATCATCATGTAATAATGCAGAATAAATAACTTAGAGGATGTAGACATTCTTTGATATTCGGATTCCGAACTTGAAGCAGATGATCCGCAATCATTTGCTAGGTTATGATTATTCTAAGAGATGGAAACCAAAATCCAATGATTGATTCTGAAGAAAAAACCAATATGTTTTTCTTAAAGGATTTTTCTCTCTGTATTTGATACTGTGTCTTTTTTTAAGAATGAGAAACTCATTCTTATATAGAACTGAAGTGAGAAAAATGGTTCTTCTCTTTTAACCGTCTATAACTTCCACACAGTTACCTAATGAAGACCAGTATTTATTAAATTTCCACTCTCAGGGACCATAACCCGGTATTATTTTGTTTTACAAAGTAACCCCAAAACTTTACGTTTTGCTTAAGTTGTTTATTTCCGAATCCAATCTTTTACAGTATTCGGAATTAAACCTAGTATCTATACAATTACCTCCATGATACATATTTTATCTACTAGTCTGTTCTTTTCTTTATGATTAATTTTATTTGACCAATATTAATGATAGTTCGATACATCGATAAAACATGTGACGGTCCAACTTAATGGAGAAATTCCAACAGAGTTGGCTCATATAGTGTTGAAAGACCTAATCCAGTATGAAATGCACATGTAGCTTTATATGTTTGGTTTAGGTATGCAAAAGAGATTTAATGTAAGTGAGTTGGTTCTAAGGTTGCCGCACCAAGGTATTGAAGATCTTGGTAGAAGGAATCAAGATTCAGTCAGTACAGATCGAAGTCAAATCAACTCTTTGAAATATAAATCACCTCTGACGGATTCCATAGGCTAAAAAAATAATTTAAAGATCGAAAAATATTTTTCAAAAACATACGCCCAACTTATCTAATTTGGACATATCGACTCCAATTTCTTTTACCACTCCAATAACCATTTGGACCCTGAGCTTAATCTGTACATGAATTATGTCTTTATCTATGATCTCAATATTTGAAATGTGATCCAAATCATCTTTATTCATAGATCAATTTGGTTGTAAAGGTAAGAATAAAATAAATGTAATTATACCAATAACTCAATATCATTTAAACCAACTCATAATAAACAAACAACATCATTCATAGCTCAATTTAAGAGCTTAATAACAAAAAAAACCTAATGTTTGTAAAAATAAATTATTATAGCAATTTTAGAGTTGTTTTTTAAAAAAATCATCTAATTTTACGGATGATAATAAATCTATGACATGGTAGTGAGGGTAATATAAAAATTTCCCCTCGATTTTCTCTGTATAAATCACAGCTTTTTTATTTTTTTTAGTTTCATTGTTGTCCATTCACTCTCATTATGTGGTAATTTTAGGTTTTTCAAATTTCGAGCTCTCATTCTTGAGTTTCCTTCAATCTTGTTTAAATTTTGGTGCAGCCTACAAGTTCTTCTTATTCAAATATCGTCACCCTTCATCCCTTTCATAGATGCACCTCAAGAATACGTTTCCGGTCTTCTAGGGTAATTTTTAGTCTATTTTTTTAGTTTTAAATTTCATTTTAGTTTTAAAAATATACCCAGAATCTCATGGGTAATTTTTAGTTTTTTCTTTAAAACAACTTCAAATTTTATGAAATTTTTTAGTGATAAATAAAAAAAATTATGGTTATTTTGTGTTGTTTGTATAAATTTTGATTAGTAGATGATAATCTTATTAAAACTCTTTTAGAAGCGTCAGATCTGGTAGTGCAAGTAGGCGAGGTCATTTTGATTGCTTAATTAAAGAAATGTCTTATAATTTTTATAGAACAACTAGTTACGGGATGGTTTCCGTAGTATTACTTGTAGTATTTTGGATTTTTTAGTGTTATGCGTTTGGTTCTTCTCACTTTTCAAGCCTTAAAAAAGATAAAAAGTTTTGAGGTTGCCACACAAAGTTGGTTTTGTGTTGTTTGGTTTTCTTCTTGGTTTTTTGTTGTTTGGTTTTGTGAAGTACATATGGTAAGGGGATGTGAGGATTTGAATATGGTAGTGTATTTTCGGAATATAATATATATTTAGGAATGTGTAGAGTATGTTCTCTAGTGTAAGAATCTATAGTATGTCTACTGAGAGTAGAACAATCATCTGTCATTTGAGAGCTTGTTGTAACATGAAACCACGATAGGAAAGGAATGTTGATAGAGAACTCGTAGTTTTTAACTTGTAGAAAAAATTGAATAAAATGAAAACTGTAGACACATTGATTTAAGTGATACTAGAATTTTTGGGATCGATATGTCTGAAATAGGAAAAACATGTACATCCAGATATTTTAAAATTCAAGTAATCATGTGTTTTATCGTACAACTTCTGATAAGGCAGGTTATTGAAGGGGGAAGTATGTATTCTATGTATTAGGTTGTATGGTGTAAGAAAATCCTCGATCTAATACTTATAACGTTATTTGGTTTTGGGCTGTGAGAGTGAAACTCATTTCAATTATGTGTCTATGTTTTCTTTATGTCATTCTATTTTTAGCAAAAGTGTGAGAGCATTAGTATCTAAGATGAATTCTTTAAAGATTGGCTATTTGAGAAAATATTTTATACTCACTACCTCAGTCAGATTGCTAGTTTTCAACTGGATTTTTAAAATGAGAGATATCAAAAATTGCTCCGTTTTAATCTTTTAAAAGATACAACCAAGTGAATCTACTGAAATCATCCAGAAAATAAATGTAATATTCGAACCCATAGTGAGACTTAATAGGAGAAGGTACCATAGGTCTGTTTATATAAGGTCTATGACATGTGAAGCATTTGAGTTAGAGACATTGTAAGGTAAGTAATGAAACTTTCCACATTTCCAAGCATCACAAAACCGCAATTCGTGGGTTAAAATGACAAGATCACTATTTTAAAATAAAAGATGAAACTTTATTATTGGGATGACCAAGCCTCGCAGTCATCCCTCTTTTCGAGAATTAATTTGACATAAAGTAGATTAATTTAAAACTAATTGAGTCCTACAAATTTTAGGATAAAAACCTAATGACTTAGAAAATGAGGATTGTTGGTTTCATGGTTCTTTAATCTTATATAAACCATGTTCAGTTTTCTCTTTGAATTTGACATTCTTTGTTATATTTTTCATCACAAAACAACCAAAATTATTAAATTTCACAAAGATATGGTTCTGTTTATTTATTTTAGAAACATATAATAGAGTTTTAATAATTTCAGGATCATATAGTATATTGTTTGGGATGATAGATCCTTTTGTGTATATGAATTCTTGTTGGTAAAATATATAGATTTTCTCATGTCCTACGCCGATGGGATACTTACCATTTTAATCAACATGTTGGTTCATGAAGCTTGGGTTTCTAATGACATGGTGACTAACACCACTGTCTGGCATACTGTGATCTTTCCTTTTCATGCTTTAGTGTCACCATATATGCACATTGGTAGCCTCCAAGAGGGTAGTCGAGTTGGTAGAGTACGACATGCTTGCGACTAAAGGTCATGAGTTCGAGTCCCTCTACAAACGCTTTCTTGGCTGAGTCTATCACCTTATGTGATTTATCAAGGGTTTACCTATGCGCACTCGTTGAGTAGCGACCGCGGGTTTCCTCTGGAGAAAAAATATATGCACATTTGTCAATGTCAATTATAGGTTGATCATTTGGAGTTGAGCCAATATAGGTAGCCTCATCGATGAAGTAGCACACAACCATTATATGTCGATATCTTCCACAAACCTGACATGCAGACTTGTTAGGAGCAAATCTTCCTCCTATGCAAATATATATATATATATATATACCCGTGGACTCGGAAAAACATTACAACTCTATAACTCTATTAACCTTAATAAATTTAAGTTTTTTATATAAGTTTTATATTGCAACTAATTAGAACCGTATAAAATTTAAATTTAAAGTCAAGTATAAACAAAAAATATAGGGTTTTTATTGTAATTTACCCATATCTTAATCCATAATATATATTTTTAAATTTATGAATAGATATTCTTATTCATTAATATGTTAAAGTTGTATTGTTTTTGTTATTCCAATTGGCAGTATGCAAAAGTATAGGCCGTGCCAATTCCAAAGTTTGAACCGAATGGAAGCTGTCATGCCATCTGTATATAAACATGGACACATGACCAGCTCCTTAAGTTTCCACCGCAACATACAAAAAGACGAACATTAACGAAATCATTTAAAATAATTTTTAGGATCGATTGACAATCAAACTGATTTCGAGACATGGAAGGAGGATCGATTGCAAAAAAGAAGAAGATAATGGTGGCGATCGGCGAGCACAAGAACAGTCGCGACGCTCTGTTTTGGATGTTCGACTTTCTGAAAGACACAATTGTTAATTGCGATGTTGTAGTCTTCGTGGTGCAGCCACCCGTGGATGATAAATTAGTTTGTTACTTTACTCATGACGCTGACTGTCTGTGAACTTTATCTCCCTCTAAATTTTGATTAAAGTTTTAGAAATCCTTTCTAAGTAATTTGGATGTGATTGTATGTGTAGTTCCAGCTGAGGAGTTGATTTACAGATTACAAGAAAATCATAAGAAAACAGCCAGGTCTCTCTTGGCAAAAGCCAAGGAGATTTGCACTAAACATGGGGTGTTTCTTCTTCGGTTTTGATTAATATAAGTAATGATAGGTTATTCTTGGATTTGGATTGAGAATGAATATAATCTATAATCTATAATCTATGCAGGTTGAAGTGGAGACAATGACGGAAGCTGGAAAACCTGAAGAAGTAATTTGCGAAGCAGTGGAGAAGTTGAAGATTGACTTACTCATTTTGGGAACCCAGGGAAGAAGAATCATTCAAAGGTTTTTTTTTTTTTTTTAATCAAGGCTTTTATTGAACTAAAGAGAATTACAAGCCCATAAGGCAATTTTACAAGAATTCAAAACAAAACCCTAAAAGAAACCCGCGAAATCACTTCGTCTTCAACCTTCTGTCTCCCAAAACCCTAATTTCTCAACCTTAAATAACCAAAATTCATTCTTTCCAAATACACAATCGCTCTCAATTTCACTGGAGCATTGTATTTATCGAATTCAAAATTCAACTTCTTATCAAGAACTTCCTTCGCAATCCAATCTGCACCCAGATTTTGCTCTCTAAAGATCTGGTTAATCACCATTTCAGAATTGAGAAGCTTTCTACAACAACATAATAAAGGCTCAAGGTACCAAGGTGAGTTACCAAATAGAAGCAAGTTAACTAAAATTGCAGAATCAATCTCTATATCAACCCTTGTTAACTGTAATCTTCTGCAGATTTTCAGGCCCTCAAACAAAGACCTACATTCTGCAATTAAAGAGGAACCTTTACCAAATAAGCAACCAATTCCAGCCACCATTTCGCCATTGCTGTCTCGGATCAACACACCACCAGCAGACTCCCCAAACCAGGTACAAGCTCCATCCACATTCATCTTATACCTCCCCTGTTTGGGATTTTTCCATTTCAAGTGAAGCGCTTTAAACCCAGATTTGATTTGAGACACAGAGCCTAAGATTAAAGCTTCACGATAGAATGAACCCCAGTGCTTCCTGTTTAAAGTTTTATTTCTATCCAAACTAGATAAAATATACTGATTATGGTAGTAGAACTAGTTACAACATTCTGCATTTTCCTCTTATTCCTGGCAGCCCATACACACCAAATTATAATTGAAGGAAGAATTGTGAAAATATCGCAAACCTTCTGTGCAGACCAATACCACTTCATTACAACATGGGTTACAGTCATGAATGGTTGAATTTGAACCCTTAGGATGTCACTGAAGTGTTTCCACACCATCCATACCTGCTGACACTGAACAAAAGCATGAGTAGTAGTTTCATTACTTTCACAGTGAACACACTTTGAAGCCAACTGAACCTTTCTAGACTGCATGACTTCATCAGTAGGGACCCAATTATGTAGCAGCCTCCAAAGCAAAAAGGAACACTTTCTAGGAGATACAGAATTCCATGTTTTATCATAGAGTTTAGAGACACTACCTTTAGTTCTAACGTAGTTCAATGTGTCTTTAATATTGAAAGAGCCATTCTGAGACAAAGACCAAAGCAAAACATCTTGCTTATTAGAAAGAGTCACATCTTTTATCTTTACAATGTCAGTTGCTGTTACCATTGTTCTAAGAATTTCCAAGTCCCACGAACCATTCTGCCAAAACTGACTAACAAGATTATTAGTAGATTCCCATAAGATTCTTCTTTCATTATCATTGTTAACTTTTATAAATGGTCTATCAGAGCACCATTTATCATACCAGAAGCTAATATGACCTTGTCCAGGCAACCAAAAGAGGTAACTTTCAGTTTCATCCCTAACTTTCATTATAGTTGTCCAAGTTTTAGATCTTTTATAAGGTGAAATAGCGAGAACAGGATGAATATGATTCCTACAGTATATAGAAAGCATAAACCTCGCCCAGAGAGATGTTTGCCTCCTGAAAATAAACCAGTTTTTCATTGCATATACGTGCTGCACATCTTTCAAACTGTTAACATTAAGGCCACCTTCTTTAAAAGGTTTACACAGGTTCCTCCATCTAGTCCAATTAACACTTCCTTTGTCTTCACTATTGCCCCACAGGAACTTATTGAAGAGAATTTCCAGTCTGTTGATGACCCCAATTGGCAATGCTGTATGCTGAAGATGATAAACAGGGAGAGCCAGCAACACTGATTGAATAAGTAAGAGACGACCAGCAAAAGACAAATGGAGCCTATCCCAATCCAAGATCTTGTTTCTGACCTTAGATACAACAGATTCAAAGTGAGATATTCTTGTATTATTTGAAATAATTGTACCTAAGTAAACAAAAGGCAAACATGATTGAGTCATCTGCCAAGTTTCCTTAATCAATCTAATCTTCTGATTATCAATTTTCTTTGATACAATAATCTTAGACTTCTCATTGTTAATTTGCTGACCAGAGACCAATTGATAGTGCCCCAATATGCCTTTAACAGCATTCATAGTAGCAGCCTCCCCAGTAGTGAAAACCATGAAATCATCAGCATAGGCTAAGCAATCAATGTTCAAGTCACTCCTAGTTTTGTACCTGACCATAGGAAGATCTTCAGCTTTAAACTTTATAGACCTGATAAGGTATTCTTCTGCCAATATAAACAGACTAGGGGATAGTGGATCCCCTTGTCTCAGGCCTTGAGAAGTAGGAAAGAAGCCTGTAATCTCACCATTAATAATGATAGAAGAGAAAACATTCTCAATGCAATTCTGAATAAGACCAACAGCTGAGTTATTGAATCCAAAACCTTTGAGCACACAAAGGAGAAAGCTATGGTTAATTTTATCAAAGGCCTTTGTCATATCAGTCTTGACAATCACATTAGCATGTTTCTTATTTCCATCAATGTCATTACACAACTCCTGTACAAGAAGAATTGACTCATGGATATTTCTGCCCTTAACAAAACCTCCTTGCTCATCAGAAATCAGTTTAGGAAGCAACTTTGCCAATCTGTTATTAATCAGCTTCCCTATAATCCTAGAGAATACAGTAGTGAGACTAATTGGTCTAAAATCCTTCCACTTATTAGGATTTTCTATCTTTGGAATCAAACAGAGGACAGTAGACTTCACCCCTTTAGGCAGCCTATAACCCATAAAGAAACCCTTAACAGCCTTACAAAGATCAGCACCCACAATCTTCCAACAAGTCTTATAAAACACATCATTGAAACCATCAGGTCCTGAAGCAGAATCAGATTTTAAACTCTTCACCACCCCATAAATTTCAACATCATCAGGGATTCTAGTCAAGCCATTATTATCATCATTTGTAACAATACTGGGAATAACATTCAATAAATCATTTTCAGTAACTACACTAGCAACTGGAGCAAGAAGATCCTTAAAAAAGTTAACAGCAGACTTCCCAATTTCCTTTTTACCATCCAACCATCTATCCCCATCTTTAATACGATCAATTATGTTTCTCTTAACTCTCTTCTTAACAAAACTGTGATAAGCAGCAGTATTCTTATCAGAATCTTTTAGCCAAGAACAATGAGCCTTCTGCCTCCAATATAATTCTTCCCTTTCAAGCAAAATCAGATGCCTCTGTTTAGCTTTTTCCAACTCCACTCTATTAGCTTCATTAGCATCATTAATACACAGAGTTTCCTTACTAACAATATTATCCTCAGACAGCTTAATAGCATCAAAAATATTACCAAACGTCTCCTTATTCCACTTCTTCAATTCAACCTTCAAATGAAACTGCTTAAGCCAAAAATCCATAATAGGATTACCAACCACAGATCTACCACTATCAGCCCAAACATCTTCAACCTTCTTCAAGAACTGAGGATGAGTAACCCACATGTTTAAAAATTTAAAGGAAGATTTCGATCTTTCCAGCTTAGAAGTAACTTTAATGAGCAAAGGACAATGGTCTGAGCAACTTCTAGCTAAATGTAAAACAGAAGTACTATCAAAACAGTCTAACCAAACAGAGTTATATAACACCCTATCCAATCTTCTCCACTTAAAACCATTAGACCACGAAAAAGGGCAGCCTGTAAAACCAGCATCCATCAAGTTACAATCCATAATACAACTATTAAAATCATCCATACCTTTCTGATTAATTGTTGAACAAGCTGCCTGCTCCTGAAGATTAGAAATAATGTTGAAATCGCCAAATAGAATCCATTCATGAGAAAGAACATTCAAAGCTCTAATCTCATTCCAAAGCACAGATCTCAACTCAGTTCTGCACTTTGCATAAACAATCGAAACGTAAAAAACCTTATTCAAAGTAGGATGAACAACTTTTAGATGTAACAATTGTTCACTATCAAAAATAATATCCACACCATAATCTTGAATCCAGAAAGCCCAAATCTTGTTACTCAGATTACTACAAAAACCACTCATCTTCAACTTCTTAGCCAACCCCTCAATCTTATCAACTTTAACAAACGGTTCCTGAACTGCCAGAAAACTAACTTTAAACGACTTAACCATAGACTTCAATCTTTGAGAAGTTTCTTTGTTAGCAACACCTCTAGCATTCCAACTTAGAAGCGATATAGTCATGTAATAGAAGAAGTTTTTTGAGTCCTTTTCAACTTCAAGATCTTAGAAGAAATAGGACCTTTAGTATTCCAAACATTCGATACCTTTATAGATTTTTTAGAATCATGTCTTCTTTGTTTAATTTCAGCAAGACTTCCTTTCACAGGAGAACTATTTAGACTACCATCACGAATCAAAGTCTCGTTAACTTCTTCATTAAGAGGCTCAAACATGTTTCTCCTTTCCAGAGTCTTTAAAGCATCAATCAACTCATCATCATTTACCAAATCAAGAGAATCCTCTTCAACCAAAACATTCTGGACAGAATTATCTTCCTTAAACTTAGAACTATGACTATCAGACTCCTCAATGTTTTGAAAGTCAAGATCAGCATCAGAAAGAATTCTATTCACCACAACAAATTTTAAACTTCTACCAACCTTCCCACTCTCTTGAAGATCATCAGAAACTTTCCTGTCAGCAAAACTTTGAGGTTGGTAACCACCAGAAACACTTTTAGCTTGAAACTTCTCCATATCAGTATCAGTATTATTTTCTTGAACTTGATTTAAAGAACAAGATCCTTGATCTTGAGCCTCTATATTATCCTTCACCTGCACATTATTCACCGCATCTTTTCCTTGTGGCAACATTATTTTCTTACATTTTCAATAGAATGACCAATATGAGCACATTGCTTACAGTAAAGAGGGATCTTATCATAAACAAGTTGAATCCAGAAACTGTCAGACTCTCCAAACCTCACCTGAACTTTATGCACTAATGGCTTCGAAATATCGATTTCAATCCAACATCTACAGCAAAGGTTTATGAATCATTCAAAGGTTGGTTTAATGATATTAAGGTTTATGAATTATTAACGCTTTGAATAATTATGCCTCATTGTACTATCGAATTTACCCATAGTTTTTGGATTTTCAAAAATTTAATTGTAGTTTTTAGGCTATCTATTTTGATGACGTATAGTTTTTGAATTTTAAAAAATTCAGTGTAATCTCCTCAGCCTTTTATCTATTTTTTGATAAAGTTGGTCATTTGTGCATTTTTATTAAGATGATTAAATTTATCGAAAGTAAATAGAAAATTAAAAAATAAAATTTAAAATAAAATAAAAAATAATATTTGATGGACTATTTGTCACGGAAATGGATAGATAACACACTCAGAATGACTAATTTTACTCAAACTTCATAGTCTATCGAGACTATCAACCGGCTTTTAAAAATCCAAAGATTACCTATCGTTCGAAGCCAATTATTAAAATTTAGACCGGATTTATAAAGTTCTGGTTCTGGACTTTGGAACCGGACTAGAAGGGGTAAACATCGGTTTTGGTCCGTTTCGCGATTCCGTTGCGATTTAATTCTGTTCGATTTAATTCTGTTCTGATTCCGTAAAATTAATTTTAATTCAATTTCCAAAAAAAATATTTTATATAAAAGTTTAGAAAATATTTTTTGTTTTTTTAAATTGGTCTTTTAATATAATTTATAATAAAAACAACTAAATTAAAAAGTTATATATTGATTTTTTTTAATTGGTCCGTATAACATAACTTATAAAAAATAGACTAAATAAAAAAAACAATTACCTCTATGTGTTTTATGGGTTTTATTTATTTACTAATTTATCGATTTTATCCATTTAAAAAATCTAATTTTAAATTAATAATCAATTTTTAAAATAAGACTATAAATTAAACTGGTACAATTTGATCGTATACGTCGGTTTTTGTTTTCAAAAATTATGAACCGTCTTAAATCACCAATAAAGATCACCGATAGTAAAAGTATGTTTATGATCATGGTTAGAGGTGTCAAACGGTTTGAACCAGCACCAACCCGCACCGTTTAAGTCTGAACCACGGGTTGCAGTCTCGGCGGGTTGCGGTCTCGGCGGGTTGCGGTCTCGGCGGGTTGCGGTCTCGGCGGGTTGCGGTCTCGGCGGGTTGCGGTCTCGGCGGGTTGCTCCTTATGCGGTCTCGGCGGGTTGCGGTCTCGGCGGGTTGCAGTCGTAATGGGCCAGTTTCACAGTTAAACCGCCAGTTCAAACCACCAGACGAACCATTTAAGAGCCGTTTACCAGTTCAAACCATCAGCCAAACCATTTAACCATTTAAGAACCGTTTATCAGAATATATTATAATGTTATTTAAAATTAATTTGTAAGTGTTAATTGAATCTAATTTCAATAATTGAGTTAATTATTCTATTTCATGTATTTTAATTTAAATATGTTATCATTTTAATCGAAATTTTATAATCATCAATTACATTCTTAAAAAATAATTGTAATTTGATTTTGATACGTTTTCTTTTCTAATTATATTTATGTATTTAAGATATTTTATTTAATATTATGTAGATATTAAATAAAATAAGTACATCTAATTGTATTTTGATTACAAATTTACAACATTTGAAGTATAAATTTAATATTTGAAGTATTTAATTTTTGAAGTATAAATTTAAAGTTTTAAAAATTGTATAAATTTGGATTATGTTCCAATTGCATAAACACATGTAATTTGATTGTGAAATAAATTCAAAAATACCAAATGTGTTTCAATTAACTATCTGTAATTTGGTTCCTAAAAAGAAATTATATTATGATGGCATAATTAAATATAATTAATTAAATATATTTATTTAGGAGATTAACATCAACAACAATATAAACTATCTATTATGTTCCAAATTAACTTGCTAATAATATAAAATTTATTTCAATAAACTAGAAAAAAAAGAAGGGTTTATAATATAAAATTTCTTTCATTAATCTAGAGAATTTAATATATATTTTTTTCATAAAAGTACTAAAATTATTTAAAAACTAATAGTTCGAAAAATTTATTTATAGATTTTTATTTTTTTTAAAATAATAGTTCGAATTTCCTATTTAAATAATTTTTTTAATTTTTTTTTTAAATATTAGTGCGCGAAATCCTATATATAAAGTTTTGATTATTTTTAATAGTTTAAAATGCTTACATTTTAAAAAAAATTAAATTTTTTATAAAAAAAAAATATTTTTTTAAAAAAAATCAGTCACCGATTGCTGACGTCATCCGTGACGTCATCAAGCGGACCATCCGGCCAACCATCCGGATGGTCCGCGCGAACGGCTAGTTCAAACGAACTAGCCGTTGGATGAACCGGGGCATCCGGATGCACCGTCCGGATGCCCCGGTTCATCCAACGGCTAGTTCGTTTGAACTAGCCGTTGGTCATCCGGGGCATCCGGGCGAACCATCCGGATGCCCCGGTTTCAACCGGACCATCCGGATCGATATCCGGATGGTCCGATTTTCCTGTCCGGGCGTCCGGGCGAAACCGTCCGGATGCCCCGGACCGTCTGCCCGGACCATCCGGACGCCCATCCGGATGGTCCGGACGAAAAAAAAAAAATCGGTTTTTTCAAAAAAAAAAAATATGGGTCTCCCCTATATATAGAGGAGACCCCAACTCCAACCTCACACACTCTCTAAATCTATTATAAACTCTCTAAATCTCTCAACTTGTTCTAGATTTTGTTATTAAGCTTAACTTTTGTATTTTACATATCGTACTTCTGTTTTCGAAATAGTTAGATTTTTTTTTCGAAAAAAAATTGTTATTAGTTTGTATTAGTTATTATTTGTTCTCATTTCCTATTTCCAATGCCGTCTTGTGGCTTCAACAACAGGTTAGGACAAGCAACTCCGAAAACTGATTTTTCGGAATTTTCTTCTTTTATGATGTCTCCTCCACCCGAGAGGGATCCGATCACACGACGCATCAAATGTGCTACTGAACCTACAAATATGAGTAAGACTCTCAAACAAAATTTTAGTTTGAAAATTTCTAATAAGGAGAGGCGAAACTTCAAACTTGTTAGTACTACACGTACGACTGTTAGTAAGACCGCCAAACCAAATTTTAGTTCTAAAATGGTCGACAAGGTGACACGAAGTGTCAAACACCCAACTATAACCAAGACTAAGAGTAAGACCGTTGTTCCTAAACAAAGTCTTAGTACGAAGACGAAGATGGTCGATTTGATTGCTGCTGCGTTAAGTAAGGTTAATCGTGAGACTCGAGGACAAGTTTTGGGAGATCCATTACAAATTGCAGCTACTGTTGAGAAAGTTTTGCGACTTAAAAAAGTGGTTAGCGACAAGAGACTAAAAAATGTATTTTAGCAATTGTAATATTAAATATTTTAATATAACTTGTAATATCTTAGCATTTGTAATATTAAATATTTTAATATGACTTGTAATATTTTAGCATTTGTAATATTAAATATTTTAATATGACTTGTAATATTTTAGCATTTGTAATATTAAATATTTTAATATAACTTGTAATCTTTTACCATGATAAAATATGATTTTGGTTTAAAAAATAATAAATAACATTTGTAATATTTAAAACCAAATCACAATAATAATATTCAACAGGTAATTTTAAAATTACAACAATATAACTTAAAAATAATAAATAACACTTGTAATATTTAAAACCAAATCACAATAATAAAATTCAAAATGTAATATTAAAATTATAACAATATAACTTAAAAATAATAAATAACACTTGTAATATTTAAAACCAAATCACAATAATAAAATTCAAAATATAATATTAAAATTATAACAATATAACTTAAAAATAATAAATAACACTTGTAATATTTAAAACCTAATCACAATAATAAAATTCAAAATGTCATATTAAAATTATAACAATATAACTTAAAAATAGTAAATAACACTTGTAATATTTAAAACCAAATCACAATAATAAAATTTAAAATGTAATATTAAAATTATAACAATATAACTTGTAATATTTTTGCATGATAAAATATGATTTTGGTTTAAAAAATAAAACCAAACACTTGTAATATTCAAAACCAAATCACAATAATAAAATTCAAAATGTAATATTAAAATTATAACCATAGAATTTGTAATATTTTAACATGATAAGATATAGTTTTGCTTTGTATTAGATATAAAAACATAATAATAATAATATTCAAAATATGATAATAACATAAGTAATATTTAAAATTTTAGACTATATAATAATTACAACACTTAAAATATTAATAACCAAAACAAATTAATATTAACAAAAATGTAATAATAATTCTATAATAATATTCAATCTCAATATTTTTTAAATATAACATTTTGGATATAAAATAAATAAAATCAGCATAATATTTACCAATAAACCACCGGTTTTTTACAAATAAACCGTGGTTTCGCGGTCTCGGCGGGTTGCGGTCTCGGCGGGTTGCGGTCTCGGCGGGTTGCGGTCTCGGCGGGTTGCGGTCTCGGCGGGTTGCTCCTTATGCGGTCTCGGCGGGTTGCGGTCTCGGCGGGTTGCGGTCTCGGCGGGTTGCGGTCTCGGCGGGTTGCAGTCCTAATGGGCCAGTTTCGCAGGTAGACCGCCAGTTCTTAAGCAGGTTGTCAGCTTTAAACCATGGTTCCTGAACCATTAGACACCTCTAATCATGGTCATTGTTTGTACTACTACAGTGCCGATCTGGGAAGCGTGAGCAACTATTGTGTCCAGAATGCTAAGTGCCCTGTTCTTGTCGTGAGGAAATAAAAGAGCTATTATTAAGACACAGTTTCTTTCTAAAAAGTAGCAAAATTTGTGCTTCAATAAATGTCAACGACTCGGCGTGATCGGGTTATTGTGATTTTATTAATTTTTTATTTGATTTTATATTGAAAGGTTGTACAACTTTTGATATGGTTATTTTATATTCAGATATATGTTTGAATATTACGACGAATATTCGAATCCATGGACCAGACCAATTGTCTCTAGTTGTAGATATAGGTGGTACTTAGGTGATTAAGAAGATTATGTATGTGGTATTTCTAAGGGATTTCTTTGTCAATTTTATGTTCGAGTTCGGGTACTTTATACGGAAACGATACATTTTAAGTTATCGGGTTTAACAAGAAAATAATAAAGTATTTGTATTCCATAGTTCAAATTAGAGAGAATTTGTTTGTAAAATAATTTGTATTAGTTTCTTTGTGTAAATTTCTATATAGTATTAGGTAGAAATTAGTTACACATAGGAAATTGTAAAACAATAAACTTCTATGTACATCTTATTTCATTTTATCTTTTAGGGTCATCTACAAACACCATTTCAGTGTGAAGTGGCCTATTTGTGATTTGGGTAAAAGGCTCAAGATGGGTAAGGTCCAGTCTCTTAGTTGTACTCACCGTTTTGAGTATAATTAAGAGACTTCTGACGTTTGGTTTTTTCTTTTCACAAGTTTTATTTTTTTCTTTTTACTTTAGTAAGAAATTTAGTTCGACTTTAATACTTCCGGTTTAGCCATTTTTAATCAGGGTATTTTCTTTTGGAATAATTCCCTCTCGACATATCTTGTAAGAGAAGCGAGACCACAATTCTTGTTAAGTATTTTTTATTTATTAGAACGGAAGCTGTTTTTTTTAGTATTTTTCTCAAACGAATATCTTTTTTAAAATGGGAGTTTTGAAGCTCAATTATGTCATGGAAGAAGAATTAGAAAGATAAATGGGATATCTTTTTTAAAATGGGAGTTTTAAAGCTCAATTATGTCATCGAAGAAGAATTAGAAAGATAAATGGGTGAAGCTATTTCAAACGTAAAATTTTTTATTTTTTCCATATTTCAAAATATACTCCACTTTGTTATTTCCTTCGTAAAAAAAATTATTAATTTATCATTATTTTAATTTTACTTCAAATGTTAATATTTACCTTCTTCTCAAGCAACAATCCAAACACCAAATCTACCTTAATATTTACTAGCAATTTTATACTCATCATATTTACTTCCACCCATAAACTTTAATCTAATATAAATACATAGTTATCAACTCTTTTAATCGAGAAAAAAAACATAGCCACCACTTTCGATTGAAGCAATCTATCAGAGGTAAAAATCTCTCTTAAATTTTTTTTTAATCTATCAGTTGACATGAGTTCCAGGTGGTTGGTTGTACTATGAATAACGAGTCCACAAACTCGATATGCAGAAAAAATAGAGTTCCCGAATCTCTCTTGTTATGATTTTTTTTTAAACAATTTTGTTTCCTGCATATTGAGTTTCATGAATAGATTTCTTGTTTTTTTGGTATCAAATTAATTTTTATAAAACTTTAGAAATATGTTTTTGATTTGTTTATTTTTATTTTTTAACAACTTTAACTTGTTTTTTATTTCTGACTCTCTAATATTTGTTTGTTGCCATTTTTACAAGATTAAATTGTTTTTTTGGTTGATTTGGTGATGTTCTGAGGTGTTTGGATCTTTGGTTGGAGTGTCTTCCTTTTTCATGATTAATTTTTAAGAAATTTGAGTTTTTTGTTTTTGTTTTTAGGGTTTAATTTTAGAAGTTAAATGATATATGTTGGCTGTAAGCTGACTTAATGATATGTTTGTTGGAATAAGGGTCGTATACTGAATAGTGGTATCAAAATATAAATTGAAAAGTAAATTGAGGACAAAAAAGTAAAAACAAATGTTGAGTATTTTTTTAGAAATTTTGAGATGGAGGAAATAATAAATCTTATGGAGGAAATAGCTACACCCAAGATAAATTTGTTTGTCAACGAGTAAGATAAGGTTTGAATGAGAATATGATTTGGTAAGAGAAACGACGTCTTGAATGAGAGAATTTTTTTTTTTTATCGTCTGACGATATATAATGTGTTATGAAATACACATTCAGCTTTAAATGTTCGGTTCGGACAAAATGGGATTTGATCTAAGTGAGTTGGCTTCGAAAGTGTTGAAGGACCTAATTTCATATGAAAGGTATATGTAACTTTATATATTTGGTTGCAAACGGGATTGGGTGTGTCTGAGTTGGTTTTTAAATGGTCGCACCAAGTTATTGAAGATTTTGGTAAATGGAATCAAATTTCAATCAATACGGATCAAAGTCAAATCAATTTGACTAATAGGTGAGCTAGTGTTCCATATTCTGATTCGGTACTTTATCTTGCGTTAACTATCTAGTGATCTCTAATTATATAGATAGTTGGCCCGGTTAGGATCGGAGATGGTTTGTTACTTGAAGGTTCAATGATAGGTTTCGTATGGAGACCGAGACGGTGTGTATCATATAAGCATCTAATTATTTGTTTAACACACTATAACTCGGTCATCGTTGGTGTGGTTTATTTTTGTCTGAGGGTAATCTCGTAAAGTGTTTTGAATGTTTTGTGAAATTTAATGTTTAGAGTGGTGAGTTGAGAAATAATTAAGTTGTCTATTACTAATAAATTCTGATTACCCTCGTTAATGAAAGTGGTTGCGGTTTTTATATTTAATTACTGACCCATGGGCTTATTGGGTCGGATCATGAAGTCGGGTCAAGTTTAAGGACCCATTAGTAATCTGGTTTGAAGTGACCAACAGCTAGCTTAGTCAACAATTTGACACATTTGTCCTCTTCGGAATTTTATTATAGTGATCTGTTCCGAATTGCCCATCGAATTGAGTCAAGTCATAGTAACTCCAATTTCCGAACTCATTAGTAGCCCATTTAGGTCTTGCAAAGGATCTTTGGAAGAGCTAACTCTAAAAAACAACACCAATATTCTCCGATCTGTTGTTTTGTTTGAACTGTAAAATTTCTCTTTCAAAAGTGACCCTCTTCGAATTTCGGTGGAACTGATTTCTCAATTCAGAATTCTAAGAGTTTTTCTTGAATCGTGGGACACGTGTCAGGCTTTGGTTCGACCTCTCAACCGTTTTTCTCCTAGATTCTCGTACCCAGTAGGCTAGAAAGTTACCTAGGCTTTAACTTTCACACCTTGCAGCTTTTAATCATTGCTCAAAATCAATTTACCTTCCCATAGATAACTGCCATTTTTCACTGTTATATATAAACCTTATTGTTTCATTATCTTCAAAAATCACAAACGTTCCTAGTGAGAGAAAGCTTGCTTCATCTTCAAATTTTTCCTTGAATCATATATGTTCACAGCCAGAACGCCTTAGTAAAATGAGGTTAGTTGGACTTATCTGAGTTAGAGAGAGCACAAAAAGTTGCAAGAGACGAACACATTGCTGTTGGTCTCCCTGTTTCACCAGGCGAAAGAAATAATCAACCACAATTAAATACGAATCAAGGTTCATCTTCTTCAAAACCTTCCAAGGTTAGGAAATTTCCATTTGTAGTAAACCTTTCACCTCTTCCATCCGGTTCTTCTGTCTAGGAGTCCCAAAATCCTTTACCTAAGGAGAAAATTGTATCCATAGTAAGAAAACCTTCGCCTTTCATTGCAATCGGGTTAGACACAGAAAAATATCCAGATAAGTTAACTTTGCGCCGAGTCACACGTCAATCCAAGTCAAAATACACCCCCACATCTTCAAAGCCCTCCAGTTTGTAGGCAATAAAACCTGTGCCAAAGGCTAAACCATCCGGGCAACAACCCCTAACAGAAACCAGACTATCTGAACTGTCAACTGCAAAGCCATCTGAACAATGATCTGCAAAGCCATCCGAACAACCATTTGTAAAGCCATCCGAACAGTCTTCCACAGTGATGGCAAAAACTATGGATGAAAATATAGAAGAAGCCCATTTTCAGGCTTCCAATCAAACAGAAGATACCACTGCAGATCGGAAGGACAAGACCAAGGTGGGTATGTCTCATCCGGAGAGTCTATAAGGTAGAGTGGGACCATGCTTTAAGAAGGCTAGCGTGAAGTATTTGTTGGCCCTTCAAAACATAGCCTACGTGTATACCCACATTACTGAGTTGGGTCGGATTCGCACTAAGTGGGGAATTCCAGAGTCTGTGAAAGAAAGAATTCTGATCACCCTAGAAACCCCAGTGGACTGCAAGCTAAATGAAATAGTAGTTTACACAAAAATGTTGAACTGGGGACTTCGGTTTCCTTTGGATCCGGAGATAGTCAGATACTTCCATCTGATTAAGTTGTTCCCCAACCAACTGAGTCCCAATGCTTGGTATACTCTACTGGCATGTATCAGGATACTTGTGCCAAGCTGAACGCTTGGGCTTTAGAGAAGTGGGGCAATGTTTTTCACAACTGCTTCACATCGGGGAACTTTGTGAAATTTAACCTGTGAAACACTACAAGAAGAAGAGACCTCTCTTGGGAAGAGCTAACTAACCCTCCCCCACAGATATGATCCTAAGTAGGACAGAGGCCAAAGATGCCAAACTGTACCTGCATTCCAGGGCCAAAGCTGCTAGTAAGATGAAAAACAAGAAAAAGAAGAAGGTCACAACAGACCCCCCTCAAATGACTACTGAAGGGACCGGTTCGGAGAACCAAAGAGGTATTAACGCTGCTTTA
Organism: Limnanthes douglasii subsp. nivea; assembly: GCA_036936605.1. Classification (NCBI taxonomy): domain Eukaryota; kingdom Viridiplantae; phylum Streptophyta; class Magnoliopsida; order Brassicales; family Limnanthaceae; genus Limnanthes; species Limnanthes douglasii. The sequence goes on along the minus strand of JAUPFV010000004.1, from coordinate 223,916,179 downwards.
CTGGAAGCAGTAGAAGTGACTGTGAAGGAAGCTCGTGAGTAAAACAACCCACCAAAGCATCTGAAGAAGGACAAAAAGCGTAAGGCCAACAGTGATGAGAAAGATGCCAAAAAGAAGAAAGTTACTCTGGTAGCAGAGATAATCCTTCATCCTCTTGAAGTCCCTCCTCCAGCTCATACCAATCCTACCTTGCAGGAGGAAATTCCAACCAATCTCCATTCTGAACGGGTTGTTGGTGATGGTAACGATGAGGTAGATCTCGATACCTTTAAAAACATCAATATTTATTTCAATGACTTAGAAAAAGATGACTTCGCGGGGTCTTACCGTCCTCCCAGCTCTTTCAACGCGGTGACTCATAATAGCAAGACTTATGCGATATTCGGTGAGCAAGATACTTTGAGCCATGCCCTCTTGGGCTATATCCGACCAGTGCTTGATTTGGAGAGACTGGTAAGGGATCAAACTGGTACCATTAATTCCCTAACCACAGACAAGCAAAACATATCGAATGATCTTCTCAGTGCTCAGCAAAGCATAGAGTTATTGAAGAATGAGAAAGAAGATTTAGCTGCCAAACTACTCAAGTCAGAAGTGGCCAACAAAGAGCTTCAAACCAAATACTCTGACTTGGAGACTTCTTCTTTAAAAGATATCACAGCTTTGAAGGAGAAATTGAAAACTAAGGACAGTACTATCTAGACTTTGTCCAATGACAAAGCTAAGTTGGAGAATACTATCCAGAAGAAGACCAAAGAGAAAAATGGCCTGGAACGCCAACAAGCTCAAGCCATAGCTGCAGGCATAGAGAAGTATGCTAATGGAATAGTGGATTCTATGGAGAAGAAGGATGATGGAATCAAGTCCGATATGGTCTTACTGTTCCATGAGACTTTTCCTAAGAGGACCCTTGGTCCTTGCTGGAAATATGTGGACTATGAAGATATCCCTTTTCCATACAATGACTGATGAGGATAAGCACAACCACTCTAGTAGGATAGACTCTGATGATGATGATGAAGTGGGTGAGAGTTCAAGTGTTGAACTCAAAATTCCCAAAAAGATGGTGGTGAAGAAAAATTCGAAGGGAACAAGCCCTAAGGTTTTATTATGTACTTTTTGTTTTGAAAGACTAAAGTCCTTGGATAGTCAAGGCATTTTTTGTACCAGTGATCGGTTTGAGTCCGATCATATTCTAATTATCACTTTCCCCTTTGTTTAAATTTTATTTAAATCTTTTATGGCCAATGTTTAAATAGACTCTAATATTTCAATTGTGTTGAACAAAAGTACCCAACATCTCCGACCACGTGTGTTTAATAAAATGTGATCAAGCACTAAGCAAATCCGATCAACTCAAGAAAACTTGAGAGTCGGGGTGTTGAATAAACATTTAATATCTGAATTGAAACAAAATCGCACCAGACTTTTATAGAAGGCATCATATATTATTAAAAAACCCGGACACGTCATTAAAACCTCCCCGTGCCACCAGGGTAGGAAAGAGTATGCCCCCTAATATTTACATTGATATTTAAAAAGTAAATATTTACAAAAGAGTTTTGTTCTAAGTATGACCTGAGATTCTCAACATTCCATTGGTGTTTTAGAGCTCTCTCTTCTTTGTCTTAGAGCATGCATGTTCCTGGTTTAACCTTTTCACATACCACATAAGGGCCTTCTCAGTTTGGATCCGGCTTACCAAAATAATTTTCCTTGGTGTATAAAAAGACTTTTCTTAAGACTTTGTCCCCTGTTTGAAAATCTCTTCTTTTAACTTTGGAAGCAAATCTACTCCTCATCAATCCTTGGTAGTGTGTTGTCCTCATATGTGTTTTAATCCTTTTCTCTTCAATCAAGTCTAACTGATTCCTAACTGTCACATCATTAGCCTGTTCGGAATAGTTTTGGACTCTGTGTGATGGTAAATTAGCTTCTATGGGAGTAATTGCATCGATCCCATATACCAAAGCAAAAGGAGATTCTTGTGTGGTAGCCCGATGAGTAGTTCGATAGGCCCATAATACTTCTTGTAAATAACTTGGCCACTTCCTTGCAGCTTCTTCTAAATTCTTCTTTAATCCGGATAAGATAGTTCTATTTGCAACCTCAACCTGGCCATTTGCTTGAGGGTAGAAAGGAGAAGAAAGACAATGTTGAATTCCTCTAGAGGTATAGAAGGCTTCCATGTCTTTATTATTAAAATGTGGCCCATTATCTGTAGTAATCTTTTGAGGAATCCCAAACCTACAGCATATGTTAGATAAGATAAATTTAATAACTGCCTTCAAAGTGGTTCCAGACAAAGAAGTTCCCTCTATCCACTTAAAGAAATAGTCAATAACGACTATGATTGTTCTACATCATCCGGATGCCATAGGAAGAGGTCCAACTAGATCCATACCTCATCCAGCAAAGGGTACTGGTTCAGATATGGACTTCATAGGTACTACTGCACATTAATTTCATTCCCATATTTTTGACAACGATCATATTTTTTCACCATTTCTTTAGCATCTGTCATTATGGTTGGCCAGTAGTATTCTGCTAACAAAACTCTTCGAGTCAAGGCCATATAGCCACAGTGTGCAGAACCTTCCCCATCATGTAGTTCAGATTATAGAACTTGGGATTCTTCGAACCCTAAACACATAGGAGAGGCCTACTAAAATAATTTTTGTAAAGGACCTCTCTTATTATTAAGAACCCGCGAGCCTTGTACTTGATCTTTTTAGCCACAACTTTATCCGGAAGTAAAACTCCATCGGAGATGTATTGGGGAAGAGTATATCTCCAATCTTTAGGTTGAATAAAAGGTATGTTTAATATTTTCTTCACCCTCTTTCTTCCGACCTGTCTGTACGGATGGACATTCTTGTACAAGAATGCATTGGTAGAATTCAGAATAGGCTATAGTTGCCAAAGAGTCAGCCAGAGTGTTTTCCGATCTAGGAATGTGCTCATAGAAAATATTTTTAAAGTTTGCGGAAACTTCTTTCAACATAAGTAAGTACTTGGCCAATTGTTCTTTCTTTGCTTCAGATTTCCCCTAAGCATGGTGATTGGGCAACTGAGAATCACTCATTAACCGGACTCTCTTCGCCCCACATAGGAGAGCGAACTTAAGACCAATTATGGATGCTTCCTATTTAAACTCATTGTTTGAAGCTCTGAACCCAAAACATATCGCCTGATACATCTTGCCACCATACGGAGAAGTTAAGAAAATGTCAGCTACATAGCCATGGTACTTGATCCACCATCAGTTCGAACTACCTATTCCTTCTTAGAACAATTTCCTGAATCATGTCCGGAAGATCTATGAGCATGAAATTCTACTAAGAAGTCAGCCACTGATTGGGCTTTAATCGTTGTTCGAGGGGAAAAGTCAGTATCGTAAGCACCCATCTCTAATGGCCACTTGGTCATTCTGCTTGATACATCATCTTTCTGAAGAACATTTTTCAAAGGGAAAAAGGTTCGAACAACAATAGAATGAGCTTGGAAGTAGGGTCTTATTTTTCTGGCTGCAATTACTAAAGCCAATGCCAAATTTTCCAATCTCAAGTATCTTTTTTCAGCATCCAACAGACTCTTACTGATGTAATGCACCGGACGAGGGTAATTGTCCACCTCCCTCCCTAGCACAACACTTATTGCATATTCTGATACAGCTAGATACACATAGATCTTTTCCTCCCGAACAGGTTTAAAAAGAGTTTTGGGTGAGGATAAATGTTTCTTTATTTCAATAAAAGCGTGATCACACTGTGGAGACCAATTGAAGTCTTTAGCATTTCTGAACACTTGGAAGAATTGAGCGTATTTGTTTGATGATCTTGAGATAAATTTGTTCAACGCAACCAATTGTCATGTCAGCCTTTGAACTTCTTTAACATTCCGACGAGGGTCCATTGCTAGTAAAGCATTAAGTTGATCCAGATCAGGCTAAATTCCATTTTCACTTATTATGTAGCCCAAGAATTTTCCATATCGGACCCTAAATACACATTTCTCATGGTTCAATTCTAAATTCACAACTTCTAAATTCGATAATGTCTCTTGAAGGTCAGTATGTGTGAATCTTCTTATAAGCTTTTAACCATCATATCATCTATGTACACCTCAATGTTCCTGCCAATTTGATTAGAAAAATATTTATTCAACAACCTCTGATAAGTGACCCCAATATTTTTCAATCCGCACTGCATCACCTTATAACAATGAAGACCTTTGTCTGTAATAAAAGTAGTGTGAACTTAATCCTTCAAATCTACTTGTATGTGGTTGTACCTTGATAAGGCATCCATGAAGGACAATAGTTAGTTTCAAGATGTAGAATCCACCAACTAATCTATCTGAGGAACGCGATAAAGATCCTTAGGGCATGCCCTATTGAGGTCAGTGAAATTAATGCACATATGCCACTTGCGATTATTTTTCTTGACTAGCACAGGGTTGGCAGTCCACAAAGGGTACTGAGATTCTTTAATGTGACCCATCTTGGTTAACCGGTCAACCTCTTATACAATCACATCTGTTTTTTCCTTACAAAAGACCTCTTTTTTGTACAACTGGTGCAATATCACTCCGGATTGACAACTTGTGTGAAATAATATTCGGTGGTACTCCAGTAACATCACTATTGCACCATGCAAAAACATGTTGATTATTCATTAAAAAGGATAACAACGGGTGCTTCAATTCCAGTGCAAGCTTATAACCAATCTTAACATTTTTCCCTCTGCAAGGGAGTGAGTTTCAACCTCCTTAATTGGTATTATAACATTGGGAGCCTCCTTGGGGATCATAAATTTCATACTCATCAGCAGAAGGCTCTAATAGTTGCTAATCTTTGTTAATTCTGAATGCCACTAGAGTTTTAGGGGCAAGGGCTGTTGCATAGCGTTCCCTGGCTATCTTGTGAATGCTCCAGACAACACCTACTTGTCCTTGGACAGCATATTTCAAGCATTGGTGAACTGTAGATGCCACAACATGCCTTCTGGAGAGCCAAGACCTCCTAAAAATTGCATTGTACGATGTTGGGCAATCCACCATAACAAACAACACTCTCACCATTTTTTAAAGAACCCCTTGCCCAACAATGCTTCCTCTTCGAACTCCCCGATCACATATACAGAACTTCCAGTGAAGCCTACAATGGTTCTATACGAACGTTGTATAACGGAAGGGTTTCTCATTTTCTTGTAGGAGCTTAAGAATCAGATGTTTGATCAACTGCCCGTATCAATCAAAATTCGGGGTACATCGTTTCCCTCTATTGAAGCTCCTATTACCACCGCATCTTTATAAAGCCCTGCAATGTCCATCAGGTCATCCTCATAAAAAACTATAAATGGGGATGGGTATTAACACTCATAGGTGGACATCCCACCATCCAACTGGGTAGCCAAATTGTGAACATGCCTCTTCCTCGATGAAGTAGAAGGTGCAGTCACTGTATCTCCTCCAAAAATAGTTAATGATTCAAAGAAGTTGATCAATCCGGAAACTGTCTTGGTTTTGTTTGTTATCACCCCCACCTGATTTTGACTTGGATCTGGATCCAGATACTTGGAGTCTACATCAAATCTTTCAATAATCACCATTGTACCCTCTTGTGTAGATCTCCCATGATTGTTCAAAGGACCTGTCCGGGGAGCATTGGTTTGCACATTATCTGGTATGCTCCCACCTCGCTTTTAAGCGTAGGCCCCCAACTTGCCCCTGTTAATGAGGTTCGGGACCTCCTACTTTAATGATATGCAATCCTGAGTATCATGGCCTATCTCATTGTGATATTGACAAAAACGAGTGCTTTGGTTCTCTCTGGGGGACTGCAACACTGCCGGTTTCTAAAATGTACCTCATTCTTAGTCTTGTCATAAATTGTAGCCACGCTCTCCCCCAACTCAGCGAACTACTTAGGCTGAACCCATGGCCCCCTCTTACTTCTAGTTTGTTGGCTATGAGCTTGGTTGGATTGATTTTGCCTTGACCGGTTAGACCCTTGTCCGGTCTCCTTTGCCCTATAACCGGATTGGTTAGTAGCTTGAGGAGTTGATGTTGTAGTGGTAGATCTCACTTAACGGTGTAATCTTATTTTCTTGGTCTCTTCTACATTGATTTTTCCCCACTTGATTCAACAAAACACCCCAGTTCATAGCCTTCTTCCGAGTTACTGAATCGGTTGGATTCCCAGGATTTAAACCTTTCCTAAGGGAAGCAATTTCAACTTGCTCAAAGCAATTGCAACTTGCTCAAAGCAATCTGCTAGCCCATTCTTTGTATTCATAAATCGATTAATGTATTCCTTCAGGGACTCGTTTCGTTCCTACGCACAATGCATAATGGTGTCCCCATTACCCTTAAGTTCCTTACTTCCAACAAATTACCTCCAGAAGGCAACCCACAACGTATCAAAATTTCTTATACACCCTTGAGGGAGACTATTGTACCATTTAAGGGCACTCCCTGTGAAAATTTGGGAGAAAGGCCTACACAATAACTTGTCATCATTGTCAAACTTTGTCATAAAGTTCTTGAACTGTTCCAGGTGGTTGACCGGATCTCGACTCCCATAGTATTTCTCCATCTTGGAGCTATCAAACCTTTTAGGAACATATCCGGAGAGTATTTTTACGGATAAAGGTGATTGCCTCCAATTCTAGCTGCGGCTGAAAATGGTATCTTCATTAGGGATTGCAAATATACCCAGTTCGTACTGAAAGGCAAAGGGATCAATGAACAATTGATCAATATGCTTATGAGCTGACCCCTTACCCTGGTGCCTCTTGAGGCTGCCATGTCTGTCTGTCAATTTGGGGTGGTTTATTTCTATTTGAGGGTAATCTCGTAAAGTGTTTTGGATGTTTTGTGGAATTTAATATTTAGCGTAGTGAGTAGAGAGATAATTAAGTTGTCTACTAGTAATAAATTCTGATTACCCTCATTAATGAAAGTAGTTGCGGTATTTATACTTAATTACTGACCCATTGGCTATTAGGTCGGATCATGAAGTTAGGTCAAGTTTAAGGACCCATTAGTAATCTGGTTTGAAGTGACGAGCAGCTAGCTTAGTCAACATTTAACACATTTGCCATGTTCGGAATTTTATTATAGTGATGTGTTCCGAATTTCCCATCGGATTGATTCAAGTCATAGTAGTCAAATATCCAAACTCATCAATTGTATGATTTTGTTGGAATTGACTAAGTTTATTTAGTGCAAAATATATGCACGATCTAGTATAAAATATGTATTGAGTGAGTCTAACACACTTCTATATTTTATAGGATTGGGAAAATAAGTGCCTTCACTTCTGGACAAAGGTTATCTGAAAATCATAGGAGTGACAATGGGTTTGGAGTTGTAGAGACCTTATCGAAGCAATAAATTCTTTACATATTTGGTTTGTGTTGCATAGAATCTCGTAGTGTCCCTGTAAAATTAGATACCACGTAACAAATATATAGTTCTCATGTCTATGAGAGCAAAAATAAAGTGTAAGTTTTATATAAATGTTTGCATGTAGTATGTGGTGTTTTTTCTAAAAACTATATCATCTACATACACTAGAAAAATAAATAGATTAGACTTACAATTCTAGAAGAATATAGATGAGTCAACCTTGGAGTTTTTAAATTGTCAGCTAAAAAGTGTGCACTTGATTTTGTCATATCAAGACTTAGATTCTTGTCTGAGACCATGCAAAGTCTTATGTAGTTTGTAAACATGAAAAGTGTTAGTAGGACGCACAAATCCTTCAAATTGAGACATATAGACACTCTAAATTAACACATCATTTAGGAATGTATAGTAGATGTCTAGGTGTCACATATCCCAATATTTTCATATAATTATGGTTAGGATGAGTCGTATGATAGAGTTTTTGATCGCATGACTAAAGGTTCCTAAAAAGTCAATGTTAGGGGTCTGATGGAAACCATGGGAAATAATCATGGCATAAGACGTCGCAAGGATTCATCTTGGTTGCATTTGAGTTTGCATATCCATTTGCATCCAATTATATACATATTAGGTTCCTATGAAATAAGATTCCAAGTCTTGTTGTGTTGCATGACATTGAGTTAAAGCTATTGTTAGTAAAGTAACCTGCCACGTTGGTAGACATCACAAAACCAAAATTCGTTGGTTAAAATGATAAGATCACTACTTTAATATAAAGGATAAAACTCTATTATAGGTATGACCAAACTTCACACTCATATTTCTTTATGAGAGTTAATTAAACCAAAATTAGATGAATTTAAAACTAATTTAATACTATAAATTTTAGGATAAAAAACTAATGACTCGGACAATGAGGATTGTTGGCTTGATGGTTCGTTAATCATATATATTTCATGTTCAAACTTATTTTTAAATATGACAAAACAACCAAAATGGTGATAAAAGAGCCAAAATCATAAAATTCCACAAACATACGGTTATCTTTATTCATTTGCGTAACATATAATAGTTTTTTTTATTAATTTTAGGATCGTATAATATATTGTTTGGGATGATAGATATGTTTGTGTGCACCTAGTCTTGTTTGTAAAATATATAACTTTTCACCACGTTCTACAATGATATGATATTTAACATTATAATCAACATTCTAGTTCATAGAGTTTGGGTTTCAAGTGACATGGTGACTAACACTACTTTCTGCATACCAAGATCCTTCAATTCCCTCTTCTAGTGTGACGATATAAGCACATCGGTCAATGTTGTAGGTTGATCCCGCAGAAGACTCTATTAGTTGTTATTCTTTTCTTGCTTATTCGCCGTGTGATCTTGATTGTTCGGATCCATCTGTATCTAATTGTACCCGGAGAAAGCATACATGAAGGACAATAACTTATTATCATATGTGGAATCCACCAACTGATCTTTTCGGGGAACTGGGAAAATATCATTGGGACAAGCTCGTTGAGATCTGTAAAATCAATACACATACACCATTTTCTATTTTTCTTCTTGACAAGGAAAAAAATGGCAGTCCAAATAAGATATTGGGACTCTTTAATATGTCTCATTTTGGTAAACCGATCCACTTCTTGGACTATAGCTTCTGATTTTTCTTTAGAAAAAGCTCTTCTTCTTTGTACCATCAGACCCATATCGGATTTGATAAATAGTTTGTAGCTGATAACACTTGCTGGTACTCCAGTTACATCTTCATTTCACCAAGCAAACACATGTAATTTCTTAGATAAAAAATATAATAATATTTCCTTCAATTCTAAGGGTAATTTGGATATGACCCTGATACTTTTCTCTTAAACGAGACGATGAATTTTAACTTCTTCGATTGAGATAACAACACTAGGAGCCTTCATTGGATCATATATTTTATTTGATCCCGCAGAAAACTCTATTAGTTTCTATTTTTTTCTAGCTTCCACTGCTCCTATTTATTTTGTAGCGGTAGCACTGACATAACATCCAATGGCTACCTTTTGGTTACTTTGGACCACCCTTACTTGACGCCACAACAACATACTTCAAACATTAAGGAACAGTATATGCTACTGCATGCATCCTTGATAGCCAAGACCTTCCCTATATCGTATTATAAGACGTCTGACAATCAACTACCACAAATAAAACTCTTACCATTTTGCTTGAATGACTATTTTCCAACCAAGGCTTCACCTTCAAATTACCCAATTACATCAGCAGAGTTGATGGTAAACCCCACTATGGTTCTATTTGAATATTAAATAACTGAAGGATTTTTTATTTGTTTATAGGTTGATAAAAATAAAGTATTTTCCGAACTGCCTGTGTTAATAAATATTTGTCGTGACAGAGTCTCCCCAAAAAAATAGTTAAAGATTTAAAGTAGAGGCAAATATCGAATACTTTCACTATTTTCTCTATTATCACACCCACCTAATTCTGATTTGGGTCAGGGTCTAAGTACTCTGAATCCACATCAAACCATTCAACAATTACCATCGGAATTTCTTGTTTAGATGTTTCATTGAACATTTGGCGAATTAACCGGGGATGTACTTACACTAGCTTGAGCTCGCGTGTTAGTTTGCATGTTACCTCCTTGTTTTTAACCAACATTTGCACCTCTTCCTTTAGTGCAATATAATCTTGGGTATCATGGCCCACATCATTGTGGTACCCACAAAAGCGTGTGTCTTTATTTTCTCTGGGAGATTGTATTGGTGTTGGCCTTCGAAAATGTACAATATTCTTGGTTTTATCATAAATGATGGCTACATTTTCACATAACTCTGCAAACCATTCAGGGTGAACCCAAAAAAATCTGATTGGTCTAGATTGTTGGTTTTGATTTGACTGGCTCTGTTTAGGCCGATGTGAACCTTTTTCGGACTCCCTATGACGGTAATTGACTGTAGCTTGAGACTGAGTACTAACTTGTGGGATATAAATTGCAGGAATTGATTTATTCTGACGTGGTAATTTTTTCTTTTTGGCTTCCTCCACTTTGATTTTTTTTTTCAGGCCCGTTTCAATAATCCACCCCAAGAAATTTCTTTCTTCCGAGTAACAAAATCAGCTAAATTGTTTGGCATTAAACCCTGCCTTAGAGAGGTGATGGCTACTTGCTCAAAACAATCAGCCAACCCATTCTTCGTATTCACAAAACGACTTATGTAATCCTTTAAAGATTCATTTGGTTCTCGAGCGCAATGAATAATGGTGTCACCGTTTATTTTGAGCTCTTTAGTCCCAACAAACTGCCTTCGAAATGTCATCCATAACATGTCAAAGTTTTCTAAAGATCATTGTGGTAATCTATTATACAATTTAATGGCACTTCTTTTTGCGAAAAAGCTCGACACAACAACTATCATCAGCATTAAAATTCATCATGAAGTTTTTAAAATATACGAGGTGACTATCAAGATCCCGACTTCCATCATATTTCTCCATTTTTGAGTTATCAAAATGCCTCGGTAGATGACCTGAAAGAAATTTTGAAGAAAAAGGTGACTACCTCTAATTATCATATTGGCTAAACATGTGATCCTCATCGGAAGTGGCAATGATACCCGGTTCGGACTAAACATCGAACTTATCACTTAGAAAATGATCAATACTATGGTGTGCTGATCCTTTCGATTTGCTTTGATAACCTTTATTTTTCCTTTTACCCTTTCTATCAATTTTCTTTCAATGTTTTTAGTTAATATTTCTTTTTTATTTTGGATACCATGATCAGTACTTGACGATGAAGAATAAATATTATAATCTGATTCTGTGGTTAAGTTTTCAACAGCATCCGATGTATTTAACAACTGTTTGGCCCGATGTTTCTTTTTCGTTCATTTATGAGCCTTATATGACTAATTACTTTCATCTTGTTTGTGGTTGCAATCACGCTCATCGAAACCGAGATATGCTAATGGATCCTTCCCCTTTAGCTCTTTTTAGCCTGCTTTTGGGCTTTCAAAGCTTCCAGATCTGACCTTAGTTGATCACACTCTTCCTGCATGATATGTCTTTCTTCTGAATTGGGATTTATATGAGACGTGTTACTTTGTTCATTGTCACATCTTATCCCTTCATTTTCAATAATATGATCAATTTTCATGTCGAGATCCATCTCTCAAAGAAATCTGAAGCACGATTTACAAGTTAGGTTTTGAATAAAACTATTATGGCACCTCATGCTCGCACTGTGGTCGCCATTTTCGTGTTGGTAAAAACTGACCGAATGGTAGTTTTGGAAGTTATGTAGGGTGTGTTTTATCAAATTCTAGGTGGAGAGTAAAGAAAAAACAGAGGTGCTTGTATTTAATATCTAGAGAGGAAAAAAAGGCCAACCAATTTAGTGTTGTTTCAAAACTATTTATAGTCTTTTTGGATCCATAGGCCATTCAGATCGGTTCATACCATCCGGGTCAGTATTATGAGTCCCCAAGCCTAAAAGTAAGGGAACTAGGCACTTAGCTGAGTCACTAGACATACTGATTAGTCATCATGATTTAGTTTATAGGTCTGAACTATCCTTCTAAGAAACATTTCGACCCTCTTACTCTTTTAACTTCCAATAAAATCTGATCCTCTCTTTGTAGGGTTTAACCAATTGATTATTTTTTTTATCAAGTAGGACACACCATTATTGGTGTGTACTCTGAGTTTAACCCAACAAGAACATGAGTAACTAGGTTACCTAAAGAAATAAGGGTACCTGCTAAGATAAGATTTTATGTAACTAAGTTACCTAAAGAAATAAGGGTACCTGCTAAGAATACTAGGTTTCCATTGTTTGTGTTCTTTTCTTGATTCTTTGAAATTCTAACTTAAAATATGTGATTCTTCACATGTGGTGTGAAGATGATAGTCTTGTGGTTTCATCTCACATATATTTTTATGTCTCTTCTTGCATCAATTGAGTAGTTATTTTGGTGCGCATGGTAGTTCTTTTTTTGTGTTTTTCCTATTAAAATCTTGAACCACTTCAGATCGAAAAATGTGAAAAATTTGTTAGATTCAAATTTTAAGAATAACAACCATCATAACGATAAAAAATATTTATTGGGTAATTTATGTTACAGTTTCAAAATTAATAGTTTTCTTTTACTATATATGTATTTAGGAAAAAAAATCATATCGCATTTCGCAAGCAATTAGTTATCGCATATCGCATTTAAAACATTATATTGGTTTCTTATATCACAACGATAAAAAATGAATTAGAGATGTTTAAAAAATAGTAACATAAATTTAAAAACATTAATGCAATAAAAAATATTAAATTACATAAATTTTAATTACAAAAAGTATCAAATTTCAATGATTTTACAAGACTTTTTTGCATGATCGTTTATTATGACTGAATTTCAAACAATGATTAAACTTTATCTTTCCGATAATTATTTCTCTTATAGATTAAATGTGTTTCTTATTAGGTATTTCAACTCTCATTTTTAAATTTGGAAGAAGAATATTAGGAGAATGTGTAAAAGTAGGTGTTCCACCAAAAGTAGTAAAAACAGTATGATATATGAATAAAAAAATTATAAGAGCTTACAAAATAGGATGACTCAATATATTTCATAGGATTTTTATCGATATAAACTATCGCAGCCAAAAGCACGAGGGCGTGGAAAATACTCAACTTCGTAACTTTTATTTAATTTTTTTTAACCTTCAAAACTTTATACTTTTCAATAGTTAATTCAAAAAAATAATCCAAAAATACATATATTTATATTTTTTGCAAATGAACGAAAATAAATCTCGTGTAGCGCTACTTAAAATTATCAAATTCGACACATTGGCATTTTCAATGGGTAATCTCGCTACGAGTTTTAAATGTGGTGGATCCCTACAAATGTGTTGATAAAAATATATACATTGAAAAAATTTAGTGACTCCATACAGATAACATTTCTCGTTCCTCGCCTCATTTTAACGCTCTTAAAATTTTACATTTAAAAAAATCCATGAGTAAAAACATCTATTATTACGAGTGATAAAGGTAGGATTTACATCATTGACGTACACGATAATCATTTCATTAGCCTAATCAATTAATGACTTAAGTTCTTTATTAAGTTCACAATAAGATTTCTTTTTATAGTATTATCCACATTCATGTAATAGGTTGTCATGCATCCAAATTGACACATATCAATCCTTCATCTTTAATGAGGAAAACATCTGGTGGAAGGGTTTTTGGTAATTTGGAAATATAGTATTTAATATTTTGTAGATGATAGATAGATAATCCAGCTTCTTATTATTATCATAGTTCATTTAAGTCAACCTCATTAATGATATTTCTTATAGTATTTATAATTTGTTTACGGGTCAATGGGTCATGCTTTCGTGTCAATGCTTGTAAATGAAAGCACATTGGACCATGAATTGTTTATGAGGCACACGTGTGAGTCAAAATGTGAGAATTCATCTTTTAAATTCTGGGTCTAAAATGTCTTTCGAATTATTCTGACACATTTGAAAAATCACTTCCAAAAATCTCCAACCCTATCATACAACCTCCTTAGTCCTCTTAAATTTTTATTTGGAGGACTAATAAATATCTTATTTGAAATAAATCAGTATTCGAACCGATGTTCTCAGCCTTTTCTTGGTTCTCGAATTTGTTCTGCCCTAGGTAGTGTAAGCCAATCGATGAGCGACGTTTCCACTTCCCTAATGACGTTTACACTTCCCTAGAAATATTCTTAGTGGGTGGGTCGCGCCTACACCTAGTTTTTAGGGTACTTATGAATACAAAAAGGAAATCATTAATAGGGATCTCAAGTACTATTTGATATCTATATAAACTAAATACTTATTTTTCTGGTTTTACATATCTTTAGATAGAGAAAGTTTATCATACAAAGACCGAAAGCTTGGTTGTGTGTATGTTTAATTTTAGAAGCTCTCTAATCAAAGACGGTAGGTCGAATCTATCTTAGTTAGAGAAAGAGAAAAAGAAATCCACAATCGGTGTGGGACTACATGTCTCTTTACCTCCAGTTATCACTACTCAAGTTACCAATTACGGTGGTGTTTATGCCTATAGTCGCAACATTCCCCAAGAACCTTCTATAATTTCTCAATCATTTACCTCACGCAATTGCTCCTCACAGCTTTCACAATCTCAAAATTCCACCAATCACCGGGCTCTCTCAATATTTAAGGCTACGGGGTCAGATTCGTATAATACTACTCCACTCAGAGTGACTAGGCAATAAAAAAGCAAAACTAAAGTCATTATGGAACCACTAGTTTTGAATGATTCTCCCTCTTCTCCAAACCCAGACAAACACAAATCTACTACAGAATGTGTCACTAACACTCAACCCATCGGGTCATCGGGTTCATAACAAAAAATAATGGAATAAATCATGAGATATCTTAGCGAAGATTCTCCCATTGAGACATTTGGTGAAACAGAGGAAACTTCAAAGCCTTTTATAGATAAGATTTTAACATGGAATAAATTTATAGGTAAAGACGGAACCATTAAAGAACAATCTAAGGATCTTCTGATCTCACTAGGTGGAGGTGTTGGTCCCAATTTTAAGAAAGTAAGTGCAAAAATATCTCTTAGCACTGAATCAAATATCTTACGTTTATTTTCTTGATAGAGAGTTAGATAATGTTCGTACTTAGTGGGGATTCCCATATGAAATTAAAGTTAGATTTCCTAATCGTGGGGAAACTCTGATGACTTGTCGCCCTAACAAACTTGTAGTTTACAGCGATGTGCTAAATTGCGGCCTCCAGTTTCCCCTAGATCCTAAAATTGTTAAGCATTTTCATTTAGTTCGATTTCATCCAAGTTAAGTCAGTCCAAATGCCAGTTCACTTTAATTTTTTGTATCATAGTGTCTCGTATTTCCAAAACCTCAATGCCCATGGAACAAATGGAAACAATTTATGCGTTATGTCGCAATTCCAAGATTCCCTTCTACTACTTCAATATGAGGAACTGTTACAAAGTAGTAGACGATGTGTTGGAAGCGGACCGGATATGGAAGACTCAACTATTTTTTATTAGTGGGCCATATGAAAATAGCAGAAAGATTTTCTCTTTAAAAGGAAATTCGAGCTTGCTTACCATATTTGGAAAGCGCAAGTAATTATCTTCATATATTGCTTATTTGCTTAATTGTTTGATCATTGGTGTCAATTTTCTCTTCTTTGTAGTTATTTTGAACCGCTTTGTACATCACTTGAAGGATGCACAAGTCACTTTTGAGAAGGTGAATGACTGGGCAGAGAAAAAATGGGATAACAGTTTTCATTAAATATTTCACTCATGCCAACCTGACTCGTAGCCATCTTTGGAGGACCAACCCCAAAGGATAATTGTTATGGGAAGAATTCACCACAGCTTATTTATCTATTGCTTGTTTGTTGAGGATTGAACCTGCCGATGGGAAACTATTGCTTCCGACCAGGAAGAGAGCCCCAGCTATCGACCTAAGAAGGATAAGAAGAAGAAGAAGAAGAAGAAATAAGGTACTTTACAAGGTTTTATCGAAATGGTTGTCGAAGAAAAATTCCTTGAGATCGATGATTCATTGTTAGATCCAATCTGATTGTCATCTCCTTAAATGAGAAATGAAAATTGGTCGTTTTGCAGTGCAATTCTTCTACGAATGTAACTGCAAGTGGAAAAAGAATTTATTATTAACATATTTTCAATATACAAACTAAATCCTTATATTTATAGGCTTTGAGTCTATCATAATTATATTATGGTATACTCTAATTGTATACACACATAAAATAGACTATTGACTAGACATATTATCTTATAAGATAATAATTTTTTATAATAATATTTTTCTGTTATTTCCTTTAAAACTTCCCCTCAAGCTTGTGCAAAAGTACTTGAATCTTAAAAATAAAATTAATTTTGAAACTTAAACAAAAGTACTTCAGGTGGAAGCTTGATCAACACACTAAAACAAAATCTATTGTGGCTAATTTGAATGATGGAATTCAGAAGGAAGTAACGTAACCTTAAATATGAATTGAAATACAAGCTTGATCAAAAGATTGAAATGAAATCACACTTCCTCTGAAGTTGGAGCAATATAGTAAGTATACTCACCTTGTTGCACATATAAGCAATTTGTAAATATGTTTTTAGTTGTTTTCCTGGTTTGACATATTTTGTATGAATGCGGTTTTGTTGAATTTTCGAAGGTAATAATGATAATTAAGTTCAATATGTTGCGTTCTTTTGTGAAAGACATGATTAGATGCAATATGCAGTGCTTCTTAATTATCACATCATAACTTTGCAGACATGGTAATCTTGATGCTAACTTTTATTCAAAAATTAAAAAATCTAAATTATCTCACAAGTAGATTGAGCCATGACTCTATATTGAGCTTAAGCACTCGATCCCGATATGATATTCTAATTTTTATTCTTCCAAGATACCAAATTACCTCCTACTAAAACACAATAACCAATGGACGACCTTTTATCAGCTTTAGATTCATCCCAATCTGGATCCGCAAAACATTCTATATTAGTAAGATCATTACTTTCATACCACAACCTGAATCCATGAGACGATTTGAGATAACACAAGATATGTTTGAGAGTTGTCCAGTGATTAACCGTCGGGGAAGACATAGAGTGAATTACAACACTGATTGAATATACAATGTATGGTCGAGTTACCGTAAGATAATTAAGTTTTCCTATTGATGTATCCCAGAAGCACACACAAAAACCATTTTTATTTTATTTTATTCAATTTATATTATTCAAATCTAATATGAGAGTATTAATATTTGATTTGATTTTAAAAAAATTATTTGTATTCTAATTTAGGGTTTTTAACAGCTCTTGCTTAAAGCCTCATAAGCCTTAATTTATTTTATGTTTTTGGAGTAATATATTTTTTATCCTTGAAAATTTTAGTTTATGTTATCCTCGAATTAGGTCATCAGTTTGGTATCAGAGCCTCAATTCCTGCTACGGGGCAAACATGTTTCTAAATCTTTATTCAATATGATTCAAGGTATAAAGGAGAGAATAACATATATGGTCATAAAGATCTCAAAGATCGTTTGGTATGCGGGGGACACATCAGGCGTTTTGATGAAAATTGTACTGATCGGTTACAGAGGAGTTTTAATTGAAAACCAATCATCGGATCAAAGAGAAACTTGCTTATCGAGATGTTGTCTGAGGCTATGAAGAGGTTTTCGAAACCAATGTTTTTCATCAACTGCACATGGAGTGTTGTTTTCAGGCTATAAAAAGGTTTTCGAAACCAAAGTTTTTTTTCATCAACTAGATGGCTTCAATGCGACTTCGAATAAAGAACACTCGAGAATAATTTATCTTAGTCTGATAAGGTCAATAATTATAATTTCTAATGTAACAATGAAATAATAAAATAAAATAATTTTGGATGTTGATGGTGATGGTGCTGTGAATTCGATGATGAATTCTTTTGTCAAACATGAGAGGATGATGTAGCCGAGAAGCCAAAAAAACCATTTTATTTTTATTTTATTTTATTCAAATATCTTTTATTATTCAAAACAAATATGATTGTATTAAGATTTGATTTTCTTTATTTTAAAACAATTATTTTATTTTCTTGTATTCTAATTTAGAGTTTTGAGCAGCTCTTATATAAAGCCTCATAGGCCTTAAGTTATTTTAAAGTTTTGGAATAATATATTTTTTATCTCTTAAAATTTCAGTTTTTGTTACCATTGGATTAGGGTTTCATCATATTATCCTTGAATTATGGTTTCATCTATCGTTGTGTCTTCTTCTTATTCCGTCGCGTCATCACCTACCAATCAATAATATTTTTCTGGGTCACTAAATAATTTTTCATCATCCTTTAGTAATTGAAAATTAGGAACCATTAGTGTATTACATACATGGTTTTACTTCAAATTTCTCTATTTCTATCAATAAATCAATAACATATTTTTTATGTGATAGAAGAATAGCTTTCTTGCTTTTTGTTCTTTCAACCCCTCAAAAATAATGATGTCATCACCATATACAACCATAAGTATGAGAACGTTTATAAGACATATAATGATTGCAATTGTTCTTCTTTAAGTCAAATTTATTAAGTGCATCACTAAAATTTCAAACTAAGAACGAGGAATTTTCTTTATTCCATACAATGATTTATACAAATCAAATACATTTTCTCTCTCCCTTGAGCAACAAACTGTGGTAGTTTCTGCGTATACATTTTTTCTTAGAGGTTTCCATATAAAAATGCACATTTTTATATTTAATTAACACAATGGCCCATCATTTGAAGCTGTTAAAGAAATAAATACACGAATACAGTTAAATTTTTCTATCAACAATTTTTTATAGATTAATCAAGATTGTAAGTTTGAGCATATCCCATATCGATTCATTTTTACATTAAACACACATTTAAAATCAATAAAATTATTTTTGGTAGGTAATAAACCAACTTCGAAGTACTATTGTCTTCTAATGCTCTTATCTCTTCACACATTGCGCCTTTCCAGCCATAATGACATAAATCTTCTCTAATAAATTTTGGAATATAAATAGAATTAGGAGATGCAATAAAAGCTTGGGTAGAAAAAGTAATTGGTTATATTTTTCAAAATAGTAAATTGGATAAGTATATTGACTTCTACCTTTTTGAATAACAATTGGAAGATCAAGAGTGGAATCACTATCGGTTATATCAGGATCTAGGACAAAGGAATTGATAGTGGACATGATGGCGGAGGTGTTTTACATCGAGAATAAACATGTTTAATGGGAGGTCGATATTATAAAGGCAATACATCAGATTCTTCAATACTAGGATAATGTAAGATGGTGTACATAAGTAAATCATCCTCGATAATAACTATTTCTGGATTTACAATGGACAAAACAGAAGAAAAAAAATAGAACATGCTCTAAAATGTAACATCCTTAGATACTATGTACTAATGAAGAGAATGGGGAAATATTTATAATATTTTTTAACCCTAGAGTATCCAGGAAAAACACATTTTAAAATATATGGTATTTAATCTGTATGAGCATAACTTATATCCCTAATAAAGTAAGTATAACCAAAAAAGACAACATACGACATACACTTAATTAAAAAATATACAGTAGAAACCACATCTGCCTCGAATGGTTATGGTGGTTTTATTTAAAAAAAATGAAGCGCTCGAGTCGCTCGAGTAATCTCTAGAAAATTTCTAAATTATTTTTAGCAACACCAATTTGAGATGGTGTATCCACACACAAAGTTCGATGAAGCAGTCTTTGTTATTCTATAAACTATGGAAATACAGTTGAACAATATTCTTTACCATTATCACTTCTTAAAATGTGAATATAATCAATATAACACGGGAATAATTATGAACAAAACTAACAAAATATTTAAAACCATTTTTAAAAACCACATGACAAGGACTCTAAACATCTGAATGAAGTAGTTCAAAAGGGAACATAACTCGTTCATTGACATAAGGATATGATGAAAGGTGATGATTTTTATAAAATTGACATCACTCGTACTCTAATGATATCAAATAAATAAATTAGGATAAATTTATTTTCAATAGGTTAAAGATGGATGGCCCAAATGATAATATTCTTCAACTGGAGTTGTGATACTAGAACACGTAATATATGTATGATTTTATTTATCGAGATAGTGAAGACCCTCACTTCCATACCCTATACCAATTATTTTATTCGTCGTAAGATCATAGAACAAATGATCGGAGTACAAACAATATAATGTTTTAATGAGTTTGCTAATACAAAGAACTTTAATGAAAATATACGGAGATGTAGAACAAAGGTTAAAGAAATACTGTTCGTGGGATAAGCAATCCCAGAACCTAAAATAGGGATGATGATCCATCTACCGATGTTATGTCTAAATGATGCATATTTGAAAAAGTAGTAAACCTTTTTTGTTACCTGTCATATATTATGTGGCAGCATAATCAATAAACCAATTGGAGGAAGAAGAAAGAAGGCATGTAGTTAAATTACCTGTGATAGGAGGAGGAAATATTTGGAAGAGTAATTAAATTGGATAAATAAAATAAATAATTTGGCTTTGTAAAAGTCTTTAAAAAACCCAACAAATGTGTAACGTTGAGGGGGGCTTATGTAATAAATAGTAATTATGATTGAGATTAGTAAAGTAATAGGATGAAATGACCATAAAAGAGGGTAATCATGATATTTATAGGCCCACCCCTTGTACTATACTCACTCCGTTTCATAATATATGTTGTTTACGGGTTTTTTCATCAATATTAAGGGAAGTAAGAATGATTTTGAAAGAATAAAAAAAGTAAATTTGATTGGTGGAGTTAATAACTTGTGCAGAAGGTTAATTATTTTATTGGTTGAAAGCGGAATATATGTAATCAATGATGCATTGGAAAATGAAAATGACATTTATTATGAAACAAAAGAGTTCTTCTAGAAATACACTTATTATGAAACAATGGGAGTACTCGTTTTTGGGAAAGGGTCCAATCATTAAACAATTATTACTTTATTATTCCTTTTGTTACTTTCCCTCTCTAGCATTTTTGTGTTTCTCTATCTAAATATTCTTCTACGAAGATAACTTAGACAGATTAGCCGTCTAAGAAATATATTGAACTATAATTGGCGTCGTTTATGGGAAAGCGATTGGTACCAAGAATTGTATTTCAAAAACCACTGTTTTGTCTTCAAACGCTTCAAAACTACTGGTTACATAAGTGCTAGAGAGCTAGATGCTAGCACAGATACTCGTACGAACTTAACTCGATATCATCTTATTGAATAAAAAATAATAAAGGAAAGAGATAACAATAATCAATATATAGAGGAGTTACTAGAGGAGGTTTCCTTAGTAGCTCGACAGAAAAAACTCCTGGAAGATATTGAGAGATTGAATGCGCAGAAAGAAGCAATTGTAAATTCAAAGAGGCTCAAACCGGAGGTCCAAAAAGATCAGATAACCGAAAAATATGATGTGGAAGATGCTCGTTGGATCAAGGAAAGGTGTGAAAGAAATCACAAACAAATTCGTTATTCTTCAAGAAGAAAAATGAAATCTGGACGCCGCTATGATTCAACTGAGTGCATTGAATATTCATTGTATGGTTCAGATGATTCTTTTTCTCTGGAAAGGGATAACAAACGTCTAAAAAGTTATAAAAAAGAGATTTAAGGGTGGCGGAGAGATTTTCATCGGACATCTTATCAAGCAAGAGGTACGAGGAAAGAAACAAACGAACAAAAGAAAAGAGGACTTGGGTTTGAGGAACAATATAGGGCTCTAAATGTTGTTAGAATGGAACAAGCAACACCCCATATGCAAATCCCTTGGAGAAGACAATTTTGTTTTTAAACATCTAGCAATCAGTTTACAAATCCATCTGAGAAAAGTTTGTACACCGCTATGAATGAAGGCCATGTGGGCTGATATGTATAAGTCGGGTCAAAATTGGAGCTCGTCTACCCTCTCCTCAGAAATTCTTTCAGGGCACCTACCAAAGTGTTTCGACATCGAGATTTTAGATTCGGGCAGTCACATCGAACAATTTAAGAATTTTATGATTAACTATGACGATGATGATAAATTGTTGTGTAGGGCCTTTTCTCAAACTTTTAAGAATGCTTCTTGAAAGTGGTACAAACGCATGCCACGGGGTTGTATTAAACCTTTTGACATGTTTTGGAATATGTTTTGCTAGCATTTTGTGGGAAGCAAAATATTTCGTGCGGATGGTGATACGATAATTTACTGCATGCAAAAAGTATGGAAGAGCCTCAAGGAGTACACCATTCATTTTATCAAGATAAAGACTGACATGGAAAGCTGTGAATAATAAAGTGACATTAACAGCTTTTCGAATGAGACTACTCCCATGAATTTTGAAGGATAATATCGCAGAAAAACAAGCGATGATATTTGGGGTTTTGTTAGATGAGGTGGAAAATAGAATTTTGGTGGAAGAAAACAAGTGTTAGACATAGATTCTATGGCATAGTTTGAACAAAACCAATTCTATCAAACTCCGATTGTGACACATAGCAGTTCACATCCGACAACTGTTGTCCGACCACGAGCACCGACCAAAACTCCTACTCAATTACCTCTAAAATCGAGGGTGAATACACCAGTGATGAATACACAGCATAATATCTGACATATGTCAAATAAATGGGTCTGACCAGCATATTTCATTCAGCTTACAGAGTATGTTGTTATAATTTTTACTGAGCTCGACGTCATATACAGTTCCGCATACCACTTCCAATACAAACTTCAAGGGAAGGCAGAAACAATAAGTACCGTAAATACCATGATATTGGGCATGACACAAAAGATTATCTAGCACTAAAGAAAGACATACAAGCCCTGGTAAAAAATGGGAAGTTGACAATGTTTGTAAAGAAAAAATCCCTAACAGCTCCAAAGCAAGAAAACACTATGATGATTTCGGAACCTGTTGATGCATTAAATGTTTCTACGGAGTACTTAGATCTGAAGCCAGGCAGGAATAATGTTTTGGTAGTGAAAATTTAGTCGTGAATGGATCGTGAATGGAAAGGTTAGTGAATTATGCTCTTTATTTGAATCATTAACAATTTTTGGAGGAGGATTGTTGTAGGGACATCGAATTATTCTCGAAAGAGGCACATCATAAGCCTTGTAACACAATTTGAAGCAGGTGTTTCACTATATTTGTATAGAATTAATTTTCCAACACTTTGCTTTGAAGGTGATGATATAAGGGAGATATATGTTCACATGAAGATGGTGCGGTTATTGTTGTAGAGATTGTCGGGGATGAAATACAAAAAAAATTGATTGATACTGATAGCTATGCCAGTATAATGTTATAACAACTTAGGAAAAGATAATGGACCCCCTAGCAATTCTTCAGTCCGAGCGGACAATTGTTGGGTTTACTAGGGTAATAACTGAAGTAGTTTCAGATTTGAAGGAAGGGTAAAGCTAGATCGGGGACCATTTAAAAAAGTAGTGACATTTTTTTGTCATCGTGGTAGATGCACCAAAATCTTACAATGCAATTTTTGGGAGGTCTTGGTTATCTAGAATGCATGTATTGGCATCCACCATTCACTAATGCTTGAAATACGTTGTGGGAAATAATGTGGGAACGATTAGAAATAGTCAAAAGATGGCAAGAGAATATTACCAAATGATTCTGGCCCCAAGCAGATCTATGGAGGCGAGTCAAAAAAGGCATATCAATCAGTGGGGTCTTCTTTGCAATCTGATCTTGTAGATGATCCAAGGGAGACCTCCGGTTTTATAGTTCTTTATGAAAGTTTTGAGGATCATGTTTTCTCGAATGGAAAACATTTAAAAATCGGCATAAAGTTATCTCTAGAGGTGAGGGAGAGGTTAATTCTATTTCTATTAATAAGATTACATATGTTTTCATGGTGTACAGAACATGTGACAGCAGTTCCTACATAAATTATATGTCATAGACTGGCCATTCAAAGCAGTGTGTGTCCAATCATCCAAAAACAAAGAATTTTTTCTCAAGAAAAATTTAGGCCACCATGGTCAAGGTAGATAGATTATCCAAGGTTTGGCACGTACATGAATCATAATATCCTTTGGGGACTGCCACTCCTGTTTTAGTGAAAAAGAAAAATGGTAAGTGGTAGTTGTGTGCAGATTTCAGTAATTTGAACACGTCATGTCTAAAATATCCTTTCTCGGTTCCTCAGATAGATAAGTTAATGCATTCTACTTATAGAAATTGACTACTTTTATTAATAGATGCGTACGATGGCGATAATCATATCCATATGGATCTGAAGGACCAATAAAGCACTCGGCTTATCACTTGAAGAGATTTACGTTGTTATAAGGTTATGCTCTTTGGGTTGAAGAATGCAGGAGTGACTTACCAATGTTTAGTATACAAAACCTTTGAGACTCAGATTGGTCGGAATGTTGAAGTGTATATTTGATATGCTAGTGAAAATCGCAAGGTATGAGGAACATTTTTCAGATTTAGAGGAAACCTTTGTGAACTTAACAAAAATAAACTTGAAGCTAAACTCAGAGAAGTGCACATTCAAGGTGCGGTCCAGAAAGTTTCTTGAGTACATAGTAAATGAACGTGAAATAGAGGCTGACCCAGTACAACTAAATTCTTTCAATAATATGGCACCACCTTGAACGATCAAGGAGGTACAAATCTTAACTGGAAGACTCGCTGACCCAAGAATGTTTTGACGCGTTTGAAAGAATAAAAGAATATTTGTTTGCCCAAGACCAGTGTATTACATCAGTAAGAGTCTTTTGGATGCAGAAAAGTGATTTTTTAAATTAGAAAAATTGGCCCTCACATTGGTAAGTGCTGCTCGGAAAATGAGGCTTTATTTTCAGGCTCACTCTATCATTTTACGAACATCTTTCTCGTTGAAAAGTATGTTGCAAAGGTCTGATGTGTCAGGCAGAATGATTAAATGGTCCGTAGAGTTGGGAAACTTTGATATTGAGTTTGAACCTAGAATTACAATCAAAGCGCAAGTCTTAGCAGATTTGTTTAGTTGAATTTCATTATGATTGATCACATATGGAAGTAGACGAAGACTGTTTAGAGGCAGAGTGGACAGTCCGGACAGATAGAGGTTCGAGTGCATCAAGATGTGGGGCAGCGGTACAATTGATTTCTCCAGATGGTACCGCTATGTATCAAACTATCCGGTTCGGATTTCAAGCATCAAATAATAAGGAAAAGTTCGAAGTCGCTTTGGTAGGTTTGATGCTTGCTCATATTTGTGTGGGGGAGGGGAAATTTAGCCTAGTGAGCAACCCGAAACTTCTTATAAATCACGTGTCTGGTTAGTCTGAGGCCATAAATGATCTTTTAGTGAAGTATCTGAGAGCGTTAAAAGCCTTAATAGATGTTTTTAAAAGAATCAAGTATGAGCATGTTCATAGGAAAAGTAATTATGTGGTTGATTCTCTAGCTACTGTTTCATATTCCAAGGAGTTTCCCTGGATTATTATACAAGAAATAATATTGATAATTAAGGGATCTGATCAGATGAAAAGATCTATTGAAGTTTTCCAAATTTATACAAGTAATTAACAATATTGGTGGTACAATATCAAGGAATTTCTAGTAAATAATATCTTTCGAGTTGATAAAGTAATGGTAAAGAAAATGTAGTTCAAGGCATATGGTTACGTAGTCCTCGGAGATATCTTGTACACAAAATATTTTAGCATGTTTTTGCTTCGATGTCTTGGAAAAAATAAATCACAAATGATATTATATAAACTACATAATGGGAAAGGTTCTGCGCATTGTGTGTATAAATATTTGACACGATACTTATTTTGGTGGGATATTATTGGCCCACAATCGCTTCTGATGTGAGGAAATTGGTTACGAGTTATAATATGTGCCAAGGGTTTGCTAATACGATTCATGCACCAGGAGTACCTCTTCAATCCATATCTGAGGCATTACCTTTTGATCAATTGGGTATTGATCTGGTCATGACTTTACCGATGGCATCTGGGGGGGCGACATACAATAATGGTCACAATAGGCTATTTTTCTAAATATGTGGAAGCTAAAACCTTGGCTGGAACCAGATATGTGATCAAGATTATTGTCTCCAATATTTGTTGTCGTTTCGGTGTTCTAAGGAGAATGACAATGGATAACGGGCCATAGTGTGACAATAAAGATATGAAGGCTTTTTATTCTCCAAAAAGGATACATCAATGTTTTTCAACACATTTCCATCAGCAAGCGAACGGCCAGGTCGAGGTGACTAATCAAACTATTTGCCATGGGCTTAGAAAGAATTTAGAAGGCGAAGGCCAGATTATTTGTAAGAATATTTATATGCCTTGGACAGCGACTCTGAAATATCCATTTGCATTAGTTTATGAGATGGATGTTGTTGTACCATCCAAATTAGTCTTCCCCTCGTATCGAATCAATAAAAATTGTGAAGAGGTTAACTATAAGGATAAGCGTGTAGGGTTAGATCTGATTGAATAAAAAAGAAGAATAGCGCAACGGAAATATTTGTACTACCGAACTTTGATGAGAAGCATGTACGCTTACAAATTTAGATGAAGAGAGTTCAAAGTAAGAGACAAGGTTCGAAGAAAATTGTTTTTGCATACGAAAGAGAAATAACTCAGCAAGTTAGGACCCAATTGGGAGGGCCCGTATTTGGTAACAGAGAAATTGACACCAAGGACATGTCGGCTTAAAAATAAATAAGGGTTCTTCGTCATCCATGGAATATCGAACATCTTAAATTTTATTTAAGATGAATTTTAAAAATTATACATATTTTATTTTAAAACTTATGTAAAGATCAGTGGCATACTTTTTCCTACCTTGGTGGTGCGTTAAGATTTTAACGAGGTGTCCTTATAGCTGATTCATATACGATATTTTATTGTCGTCTTAGAATAACTTGCACAATTTTTTATTTTTGGACCGGAAGGGTCTTTCAACGAATGTTGGTCAACAATTTTTTATTTTTGGATCAGAAGGGTCTTTCAACGAATATTGGTCAACAATTTTTTATTTTTAGCCTGAATGGTTCTTTCAACGAATATTGGTCAACAATTATTATTTACAAGTAGTATAAAATAGAACTATCCAAAGAAGAACATATTCATTAATAAATTCTTCAAGGTACAAAATGCCTCAAGATTGTACGAGGACTTTATAAAAAGTTCCTGAGGCACAACCAGTTTACAAACAGTTAACAAAAACTTATGAAAACAAAAGGTTAATTGAAGTATTCTTTTACCCCATATGAGGTACCTTCATCATCATCCTCCGATGGGCCAGATAAGGAGTTGTTAGACTTTTCAAAATTACTAGATTATTCTTCATCCTTCAAAGAAACACCCTATAGGCGATGCTTCTTTGAAACGCGCTGCCAAAATCTACCTAACTTTAAGTTGGGAAAACGCTCTTGAATCTCTAGCACCAAAGCAGATTTCATTCTAGTAATCTTTTTATCCAAACCTTCAACACACTTAGCAGCATATTTCTCGAGGAAAGCATCTTATAGTTTTCAGCATCGTCCCTAATCTTTTTCTTCTCAACCGTAAGTCTTTCGATATCATTGGCATGTTGTTCAAATTATTCTTTGACTTCTTTATGAGCTTCAATAAAACTAATAATGAGCGTATTCTGATCAATATCTCTAGCGATAAATCGTTCTCGCTCATCATCGAACTTCTCCTGCTCCAATTTTGATTAAGTCGTTTCAAGCTTTGTCAAGCGTTCAGAAGCGATATTCTTATAGTGGGTAAGCTCATCTTCCAACTTCTTCATGTTGGATCTTCTCTGGATGACTTCATTTTTATAGCAATCTTTCCGATTGGATTTCCTTTCAAGAAGGGTAACAATATGAAGTAATTTATTGAGTTCACAAGCTATGAAATCATTCTCATAGATGTCAAAGTATATCGAAGTTGGTGACTCAGCTCTCTGGCCATCATTTATTTTGGTTCCTTCATCTTCTCGAGCTCTTTAATCATTATATACTCCAGTTTGTTGATGATTCGACTCTGTTGTCGAAGATGAGTTCGATTTTACAATGAAGACTTTCTCAAGAGAAGCATCTACCTTATCACTATCCTCGATAACTTTAATTTTTCTCTTATCTTTCAACGAGTATCTTTTCACGGCCTCTTGGAGCCTCCTTTCCCATTGGGATTAACTTTCTCTTACTCGACTTTAGTGTTATCTTCCTTGTCAATTTCGATACCAATAGTAGCATCTTCTTCTTCAATTACATATTTTTTTAGGGTTCTAACGGCTTGGATCCCTAGTCCTTGCAGGATGAAAGACAAGAATATATGAGTCCTCCAGTCGCTTAAGTACACTATCTTGTGTTAAATGTGTCATGAGCTCTTCAAGAGGCACTGTCTTTGTTAAGTTAGCCCTCTAAAGATGGTTTTGGCCAAATTCAATGGAGTGAAGTATCTGTAGAATTCGTTGGACTGGGAGGTGTTAGCCCAATAACTCAACTGTGCAAAGATCCGACTAACTTCTTCCATATGCTTCTCGAATGGCTTGTAGATCCCCTTCATTGTTGTCCCTTAAGAAAGGTTAAATAAAGAGATCAAATAGATTAAACAAAGTAAAGTTAAAATTTAGTACCTTTGCTAGTCCATTTTAATATGAGTCGATGGAGTCTCACAGCGGACTCTTCCAAACATGTCTCACATAGACCAAAGATGAAGAAGAATGTCTGTTTCTACTTTTTGTTAGCTTCAAAGAGGTCATACACTATTTTGAACTTCCTCCCAAGGGTCAGTGAGTAGAAGGGAAAGTAAGGATTCTTAGTAACACCGGACATCCCGTTGAACTGCTCCATTGAAAAAGTGATCCTAGAGATTCGTGAAGCCATCATACTTGCCATTAGCAGGAACAAAATATTGGGACCAACTTGAGTCATACATAAGTCTATCAGTTTGAAATACTTAACCAGAGCAGGGTCTAAGGGGAACCGAAGACCTCATTTCTCCGAGTAGACAATCAGCTCATCATCTCAAACGGACAAAGAAGTCTCCCAAACTCTGGGAAATCGGATACGAATGGAATCTGGAATTCCCCATCACTCTTTGAGTTTAGCCTCTTTGGACGGTCAAAATGAGTTTATTTAATTTTTTGTAATGCCAGAATATGTTTACTTTCGAGTGCTCTCAAGTTATTCCCTAAGATTTCCTCGATGTTCAAGGACAACTCGATGAAATCGTTTTTTTATTCTTCTTCGACTTAGCCTTGGTAGGAGTATGAGAGTTTGCCTCAAGTTGATCTTCCTGGGAGGCTGGCACTTGGGCTTGCGCGAAGGTCCAACCTGAGAAGTCATAAGGAAAATCTTCTTTATGGGTTGAAACTCCACGATAACCACTTCATCATCCTGATCATCTTCAGATTCATCAATTAAACGTATTTCTTTTACCTCTAGGAAGGGTTCGGAGGGCTGAGTTCCCACAGATGTTTTTGGAAATATAGCTTTATCTGCTATTGTTGGTCTGAGGGCTGTTTTTGAGGTTTTTTGGGAAGGTTTTTGAAACGTGACCTCTTGAGTAGTTGAAGAAGTACATGGGGGAGGATTTTGAGGGGTAGAAGCACCAGATGTAATTTTAACTTTGGTGTATCTTTTTGCCTTGCGCTTGGGAGATTGCTTCCTCTTTAAACCACTACATTTTGTCTAGTCAGGATTCTTTTCTTTATCACACATTAGAATAAATGTTGAGGTAGAGTTGGGCTGATTCGAGGGGCTTAGATCACCCTTGTTAGGCATCGAACAAGCTTGACCGAGGGGGTAACTGGTAGTGGGATCGGATGAAATACCAGGGTTCGAAGTTCTTGCAACTTCGAAGTGCTTTTTAAGTGGGGGCCACAGTCCGAATTATAAGGTCTTGAGAATCTGTAAACGGTTTGGGCTTCTTGTCTAAGTCGGCGGCTTTTCTCGCTTCAGCTTTACTACTAATATTGAACCACTCTAGATCTTGTATTCTTCAATATTATTGGGCTTTCTAGGCATTAAGGAGGAAAAATGATTGGAGATGCAGTAAAATTGTTTCTCTCTCTAAATAGATATTTATCTCTTTATCTCTCTAAATATTTTTTCAAAATAAGAAACTAAGAAGTATCAGATGAGTCTAAATATTAATAGATGGAAATCTAGGCTTCCTTCAGTTGCGAAGGCCCAGGCAGGTGAAAGGTTTTCCCTACGTGACAAGTGTCTAGGAAAGTTAAAGAGTTTTCTGGAGGATAGTATTTAGACCTATGATGGGAGTGCGCATGTGTGTTAAGAAGTGTAACAGCTATCTGACACACGTAGCCGCCTAAAAGTTGTTTTGGAATCCATGCGTGCATATGACAGAAACTGAGTGACACATGGATTTGGAGTAGAGCACGTTTTGTGCTATCAGAATTCATTGTGAAACCTAGATTTGAAGAAAAACATGCAGTGCGTAGTCATCACTCAAGCAATCTACTCTGTGATGTCATCCTTCCGATGAGTAATTCAGGGAAAATGAGGGCGGATACATCTGAGGCGTTCTCATTATTTTAATCCCTGCTCGAATATCTTCGCAAGGACATGGGGGCTACTGATACACAGAGGAAATGTTTGGAAGAGTGATTAAATTGGTTAAATAAAAGAAATAATTTATCTTTGTAAAAGTCTTGTAAGGAAACCCATAAAATGTGTCATATTGAGGGCTTTATGTAATAAATAGTAATTATGATTGAGATTAGTAAAGTAATTAGGTGAAGTGACCATAAAAGAGGGTAATGATGTAATTTATGGAACCACCACTTGTACTATATAAAACAACATCCGTTTATTATTATTATTATTATTATTCATTTTCTCACTTTCCCTCTTTAGCATTTTTATGTTTCTCTCTCTAAGAAATCTTTCTTGAACCACAAGTTGTAGGATTTATAAGATCATGTGACTTTAGTGACTCCCGGTGCTTGGAAAATTAAGCATATTCCTTAGGAGAAAGCACATAATGTTCCTCGTTATTTGTCATATTAGAAAATTGTTATTGTAGTCACGTACAAGTCCACTTTGTGTGACCACATTCATGACAACAACAAAACTTCTACATTACCATGGTTAGCATAGTCTCCACGGATATTGTGTCTAATGTATCCATAATGACTATTATAAACACCACAACCACCACGATTGTTGAATCCACCATGACTATCACAATCGTTGTATTCACCACGAACACCATATCTACCACGACATAAGTGTCACAACCACCATGATCACTATATATACCATGATTATCATGAGCAACCCGTTTATCAGAAACACCACGCCTATTGTAGTTGATTAATGCACTGGTTGCATATTGTGATGTATGTGAGGTTTTGGTTAAAAGAATTCTCACAAACGTTTTATATATAAATTATATCTCAGATTCAGAGAGGATTTAAGATTTAGCACTTTCAAACTCTGAAAGAAAACCAACAAAAAAACTCATTACAACTATTTGTTCTCGTTATAATTGTTGAATTTTAATGTCACTATTGAATGATAACAATATATTAAGTTTTTCACAGCTACGTTTGAGCTCCATAAATTACGTCGTAAGAGGCTTATCTTGTTTTCAGTTCGTGAAAAGGCTTTCACAACATCATAAAGACGAAAAATATTACCTTTACTAGTATATAAAAAATATAAATATTTCCTTTACTTTTTAACATATTCACAATGATTAACTAGATTGAGTACCTCAATGGTGATCATGTTCCGCATTTTTAGAAAAAGACGAGCATCATCATGTACCTACTTTTTTGTTTTATAATCCGTACGAAGATCTTTTGTTGAATGATCATCTTTTTCTATGCTTCGTAGATATATAAGAATAGTTTTACTCCAATCTAAATAATTAAAATCATCCAAATTATGTTTTGTGATTTTTGTCATCACATGAACCAATCATACACACCTTTTCTTTCCATACTTGAATCGCTAAATCACTTTAGTTAATGAGAAGTGTAAAGTTTCTAGAGAAAGAAGTTGATTCTAGAGAGAGAAAGAAGTTGATTCTAGAGAGAGAAAATACACAAATGTTTTAACTCAAAAATTCAACCATTTTATTAGATCAGCATTGATCTTTATATAAAATTGCAATGACTTAGAATACAACTGAAAACGGTTACATAAAAGGACTTATTACATGTTAGTCCCTGACTTAAATATATAGTCCTAAATTTCTACTCAAAGTTCCACTTCCTTATCAGTAGCCCCTTTAGTTTTCATATCAGTAAATGAATGACAACTAATCAACTTCGAACTTAAGCAGAAGTGAAGATAATTCCCTCTTCTAAAATTTGAACTACGTTGATCATTCGGTTATACCTAGTTGTATCAAGTACATCGAAGTATTTCAACAAAGAATCACAATTTTATATCGCACTTCGAAGCGGCAGCTAATAATATTAGGTGTCCAACCTACTTCTCAGCAAAATAATAACACTCTAAGGGCTAGATCTATAACTAGGCTCATCTACGCAACCACTTCAACTTCTATCAAACCAAGGGCCACATTTTGCCACTTCTCAATACAACTTTTCTCTCCCTATAAATCTCATTGTAACCAATTGTTTGATTCATAAACAGAATTTCTTAAGAGAGAATGGGTAAAAACTCTAAACTCCTTTTTCTACCTTCACCGGAAAACTCATTTTTTTCTTATCAATCTTCAACCAGTTTATGAGAAAGCATCCAAAATCCAAGAAATCTAAAGCCAGAATTCCCAAAGAATTTAAATCCTAAAAGTCGGAAAACAACGGCTTCAGAGCTTATGATTACTTCTGCATTAGTGAAAGAGGATAAGAATATAGAACAGCTGGATTAATAAGCCAACCTCCCATTGGAAAATCCTAAAAAACCATTTATTACGATAACTTCGATCCTTCTAAAACTCCTGCTTTTTCAGCTTTGCCCCTTACAGAGGAAAGCCAATCCTTGAAAACTCGAACGTCAAACGCACCTCAAATCTCACCTTCACTTACTAAATCATCTCCTCGAATTAGTTGTGAAATTGGCAAATCATCTTCGAAACAATCCAAAGTAACCCCTTCCTCAACCAACCTTTCAAAAACTTTTCTCACATGAGCTCCCAGAAAAACATACTTTCATATCTATGGGAGACGATGTCGATGTTACGTCGAATCCATCTACTAGTTATCTTCCCCCGAGGGAAATTGTTGAGACAGCTACATCATCTCAACAAAGTCCCTCGAATAATCCTCATCAACTAAGAGATGAAATATCAGAAGAAGTCGATTCTCATGCTACTCAGTCAAATAATGAGGTTGATACAGAGGAAGAACCTTTGAAAGAATCAGAGAATACTACTCAAGAAAAATACGTAAACCAAGAGTAAAGAAAGCTCTTATTACCATATATGAGGAGGAAAGGGCATTAATTGGTGAGAATTTGAGGCTTCTTGATACAAATTATGTTGTACCTCTAAAAACGTTTCATACATATACTACGAAGAGAGCCAAACAAATTATTTGAAGAATAAGTGGGGAATGGGAGACAACATTACACTTCGTCTTCCCCAAAAAAGAGAAACACCCTTAGACTTCAAAAAATATGAAATGGTAGTCTATCCAGAAATCATCAACTAGGGTCTTTGATTCCCACTAGACCCCATATTAGTTGATTACTTCGAACTCTTAAATTTGTGTCCAACCCAAGTGAAATTGAATCAATGGTTCATGCTTCTTTCTGTAATAATGGACTCCCGTTTGTCCAAAATTCCAATCAACATCAAGGATTTTATATTCAATAACCAAATTGTCCAAGGGACCAGTGCTTCTGTTTTACTACCTTACATTGGATGGTGACCTAAAAACCATCGACGATCTCCTAGAAGCAGACAAATTTTGGAAGCAAAAATTCACATTCATTTCAAGAGCATGGGAAAATGGTAAAGTTATAACTGAAGTCGACACATCAAGATTGAACCTCGTCTAGAGGAATGCTCGTAAGTCTCTTAATATATTTTTTCTAAATTAAATTTTTAACTGTTGTTATCCTCATTCCTTATCAACTTCTATATTCCAAACAGAATTACCAAGGCGTTATGCCATTCCTCGAGAAATAGCCAAAGAAACCTTCATTAAGCTTGTTGCTTGGGCTAAAAAATAATGGAATAACGCTTTCTACACAGCCTTCGAACCCATCAACTTTCTCAACAGTCACATGTTCCCGATCACACCTAGAGGCTTTCCTTCAGAAAATTTGATGGAGCCAATCAACTCTCGACAAGCTGTCAAAATATTGGTCCATCCCAACTGTAAAGTGTTCTTACACATTTGCAATAGATTAGATAGCCACCTTCCTCAAAAGAAAAAAGCAAAAAAGAATAAAAAGACAGCTAGTACATCGGGTGATAGCCCTTCAACCGATCCGAAACCACAAGGTTCAAAGCAAAAAACAAAAAAAACACATTTTTCACAATCAAAGAAGGAATGGAAGAAGGACCTTCTCTAAAAAGAAAAAACTGCTGCTCATTCGAAAAAGAAAAGTTCCACTAGAATCATCCCCTAGAAGAAAAGGAAAAAAAAGTGGAGACCATCGAAGAAATATTACCCGATGACAATGAAGTTGTAGCTGCAGAAAATCAGCAAATTCGTCAAAAGTAAATTGAAGGAAATGCTGAAGACATTACCAATCAACAAAAATAAACTGTAACTGTAGAAGATAACCACGGTGATGATCATTTTGATCCTGACCGTTTTATTAACTTCGACGAAACGCAAGAGCTTGGTGGAGAAGTAGATCCCATCATTCAAGAGTTTCAAACTCATTTGCATAATATGGGCAGGAGACTTGCACCTCCTGCATCCGAAGCTGCATCTCATGTGGTTATTATTCCTACAATCTCCTTAGATCTTATCAATTGACCTAGTCTAATGGTCTTTCCTCCTGCTGCACCAAACTCAGAAGTTCCTGTCACACGTCAAGCGTTTTCCGATCTTGACACTGCAGCGAAAACGATTACTCAAGAAATCGAGGTCTCTCAAAATCATCTTAAATGTATAGCTAAAGATATGGTTCACTATAAAGGAGCTGCTGAAGCTGAGAAAAAACTGAGGGAAAAATTTGGTGATCATATAAAAGATCAATTTCATGGATTCCAAATGGAAAGATCTGAATTTCTCAGAGGGCTTCTGTTTATTAAAAGGCATATTCGAGAAAAACATTGAATCGAGAAAGAAGGTCTCAACACCTCTCACCAAGAAGAAATTGATCAACTCAAAATCAAACATCGTGAAGAGTTATCTATTGAGAAGAAATAATTTTGATGAGCTTTAAACATCTCTTGTCAATACTAAAGCAGAAAAGAAAAAATTGGCCGATGAGATAACCATTCTTAACGCTTAATTCGAAAAATAAAAATAACTTGCTATCATTGTTGTTGAAGATGAATGGACAAAATACCTATTGGCAGCTATCAACAATGGCAAAGAACAAAAATTCATCACACTCCTTCGAGAAATTCATGCTGCATATCCTAAGATGGATCTTTCTAACTTTTGGAGTGAAATTCTCGTCGAAAGGCTTCCTAGCGAAGCATTTTATCCTATTCCCAGTTCATCATCCAGAGAGGAAGAATCCGAAGAGAGCTCTGAGGATGAGTAATTTCACTATCTTTTAGCTTTTTGTACTTGTCATATCATTACTATAACTTTTGTGCTTATCAGATTAATATGAATGACAAAGGTCTTTTTTTATGCTTCATTTTTCATTTCAAGTTATGCTCACATTCGATTGTTACTTATATTAATTATTTGAGATAAAAACATAATATGAAAATACCTCAAAATTTGTAGTGTATTTAATAAACGTAGCACTTCGAACATCATAGAGTGTTTAATTAACGTAACACTTCGAACAGCACAGAGTGTTTAATGATCGTAACATTTTGAACATCACAGTGCATTTAATGAACCTAGCACTTCGAACATCATAGAGTTTTTAATGAACGTAATACTTTGAACATGCTTGTTTCTTCGAAAAGTGATTGCTACACTTCAGAATATTCTACTCTTGGTCAACCTCAAAGATGATCAGTCTTTGATTAGTCACCAAAATATTTTAAATAAACAATCGTATACAACCATTGGCCAAAAAATGCATTTTATTGATAATTTTGAATATGTACATAGCACGTCGTTAAAACCTCCCTAGCCCAACAGGGTAGGAAAGAGTGCGCTAATCAATCAAAGAAAAAAATTTCAAAGTACAAATATAGTTATTCCCAGTACAACGTCAGATGTTGTATGTTTCACGGGTGTTGAAGCATCCTCCCTGATTATCACAAAAGAGATAAGAGCCTGGCTTTATCCATTCAACAACTATATAGGGTCATTCCCAATTCGGGGCCATTTTTCCGAGGCTCTTCTCCTTAGTGTGTAGAATTACCTTTCTCAAAACTTTATCACCAACTTTAAACTCCCTCATTTTCACCCTCAAATCATACCTACTCCTCATAAGAGTTTGATAATGTATTATATTTAAATGAGCTTGACCTCTTTTCTCATCAATCAAATCCAAACTTTCTCTTTTGGCTTCGTCGTTCAACATTTCAGAATATTGAGTTATCTTGAAAGATGAAAGAGTAGATTCCACAGGTCTAACAACATCTATTTCATATGCTAAAGCAAAATGAGTTTCTTTAGTAGCTTACCTAAGAGTTGTTCAATAAGTCCAAAGTACTTCTTGCAAATAATTAGGCCATTTTCCTCCCGCTCCTGTTAAGTTCTTTTCAATCCTTCCAAAATAGATTTGTTTCTCACCTCCACTTGTCCATTTTCTTGGGGATGAAATGGTGTTGAAAAGCACTGCTTAATTTCATTCAAAGCACAAAACGAAGCCATCTTCTTATTATTAAATTGAGGTTCATTGTATGTGGTAATTCTTCGAGGCACTCCAAAACAAAAGTAAATATTATTTACGATGAATTTAATCACATCATTTGTCTTTGTTCCGGAAAATGGCTCTGCTTCAGCCTACTTTGTAAATAGTCAACTGCAACAATTATCATTTTTCATCCTCCAGAAGCCATTGGAAAAGGACACACTAAATTTATTCCCCATTTATCAAACGGAATGGCTTCGGTAATGGATATAAGTGGAACTGTTGGTTTATGAACAGAATTAGCAAATCTTTGACAAGTATCACAGCTTTAAACCAAATTCTTGGCATCGTTCATGATTGAAGGCCAATAAAACCCTGCAAGCAAAACTCGATGAGTTAATGCCTTAAAGCCACAATGTGCTGATCCTTCTCCATCATGCAGCTCTGATAAAACTTCATGTGATTCCTGTCTATTCAAACATCTTAGTAAAAGCCTACTCGATGCTTTCTTATACAAAACTCCATCCAAAACTATGTAGCCAAAAGCTTTGGCTCGTAATTGTTTGGCCAATTTTGAATCTTCAGGCAACTCTCCTCTAATCAAAAAATTCAAAATATCAGTTCTTCAGTCGCTTCTGACTATATTTGCGTTGACATATAGTTCCTCAATATATTCACAGTGGTCTGATTGAACTAAAATCAAAGGGCTTTCTTGCAGCAGAATCCATGGATACTCTTCCTTATAAGCTACATTTGCTAATGAGTCAGCCAAGAAAATCTTTGCGCTCTTCTGTATCCGATCTACTTGAACGAAATTCCACAAGAAAATCTGCCAAAGCTTGCGCTTTAATTGCATTTCGAGGTGTAAATGTAATATCAAAATCCCCCAATTCCACTGACCACTTAATCATTCTCTCCGAAATATCAAGACTTTGTAAAACATTTTTCAATGGAAATGAGGTCCGAACTTTGATGGTATGAGCTTTAAAATAAGGGCGCATCTTTCTAGCAGGCACAACCAATGCCAATGCCAAGTTCTCAAGTTTCAAATATCTTTTTTCCACTGCCACCAAACTTTTGCTGACATAGCACATCAGCTTCGGAATTCCTGAATCTTCACTTATCAATACTGCACTTACTGCAAATCCGATACCGCAATGTATAAAAAGAGTTGTTCTCCACTTCGAGGCTCGGATAATACTTCAGGTGATGATAATAAATCCTTAATACTTGTAAATGATGCTTCACAATCCGATGTCTATTCAAACTTCTTCAGCCCTTACAATACTTGAAAGAAAGGAAAACA
This sequence comes from Limnanthes douglasii subsp. nivea, assembly GCA_036936605.1. Classification (NCBI taxonomy): domain Eukaryota; kingdom Viridiplantae; phylum Streptophyta; class Magnoliopsida; order Brassicales; family Limnanthaceae; genus Limnanthes; species Limnanthes douglasii. Next base: position 223,877,951 of record JAUPFV010000004.1, on the reverse strand, counting down.
TTTATCAGATAATCTAGAAATAAATCTGTTAAGTACTGCTAACATTCCTGTTAAAATTTGTACTTCCTTAATAGTTCAAGGCGATTTGATAGATACCACAGCTTTTAACTGTTCTGGGTCAGCTTCTATCCCTCTTTCACTGATAACATAACCCAGGAATTTCCCTGATCGAACTCCAAAATTACATTTTTTTGGATTCAATTTCAGCCTTATCACCCTTAAATTCAGAAATGTTTGCTCTAAATCTTCCAAGTGTGCTTCATCCACTAAGATTTTTACCACCATGTCATCAATGTAGACCTCCATATTTCTTCTGATCTGGGTAGCAAATGCTTTAGTCATTAACCTTTGGTAGGTAGCCCCGACATTTTTCAATCCAAAAGGTATAACCTTATAACAATGCAAGCCCCTCTCAGTGAAGAAAGTAGTACACTTTGATCCTTCATATCCATTTTGATTTGATTATATCCTGCAAAAGAATCCATAAAAGTTAATATATTATTTCCCGAAATGGAATCAATCAATTGGTCTATTCGAGCAACAGGAAATGGGTCTTTAGGACAGACTCAATTTAAGTCTGTAAAATCAACACACATTCTCCATTTCCCATTTCTCTTCTTGACCACTACCGGATTCGTCATCCATAGAGGATACATAGATTCCTTTATATGTCTGACCCTAGATAAGGGGCTCATCTTGGAAATAATAGCTTATGCCTTTTCTGACGAAAATGCTTGCCTCTTCTGAATTACTGGTTTCACCCTCGGATTAACAGCTAGGTCATGACAAATTACTTCGATCGGTACTTCTACCATATCCTCTATCTTCCAAGCGAAAACATTCAGATTATGAGACAAAAATTGTAACAGTTGTTGACGTAAAATTGGGGTTAGTAAGGTTTCTATTCGAAGTATTCTTCCCTCATAAAACGTATACTCATCTATTTCTTCACTTACTGTTAATGACCCTGGGGTTTCCCTCGGATCGTCAACGCTTTCATCAAAATTCGAGGTCAACCCCCCTGACTGTTATTTATTCATCATATCATCACTACTGGATCCTCGAATCCGAAGTGCAATGGCGTAGCATTTCCCTACAACTTTTTGGTCACTTCAAACGACCCCTACACGTTCTCTGACGACATATTTGAAACACTAATGGACTGTTGATACAATGCCATACATTCTTGACATCCAGGATCTTCCAAAAGTGGAATTATAACTTGTAGGACAGTCTACCACCATAAAAAGCACTTGAACCTTCTTCTTGAAAGGTCATTTTCCCAAAATAACCTCCCCCACGAATTATCTGATTACCTGCGCAGTTACTCCCGTAGAACTAATGATGGTGCCCTCTGACTGAGAAATCTCAACGCAAGCAACTTCAGCCTAAATGAGTATACATTTTTCCCTCTATCTGAGTTGCCAAACTTACAATATGTATCCTTGATCTATCAGTATTACCAGTCATCGAATTGCCCCCAAAAATGGCCAATGACTCAAAATATTCACACAAACTTCAAACATGCCCCTTCTTTATTGGCTCTTCTACTGCCATTAGGACCAACTTATTTGGATCCCTATCCAAATATTCCGAGGAAGCATCAAATTCATCAACCTTTGAGTCCAGAATCATCAAATTTTCAACTTGCGCATTTGGATTAGCTGGTTGGGAAGTCGATGCTTCTGGATTTTTCGATGCATTGCTTTGTGCCTTCACATAAGTCAATAGCTTTCCATTTTTAATAAAGTTTGGACTTCCTTTTTCAAACCAATACAATTAGCAGTGGCATGACCAATGTCATTATGGTACATACAGAATTTGTTATTTCGGTCCTCCCTAGGCATGTTGATCGGAGCGGGATTTCTGAACTTTATGTATCCCTTAGTTTTATCAAAAATAGCAGCAACACTTTCAGTCAAATCCGCATAATATTCAGGCTTTATCCATTGATTCGGCCTCGTCCTATTGAATTGATAAGACATAGCTTGATTCGAATACCCCCTAGTCTGAGGTGGTAAGTTGTTTTTTCTCGTACGTGTCTGCTGAACATTTGAAGATTACCCTTAGTTATGTTGATTATGTGGTATTGGCTCGGAATTCTTTGGAATATTAACTAGTTACCCCTCGAACCCTAGTTGACTCTTCAACTTTAATCTGGTATTTAACCTGAGCCATCAAAGCTCCAAAAGTTAAAGCTCTTCTTTTGGTTGTTTCATTAGCCAGATCAGCTGGCAACAGTTCCTGACGGAAAGCATCCATCACCACCGACTCGTCATAATTATCCAAACTTGCTTTTGCCAAAACAAAGCGCTTCGTGTAATCTTTCAACTTTTCTCCAACTACTTGCTTGCATTGGATAATTGTGTCCCCCTTTTCTCTCATCTCCTTACTTTCAACAAACTGTCTTCCAAAAGCAGTATAAAAATCTCTAAAATTTGAGCAGGATCCCTTTGGAATTCGGTTGTACCATTTCAAAGCGGTTCCCGCTTGTCGTGAGAAAGCCCGACATACCAACTTGTCGTCATCCTCGAAATTCATCATGTAATATTTGAATTGTTCGATGTGATCGTCTGGATCTTGCATCCCATCGAACTTTTAAATTTTTGAGATGTCAAAACGTTTCGGAAGCGTAATGGATCTAATTTCACTTTTCAATGAGGAATTCCTCCAATCGACACCCTGAACATACTGATCCTTTGTTCCCATTACCACGTATAGATTCTGATCAGCCCCATCATACTGATTCGATGTGTTCCCTTCACGCCAGTTAGACTCCCTCAAGCATCGAGGTACACTGTTTCTCCTGGTTTTGTGTTCTTTCTTATACTTTCGAGGTTGATCCCTCTTTTATTTTAAAGAACCTTATACCTTTTAAAATCTAATCCAGAGCTCTCAACCTCCTCGTCACTAGATATGACATACTTTTGTTTATCTTTCTTTTCTTTTCAAGAAGAATGGCGCTCTTTTGGAGCTTCGAAGTGCGCCTTCTTCTGCTCACTCCCGATTTGACGATCAGTGCAAGATCGATCAGATTGACTTCCAGTTTCATTTTGTTCATTGATTTGTCTTGATGACTTCAGATTATCCAGTCACAACCTACTGTATTATCCGGACAAGGGAAATTTAGACAATAACGTACCACTGAACTATCCAGACAGAACAAAAGTAAAAACACATAAACACCTTTTGACTAAGCTATGTGCTAATGAGCTTTTAAGATTAATGGGTCCTTAAACTTGACCCGGTTTCAAAACTTGACACGTAAGCCCATAGGTCCTTAATTAAGGATATAAATACCCCAACCACTTTCATTAATGAAGGGAATGAACATTTAATACAACCAGGATGCTCAAATCTCTCACTACTTTACACCAAATACTTAATACCCAAAATACTTTACAAAACACTTTACAAAATTACCCCCAGCTTAAAATAAACCAAACCATGTCTCACATTGGATTTTGGCCTTGCTGATTTAATCTCATGTTCTTATGATCATATTTCTCATTCAAAGCGTTTATCTTATCCAAGAGTTGGTTCGTTCGTAATTTTATCTTAGATTGGGTTTGATGCATTGGATTTGACCCCTCTTGTCTATCATCAGTCCTTTGTAAATCTTTTTTTAGCGTTTCGACAACTGATCAAACCAACGGGTCACTTTCAGGATTCATCGCACAGCTTTAAGATTGATTTCGAGGATCGATTAAAGTTTGAACTAACAAAATAGGCACCAATTATTAATTGTCCCCGGTGAAGTCGCCAATTTGGTGAGCCTCATTACTTGAATCGCTAAATTGCTTTAGTAAATGACAATAGTAAAGTTTCTAGAGAGAGAAAATTAGAGTACTCAAATATTTTAACTCAAAAATTCTACCCCTTTATTAGATTAGCCTTTGCCCTTATATAGAGGCGCAATGACTTAGAATACAACTGAAAACGGTTACATTAAAGGACTTATTACACCCTAGTCCCTCACTTAAATACATAGTCCTAAATTCCTCCTCTAAGTTTACAACCTGTTATACAAAATTTTATTATTTACATTTGGTCCTCAAAGTTCCACTTCCTTATCAATATATAAAATTAAATAAATTATTTTAAATACTGAATAAAATAATTATAAAACTATTTACATACCTACCATTTTTTATGCATGTGGAAAATCGTATGGTTCAGGAAGTTCTTGTATGTTTTTTGTATATGAAGGAACCATGTTGTATATGTTGAAACTTCTAGATTTGAAAAGGATGGTTGTTCAATACCGGACGAGGATGAATCACGTAAATGTGGTTTAGGTTTAGGATGAGTCTGAGGGAAATATTCTTTATTTTCAAGTCGTTTGTATACTTTTACCGACCTAGAAGATAGTTTGGTCCGTTCTCATGGTACGGACACGAGGACATTCAAAAATGAAGTTCTAACATGCGAAGAAGAATTTGATACATGCTTGAACTTGGATTCTCATTTTAGTCTCATCATATCATAAGAAAAAAGACGAATAGAACACAAAACCAAACTAAAACCATTTTTTAGATATGACAAATAATTATGTCTCGTTGAGGTGGGATTTATAAAACCCCAAACACAAAATAGATATTCACAAATATCTAAGTATAACATGAATATTCAAGACCTTAATCATAGAGAAATTAAAATATTCGATCAAGTTAGCCATTGTCAGCCGAAGCAATGGCCGAAGTTGGTCAACACTTGTCGAGAGGCTGCATGAGGTAATCAGAGCTTCAAATATTTACCATTTCAAGCAAAAAGTTAATAAGGAAAACATAAAGTAAATCAAACACACAAAAACAACTTTAATATGGTCAAGGTTAAAGTCGATGGACCATTGGCGAAACAAGTTTCTGTTGAGTATGGTGTCACGTGGCAGCATTACATTAATCAATAGATTCAGGGGACTAACTTTATCCAAACTGGATAGTCAATGGACTAAAACGGACTTTTGAAATTCAATGGACCACGTCACTAAAATTGATAGTCCAAGCAAGAATTACTGTTCAAAACCTTCTTTATCACCAATAGCAAATATTGTTAGCACATTTGCACGCTTACCACACCACTTGTTAGGGAAATCAACAATATTAGATCAAGTTTTGACCATGGCCGAAACAATACTTGTCGTAGCCAAATTTAGCCACTTCCAACCATAATAATGACAATAGTTGGTGAACACTCGTCGAGAGGGTGCAAGAGGTAATCAGAGCTTTGACTCATCAACAACGGGCAACATATACGAATTCTATATATAAGAGGTTACAAGAAAACTCTCTCAAACACTAACACTCAACTACTCATTTTTTGTTACAAAGCACTCACAACTTATAAAAGTAACTATGGTTCTTAGATTATTTTTAAGTGTTAATCTTCTATCTCTGTAGACTTTTCAAAATCAAAACATGCCAAAAAACTGTATGTTTAAGTCATCCCACATCACAAGACTTTAATCTTTTATTTCACTTTATATAGACTTAATAATGTGAAGCATATCACATGAGGCTCATAATAGCATTCGACATGTACAAACCTTTCTGAACCAAATAAGAAAATGTTTTATACTCAGGTAGTGGCATTATTTCCTGATGTATAATTTTCGGTTAGAGCACGCCCGTACTAGTTGTTTTTTTTTTCAAATACAAGTTTCAGATTAATTCTCTTAATCAACGATATATATATATATATGATCCAATTCATAATATTTCCATACAAATCATTATGTTCCTTTCATGAACGTAGAAGCATATCTAGAAGTCTTCTGTAACTAGTTATTGCACCTTCAGCCATCAGGAGACTAAAATAAACCTTAGGTTCCTACAGTAACAAATACACTTATCTTGGACTATGCTACACCCTTAGGTTCCAACAGACTTCTCTGCACCTAACTCTTTGGTTGAGCCTTCAGCCACATTGGGAGTCAACAATTCCAACTCCTTAAGTTTCGGCATACTCACATCTTCGAGCCTTATGGTCTGAATAAACTGCAACAATCACATTTATCTAACTTCAACACTTAGTTAGCATTTGGCACATAGTTATAGTTTTAACACTTAATTTACCCGTCAATCGTTAGTTATAGCTTGACACTTATTCCTAACTTCATCATACAACTCCACTCTAAATTTCTGTATATGACACTGAGTTAAAACTTTTCGATTGAGTTACAACTTTTCGATTAAGCTACAACTTTCGATCGCAAATCACAACTTTCAGCAATGATTTGGCTTAAATCGCTGCTTCGTCCTTCAACTATAACGTTTTGTGTCATGTAGTCCCTCGACAAAAAAATCACGGTTGAGAGTCCCTCGTCTATCAAAAATCTATAAATTCAGTCCCCGCGCGCGGTTTTTGCTGTAATGCTGCCACGTGTCACTATAGTTAAATGGTTTGTGTTCCACGGATAGTCCTTCGACTTTTAATTCCATTTTTACCCTTCAAATTTAATATTTTTTAAATATATTTTTTTATTTTTAGTTTTTAGTTTTTCTCAAAACAGAGTATTGCAAAATTTGCAATACTCTGTTTTGATTTTCGACAGAGTTGATTAAAGGTTTCTGAGAGGCTTCTCTAAGGGAAATCCGGTCTAGTTGATAGAAATGCCCCGATTTTTTACCTCATTTGTCCAAAATCTGGAGATCGTGAAACCGTAAGAAACAAAATCTTGCCTTTGAAGTAGCCTGTTCGAAATGGTATATTCAAACTCTGGAGATCTTGTTCATAAGTCTCTCAGTCAAACATTGGCAAGTCTCTGCTTAAAGGACATTGATGGGTTTCTTAAAGGACCGCTCCAGACGTACATCCTTGCCGATATTCATCACCTCCGCGTCGACACCTCCGTAGGCCAGGTTCGGAACGAGAAGAGGTTCGACCTTCTAGAGGAGCGAATCGGAGGTTTGAGCATTGGGGGGTGGAGGCTTATTCCAAGGACCGATGCGTAGAGCTGAAGAACAGATGAAGATTGACGACAATATAGAAAAAATTGGGTCAGATCTTGATAACATTTTTTTTAATATCATAAATATTTAATTGGTTGTCTGTTAAAACCAAAATTAATCATTATAACATTTACTTAATAATTTTTAGATACATGAATAATTCTGGTCGGTGACAGTTGGGTTCTATACGTAATCTGTTTCGATTAATATATACAAAGCGAGAAAAACCACCATATCATAAACACAAAAATGGAGGGAAAAAAATACAGAGGACATGTAATCCTGATCCCTTATCCAGTGCAAGGTCACATCAACCCATGGTCCAATTCGCTAAACGCTTGGCTTCCAAAGGCGTCAAAACCACGCTAGCCACCACTATCTACACCGTCAACTCCATCTATGCCGCCAATGTCAACGTCGAACCTATCTCCGACAGCTTCGACATCTCCGGTTTCGCTCAAATCGGAAACCAAGAAGTCTACTACGAATCGTTCACGGTCAACGGATCTAGAACCGTAACCGATCTCATCCAAAAGTACAGACCAACCGAGTCGCCGGTGACTTGCCTCGTTTACGATTCCTTCCTGCCGTGGGGACTTGACGTGGCAAGAGCGAACGCCGTGCACGGTGCTGCATTCTTCACTAACAACGTGACGGTTTGTTCAGTTCTACAAAATCCATATAGACTTGATAACAGATCAAGATGCTATTGACTACAAGAGGAGACGAAGGGGGTATTTTCGGGATTACTGGAATCGGAGGGTCAGGGAAGACTACTCTTGCTACTGAGCTTTGTAAAGACGAAGAAATTCGAAGTAAGTTCTCTTCAAGTGTTTTTCGCTTGTCCTAAAACTGGAACTCTAACTAAGTCGTTTGAATATACCATTTCGAACAGGCTACTTCAAAGGCACGATTTTATTTCTTACGGTTTCACAATCTCCAGATTTCGGACAACTGAGGCAAAAAATGGGGGCATTTCTATCAACTGGACCGAATTTCCCTTAGAGAAGCCTCTGAGAAACTTTTCATGAACTGTCGAAAATCAGAGTATAGCAAATTATGTAATGCTCTTTTTGAGAAAAACTAAAAATTAAAAATAAAAATATATATTTAAAAAATATTAAATTTAAATGGTAAAAATGGAATTAAAAGTCGAAGGAATATATGTGGAATGCAAACCATTTAACTATAGTGATATGTGGAATGCAAACCATTTAACTATAGTGACACGTGGCAGCATTACAGCAAAAACCACGCGCGGGGACTGAATTTATAAATTTTTATAGACGAGGGACCCTCAACCGTGATTTTTTTGTCGATGGACTAAATGACACAAAACGTGATAATCGAGGGACGAAGTAGCGATTTAAGCCCAATGATTTCATCTCAGCCACTTCCGACCTATATTTAACATTTAATTTTATATCAATCTTGAATCCCTTACCACCGTACCTATTGCATAACCCAAACCTTAAATCAAAACCTAACGTATAAAATCGAGTTCTTTTAGAAAAAGGTCAGAATTTTTTTTTATATTCAATTTTTATGATTTAAACACTTAAAATAATTTAAAAGTTTAATGATAAAAAAAATCAACAAGTACGATATAACTTTTCACTAATATTTTGTTAAGATTGCTCTTACCTTATTATCAAATGTTAATAATATTGGACGGCTATTTAAATATTAACGGTACTCATGGTTAACTTTTGACTTCTGACCGGGTATTATATATTGTCATCATCATATGGCTAAAAAGTTATATATACAATTATATCAATTGGACTTAGCGTAGTTCGTATAACTCATATTATTAACAGATAAAAACAAAAACATAATACGTAAGGATATGTATAATATGTCAGCCGCCTACGATTTTAAATTGGATAAAAGTCAATAAAATATAGTTTTATATAATTTAAAAGTATTGTCACCTAGTTTTATAAAATTATATTTATATATTTACGATGGTTAAAGGATAAAGTAGACTCTTGATGTTGAGTTTTCGCAGCTTCATCTTCCTTAATGTAACGGCCCATCAATTTGAGTTTCAAGATTTGCTTCTCTGTTTTTTCAAAATTTGTTCTATGTTTTTAATTATTTTTCATTGTCCGTTTTTTTGGTGTTTTTTTGGGACTATCAACATTCTCTAGTTACGTGTTATGGGTGTTGATTCACCATCGAAACATCACAATAAATAAGAATCAATAAGAAAGTATTAAATCTCTGCTAAAAAAATCAATTTATAAAAAAACAAAATATATACTTTTTTTTATCAGAATTTTTTCGTTCTGCATCAAACCATGAATCCTCTAATTTATAAGATAAAATACTTAATTCAAAAATTAATCAACCAAAGATAAATTCCGATGGAATCATTAACCACTACTCCAAATCCTTTTCCGAAATCTTCAAACCTATTAAAGCCATGGTTCCTGTCGAAGTTAAAGAAAGATCAGACATGCAATACACTTCTCAAGATAAAGAGAAACTCATCTCTGCCGCAAAATAACTTTTATTCGAAAGTTTTCTTCGGATATCCCTAAACTAACTGTTCTAAAACGTTTTTTAAATAACAGAAAATTTGCAAGAGACTTCAACATATCAATACGGGATGCAATACATACTTTAATAGAATTCTCAACCAAGGCTGATATGTGTAAAATGTGTGCTCGTAATGTATGGAATGTAGAAGGTTCATCCATGAGAATCTTCAAATGGACACCTCAATTCAATCCTAAAACTGAATGTTCTATCACTCTAGTTGGGAAGAGAATCTCTAATGATGCATTTTATAGCCTTTTCTATTGGAAATCCTGTAAAGCTTTGGGTTCCTAAGAAAAATAGAGCTATGTATAATGCATGTTATGTGTGGTTGGAAATAGACTTGACCAGAAAACTACATTACAATATATGGTCGGATTTGGAATAAATGATGGTTGTTTGTTACAATTAAGTTATAAAGATCTTTATAAATAGTGTACTCACTTCAATCAAATGGGATATTTTATGGATTCTTGCAAGAAAAATCAGAAAACATCTCAACCTATCCAAAGGAATATCAATAAAGAAGTGCTAGAATAGACTGCTACCAGTTCTACTATACATGTTCCTTAAAAGTTGAAGTCTATAGTTCTTTCTAATCAGCTGAAAGATAAAACTATAGAAGATAATGATTCTGACCATTTTTCTACTAAAGAATCCAAAAAATTCCAAAGGAGTAAAGTCTTTAAAGGAAAAGAGCAAGACAGTGACAACAACTTACAGAATTTCAGCAAAACTCCAGAAGAAACTGAGATTATTGAAGCCATCTAAAACCTTGAATTTGGCTATATTGTTTCCTCTTCTCTTGAATATGAAAATATGGCTTCAGAATCCCACACTCCAAACCAAGATAACATAGGAAGTTTTCCCCCAACCTCATCTGCTTAAAAGAAAAGGAGTCAACAAAAAATTTCAACATATGTTAGAGAAAAAACCGGGAGAAACTAAGAAAAATGGAAACCTTGTGATTAAGTCCTTGTTTAGGACCAAAAACTCTTCCAACCATAATCAAATAATTTCTTAAGCTCCTCAACTGGAACATTTGAGGCATAAGCAACAGATCTTCTATTAGAAGACTGAAATCAATTATCAAGAAAGACAAGATCAATCTTCTGGGTATTTAGGTTTGAAGAATCAATTTGCTAATTCTACAAACAAAATTTGGCTGATTTAGAGTGATGATTTCACTGCTAATGTTTTACTAGATCATCACCAATTAATCGACGCTGACATTAGGCGCTACTCTATAAACAAAGTGTTCAACATTACTACTGTGTATGCCAAATTCCAAAGAAGGGAAAGAATTGATATGTGGGATACTCAAAGATTTATTTCTACATCAACTGAAGAATGGCTGGTTATAGGGAATTTTAAATGTATCACCTCATCGATGAGAAATTAGGTTGTTCTTCTTTTTGCTCTAATAGCACAGATGAATTTAATGAAGCTATTGGAGATTGTTATTTCGAAGATTTTAGTTATGTGGGTTCAAAGTACACTTGGACAAATATATCTAAATGGAAGTGCCTCGATCGTATTCTTTTTAACTCTTTTTAGGCTGACTTTTTTTTTACTACTAAGGTCATTCACATGACTAGAACCTGTTCGGATCATTCCCCTTTATGCATCACTATTTTCTTGGCTAGATCTAGTCCTAAGAATGACTTTAAATTTCTTAATATGTGGTCTCTTCATAAAGATTTTAAGGAGACTGTGAACCTTAATTGGAATCGGGATCGTAATGGTTATCCTATGTTTGTTTTTTGGAACAAGCTTAAAAAGTTGAAAAAGGCCTTAAGATTTGGAACAACAATGCTTTGCAATATCCTTGACAAAGTTTTAGGGCCTGAAGATCAGGATAAAATATTAGAAGTTAAGCTTCAGATTTTTAACAGTTTGGACAACTGAATTGAATACTTTAAAGCTAATGTTATATACTTGCAGGCTTTAGTATCTGAATAATCAGCACCAAAAATATTATTCTAAGTGGTTAAAGGATGGTGATAGCAACACAAAATATTATCATAGTTTTGTCAAGAAAATAATAAGAAAAAATATTATTCAGGGCATCAAAGAGGGTCAAGATTGGATAACTGATTCTAAGATTTTTGGTATCTCTGCTAAAAAGTACTTTAAAGGGATTCTTACTAACCTTCTCTATGCTAACACTGCTAATGAGAAGAATTTCCTTAATGAAAATATTTTTAAATTTATCGCTAATTTGATCACTAGCAAAGATAATAATTTACTGTTGGCTCCCCTTAATGAACATGAAATTCACTCCATCATCAAGCATCTGAACACCACCAGTGCTGCTAATATGAATGGTTTCAATAGCGACTTTTCAATCTCCTGCTGGCAAATCATCAAAAAGGAATTGTGTACTAATATGGCCTCTTTCATTCAAGTTTAGAAGATCCCTCGTGGCCTCTTAGTTATTGGGATCTACCGTATTCTTTGTGTGGTTTATTTCTGTCTAAGGTTAATCTCGTAAAGTATTTTGATGTTTTGTAGAATTTAATGTTTGGAGTGGTGAGTAGAGAAATAATTAAGCTGTCTACTAGTAATAAATTCTGATTACCCTCATTAATCAAAGTGGTTGGGGTATTTATACTTAACTACTGACCCATGGGCTTATTGGGTCGGATCATGAAGTCGGATCAAGTTTAAGGACTCATTGGTAATTTGGTTTGAAGTGACTAGCAGCTAGCTTAGTCAACTTTTAATACATTTGTCCTGTTCGGAATTTTATTATAGTGGTGTGGTCCAAATTGCCCATCAGATTAAGCCAAGACATATTAACTCAAATATCTGAACTCATTAATTCTGAAATCAAACAACACTATAACGTGAAGGAATTCAGGATATCAGTTTATGTTCTCAGTTGTACAGAATCATGTCAAAATAATAAACAACAAGTTGGTAAACATTATTCCTAAAATTATATCTAACATTAAATGTGCATATGTTTCTGAAAGGTTAATACAAGACAACATTCTACTGGCCAATGAGTTAATTCATGACATAAAACATTAAGGTATGCAATATCTTAATCAAGGTTGATATGTTTAAGGCTTTTGATAGGATGTCACATAGCTTTATATCAAAAGTTTTAAAAGGTATTTGATTTCATTCAAAATTTTATTGACCTCATTGATAAATAATCATGTGTATGTGTCAATCCTAATTAATGGTGAAGCTAGAGGTTATTTTAAAACTGGTAGAGGAATCAGGCAAGTAGACCCTATGTCCCCTAGTTTGTTTATTATTGTTGAGAAGGTGTTGGTGAGAGGTTTGAAAACCCTTTTTAAAATCAATAAATCTATGAAATATTCCTCTATAATCAATATAGTTACTCCTACATTAATCTTTGTTGATGATATCCTAATTTTCACAAATGGGAAACAATCAATACTATCAAAGTATCTAGTCAAATCATTAACAAGGACAAAATTAAGATTATAACTGCCTCCAATCTTCACATTAGCAAAATCTCAAAAATGATAAACCATTCTGGTTTCTCAAATTCTTGTCTTTCAACTACTTACTTAGGCATCACATTAAACAACGATAATTATAAAATTAACTGTGATTCTTTGATAAATAAATTGGAAATAAAATTAAAGAATGGGAAGGCAAAAATTTATCATTTGGAGGCAAGTTAACTCTTATTAGTTTTGTCCTTGTTGTTATCCCTATCTATTGGATTCAGTCTTGTATCACTTGTAATAGTATTATTACTAGAATTGAAAAAACTTTCGATAAGTTCTTATGGGGTTCAACAAATGAAAACCATAAGATCCATTGGGCTAGCTGGTTCAAGGTGAGTAAACCTTTTGGTGAATGGGGCTTGAACATTATGGATCTAAATGATATTCATTACTCTTACTCATGTAAATTTTGGTTGAGATTTAGAGAGAATAAATATTTCTTTTCTAATTATATGCATAGAATTTACAGTCAAAAAATTCACCCTCTTAAAGTTAAGTTTTATGCTAAAAGTTTTCAAACTTGGCAAAGATTAGCTAAAATAAAGAATGTTGTTGAGCCTAAAGTCAGATGGAAAATAGGTCAAGGTAATGTTGATTTTTGGCTGGATAACCGGTATATGAAGCAACCTCTAATCAGGATTGATGATAAGGAGGACAATGGTTGGTATAGGTCTGAGAAAGTTGAAACTTTTTTGTCTGAAAATTCTTGGATTCTTAACAGATTAACTGGTACTTTATCAACTTATGAAATTTTTAAGATGCAGGAACATACAATTAAAAGATAATAAGGATGAATCTGCTATATGGCTTCTCTCAAAGGATATCACATTCAACTTCAAATACACTTTGAACTTCATCAGAACCAAGCACAACTACTCCAAACTTTTCAGCAAACTATGGAACTCAATTACACCTAAGAAATGTTATTTTCTTCATTAGAGAATTCTCTTAAACTTGCTTCCTATTTACTCAATCATTCAGAAAAGGCATGTGGTTTTGGCTTCTAAATGTCAATTCTGTAAAAGTATTAAATCTCTTAATCATCTCTTTTTATCATGCAACTATGCTTGGGATATATGGACTCATTTTGCAGGTTTGTTTAAGGTTAACATAGGTGCTCATATGAATATCATTCACCTAACACGAAATTGGTTTTAGTCATCAAACCAAGATGTTCATGTGCGTTATATCCTTCCTCCTATAATTTGTTGGGCTATTTGGCAACCTAGGAACAAGGCTAAGTTGAAGGGTATCATTTATTCTTTTCTTACTCAACTATTAAATATATTACTCATATGTTAGCATGTATAGATCAAGCTAATGTTCTTAAAAAAGACACTCGTATAAAGATAAATATGTTGTTGCTTCACTAGGCTGCTATAATCATATCAAAGCTAAGCATAAGATTACCTTGCTTAATTGGATATATTCTCTACCAAATAGATATAAGTTGAACATTGATGGCTCTAGTCTTGCAAATGGCAAATCTAGCGGAGGTACCATCCTTAGAAACAGCAATAAAGACATAGTTCAAGGTTGTGGTAACCTTTATAGTAAACTCACTCCCCTTATGGCTGAGCATAGCATTACTTGATGGTCTTCAAATCTGAAAAAAAATAACAAGTTGATTAATATTGAAATTGAGATGGACTCATTAATCCTCTTGAATATGTTTTCCTCTGGCATTTATCATTGTCCTCTTATAAAAATTCTAACTTATTGCAGACGATTAATGCATTCATCTATGAAGATTTCTCATATTAGCATGAACCAAAATAAAACAACCAATTGGCTGGCTATATGGACCACGAGATGCAAAATCAAAACTCTGTTTAACCATAGTCAAGACCCTACTCAATATCTTCTATTACTCTTCTCGAAAGTTTAGGAATTGGTTATGTTGCAAATAATAATTAACATTGCATTGATTTATTCTCTTAAACAGATACTATTAACCTCACTCTATTTTGTAGATTCTCTATTAACCTTGCAGAAACTAAGCTTGGCACATGAATTCTTCTTCAATACTTCAATCTTGATTCATATTTCTAGTTGTGGTCTGCATTCCTTCATCTTCTAGCCGCATGTTGACATCTTTGAAAATCCTAATATGTCAAGTTGCATATGCCAAATGATTTCGTTTCCCCATATATCGTTTCTCTGAATCCCTAATACGTTTGCGATTTTTATTTGGACCCATGTTTGCTCAATCTGGTCTTGTAGATAGTTTTTTGAGCTGAAAGTGGATTCAATTTTAGTCATCTCCAAATAGTGAATGTTTTCTTAGTCTCTTCAATTTTGCGGTCAAATTGGCTTTAAACGCCTATGTAATTTGGAACCAAATGTTTTATTACTTCTCTTAAAAAATAAAAACTTGAAATTTACCCTTTCTCCTCTGCTTTCTGGAAGTTGGATTCTAGGTTTCTCTATCAGATCATACAGAAGCTTTCTGTTTGATCTTTGCCAATTGGTTTCGAGGTTGTTATGACTTTATGTTGTTGATTCTTAGCTAATCATTCGTGATTCCTCTTATGAGCTTCTATGATTCCTGAAGTTGGCTCATTCATGAATATGATTGAAGGATTAGCTACAAGCTTTAGTACAATTGTAATAAGATAGATTTCTTCATACCTGATCATGACAACATTGGAGCGTAAAATGAATATGATCTAGCAAAGAGTTTATTTAGGGAAAGAAAGCTGAAAGTTAAAGTCATTTTAGTCAAAAAAAGAAATCAAATATGGAAAACATCTAGAAAGTTCAACCTTTCTCGATACATCAAAGGAAAAGTAAAGTAAAACAACTGTTTAAAATTCATCAGCAGTTGTTTTTTGTTATCATCCAGATTCCCGAGTTTATAGATAAAATCTAAGATACTAGATTATTCTCAGGGTTTAATTGAAAAAAAATATGAAAGCCTGAAGCGTTCGAAGAGACTCTTAAGAAAATGATGAATTAATTGGACATAACTATTCTCCATCAAGCTCAAATTTTGTCTTACCTATCTTAGGTGCCTATTCAGAATTGAATTAGGAAATCTTTTTTCAATGGAATCACATGTGTATGTACAATCCAAAGTTGTTAACTTTAATCCTCCAAAATGTATTGTTATTATTTCATAATAAAAGGTTATTTGTTTGAAAAAAAAAGATAAAGTTTCGATATGATACTGTCAAAAGTATTGTGCCTAAGTAAGTAGTTTGAGCCCATACAAAGAACGCCTTAACTTACAGACATCATGAGAAGAAGAAGTACTCATACCAGATGGAAGCTTCATGTAAATCTCTTCTTGAAGATCTCCATGAAGAAAAGCATTCTGAACATCCATTTGATGCAACGGCCACGATTGTGAAGCAGCAATAGCCAAAATGCTTCGAACGGTGGTCATTTTGGCAACAGGAGCAAATGTCTCCTCATAATCAATCCCATATTCTTTTTTATTACCCAGAGCTACAAGACGGGCTTTATATCGCTCCAAAGAGCCATCAGAACGTAGTTTCACAGAGAAAACCCACTTACTCCCAATTGGTTTAACTGTAGGAGGACAATGAACAATATCCCATGTATGATTCTCTTCAAGTGCTTGAAGTTCTACTTGCATTACGTTTTGCCAACACTCATGTTCCATGGCTTGTTTGTAGATAGTGGGAATTGAAATACTAGATAAAGTAGTTACGAGAGAGACGGGGGAAGAAAAACCATACCTATCAGGAGGCCGAGAAGGACGAGCAGATCGACGAAGATTTGTGGAATCAAGAGCAGGATCAGGCGTCGAGACAATATTAGAAGGGATTACAGTAGTGGGACGAGACTCATCTCGATTACGTCGTCGATATACAAAACCAGGTTTAAATCTTTCTATAGATTTTGGAATATCAGAAAAACTTGGCATGAGAGATAAAGATGCAGGAGGTGGATCAACATGAGATGGAAAAAAATATTGATTTTAAAAAAAAATCACATTCCTAGACACCCGAAGACGACGAGCATGAGGATCATAACAAACATAACCCTTATGAGGAATAGCATAACCAAGAAAAGCACATTTTACAGATTGAGCCGTAAGTTTATGACGTTCATGAGTAGGGAGGTGTACAAAACAAACACATCCAAAGGTACGAAGATCAGAATATGAAGGAGAATGACCAAACAACTTATAAAAAGGAGAAACGTGATTTAATGTAGGAGAAGGTAAGCGATTAATTGAAAAAACAACAGTAGAAAGGGCTTCACACCAAAAACGAGGAGGAACAGATGATTCAAGTAAAATAGTTCTTACCACGTCAAGAAGATGCCGATTTTTCCTCTCAGCCACACCGTTTTGTTGTGGTGTCGAAGGACAAGAACGCTGAGAGAGAATCCCTTTATTTTGAAGAAAGTTTTGAAACTCATGTGACATGTATTCACCCCTAGAATCAGATCGTAAATTTTTTATTTTAGCATAAAATTGAGTGTCAAGATATGCAAGGAAGCGTTTAAAAACTGAAAAAAACTTCACCTTTAGCCCGAAGGAAGTAAACCCAAGTAAAACTACTAAAATAATCAATGAATGTAACAAAATACTTGTAGTGTGCATGAGAAATAATGGGTGCAATCCCCCAAACATCACTATGAATAACATCAAAACATTGTGAAGCACGAGATGCATGATGAGGAAAAGGTAAAACCTTGTTTTTACCAAGTTTGCATGATGTACAATCAAAAGAAAGATCTTGAAAAGAACTTATTTTATTGCCCAATAATCCAGAATGAACCAAAGTACGAAGGACATCAGAATGTGGATGACCTAGACGTCTATGCCACATTTGTTTTCGTGAACCAACAACATTACAAGCAAACGAAAAAGAAAAACTAGGAATATCAATGGAAGGAGACTTATATAATGGAAAGAGTCGTCCTACTTTAGGACCCTTCGCAATCATCTTTCCCGACACTTGATCTTGCACAACACAACCAGAAGGAGAAAAAGTGACATGACAATTATTATCAACCAATTGACCAACAGAAATAAGATTTGTGGAGAGGTCAGGAGACACAAAAACATTAGTGAATGTGGAAGAAAGATCACCAACAGCACTAATAGGCACAGAATGACCATCAGCAGTGTTAATTTTCAGATCTCCATCATATTTTTTAACATTAGACAGAGGAACAACGGTATTTGTCATATGGTTTGAGGCTCCAGAATCGAAATACCATGGTGTGGAATAATGTTTTGGATTACCTGAGAGTCCAAAAGCAGAAAAAGCAGAAATTATCATTTGTTGAACCATTTCAGGAGTAAGTGTGTTTGGATTTGTTGTTGGAGAAGGAACATGAACAATTGGCGAGGCAGTAGGCAATGCAGTAGAACAGGCACTAGTGGAGGCATGATAAGCAGTACCTTGTCGTCGTTCAGGTCGAGTGGGACAAGCAGAGATAATGTGCCCTTGTTTCTTGCAGTAGTTGCAGACCTTTTTGGGACAATCCCGAGCAATGTGGCCGAACGAATTACAACTATAGCATTGGATGGCACGAATGTCTCTATTTTTATTTCTCGCTTGTGTTGCATAAGCTACCGGAACCTGTGTACTGATACTAGCTTGATGTTCAATAGATGTCTGAGTTATCATTCGCTGCTCCTCACGAATAAGTTCACCCAAACATGCATCCAAAGATGGTACAGGATGACGATTCATCAGATTAGACCGTGCGATGTCAAAATCCGGTCGTAGCTTCATTAAGAACTGATCTCGTCTGCTGGTTGCATACATTGTCTGGATAGCAGAAAGAGCTGAAGCAGGAATATCGGCATAAATTATATCTGAATAGTCTGCCCAAAGGTTTTGAAAACCTGAAAAATATGCTTCAATGGAAAGACTTCCTTGAGTGTAATTAGCCAATTCATACTCTAATTGAAATCTTCTAGCAGAGTTGTCTTGATTATAAATTGTTTTTAGATAATTCCACATACCAGCAGCGGTTTTATAGGGCTTCAAGTTGAGAACAAGATGAGGTTCAAGCGAACTAAGAATCCAAGTCATGATTCTAGCATCTGTTATTTCCCACTTGGACAAAGCATTAGCATCTAGAGGGGCAGGATCACTCCCATCAATATGACCCCATAATTCTTTTCCTTTCACATACCATTGAAATTGAAATTCCCAAGCAGAATAATTTTTCCCCGTAAATTTAATATGAAACGGTTCGAATTTATCGAGTGACATGATGTAACCAAGAAAACAGATCCACGAGAACAAAAAAAAATCTGAAACTAGAAATCCCCAAATACTCTCGAAATTCAGAAAAGAAAAAAAACTCACCACCCAAAATACGTGAAAAACTCACCACCCAAAATACGTGAAAACTCACCACAAAAAAAAACTCTACGAAAAAAAATCACTCACCACCAAAAAAAACTCTACGAAAAAAATCAGCTGCGCTCTGATACCATGTCAAAAGTATTGTGTTTCTCAAAAAAGTATATCTTATTCATCTGTCTGGTTCACCTTTTATAGTACTTTGTAGCAGTTACAGCAGTTAATACTAGAATATTTATTTTCCTAAAGTTTACATAGACTATAGACTATTGACTATAAAATCTTTGACTACATAAATATACTACAACATATATTATACTAAATATATATTATACTAAATAAATTAGATATTAATCTAATTTATTTCCTGTAACAGATACAATATTTAGTATCTTATTATTTTACTTTTTTAGTAGCTAACATGATTAAAAATAGTTAAAAACTAAAAGTCATATCATATTTTAAAAGATATAAATTTTTAAAAAATAATAAACTTCGATTAAAAACATTCAATATCAATTCTTACAGTGAAATATATTTTTGGGTTTGTTTGAATTTTATTTTTCTCAAATATTAAATGTTAAATTTAATTACTTATAAAATAATATAAATAAACTTAACGGTAATATTTTGGATTGTTTTAAAAGTGTTGTGTTATTTGTAAATCGGAACAAATGTATTAGTTCCATATAATATTGGTATACGATGGACGAATTCAACTTATCAATATGAACTCAATGGCATTTGTTTGTGATATGAACTCAATGGCATTTGTTTGTGATGATTCCAATTCTTATAAATTAACAATTAACTTTTTACTCATTTTTCATCCAAAATCCATTATGTCTTAGTTAACAATGACTGAAATGAGTTATTTCTAATGTTCTTTGTCCATTATAAATTTTCTCGTACTTCAGACCACGTCATAATCCGTGTTTTTTTCTCCATTTTCCATTACTTATTTATACTTTGTTATATTTATAATTTTAAAAAAAATCAGTTTTGTCCTTATATAAATATAAAGCCTTTAACCTAATTTACCCATTTTTCTTACTCTCATCACTCAAACCATATTTGATATCTCTCAAATTGTTACCGCCTCTCTTTCTAGTCAAGTTCTATTCTTATCTCTCACACCCACAACTGTACTTTATCCTTTTTTTTCTACCTCGTTGATCACTTGCTATCGGTAATCTTTCTTCTTTTTTCGCTCGTTATTTGACTTTTTTTTTTACTTCCGTTCATTTATCGTTTCTTTGTTTTAAAAGTGTTGTGTTATTTGTAAATCGGAACAAATGTATTAGTTCCATATAATATTGGTATACGATGGACGAATTCAACTTTAGTACAATTGTAATAAGATAGATTTCTTCATACCTGATCATGACAACATTGGAGCGTAAAATGAATATGATCTAGCAAAGAGTTTATTTAGGGAAAGAAAGCTGAAAGTTAAAGTCATTTTAGTCAAAAAAAAAAGAAATCAAATATGGAAAACATCTAGAAAGTTCAACCTTTCTCGATACATCAAAGGAAAAGTAAAGTAAAACAACTGTTTAAAATTCATCAGCAGTTGTTTTTTGTTATCATCCAGATTCCCGAGTTTATAGATAAAATCTAAGATACTAGATTATTCTTAGGGTTTAATTGAAAAAAAAATATGAAAGCCTGAAGCGTTCGAAGAAACTCTCAAGAAAATGATGAATTAATTGGACATAACTATTCTCCATCAAGCTCAAATTTTGTCTTACCTATCTTAGGTGCCTATTCAGAATTGAATTAGGCAATCTTTTTTCAATGGAATCACATGTGTATGTACAATCCAAAGTTGTTAACTTTAATCCTCCAAAATGTATTGTTATTATTTCATAATAAAAGGTTATTTGTTTGAAAAAAAAGATAAAGTTTCGATATGATACAATATTTAGTATCTTATTATTTTACTTTTTTATTAGCTAACATGATTAAAAATAGTTAAAAACTAAAAGTCATATCATATTTTAAAAGATATAAATTTTTAAAAAATAATAAACTTCGATTAAAAACATTCAATATCAATTCTTACAGTGAAATATATTTTTGGGTTTGTTTGAATTTTATTTTTCTCAAATATTAAATGTTAAATTTAATTACTTATAAAATAATATAAATAAACTTAACGGTAATATTTTGGATTGTTTTAAAAGTGTTGTGTTATTTGTAAATCGGAACAAATGTATTAGTTCCATATAATATTGGTATACGATTGACGAATTCAACTTATCAATATGAACTCAATGGCATTTGTTTGTGATGAATCCAATTCTTATAAATTAACAATTAACTTTTTACTCATCTTTCATCCAAAATCCATCATGTCTTAGTTAACAATGACTGAAACGAGTTATTTCTAATGTTCTTTGTCCATTATAAATTTTCTCGTACTTCAGACCACGTCATAATCCGTGTTTTTTTCTCCATTTTCCATTACTTATTTATACTTTGTTATTTTTATAATTTAAAAAAAAAAATCAGTTTTGTCCTTATATAAATATAAGGCTTTTAACCTAATTTACCCATTTTTCTTACTCTCATCACTCAAACCATATTTGATATCTCTCAAATTGTTACCGCCTCTCTTTCTAGTCAAGTTCTATTCTTATATCTCACACCCACGACTGTTCTTTATCTTTTTTTTCTACCTCGTTGATCACTTGCTATCGGTAATCTTTCTTCTTTTTTCTCTCGTTATTTGACTTTTTTTTTACTTCCGTTCATTTATCGTTTCTTTGTTGTTATGTTGTTTGTATTTAAAAAAAACTGTATATAGTATATGATGTTGTTCTTGATATATATATATGTTATTGTTCTCATTTTTTTATGTATATGTCTGATTTTTTATGTATATTTTTTTTATTCTACTATAATAATATTATTATTATTATTATTTTGTGTTATGATTTTCTACTATTTGAATTTTGAAAAATAAATTACAGGTAGTGTAAAGCATGTTTGTTTGTGTTGATGATTTTGATGTTTGTACTTTTTCTATTTAAAAGCAATTAGTTTCAAATGTATTTAAAATATTTAGGTTGTTGGTTTGAAATATTTTATTGATGTCGGGTTAAAATTTTAAAAAATAAACTAGGGATAATTTAATCTAAAATCTGTCTAGGATTACACTACTTACATATATTTTAAATGCAGTTGATTCTAAGACCCAATCTTGGAATCAATTTCTATTTAAAAAAACCATGTACATGTACGGTGATATCAACTATTGCTGCATGTTTTCTTATCTTATAAAATGATACCTAGGAAGTTATTGAAATTTTTATTTTGCGTTTTTGTTTCTTTTTGTACGGAAGACAACAAGGTTGATACTCGCGTCATTCCTTATTGCATGATGTTTAAGGATTATGGACGAATATTAATATAAACAATAATGATTTCTCTTTCTCATAAAAAATGAAAAAGTGAAGAGTCTAATTGGTTTAATATAATTAATGATTTTCTTTTTTTTTAATACACAAGAAGTAACCACAATTGATTGATCAATAAATTAAATATGAATTCACTACTACTTTGATTTGTAAGAACGATATTTAAAATGGAATATCAACAAATTTTAAAACGACTCTTATAACGGAACAAAAGGAGTATTAAAAAGAAAATTTCATTAGAAGTTGATGATCCTAGTTAGAATTAGAAGTTGTAACAAGTGTGCAGCGTATAAAGAACCGAATCTAATGTGTGATTGCACCCGAAGCTACATAAAAATGAAACAGAATTCCAATTGTATCCTCACAATACAACGACAATTAAATTATTTATTTTGTTTTAAATCTAAAGAACTTTATTACTCAAATTGAAAGGGTTACAAAAATGAGGGACTTGAAAGAAATTTCGGGTAGAGTACTTATACTCTAGATCCCCAATTTACAGATCGAAACTCTAGTTGTCGATCGACATTTCCTCTCTCTTCTACAAACAGCCATAACTATTGTCTTAAGCTTTCCGATTTCCTAAAGCTTAATACTCTTCATCAGAGAAGAATTCAATCATCAGTGGGACATCTGAATTTAGGATTGTGGAGTTTTGATCAGGGTAAGTATTCCTTCAAGTAACTTGCATGCCTTAGTAGTTTTAGTCTTTCATTTTCCTGAATCGAAGAGTGAACCTTTATTTTAGTAGAGCATGTTTCTGACTATCTTCATATCAATTTCGAGGAGTTACAATTTCAGCAAAGACATCTACATGCAAAGCAATATCGACTTCCTTTGTGAATATTGAGCTGAGTTTCAGGGTAAGCTTCATTTGAATATTTTTCTCTTTTTCATGAACCTTTAGTCAGTTATATAACATCATTTTTATGTTCATGATTTGCAATCATAATCACCGAATTGCTGAAGTATATCAGTGTAGTGGTCTTTTCCTGAATCGAAGAATGAAACTTCCTACTATCTTCAGATCAATTTCCATGAGATACAATTTTAGCAAAGGCATCTATATACAAAGTACTGCGACTTCCTTTGTAAAGATTGAGCTGAGTTTCAGGGTAAGCTACATTTGAATTCTTTTCTACATTGTATGAACCTTTAGTCACTTATCTAACATCACTTTTTTATGTTCATAATTTTCAATCATCATCACCGAGTTGATGAAGTAGATTAGTATACTGGTTTACAACGAGGTTTTCGATGAGTAATTCTTTTCACAGCTTGCATTCCTTCACATACATTCTCTGAATTGAAGGGAGGATATACTCATGTTGATTATTTATGACTCTCTTAAGTTCTATCTCCAGGTTCTTAGAGACTTCCTTCATGAGTAGATACCCCAGTGTTTAAGCTCCATTTGATTTCTGAGACAACTTCAAAAAGAAAAGTAAGTTAGTCTTCAATACGTATATATCATATATTCAAACTTTCTAGTAATATAATAGCCCCTATCACTGCTGGAGCCTTAAAATCTTTGTAATCAACTTTCATCTTATATATTTGAGTCCATCGAGCAAGCCAATCGGCTTCTTGATTTTACTCTCTAAATATGTGGTGAATTGTCATATTATAAGAGATCAAAGCTTTTATATTACTGAGAATTGAGCTTAAATTAAGAGGAAACTTTCCTTTTGATAGTAGTGAAACCAGTATTACTGAATCTGTCTCGATATTAATCTCACTGTATCTTTTAATTTTGAACATGAGAAGTCCAACAAGGAGGGCACGGGATTCTGCTTGAATTGGAGTAAGAAGGCCATAGTTATTCCCATAACCAAGGACCAGATTTCCATGGCAATCCCTTATAACTATGGCTTTGCTTGCTTCACCATTGGTGAAACAACTAGCATCAGAGTTTAGCTTGAGGTGACGTACAACAGGAGGATTCCAAGTAAGAAAAGAAACTTTTTGTTTAACATGTAGATGGTTTATGCAGCCAAAGTTCAAGGTTGCATCTTCACATCCTTTTCATTGTTTAGTTTTAAGCATTTTATCAAAATCTAGACTATTTATCATATTTATGATGTAGTTTATAGCAGCAGAGGAAGAAAAGTGAATTGAGTTAATTTTCCTTTTGTTTCCATGTTGCCAAATGACCCAACATATTAGAGTAGGTAAAATGTTCTTAATTTGAGTTTTATTGTTAGCAGACCAGAACCAGGTCAGAAATAGGTGTTTTACTGTCATGAACCTCTTAATATCAACCCTTAAATTACTAGCAAAATAGAACCAAATTTCCCATGCGAAATTACAATGAATAAATAGATGATTTGTAGTTTCAATTTAGGATAGAATTGACATTTAGATGCTAGGGTGATGTTAATAGATTGAAGGGTAGAGTCAGTTGGAATTTTATTAAGTAACCGTTTCCATGCTAAGAAGGAGCACTTCCTCTGAGATATCTCGTTCCAAACGTTGCTAAATAGGCCTGATCTATTGAGGGGGGGTGTAAGACTTTAATGGTTTCTTTTATGGTAAAAGAACCATCCTTAGATAAATTCCACAAAATATTATCCGTTTTAGAACAATCAATAGTAAGTTTTAAAACCAAGTTCATGTTAGTTACTTAGGATGTCTCTAAGTTTAGAAAAGTTCCAACTATCATTTTCCCATAGTATACTAACACTTTTACCCTTAAACCAATTATTTCTTTGGTTAGGGTTAAGTTTAATTAAATGAGATCTACCAAACCAACTATTTAACCAAATATCTATATTACCACAGCCCAAATCCCATTTAATATGAGATTCAGCCAACTCCCTGATCTTGACCAGCCTATTCCACGTTTGTGAAGCATATTTGCAGTCAACCTGCAAAGGATGTTTTCCTAAACAATAGATATTATTAAGTAATTTTTCCCATAGAGATGTATTATCCATAAACTTTAACCATATCTTACATAAAAAAGCTTCTTGAATATTATCAAGACTATTAATATTGAGTCCCTCGTCTTCAAATATTTTGCATACAGAAGGCCATGATGACTATTGAGTTTTGTTAACCTCACTGTCAGATCCCCACAGAAATCTATTCATTAATCTTTCGATTTTTGAAATGATTGTTGTGGGGATCCAACAACTCTGTAACCAGTGAAGAGGGATAGACATAAGAACTGATTTTATTAAAGTAAGACGACCACCAAAAGAAAGCATTTTTCAATCCCTAAAATATTAAAATTAGAAGTCTTATTAATGCGACTAAGTGTTGCCCCCAAATAGGTTGTAGGAAGAAGAGAAAATGCAAGCACATGTATACCCATATTCCCTCTACTAGAATATTCAAGTTTTTGTTTTCTCCAAATATCTGGCTTATCCCTCTAATCAGCACTTCCTCAGCTATTATAAAGAGGGTCGAAGACAAGGGATCTCATTGTCTCACCCATCTTTTAGCTTTAAAGTAACCAATGGATTTACCATTGATAAGAAGAGAAATATTAACTGACCTGATAATATTATTTATTAATTTAGTAACGTGATAGCTGAATCCAAAGGTATCAAGAACTTTGATAACAAAGTTGTGGGCTAAGTTACCAAAATTCTTAGACATGTCAAGCTTAATAACTATATTTCCAACTTTGGTTTTTCTCCCTATATCATGAATTAGTTCTTTAGCAATTAATATATTGTCATGAATAGACCTATCTAACACATAGGCACCTTGGACTTCTGAGATAAGCTTAGGGAGAATAGCAGCAAGTCTATTATTTACTAGCTTAGACATTATCATATTAGTAAGTGTACATAGGCTTATAGGTCGAAACTGATTCTAGTTATAGGGATTAGAGGTCTTAGGAATCAAGCATATGCCAGTAGTTATGACCTCTTTAGGTATAGGTTCGTCATTCATAAAGTCTTTAATGGCATTACAAAAGTCAGTGTTGATAACATGCCAACAGGTGGTAAAGAAACACTTATTAAACCCATCAATCCCTGCAGCACCAGAGGGATTTAGACTCTGAATTGAAGTCCAAAATTCATTTTCTGTTGGCTCTGCTAATATCATCCTATTATCAGATTCTGTCACTAGTCTAGGAATAACATTAAATATCTTATTACACAAGCATTTAGAATCAACATATTTATTTAAGTAAGATGAAGAAGAGAGTATATCTGAGAAGTAGGATTCTGCAGAAGCATTGATAGTTTCCTCATCATCAGTCCACACAGTGTTGATTTTGATGCCTTTTATAGCCATTTGCCTTCTTTTCTTCTTTACACAGTTGTGGTAGAGATTTGTGTTTCTGTCACCATCCGTTAACCAATTTTCATTTGTTTTTTGTCTCTAATAATTCTCTTCCATGGAAAGAGCAAACAGGTGCCCAGCAGTGGCCCTGGAGAGACATTGTTTGTCTTCAGGGCTATTAGACCTTCTGAATTTATCTTCACAAATCTGTAAGTATTCCTCCGCTTGCTTAATGTTATCAAATAATTTCCCAAAGTAATCTTTATTCCACTTCTTTAAGGCAACTTTCAACCGTTTTAGCTTATTCCGGAATATATGTTGAGGAAATCCCATCATAGGAACTGACCAGTTTTCTTTCACAAAACCTATAAAGTCCTTGTCTATGGTCCAAATATTAAGAAACTTGAAAGATCTGCCAAGTTTCCTAACCTCTTTAGTTATAGTGATGCAAATTAGGGTGTGGTCTGAACAAGTACGGGGCAAGTGGGATACTTTCGTAGATGCAAAGAGATCAGACCATTCCTGATTGAACAATACCCTGTCTAATCTTTTCCACCTGGTCTTATTAGTCCAAGTGAATCTAGGACCAATATAGTCAACATCCTCTAGGTAGCAGTCTTTGATCATGTCAAGTATATCATTTGCACTGTTTTGACAGAAAGTTGTACACCCCAGTTGTTCATAGAGAGAGACAATAGCATTCAAGTCTCCAAGTAAAAGCCACTCCTTGACCATAGGCATAAATGACCTTAAGTTATTCCACAGTTCTTTCCTTTCTTTCCTCTGACACTTAGCGTAGACACACAAGTTATAAATACCCCTTTGTGAATGAAAGGGTGAATAACCTCCATATGGCAACACTGAACTCTGTCCTCCAGTGTTTTGACTTCCAAATCTTCATGCCAAAATACCCAAATTTTATTAGATACATTAGCAAAAGAATTAGTAAGTTTGAGTTTAAACGAAATGTTACTTATCTGATCATTGTTAATCATAGGTTCTTGCAGAAACAGTAATTTAATCTCTTCCTTTCTAATTAAGGATTTGAGTCTTCTAACATACGCTTGATTACCAATTCCACGAATGTTCCAGCATAGTAGCTTGATCATTTGGGACTTTTCAATGAAGTTCTTTTTTTCTCTTCCATTTGAAGAGATCTAATGATAAGAGGTTTGTTCCTTTTGTTTTTTCTTGCTAGCTTTAATTTTTGATCAAGAACTTTCTGAAATTAGGATCCACTCTTTTAATTCTTTTTGCAGAAGTAGACGGAATACTTCCCATGTTTTCTATTGGAGGAGTTTTAGCAGTTGGGGAGCTGGCTTCAACAGGAGGGATGGAGATGTTATCAAGCATATTGATAGCATCTAAGATATCTTCATTATGACGATCATCATCAGAAACCCTGGTAATATCCTGAACATTTTCAGAATCATTGTTTTCAGGATTAACATCCTTATTAACTATATCATTATTTTCTTGTTCGGTCTCAGGTACATCAAGGCTATTGATAGATTTTTGGCGCACAAGTAAGCCCATCATTTCTTCATTGGCAGATTGTTGTTTCTCAACAGTTGAGTTTTCTTTGTTAATATCTTTGGTTTCTTCGGGTTTATTTTTAAGAGGCTGCTTAGTATCTGTTTTGACTATTTTGCAGGTAGAAATCTCATGGCCAACATGATAACAAGTATCACAGTACTTAGGGATATCTTTGTAGCTTAGGGTGATCCAGGCTCCTTGGTTACTGCCAAAGCCTAGCCACACACTCTTTAGAGGTTTTAAGATATCCATCTCCACCCAGGCATAACATGCGTTATACATGGCTTTATTTTTTGGGGTATCCATATCTTCAAGGGAGTGCCAATCGAAGACGCGATAGGACTAACAATCTCTTCATTGTACAATTGCTCAGGTAAATTTTCCATTCTAGTCCATAAAGAAACTATGAGGCATTCTTTTATAAGATCATTCCTAAAAGGCATTCTTTGCTCAAGTAATTAATATACTAAAAACTCACATCATGAATGTTAATAAAAAAAAATATATAATGACTACCATCTGATTGGAACATGTATAATACGCCAATTGTGTTTTAAATCTTTTACACGTTAATACTAAAAAAAATACGTTAATATTAAAAAAATATGATCATGAACATTATTTTTACACCGAACGGATTTACCTGACAAATCCGATAGAACTACAAACCAAAAAAATCCAAGTAACAATTCTAGTTTTGTTTGTAGTAACTCAAACCATTTTAGACCCGATTATTATTTTTGTATTGTTTTATTAAGTTTCGTGATAATTTCGGATATATATCCATGACCCCATAATAACAAATTCATATTAAAGATGAATATAAAATAAATTTTAAAAAGCACTCACCCACCGCACAAGATTGTCCAATTTGGATCCGCATTCCGCATTCACTATCTAATCCACCGCCGTTCCACTCTGTCAAATAGTTGGTGACGGCGTGGTGGTGCCAGTGGGTTCCACCACAAAGTCACGGTTCAATAAAAGAACATAAGACGGTACCTTTTGCCAACAAACGAATGAGCTTCAACCACGTGTCGAAATGGGAATGGTTACCGTCCACAAATTGACATCCACGAATTTCTGACATTTTGCGAAGCATCTTGCATGGAATCTGATGTGATGAGTCACTCATTCCTATCTACAATCTATACTCAGTATGAACACCTTTTACTTGCGTGGCAAATTTTATCTTTGTATTCACCCGCTGCGTATTCGCCACATCAGAACCTTTTTATATTTATCTTTTTAGACTTTGTTACTCCAATTGATTTTTGTTTATTTAGTGTTTTTTCAATTGAAGTTATAATAAGGATAAGGTGTCATGTTCTATCATTGATTTATTGGATTTGTATTAGGTCATTTTAAATTTGAATCAAAAATATCAAATCGTTTCGAGTTTGATGACAACAACTGTTTTCCGATTTGATAAAAATAGTTAACAAATCTGATTTGAATTTTAAAAGGTTTGTTACATCGAAATTATTACAAACAATACGAACTCGTCATGGCATGTTATGTTGATTCGAAGATGTAAATAGATTTAAAAAATATATCTAAAATATTTATTTAATTCGAGATAACTTGTTATTTTTTTTATTTAATCGAAACTCTACAATTCCTACTGAAAAAGCATAAAGTTTTATATTTTTCATAACAGATTCTTTATAAAAAATAAATTTTGGAAACAATTAAATATTCAAGTGGGGTTGAAACTTTTAAACTAATAAGATGACATGAAATCTACAAGTGCTTTTAATTGTTTCAGATTAACGAATAATGTGAAAATATTCGTGATATTTATATTTAATTGTTGCTTATTATAATTATTCAGGTGGTAACATTTTATATAATTTATTGTTGTTATTTATGGTTTTTAATTTATCACGATTCGATTTTTCTTCATAGGAATCGATTTTGAAATGAGTATCAATTATATATTAATTTGATTTTTTTTTCTATATTTACACTAATTTCGAAAATAAATTATAAATTCATCTCCAACAAAAAAGAAAAAAAAATTATTATAAAATTATGATTTTTATGTAATTTAGATTCTAACTTAACCATATATGTTCGTTGAGTTTTAAACCAAATATCAATCATACAATCATACGTGAAGTTTTTTTAGACCAAAAATATTATTCAATATTTTTTATGAAAAATATATTTAAAAAAAATACACATGTCTCGTAAAAAAATCATTCCGCAAAGTAAGACATATTCTTTCCAAAAGTTTATTAATTGCAAACAATCCAAGATAGATTTTAGAAAAAAAATCAAGTATTTGCAAACATAAATTATCTAATAGTTCTATGATACATAAAATATAAATTATATGTTTTTGTATTGTTTTTTTAAGAATAAATTGTGGAACTTATTTGTTAAGTTAGTCAATTTAGTTGTGATGGTTTTTAAAATTCAATTATGTGTTATTCACTTAATGATCGTGCTCTGTTGGATTCATTACTAGATCGTGTTCTCCCAATCGTGTTCTACTATGTTTTGTTTTTGTTAATAAAATGTTTTAGAAAGTTACAAAAGCAGGAAAAAAACTAAGGCTTTAAAATTCATATCTTGCAATAAACCAAAAAGTATCAAACTAAAAATATGAACCGGTTGTATTACAAACTCCCGCTAAAATCAATAATCCTCTAAATCAACAACATCCATCATAATTGTGTGTTCCAATTTTTTTTAAGATAATACTACTTTTCTAAGAGGTCTTTTACCATGGAGTCTGCAGCGATGTGATATATATTTATTTGAGATCTATGAACTCTTTTTTTAACAGACGATAACTTATGACAATGTGTTTGGACTTAGACGAGCTCTGTTGGAGTGTTGTAACGCATAATTATTAGCATATTACAATTTCATGATACCTTTTATCACTTTTAATAACACTTAGTCTAGTTATGAAATTATGTAGCCATAATATTTGGTTGATGCCTCCAAGCATGCAACGAATTATGCCACCATAATAGATCATGCAAGTAGTTTTTGCTTTACACTCTTACATGACATTGCACCCCCAGATAATAAGAATATGATGCCCCAACTGATTTTTAGTGTGTCAATGCATCCATAAAAAATTTAGTCGGAATACAAATTTTTCCACACTATTCGGTTTCCTATATGCTAACACTTGCGTTTTTGTTCCTTGAAACATCAAAATACTCTAGTAACTGCCTTCCATTGATTCATCCAGTTTACTTACGTACTTTCCCAATACACATACAAGAAATGAAATATCTATAACCTTGTAAAAACTTGAGGACACTAAACTCCCAACTACCAAAGCATGGGGGATCATTTCTACTTTTTCGATCTCAAATATTGTCTTTGGACATTGATCGAGGCTCAATTTGTCATATTTTCCTATAGGGGTATTCAAGGTTCCGTAATTTTACAATCCCTAACATTACAATAAATTTTGTATATATATGCCTTTTGGATAATCCAAAAGTTCTTCGAGAGCAATCTCAGTGAATCTGGATCTATAGCACAAAAGTTACATCACCAAGATCTTTCATATTAAATTTATATTTTATAAATTTCGTTGTAGTGCATAACAATTCTTCATTGTTCGAGGAAAAAAATATCCCATCAAAATATAATACCAAAAATATGAAATGACTTCCACTGAACTTATGATACACACAATCCTCAAGTGAGTTAATCTCAAAGCTAAAATATATTATTCTTTAATGAACTTGTGGTACCACTCACGAGAAGTCTGTTTGAACCTATAAATGGATTTCTTAAGTTTACATACCATAGAGTTTGAGTTACCTATTTTAATGTGTCCATGTTGCACCACATAGATCGCTTCCTCAATATCATCATTTAAAAAAAACGGTCTTTACATCCATTTAATAAAGCCCCAGAGCAAAGTGTACAACTAATTCCATGATTGTTATATACGGCTATTGCATAGATACTTAAGAGAATGTATCTTTAAGGTCAATCCATTCGTGATGAGAACCTTTATCTACAAGGCGCACTTCATGCATTTCCATATTAAACAAATAATTTTGCTTGGTTTTGTAAACTCATTTACAACCAGTCA
Organism: Limnanthes douglasii subsp. nivea; assembly: GCA_036936605.1. NCBI lineage: Eukaryota > Viridiplantae > Streptophyta > Magnoliopsida > Brassicales > Limnanthaceae > Limnanthes > Limnanthes douglasii. The sequence goes on along the minus strand of JAUPFV010000004.1, from coordinate 223,845,398 downwards.
CATTTTTTACTTTCGGTAATGGGACAACTCAAGGTTTGTAAGCTTTTGCTTCATATAGACACCCACATATATACAAATACTTTAAACTAGTTTTATGCCTAATCCAAAGCTCATATAAGGTCTTAATGGTTTCATTAGTATGAACTTTATTTAGAATATAAGTTGTACATTTGATAGCTTGACCCCAACATGATAGTGGTATAGTTGACTTACTTATTATACTTCTAACCATGTGTTTTAGTTTACAATTTCGCCTCTCATATACACTATTAATTTTGAGTGATCCCGACATTATGTAATGAGGGAATATGTTAAAAACATAATATTTTTTCAACAACATACACATAAATTTTTTAACATGCCCAAAAACATACCACGTGTTCAAAGGTCATAAAATAAAAGAAGACCTCAATTTTTTTAATTTAAAAAAAATATACTCATAATGCACCGCTGTAACTATGGAATTTTTGTTGCACTGAGATGCTACCACAAGGCCACATTCGGCCCCGCTAACATTTGTTAGCATTTTGGCCAAACGGCCCAGCTAATAGTGTTGTGGCTAGTGCCAACCTGATGTTGCCCTCGTGAGACCAGCTATACTGCTCGCTGTGATACTCGATCATATCGACAACAAGTTATTGGCTATGAAGAACGTCTTCGGACATCCGTCAACCGATAATAACATCAAAGATTACTCTAGCGGTCATATTATGTCCAATTTGATTTGATTTAACCCTTTAATTCAACGTTTATTTGATGTGAAAACCATTCTTTCAACAATGAATAAATCCTAAATCAAAATAAAAAATCATAGGTTTCATCTCTAATTTATATATATTAATTCATAAAAAACATCTTAATCATGATTTATCGAACAAATAAATCAGAACATGTTTTTTATAAAACCTTAAATCTATACCATAGCCAAATTAATTAACAAATAATCCCAATGCTATAGACTTTTTTATTGAAATTAAAAAATACATGTCATTTAATTAAATTTTTTTATATAGACTTACAATTCTAATATTGATTCTCAAAGGATGTAAATCTGATACCAACTGATAGAATCTAGTAAATCACAATACAAATTATTCTTTTATATTGTTTATACTGCTACAATAATTTATGAAATACTTACTTGTTAAGTTACTCATTTGATATGTGATGTATTGTACGATGTATTTTTGTGTTCTTCGCGTACATATTGATTATACTCTGCTGGATTAACTAATAGAGTGTGTTTCCCCAATATTATGTTATTGTGTCTTTTATTTATCAATGAGGTACAATATAAACGTAGAACAAAAGAATATATAGAAAAAACTAGTGTTTTAGAAGTCAATCTAATAAAAAAACGCCAAATCGAATATACAATAGACTAAAGGAATATATATCATAAGTCGCACTTATTATACAATGTAATTAGTTTTAGGCTTTAACCTAATTGAAGTATACCCATTTATTCTATTTTTTATCAGAGATCATAACCCAGTAAATTGATTTCTATCGGTTTAGTTCGTGAACTTATTAGTTCAGTTTTAAGAGTTGATATTTGGGCATAATTTTTTAAAGTGTACAAATTCAACCCGGTGTCTACACTTATACCTCAATAATAGATTTTCACATATTAGTCCAATTACTATATAATTATATTTAAATAATTGATACGATTACTTATTAATTGGATCTTATTATGCAATGACTAAATATATCATTAACATACTCATTAATAAATTTTCAATATGGTTTAAAATTTATGAACACCGTGTTAAATTTTTGAACATTTGTTTTTAAAACAAAATATAACAAATTCGTTAAAATATATTCCAACATTGGAAACAAGAACATGATAGATTTTTTATTTATTTTTCAAACATGGTAGGACAATTTTTTAAGGAATATTTGTCAACCTTACAAAAGTAAAATATATTTTTAATGAACGTTTTTGAAGATTTATTTTGTTGAACAAGACAGTATTTTTTTATATAACATGTTTTACGTTGTTGGTGAGACAATAAAAAGTTCAAAAATATATATTATGATCTTGAAAAAGAAAACATACTTACTGCATTAAATAATATGTGATATATTTCAATCGAAATTATAAAAAGACACAAGTGAATATTAAAAAATAAATTTACCACCATAACAATTTTTGTTTAAAATAAAATAATATGTATTTTATATGTTAATATATTTTTATGTTATATATTATTTTATTTGTATTCGTGTTTTTAAAACAATTAACTTGCTCAATCCAAGAAAGCAAGCAATACGCCATATATATTATACCATCGGTTTTGAAACAAGACATAATAAGTTCTATATATATATTATATTTTACTTTATTCAATTTATTATAACATGTCTTTTTTTATAAGTATAATTTTTTTATTCTTTTTAAAATAAAGCATATAGCTATTGTCAAACTTTTTCTCATTATTTTTTTATTAAAACCATAACAAAAGTATATTTTTTAACAAAATACCATGCAATACATTAAAAAAGAAATTATTTTATAACAATATATAAAAAATTATTTTTTTCAAAACAATACAAGATTAATTCTATTAATTATTTTATGGGTAATCTACCAATAATCATCCAATATCAAACTTATTTATAGAGAACCATTCAAGGTTTGATAAAGTATAAATAATCATTTAGTGATAAATTAGTATTTACAGATAACTACATAGTAATCCAAAACATCATTTAACAATTTTTTTCTCATGATTTTGTTTTTTTAATGCCACATATTTCAAGTTGTAGTTCCAAAAAAATACCCAAAAATATCATTGGTTTTGCCTTTTTAAGACGAACAAAACTAGATCTACGAAAGAAATTTTTTTTTATGTGTTTTAGTTCTGTTATTATGTAAATTGAGTTACAAAATAAGTTTAAATAACAACTCTATTCAAGTTGCGGAATTATATGTAATTTGGTTGCTAAAAATCAACTAGTTCGCAGTTGCAGAATTACATGTAATTGGTTTATGAAAAAAAACGACAATGTTTTAGTTGCATAAGTGCATGCAAATGAGCTACATAAAAAAGAAGAAAATAGTTGTATAAATAGAACTTTGGTTGCAAAATATGTTTCCAAAAAAGTGTGTTATAGTTGATGAATTACGTATAATTTGGTTGCTAAAAAATAATTGTGTTCTAGTTGTGTAATTACATGCAATTGGATTGCGAAAATAGGAAAAAAATCTCCAAAAATATTTCTCATGTATTTAATTTTGTTCGTTTCTAAAAAATATATATGTTTTTAGATTTATTTTTTTAGTTAGGGTTTAAAATATATAGAGTTTTAAAGGTTAAAAATAATAAATTGGTAAAGTTGTACGTGTTTTGTGTGTTCGGGGATATTGTTGAAAATATTTATATTACAGGTGATATTATTAAACATCAAAATCCCAGTGGTTATCGGTAATTTTTTGTAACTCTTTTTTTCTTAAAACAAGATATGACCAATTTTATTGTTTTAAACTAAAAAGTAGTAGATATTTATTCTAAGAAATCATGACATGTTTTCTTTTGTTCTAAGAATGCATGATATATTTTGACAATTGTGTTCTTACAATAATTACATGGCAGATTGTTAAACTCGCAGCAAATGCCATTTTATCTAAAGAAGCTTCTCATAGATGTAAGTTTATGTCACAATCATCAATTTTGTTATTTTTTACTTACGAGCTTTTTGTAGTGTAAACCAACGGGAGCACATATGAATGTATTGAGACACACAACATATTATCTTCTTTGGTATCAAACCTAACTTGATTAAATGTCCATTGCCCTAACTATTTTCTTTTGGATGACACAACACTTTTAAAGGGTTTGGTTTGATTCATGCTTGAAAATGCTAGAATTTTGAATTAGGAAATTTTAAGTAGATCTTCGCATGACATTCATGATTTATGTCAATAAAAATTTAAATATTTACACCAGACGTTTGGGTGAAGGTGAAAATGGGTGTTAAAGGAACATTTTATATCTAGTAACATGTGTTTGTCTTAATGTTGTAATTAAAACTAACAAAGAAGAATTCTAAATGGTAACGTATATTTGTTTTAGTTAATATATATTTTTTTACCCAAGGTTAGGTTTTTAGATGTAATATTTTGGTTGTTATATATTTTAAATATTTCAGGTTATATTTGTATTAATTAAGTTTATTCATATTTTCTATGCCCAACAACTAATGTTAATGGTATGCGTTGACATTACATGTTTGTATAAAGTTAACTTTGCACCTAATATCTACGCACACGGTCGGTATTCGCTATATTAAACCAACATTCGGTGTCGAAATTAATGCAAAAGCTATAGTAAAAATTACGTACTGCTCCAAACAACTAATATCAGGTTACAATACAACTAATATCGATATTGTGTGTCGATATTAGTTGCAAACACTTATTTTTATGTCGACATTAGTTACATGATATCAGTTATACTCGTGAGGTTATATTATTAATCAAATTGTCCAATCTTATCTATCTCCCAGAAGGTGCCCTCATTTCTCAATACATACTAATTAATTTACTCTCTCATATATCCAACTAAAAGAGTTATGCAAAGAAAATCTGTAATATTTATGATATGGAATGGACTACACATGAAGATAAGGTCTTACGATAGCTGTCGCGATTGTGAAGGAAACAATGGCGGATGAAACTATAATATTTTTTATTGAGTAGTGTACAAAATGTACGATATGTATGGTATGCATTGTACATGCCCGATGCCGCCTGCATGAGGACGAAAAAAAGTCTCTGTCAGGTTGGAACATTTAATAATGTTTGCAAGTTTTCAGGTAGGAGGATGTTTACATTTTATAAGAAGATGTGTAAAGATATAACTCTTGCAAATGTATCGTGCTATTTGTGTTCGTACTTTAATATTATCATTTTATGCTTTTGAACTATTGTCATTTATTCTAGTTTTCACTATGTTATGAATCTATCATGTTTGTTGATAGTGTTGTTTTATTGTTTAAGTTAAATATTTGAAACTTAAACAATATCATTTATAAAAATAATAATAAACAACAAATCGTAGTTTAAAAATAAATATAAGCAACATAACATAGTTTAGAAGTAACAATAAGCAACACAACATAGCTAAGAAATAAGAATACTACAAACTAAATTTACAACAATTACAAAGTAGACAAAGTAATGATACATTTATGGGTTTCTCATTCCTCAAACTGACTAAAACTACCCGATGATGGGTACGAACTGTAGACAATTTTCTTTTTTTATTTTCAATTTTCTCGTTCATGGGCATCCTTTTAAAAATCTTGTAGTTTCACAATTATGCTGTTTGTATATAATTATTAGAGTCCATACTCCTTTCATATGTGACTGGTAAGTCCTAAGTCTAAAGAAGACAATATCATTTTTTTGTCCACTACATTCTTCTTTTAACATTATACGATCGTTTCCTATACGATCCGGATTTCTCACAATCTTCTTGTTATCGTAAAATATTTTAATTATCATAAATCATATACTTTTGTCTACTTATTTTTCAAGTTCACGTTTAGTGTAATGTGCAAAAATCGTAAATACATGTAAACATCTTCATATAATTTTGGTTCAATTACCTAAAAAACGTTAACATTCAGAACATAATTTAAGAAAAACTAAACTCTAAAGTATGGATTCTAAATAAATGATAGTTAATATCGACACACTATGTTCACAATATGTGTGAACTAATGTCAAACACTTAAGTCGATAAAAAAAATAAACATATCATTCTATATCAGCATGTTGTGTCGATATTAGTAGACAAACACATCAACCATTATCAATGCACCCAATCAATATTAATGTACAAACACGTCACTTAATGTCGACCAGATGCGTCGAAATTGTTAGACAAACATATCAACTAATGTCGATGCACCCGAACAACAATGAAGGAGAAACATGTCACTCAATGTCGATTGTGTGCGTGGACATTTCCAAAAAGTAAAAATCCAACTCCGTAATTACTTATTAGTTTGTTCGACTTCAACTATAAACTATACAATAGTTGAAGTATATACCTTCATCTGTCATTCGACGACTTTTTTTTTACTCGGTTCCATTGTTGATTCTTTCGTTTTCAAGGTTTAATTTTTGTGTTTAATTTTTAAGTTTTTCAAAAAATTGTTTTTAATAAAGTAACTATGGTTTATTTTGTAAAACCTTAAATTATACACTTGTTAAATTTTAAATAAATATAAATTAATTAAAATAGTAAACATAAAACAATCATTTTAAATTAAATATAAAAGAAATTCTCTTCATAAATTTGATGTTGTTTATATATAATAATAATAAGAATAATATTTTGAATTTGAATTTGAGTTTTTTAAGGAAGCCTTACTATTTAAGATCCATCCAACAAACTTATTATGGATAAATACCTAAAAGATTTAAGAGATTTTATATTCTATATAAAATCCAACAAATAATTGGACATGTTATCTTTCTTTCATGTTTTTTTAATTTAAAATTTTAAAGGTTCATATAGTTTAAACTGTAACTCGAAAAAAAAATAGAAAATACCATTACTTTTATTTTTTTAAGATGAACAAAACTAGTACCACTCATGATATGTTTTGATTTTTTTTTTTAAATTACACAGATTTCTCATTATATGGTTTGGTATCCATTGAGGTTGTTTTGCATCTAACATCTAATATCATAGTGAGCCTGGATTCGTATCTATCAATACAAAATTTAAAAAGGTTTCGCATCTAGCAAAACAAAAAAGGTTTCACATTTAACAAAACAAATAAGTTTTTTCATCTTCTTCGTTTACATTATAAATTTTAAAAAAATTAAAATCTGTATATTTTAAATTGTAACTCAGAAAAAAATTCTAATATTGATTCTCAAAGGATGTAAATCTGATACCAACTGATAGAATCTATTAAATTACAATACAAATCATTCTTTTATATTGTTTATACAACTACAATAATTTATGAAATGCTTACTTGTTAAGTTACTCATTCGAGATGTGATGTATTGTACGATGTATTTTTGTGTTCTTCGCGTACATATTGATTATGCTCTGCTGGATTAAATAATAGAGTGTGTTTCCCCAATATTATGATATTGTGTCTTTTGTTTATCAATGAGCTACAATATAAACTTAGAACAAAAGAAAATATAGGAAAAACTAGTGTTTTAGAAGTCAATCTAATAAAAAAATGCCAAATCGAATATACAATAGACTCAAGGAATATATATCATAAGTCGCACTTATTATACAATGTAATTAGTTTTAGGCTTTAACCTAATTCAAGTATACCCATCTATTCTATTTTTTTATCAGAGATCATAACCCACTAAATTGATTTCTATCGGTTTAGTTCGTGAACTTATTAGTTCAGTTTTAAGAGTTGATATTTGGGCATAATTTTTTAAAGTGTACAAATTCAACCCGGTGTCTACACTTATACCTCAATAATAGATTTTCACATATTAGTCCAATTACTATATAATTATATTTAAATAATTGATACGATTACTTATTAATTGGATCTTATTATGACAATGACTAAATATATCAATAACATACTGATTAATAAACTTTAAATATGGTTTAAAATTTATGAACACCATGTTAAATTTTTGAACATTTGTTTTTAAAACAAAATATAACAAATTCTTTAAAATATATTCCAACCTTGGAAACAAGAACATGATAGATTTTTTATTTATTTTTCAAACATGGTAGGACAATTTTTTACGGAATATTTGTCAACCTTGCAAAAGTAAAATATATTTTTAATGAACTTTTTTGAAGATTTCTTTTGTTGAACAAGACAATATATTTTTTATATAACATGTTTTACGTTGTCGGTGAGACGATAAAAAGTTCAAAAATATATATCATGATCTTGAAAAAGAAAACGTTCTTACTGCATTAAATAATATGTGACATATTTCAATCGAAATTATAAAAAAACACAAGTGAATATTAAAAAATAAATTTACTACCATAACAATTTTTGTTTAAAATAAAATAATATATATTTTATATGTTATTATATTTCATAAAACAAATTAAGTATATTTTTATGTTATATATTATTTTATTTGTATTCGTGTTTTTAAAACAATTAACTTGCTCAATCCAAGAAAGCGAGCAATACGCCATATATGATGTATATTATACCATCGGTTTTGAAACAAGACATAATAAGTTCTATATATTATATTTTGCTTTATTCAATTTATTATAACATGTCTTTTTTATAAGTATAATTTTTTGATTCTTTTTAAAATAAAGCATATAGCTATTGTCAAACTTTTTCTCAATATTTTTTTTATTAAAACCATAACAAAAGTATATTTTTTTACAAAATAACATGCAATACATTAACAAAAGAAATTATTTTATAAAAATATATATATATATATATAATATTTTTCAAAACAATACAATATTAATTATATTAATTATTTTATGGGTAATCTACCAATAATCATCCAATATCAAACTTATTTATAGAGAACCATTCAAGGTTTGATAAAGTATAGATAATCATTTAGTGATAAATTAGTATTTACAGATAACTACATAGTAATCCAAAACATCATTTAACAATTTGTTTCTCATTGATTTTGTTTTTTTAATGTCATATATTTCAAGTTGTAGTTCCAAAAAAATATCCAAAATATCATCATTTAACAATTTTAAAACTAGATCTATGAAAGAGATTTTTTTATGTGTTTTAGTTATGTTATTATGTAAATTGAGTTACAAAATAAGTTTAAATAGCAACTCTATTCAAGTTGCGGAATTATATGTAATTTGGTTGCTATATATCAACTAGTTCGTAGTTGTAGAATTACATGTAATTGGTTTACGAAAAAACGACAATGTTTTAGTTGCATAAGTACATGCAAATGAGCTACATAAAAAAGAAGAAAATAGTTGTATAAATAGAACTTTGGTTGCAAAATATGTTTCCAAAAAAAGTGTGTTATAGTTGATGAATTACGTATGATTTGGTTGCTAAAAAATAATTGTGTTCTAGTTGTGTAATTACATGTAATTGGATTGCGAAAATAGGGGAAAAAATCTCCAAAAAAAATTCTCTTGTATTTAATTTTGTTTGTCTTTAAAAAATATATATGTTTTTAGATTTATTTTTTTATTTGTGGTTTGAAAGATATGGAGTTTTAAAGGTTAAATAATAAATTGGTAAAGTTGTACGTGTTTTGTGTGTTCAGGGATATTGTTGAAAATATTTATATTACAGGTGATATTATTAAACATCAAAATCCCGGTGGTTATCGGTAATTTTTTGTAACTCTTTTTTTCTTAAAATAAGATATGACCAATTTTATTGTTTTAAACTAAAAAGTAGTAGATATTTATTCTAAGAAATCATGACATGTTTTCTTTTGTTCTAAGAATGCATGATATATTTTGACAATTGTGTTCTTACAATAATTACATGGCGGATTGTTAAACTCGCAGTAAATGTCATTTTATCTAAAGAAGCTTCTCATAGATGTAAGTTTATGTCACAATCATCAATTTTGTTATTTTTTACTTACGAGCTTTTTGTAGTGTAAACCAACGGGAGCACATATGAATGTATTGAGACACACAACATATTATCTTCTTTGGTATCAAACCTAACTTGATTAAATGTCCATTGCCCTAACTATTTTCTTTTGGATGACACAACACTTTTAAAGGGTTTGGTTTGATTCATGCTTGAAAATGCTAGAATTTTGAATTAGGAAATTTTAAGTAGATCTTCGCATGACATTCATGATTTATGTCAATAAAAATTTAAATATTTACACCAGACGTTTGGGTGAAGGTGAAAATGGGTGTTAAAGGAACATTTTATATCTAGTAACATGTGTTTGTCTTAATGTTGTAATTAAAACTAACAAAGAAGAATTCTAAATGGTAACGTATATTTGTTTTAGTTAATATATATTTTTTGACCCAAGGTTAGGTTTTTAGATGTAATATTTTGGTTGTTATATATTTTAAATATTTCAGGTTATATTTGTATTAATTAAGTTTATTCATATTTTCTATGCCCAACAACTAATGTTAATGGTATGCGTTGACATTACATGTTTGTATAAAGTTAACTTTGCACCTAATATCTACGCACACGGTCGGTATTCGCTATATTAAACCAACATTCGGTGTCGAAATTAATGCAAAAGCTATAGTAAAAATTACGTACTGCTCCAAACAACTAATATCAGGTTACAATACAACTAATATCGATATTGTGTGTCGATATTAGTTGCAAACACTTATTTTTATGTCGACATTAGTTACATGATATCAGTTATACTCGTGAGGTTATATTATTAATCAAATTGTCCAATCTTATCTATCTCCCAGAAGGTGCCCTCATTTCTCAATACATACTAATTAATTTACTCTCTCATATATCCAACTAAAAGAGTTATGCAAAGAAAATCTGTAATATTTATGATATGGAATGGACTACACATGAAGATAAGTTCTTATGATAGCTGTCACGATTGTGAAGGAAACAATGGTGGATGAAACTATAATATATGTGATTGAGTAGTGTACAAAATGTACTATATGTATGGTATGCATTGTACATGCCCGATGCCGCCTGCATGAGAACGAAAAAAAAAGTCTCTGTCAGGTTGGAACATTTAATAATGGTTGCAAGTTTTCAGGTAGGAGGATGTTTACCTTTTATAAGAAGATGTGTAAAGATATAACTCTTGTAAATGTATCGTGCTATTTGTGTTTGTACTTCAATATTATCATTTTATGCTTTTGAACTATTGTAATTTATTCTAGTCTTCACTATGTTATGAATCTATCATGTTTGTTGATAGTGTTGTTTTATTGTTTAAGTTAAATATTTGAAACTTAAACAATATCATTTATAAAAATAATAATAAACAACAAATCGTAGTTTAAAAATAAATATAAGCAACATAACATAGTTTAGAAGTAACAATAAGCAACACAACATAGCTAAGAAATAAGAATACTACAAACTAAATTTACAACAATTAAAAAGTAGACAAAGTAATGATACATTTATGGATTTCTCATTCCTCAAACTGACTAAAACTACCCGATGATGGGAACGAACTGTAGACAATTTTCTTTTTTTATTTTCAATCTTCTCGTTCATATGCATCCTTTTAAAAATCTCTTAGTTTCACGATTATGCTGTTTGCATATAATTATTAGAGTCCATACTCCTTTCACATATGACTGGTAAGTCCTAAGTCTAAAAAAGACAATATCATTTTTTATCCACTACATTCTTCTTTTAACATTATACGATCGTTTCCTATACGATCCAGATTTCTCACAATCTTCTTGTTATCGTAAAATATTTTAATTATCATAAATCATATACTTTTATGCATACGTTCTACTTATTTTTCAAGTTCACGTTTAGCGTAATGTGCAAAAATCGTAAATACATGTAAACATCTTCATACAATTTTGGTTCAATTACCTAAAAAACGTTAACATTCAGAACATAATTTAAGACAAACTAAACTCTAAAGTATGGATTCTAAATAAATGATAGTTAATATCGACACACTATGTTCACAATATGTGTGAACTAATGTCAAACACTTAAGTCGATAAAAAAAATAAACATGTCACTCTATATCAACTTGTTGTGTCGATATTAGTAGACAAACACATCAACCATTATCAATGCACCCAATCAATATTAATGTACAAACACGTCACTCAATGTCGACCAGATGCGTCGAAATTGTTAGTCAAACATATCAACTAATGTCGATGCACCCGACCGACAATGAAGGAGAAACATGTCACTCAATGTCGATTGTATGCGTGGACATTTCCAAAAACAAAAAATCCAACTCCGTAATTACTTATTAGTTTGTTCGACTTCAACTATAAACTATACAATAGTTGAAGTATATACCTTCATCTGTCATTCGACGAATTTTTTTTACTCGGTTCCATTGTTGATTCTTTCGTTTTCAAGGTTTGATTTTTGTGTTTATTTTTTAAGTTTTCAAAAAATTGTTTTTAATAAAGTAACTATGGTTTATTTTGTAAAACCTTAAATTATACATTTGTTAAATTTAAAATAAATATAAATTAATTAAAATAGTAAACATAAACAATCATTTAAATTAAATATAAAAGAAATTATCTTCATAAATTTGATATTGTTTATATATAATAATAATAATAAGAATATTATTTTAAATTTGAATTTGAGTTTTTTAAGGAAGCCTTACTATTTAAGATCCATCCAACAAACTTATTATGGATAAATACCTAAAAGATTTAAGAGATTTTATACCTAAACTACTATTCTATATAAAATCCAACAAATAAGTGGACATGTTCTCTTTCTTTCATGTTTTTTTAATTTAAAATTTTAAAGGTTCATATATTTTAAACTGCAACTCGATTTTTTTTAGAAAATACCATTACTTTTATTTTTTTAAGATGAACAAAACTAGTACCACTCATGATATGTTTTGATTTTTTTTAAAAAAAATTACACAGATTTCTCATTATATGGTTTGGTATCTAGGGGGTGGTTTTGCATATAACATCTATCATAGTGAGCCTGAATTCGTATCTATCAATACAAAATTTAAACAGGCTTCGCATCTAGCAAAACAAAAAAGGTTTCACATTTAACAAAACAAATAAGTTTTTTCATCTTCTTCGTTTACACTATAAATTTAAAAAATTTAAAAATCTGTATATTTTAAATTGTAACTCAGAAAAAAATTCCGAAAAACCATTAGTTTTGTTCTTTTAAGACGAACAAAACTAGATCATTTCTTCATATGTTTTGAATTTTTTTAATTTTTTTATAGATATTGAAACATGATTTTTTAATGAAGTGGAGACTGGAGACTGAAAGTAAAAATTATAGAAAGTAAACGCAATTGCTGCATCATATTAACATTTTCAAAGACAACAAGTTTTAACAGGTTATTGGGCTTGACACATCTGATGTAGTGAGGTTTAGTAGAATTTAATGTCTCCATTAGTTGTTGGAGTTGCATCTGCATCGTAATCAATTCATATGCAAAGATTAGTTCTCTTTTGGCAGCAATAGTCACATGTTAAACCTCATCTATCTCTTAATCAAACATGAAAAATGCTCAAATGGGTGCATATTTGACTTGAGCTTCCACGTTTCTTTATAATATAATGCAGTAGTAGAGTACAAATGAATGAAACTTTAGAGGATTTAGAGATAAAATGCATTTTACTTTAAAATGAGAACCGATAGATGGAAATTTAAAGAATTTCAATGACCCTTCTCGAGTTTGGGGGAAAATTAGGGTGTGGTGTGGTGGTGGGTAGCGACACGAGAGAAAGATAGATAGAGATGAAACTAATAGAATATAAAAAAAATTGGAAAGAAAGTTGAAGTAAAAACACAAAGGGTTAAGTAAGGGTATTTGAGGTATTATTGAGTCTTAGATAGTAAATATTTGAGTGAAATACATGAAAATATGAATTTTAAGTGGATAATAATATTGATTTTGGATCTTAAATAGTAGTTAACCCTTTAAAAAAATCAATAACCTTACTTTTTTTCCGTAAATGTTGAAATTAATATTAATGACAATAATGATAATAATAATAATAATTAAAAATAACTTTATTTTTGAATATTTTGAATCAATAACCTTTAATTATTTTTGGTATTAAGAATAGATATTAAAAATTATTACGATAAAAAAAGGGCGAAATATCATTAGAGGTATCAAAACCAATTTTTAGTCTCAATTAAGTACATTAAGTTTACTATTGCTTAGCTAATATCTATTTTGTGTACTAAACTCTCATTTAATACCGAAATTTCTAAATAATACATCAAATATCCATACTTTATTACCAACCACCTAATTCTAAACTTTGAACAAAAGATCTTTTTTTATTTTTTTTTCATTTTTTAAAATGTCCGTATATTTTAAACCGGAGTTGGAAAAATAATCCAAAAGCACCATCGAATTTTATTTAAGACGAACAAAACTAGATCTAATTCGCTAGTAACATGCGAAACCAAACATAACAAAACATGTGAGATCGGACAAAACAAATATGCAAGTACATAAATAAACATACGAGACCAAACATAAAAAAAAATATGCGAAACCATATATAACAAACATACGAGACCAGAAATTAACATGCGTGGATGGATCTAGTTTTGTTTTTTATGTTACTTTCAATTATTTTTTTTCGAATTAGAGTTTGAAATATACGATTTTTTTAAAAAAAAATACTTATATTTTTTCATTTTAAAATTAAAATTGACGATTACGAAAATTGGTAAAGAAAAAATAAGGATTATTTTGAAAAAGTCTAGAAGATTATTTTAAAATGAAAAAAACCTGACTTTTTTCCAATAGGAATATATTGATTTTTTCTAAACAAAATAGGAGACTAATGAATTCTATTCGCCTATAAAATAAAGTCTATTCTTGTTCCTTTTCTTCTCCCTTCTATCATCAACTCTGCTTTACTTTTTCTTTAACTTTCTTCTTTTATTATTAGAAATCAACCTAGGAATACCAATGGATATGCCAGTCATAAACAGAATAAGCGACTTCGATCATCGATTGAACCTAAACGACCCTACATTCTTTTCTCAAATCATTTCAATTTGGGGCTTCCAAACACTACAACAACACTTCGATTTTTTCAAATGGAGCGCTTTGATTATCGCTCTACTCGCTTCCTTCACCACCATAGTTAATAGAACCAAGCTTTTGATCCTCCGATTAAGACACGTCGATCAATGTCTTCACTCTCAGCCTTTAATCGACGAATACGACGACGAATCAGACTTTTCGTGTTCGTCTTCCGATGGAGAAGATGAAGACGAAGACGAAGACGAAGAAGATGAGAGAGAAAGGGAATTAAGTTGGAGACGGGTCGATAACGATTGCCGGGTTAAAGGGTCGGGTTATTATCTCGACAACGACGACGAAAACCAAAAGGGAGGTGGTAATTTTGTATTGCAACGCCGTCAACGGAGTGGGAGTTTTGGTGATTTGTTTTGTTGGGAAGATCTCGCCGCCGGTGGGAGGAGTGTGGTGAAGCTTTGGGACAATATCGGGTTGGGGCTCCGATTAGATCTTGGTCAATCTCGGGGCGACGGGGTTCTATCCGATTACGATGGCGGGATAGGAAGAAACGGCTTTTTCCCTGCGGTTTCAGCTTCTCCGGCAGTGGTGTTGGCAGCTAGAGGTGGCGCGTCAGGTAACGTCGTGCTCGGCGCTTGGGACACGCGCGTTCGGTGTCAGATCCCGGCGATTCTGGCTGTCTGGAAACCGAAACGATTTATCGGGAAGATCGACAGCGTTGACTCCGGTGGCGTGGAGAAGATCTATTTACGGAATGACGTCAGTCGTGAGGTCACTGTTGGTGACTTGAGGATGGTTAACTCGCCGTTAGCTGATCTGACGGAATCTGATGTGGATACTTGGTGGGATGCTGACGCCGTTATGGTGAATGAAGCATCCGATAACGAGTTTTGTGTAGAAGGAATCGTGAAGAAATGAAAAAAGAAAACGACATTTTGTATATACTTTATTTATTTTTAATGAATTTTAGCGGCATTTATTCGAATAATGTCAATTTAGTACTTTTGTTATTTTTATTTCGCAATTTGTGACATTGGCAATGATTGAAATTTGTAACTACTCGGTATTAATCTGAATGATATCATCAAACATCGTAATAAGGTGTAATGTATTATTCGGTCAATATTAAATCAGAAAAACTATTTATTTATTAATATTTAATTTCTTAAAGTTACTAAAACACATTCAAGATGGAATGTCAAAACTTTACGTTTTGTTAATATAAAAACTGAATTTTTACACGAAACGTCTAAACCTTTTTAGTTTCTAGAATAAACGTTTTTATAACTTTTGGACAAAAGTCAAGTACCATCTCCTTTCGAAGTTTGTGTCACGTTTTTCTTTTGGAAAAATCGTTGGACCAGCAGGCTGCAGCAGATCAATTCAAATATGCCCATATATATTTCCTTAGTAGGGCATATTTTTAATATTTTCTGTTGGAGGAAGCTATTTCTTTTATAGGATTTTGCATTTTTTCTATGATTTGAATTTTTTAAAATATTTAATTTTTGTTATTATTAGATTATTTTTATTTTATTTTTAAATTTAACATTAAGTGCCATTAATCAAATAGAAAGTTTTACAAAGTTTTATTGTAAAATACACATCATTCATCCATTTTTAATCCAATCTATATGATTTTATCTTCTAAAATTAACCTTAAAACAAAAAACTTCAATTTTATTAAAAATTAATCATGGAAAATCAAGAAACCCAAACCAACCCGAAGAACAAACACTCAAGCAGCGAACAATATAATTTAATCATGTTTTTACGTTTTACAATACCGCAACTTGAAAATACCACTTCGAAACAGGTTGTTTTTGATACTGTAGTCCCGATTTGCTTTTGCACAAAACAACTTATTCTGCGATACAGTCTCAGAATCAGTTGCTTTTTTCTGTAGACAATTTCATAATTTTTATTATGACATCATCAACACATTACTTCTTAATAATGTAGGAATTTCAAATATCTTTGGAACCTGAAATTACATCCCCCTCTCATACTGACGATGATGTTATATATCCAGATCCTACCGACGCATTCACTACGCAAGCACACTACACTAGATCCGAACTTATGGAATGGGTATTGAGTGTGGTTCGAGAGTTGAAATATTCTTTGATGGTAAGTAGGTACAACTCTGGAAATTATGACAATACTCCTCGATTGTTTTATTCTTGCAAAAAATATGGGAAACCAAGGTTAAAACAAAAGACACCTAATGTGAAGAGAAGAAAGTCAAGTACCAAAAAAACAGATTGTCCGTTTCTACTAAGAGCTCATCCTTTTGACAATGATCTATGGTATTTTGTAGTTTCATGTGGCAGGCATAACCACCCGTCATCCGAATTTGTAGAAGGTTGTCCTCAAGCAAAGAAACTAACTTCGACCAAAGAAGATTTGGTGAAGAATTTATCTATACGCGGTGCCACTCCTCGTAACATTTTACCCACATTAAAATATATTAATCCACATAATGTGTTTAACATGCGTAACATTTACAATGCTAAACGGAAACATCGTACATTGGAAAAGTGCGGTCAATCACAACTCCAATATTTTTTGGGTAAGATGAAGGAGAAAAATTACATTGAATGACATAAAACGGGAAGTGAAGGGTCTCAAATAATCACCGAATTATTTTTTGCACACCCGACGTCTATCAATATTCTCAGGACATTTCTGGAGGTCCTTATTATGGATAGTACGTATAAGATGATGAGATACCATTGTTCGAAATAGTTGGAGTTACGTCAACCAACATCACATTTGCGATCGCTTTTGTTTTCTTGAGTCACGAAAAAGTAAAAAATTACATGTGGGCATTGGAACGTTTACGGTTTCTCATGTCGGAAAACCATTATGTTTTACCTAAAATTATGGTGACAAATAGGAAATTGGCATTAATGAAATAAATTGACATTATATTTCCGAAAGTGACACACATGCTATGTAGATGGCACATTGAAAAAACATCGTAATGAAGACTAAGAAATGTTTTACCGACAAAAATGTGTTCCACAGATTTCAAGCATCTTGGAATACAATTGTTTATTCGGACACCGTAAGCAAGTTAAAATCAAACATCGAGTCTATGAAAGAAGAATACAAGGCCTACCCCGGAGCCCTCGATTACACTCAAACATGACTCAAACCTCCTTACGGTGAAAAGTTTCTCTATGCATACACTAACAAGTTGAAGCATTTCGGCAACAACACAACGAATTGGTAATCCAAAATAGTTATAATGTAATGCAATTATTATAATATTTACACATTTTTAATGAACATTTGTTGTCATAAATAATAGGGCGGAGAGTTTGCATTCCACTTTGAAACGGTACCTCGGGACGGGTTTGCTAACATTTGATGCATTTTGGAGAAAAGTCGATTCTTTACTAGAGATGCAACATACGAATATAAAAGCATCGCTTAAAAAATGTACGTTTTTCTCCAGTTAGAGTATGATGCTTGGATATTCGAGGTTATTAGACGTTCTGTATCGGAATTTGCTCTTTAAATTATAAAAGAGCAATACAAAAGGGCAAAACAAATAGGGAATGATAAAGCGGAATGCAGATGTGTTATTAGAAGCACTCACAGTTTGCCTTGCGCATGCGAGGTCAGTTTATTAATAATACAACACCGTATGTTTGATGTAAGTATGGTTGACAAGAGGTGGACAACGTTAAGGATTATGAAGCACAATGCATATAAAGAAAATGATTTTGTAGAGGAAGAAGTAACGACTATTGGTTCTCTAATTTGTAGGTACGATCACGACCGTCGACTAAATATCATAAGGAAAATCCGAGAAGTTCTTGAACTTAAAAGATCCGAAGCTATTCCACCGGTAGAGAAAGCTAAGACTAAAGGTAGAAATAGTAAATGTGCTAACGACAACTCAATGAAGAGGGAATTATCGGAATACGAATATGCGAAGCAAGGCAATAGTTTGAACACACCGTCGTATGTAAGTGATATTTCCCCGGCTTCAATCCAAAACACCAAGTGTACCAAAGAGTACTAAGACTCGTAATACTCCTAAGAATATCAAGTTTCGAAAGGTAAAAACTCCAAACGTTACGATAATATTTTCGCAACACCTCCCCAAATATTTATGTCCATTCATCTCTGAATGCAAGAATGTGGGCTCAGATGGTCATTTTGGTTTTAGAGCCATCGGCCATAGACTTTATTTTGACGAAAATGTTTGGCCACATGTTAGGACCGCACTAAAAGAACAAATCTTATCGGACCTACCTCTCTATGACAAACTTTACGGTGGACGTGAAAGGGTTGATGCTGAACTACATTGCCTAGATTGTTATGCCCTAATTAACCTTTATAAAAATTTGATGATAATTCCAGATATTTGTTATGTGATTGCTAATGCTTTCAAATGCATCATATATACAATTTCCAACAGCATTACATATATGTTCCTACTACTAAAAGGTGTTTCTCCCCATATGAACGAAAGAAAAGAGTTTGACATCGCACACGTTGGCAATCATTACATTAGCATACGAGTACTTTTCTACTACTATTTTTGCAAACATTATTTCATACTAGTATACTAATTGATTTTGATTTTTAGAGGTTACCATATCTCTGGGTGGACCGTTGCCATTAGTTTACCCAACGTATATCCAACATGTTTCTAAAGAAGCTAGAGGGTGGTTCCTCCCTTGCAAAGAAGGATTTCGTCCTCCGTTGGTATCCAACCTCCAAAACCTCCAACTAAGCGAGAACCAAAAATGGTGGATTTAACGATTGATTAAAAGTGGGGACAATACTTTTATGTTAATTTTGTATTAAGATCATTTAACTTGTTAAGTTGGTGACGTGTTAGTGACTTTGCAAAAAAATATTTTTATGTTAACTTTGTATTAAGACTATTTTACATCTGTACGCGAATTTCGAAATTAAAATAACTTGTTAACAAACGAAACGGTTACAAGGATAACATTCAAAAATAAAATATGTGCACCGATAAAAAGAAAGAACCTTAAACATAGCAACCTCTATCTACTTCTTCGAAATCCTCGCTAAATGATTTCTCGTACATAACAACCTCTCTTTTGGTTGTGATGTGGCCGTGAACGTTATTCAATTGGTCTTAAGTTATTTCATCGCTCATAAGATTATTGTACAACTCGACCGCAGCTTCTCGTTCTTCCGGTCGAAGGTCGAAAACCAGATATCTTCTTAGAGACGTTAAATATTTCCACCTTTTTTGATTTCCGGCATACCACGAGAAGGTTTTGCTCCCATATAGTAGTCGACCTCCCTTAGGTAGTAGAACTTACTAATCAACTCATCCCAAAACTCGCCATGTTTCGGCCCTCCAACTAGTTTGGCAGCTTTTCTAAGATATTCAGCTTCAATATCATTCCACACGAAGTCCATTATTTAGTATTTATGTTGTTGTTCAAGTAAAGTTAACCTATTATTTATACAAGTGCTAAGGATAACGTAATCCAATAGGACGAATCAGATATCGACATGTGTCGGATAAGGATTGTGTAATCCATAGGAGCTAAGTATATAACATCTTTATCTTATCCAAACACGTGATTTATTAATCCAATAGAAGAAATGCACCTAATTCCGAGATGGGATCTCGGAATTAGGTGCTCGTTATTTTTTTAAAAAGACACTTGATTCCGAAAGGCTATCTCGGAATCATGTGTGTTTTTATTTTTTAAAATGGCACATAATTCCAAGATGACATCTCGGAATTATGTGCATCTAATTCACCTACTGCACCTAACGTGATTTATTAATCCAACAGAAGAAATGCACCTAATTCTGAGATGAGATCTCAGAATCAGGTGCTCATTTTTTTAAAAATAATACACCTGATTCCGAGATGCTGTCTTGGAAACAAGTGTATTTGAAAAAAAAAATTACACCTGATTCCGAGATGCCATCTCGGAATCAGGTGCATTTTTTATGTTTCTATTATAAATTGTGGATTTTTATGGTTTTGGCTTAAAACAAAGCAAAATAAACGACAATAAGAAACATCATCCATACATTGTATAAAAAGAAACATCATCCGTAAAACAAAGAAACATCATCCGTAAAACAAAACAGCATTATCCGTAAAACAAACCAACATAAATGACAAGAAACAAAGCAACAAAGAAACATCAACAAAGAAACATCTTCATGTTGTATACGCCTTGCTTATATGAATGCAGTGTCTTAGGGCGGCACAACACTCTCGACTGGTCATACCCTCCACATAATCTTCGTAGGTGTCGAGAATTTTAGTATAATTTCCGGTAATATTATCTTGGTGGGTCGAATATTGTGGTTCTTCCCCTATAGGAAAATCTTTTTCTCGAGGTGCATTAGAAACTACGTACCATAGAGTTTGACGAATCCAATCATCATAATCTGGTACGGTCATACTTATCCCATTACCTTCTTCGATAAGAGTTCCTCTACCCTCCGGTGGTATTATGTGTTGGTACCGATTTTGCCACACATCATTTTTAAAGTCAATCATCGTATTTGACAAGTGACCGCGCCTAGGAGAAATTTTTGAAAATAAAAATATAAAGTGTTGGATGTATCCAAACTGACGGGCAACTCTAAGCGGTTGGTACGGCTCGGTTTTGTCCATGAATTTCAGTCCACCGGTAAACCATGCTAACTCGTGAATGGGTTTGAGCATTCGATAATACTCGTACGGCTGAAAATAACCTGAAATAGAATACAACCGAACAAGATATATGAAAATGTATTCAAAAATATAATAGATAAATTAAGTTAGAATA
Organism: Limnanthes douglasii subsp. nivea; assembly: GCA_036936605.1. Classification (NCBI taxonomy): domain Eukaryota; kingdom Viridiplantae; phylum Streptophyta; class Magnoliopsida; order Brassicales; family Limnanthaceae; genus Limnanthes; species Limnanthes douglasii. Next base: position 223,823,936 of record JAUPFV010000004.1, on the reverse strand, counting down.
TAAACGTACCGAGTATATATCTAAGCAATCAAGTGTCAATCTATACGATTGAAGTAGATCTCCAAACTATTCAAACGAGTGGTACCATTTGGGTGTTGCCCACATACAAATATGCGGCATTTAGGGATAGAATCCCTCCGAATAAGGTGGCTGAAAGCGAGTGAAATGGTAAAAAATACAGCATTCGAATAGTTGTACGAATCCACAGAAATCGTCTTCGTCAAATGTTTGGAAGCCACACGTAACCCACTATAAAGCTCCGCAAGAATATGCATCCCCCACGCATATGATCCTAACGAATCAAGGTCATCGAGCACGTGCAACCAATCTGATTTCACGTAGTATCTACTTTTATCTACAAATAGACAAGACACAAAGAGATAAAATACGTAGGATTTCGCACAACGTTGAACATCGATCCTCCTTAATCGACCACCTATGTCTTGAAAATGCTAATTGAAGAAGCGATCTCTTAGCCAAGTTAACCGTAGACCGATACCTTTACACGTTTCGAGCTCCACTAAAGCTTTCGCGTATGACACCCTGAGAACATCTAGTATTAGCTTCGCACGTTCATCTACTTCGTTGCTTCTACATACCTCCAACAATCTACCGCATATTGGTAACCCGGTAATGATGGCCACATCATTTAAATTGACGGTCACCTCACCAAAAGAAAAGTGAAATGATGTCGTCTCATGATGCCACTGTTCTATGAAAGCGACTACCAAAGGTACCTCGGTACTCCAACGGTGGAGGACATCCAACAATGGTCCAAAATGAGTAGACTCGAAAATCTTTCATACTGGTTTGGTTGGTCAGCTCCAGCGATTGACCGCAGTTCCTGCAGCAAAAAACCGCAAAAGACGTCCCCTTATTTCCTGATACATTAAAGTGAAACGTTATTATCGAAAAATAAAAATAATTGCACAATATTTTATAGCTTATATTTAAAATAACCCTTATATTCAAAATAACTTACTCGGCCATGGTGAACATGGTACGCCGTATGGTTTGTAAAACCTTTGTAGTGACGTATGTACGAAAATCGTGCGAAAAAGGACTCTATCTCGGGTACTAACGTTGTTTTATCTATGCCTTGGTCAGTTTCATCATCTTCTAATTCTGATTACGGTATTGCAACCGGAGATGGTTCCTTTCTTGCACCCCGTCGATTATGTCTAATGGAACGGGACGTAGGATCAAGGGCAACAATTTGAAGAGGCTGCGAAGTCTTAACAATATCTGGTTTGTTTGTGATATTTAGAGTTGATGATAAAGAGCCACGCAAAATTCTCTTAAGTAGCTTTCTTGGTCCCATACTACAAACATAATAAAAATATACAAGTTATTATAATCAATAACAATAAAAACTATCACAAGAAAAAAAATTTAAATATAAGCATGTAATTCCAAGATGATGCATTAGAATTACATGTTTTTTAATTAAAAAAGGTATGTGATTCTGAGGCATCATCTTAGAATTACATGTTTTTCATTTTAAAAAAGCATGTGATTCCGAGATGGTATCTTGGAATCACATGCTTTTGTTAAAAAAATGCAGAACAGAAGCAGTGCAGTATTTAATCATCGCAAGGGTGTAATGTATGAAGCGGTGCCGTATTCAATGAGCAGAACAGATGAAACATGAAGCAGTATTCAATCACCATCAAACAACACGTACTAATTACAGCAAAAACATTCTTCAGTCCTACCAGTTAAGAACCCTAATCAAACCCTAACATATTCAATGTTCTACTAGTTAAGAACCCTAATCGAACAACATTTTCTATGTTCTACTTGACATTAAAAAGGGAAAAAAGGTTTGGAATTAAGACTACATATCAAAGTGAACAAAAATCTTCTTAGATAGATCGTTACTATAAGAATAAACACATTTACACACAACATTAAGTATCATATAAGAAACGCAGACTAGAGAGAAAAATAGACTATTACCGCTTTGCTGAGCTTCTTGATCTAAGCCAATCGATTCCTGGTTAGCCCTCACTGAACCTAAAAGGCCATACAGCAAATCGAAACAAAAGTTAACCTACCAGATAGAGATTTTTACAGATTAAATTCAACAGATCTAAGAACATATTAAATATACTTGGTTATGATGTGAAACTCTAAAAATGAAAAAGAGAGATTATTTGTGAATTACATGAAATCAATCAACAAGAATAAACCAAGAACTGTAAATCGATCGAGATGAACTGTAAAAAAAAAGACATGAACTGTAAACAAAAAAAAACAGAGTTCAGTTCTTTACCTCTTGCTATTTCTTTCGGTTTAGTCGATCGACAATGAGAGTTTTTTTTTGTTTTGGTTTCTCGATTAGGTTAAAAGAGAGGAAAATAAAGGTGGGAGTAATTTATATGCTAGAGGGTGTGGGGGTGTGGCTAGGATTAATTTAATGGGGTTAGGTTGGTTGATGGAAGGTGTGAAATAGGGAGTCAATGGGTTGATAGAAGATGGAGTTAATGTTGTTCTTGAAAATGAAGAAGGTAGAATAAATGGGTGAAATAAGAACGAATGGAAGATATGGTATTTCTTTTATGGAGGAAATAACAACATGATATTTTTTTCAAATCATGGTGGAAAAAGATAGGACCAATTCCGATTCATCTTTTCAGCCAACAGCAGCATGTCACGTGGCACTTTGCAGTTTTTTTGTAAAAAAAATAGAAAAGGTATACCACTATTTTTTATTTTTTGATATCTATAAATAGAGGTTTGTTTTGTTTGATTTGGACACTAGGTTTTTTTGAATTATTTATTTATTTAATATTTTCAAAAAAAAATCGAGAATATTTTAATAAGTTTAAAAAAATTATACTATGATTTATAATTTTTTGAGATCTATTGGTTTATTTGATTTGGACACTAAAATCTTTAAGGGTTTTTTATTAAGTTTTTTTGAAACAATTTTTGGAATATTTTAGTAAGTAAATATATATATATATATATATACATATATATATATATATAGACCATGATTCATATTTTTTTAATCTATAAATAGAGACTTGGTTTGTTTGATTCAGACACTGTAATTTTTTAAGTCTTTTTTTTAAAGTTTTTTCGAAACTATTTTTGGAACATTTAGTAAGTAACAAAAGTAAATAAATTATATCATGATTTATAATTTTTTGAGATCTATAAATAGAGACTTGGTTTGTCTGATTTCGATACCGGATATCGAAATTTATAGAGCTTTATTCTATTAAGTTTTTTGGAAACAATATTTGGACCATTTTAGTAGGTAAAAACAACAATTATACCATTTTCATTAAACAAAAATAAAGGAAAACAACAAAAAGAATAATTGAAATGAACACATCAAGCCCCAAAAGGGGTAGCCGAGTTGATGGAGTAAGGCATGCTTGTAACCAAATGTTATGTGTTCGAGTCCCTCTACAAACGCTTTCTTGGATGGGCCTGTCATCTTACATGGTTTACCTTCTGGCGTTGGTTTGCATGCTATTGCGTCAGACACAGGGTTTACCCTGTGCGCATTCGTTGAGTAGCGGTTGCGGGTTCTCTCTAGAAAAAAAGAAAAAAAAATGAACACACACAACAATAATTAAAAACATTACACACAACATAAATATAAATATTGTAATGTATAAATAAAAATTAAACAAATAAATTTAGGTGATCAATAATATGATGTGTTGTTTAAGTAAAATGTAAATTATTTATTTTACAAAAAAATTAAGTTTTTTCAGAAATCAGAACAATTTTATGTTTATATTTTAAATTTAAATAAATTATATATTTTGTATTATTTTATTAATTATTTTAATTATTTTAATTATTTTAATTCATATTTATTAAAAAAATATTATGTCAATTTATGAAAATTATTTATTTTAATATATATAACTTTAATGTAAATATATATTAAATAATAGGAAAGAGAAATATATATATATATATATATATATATATATATATATATATATATATATATATATATATATATGGTAGAATGACGTGGAAGAGAGAAATATGGTGGGATATGCTGAAAGATGAAATATGCTCTGTTGTGTGGAGTGAGAAGTTTTGGAGAATTATTTGGGGATTATGCTAATGTGACGCTGATGTGGCGCACTTTTAAGAGATGAAATATACCCACTGTTGTGGATGGCCCTAATCATATTGTAAACTTATGTTAATTTCTTTTTTTAATATATATATATATATAAAGTAATTATTTATAAAATTTACAAGTCATTTTTTTCAATTACATAAAATAAAAATAAACAAAAACTTTATTGGGTGGTATGTGACTGTACTACATGGCTACGTGATTTGATTGACTAACACAATATGTGGTGGGAATTTTGATTGTGTAGAATGTATGTTTATGTTTGAGAAAGTTTTGTAAGCAATCAAAGAGGCAAGAGAGTGAGTATTTTAAAAAAAATTAGTAGTTTTTATTCCTAGATTTGGTAGAGGACTCCACAAAAAGTAGTTCGCCAAATGTGGCAAAGATGATTAGCGGACAATCTCCAATTTGAGGCTGTGAGGAGCCATTCACGATGGTAGACGATATGAGAACTTTTATGGTCATATTGTCCTAGATCTGCTTAGTAAAAGGGAAATCCAGAAGGATATGATCACTAGTCTCTGTATCAGAGTCACAAAGGGCACAGTCTGGTGTGGAAGGGTAACCCCAAGTAATGAGCTTATCGCAAATCGTGAATTTTCCATGAATAATCAACCAAGTAATGAACGGATGTCTTGGAATATTGAATGTATTCCACGATTAAGGCAACCCAATGAACTTTAAGGGTCGTCGGCAAAAAAATCATATAAGTGTTGCTTATAGAGAAATACTCATTATTCTTGTTTGGGTTCGAGTGAAATTTATCATCCTCCACCGAGGGAGAGGAGAGCAAGTTGATGGCATTTCCAATCTCAGTTAAATGACGTTCGTGAGTTCTACTCCTCGATCAAATCACCGAGGGCTAGTTCCATGAACCGTTGCTAATAATATTTGAAACCATGCTTTTACCATTTATCATGTCAATCCTAATTATGATAGTGCCTTAACGCTCAGCCCACGAGGTCGAGAAAATCCATAGGTCGTACCATACTGAGTAGAAGTACCGTTGCCCATAAAATCTTGCAGAGTCTTGAGGCCAGCGGTGTAAGCTTGATGATCTTCCATCATCCTCAGCTGGGGGAGGAGCCTAACGGTAGGCTCCATATAATTTTGTTTTTAATCTTTTTTAAATCTAGACCAAACTGAAGCAAAGTTGTTGCCAATGATAGACCAACAATTTTTAAGGACGCCCGCTCGATTCCAAGATTTGAGGTTTAGAAAGTTTTCCATGCGACTTTTCCAAGGGCAATGTTAAACTTTTCAATGCAAATTTATCACAAGTTATCTTTATTTATAGGCCACTGCAAAGGAATCTATGAAAAATCTACGTGATATCCTTAAGTACTCGAATTAGAAGGATGAAAACTGATGACCAGTAAGCCTGGGTAGCAAAATGGACGAATTTTAGCAATCGAAGCCTTCATGCGTATGAAAGATATTTCGAGGTCCGCGAGGAGACGCAGCTGGTAACCTTTTGGAAGTATGGGGCGGCATTCACTATTGGTTATCCTCAAAGTGATAAGAGGAACACCCAAGTAATTGACAAGTAAGATGCCTTCTTGAAATCCCAGCATACATGTAATCGCATCCCCATATCCAACGATGTACCATATAAGAAAACTTAACTTTTATATAGGTTGAACCGTAGAACAGAGAGTTTGGAAAATTTATCCATGCCTTCTTTGATTAGCGTGATGGTGGGGTCTTTGGCACGACAAAAATCATCAATTCATCTGTGAAGCATAGGTTGATAATTTTAAGTTTGTGGCACTTCTAATGATAGCCAAAACTAGGGTGTCGAACTTTTTCCTAGAGAATGTTGGAGAGTACCTGCATAATAATCATGAAAATATAGGAGGAGACGGGGTCGCCTTGCCTAAGGACTTTATTAACTTTGAAGGATCCGTGAGTTTTTCGATTGATATTAATAGAGAAGGATGACACTGATATGCATTGGATAATCCAGCCAATTATCTTTGAAGGAAAGTCCATTGCAAATAGAACATCCACGAGGAGTTTCCAATTAATGTGGTCGAAGGCCTTCATGAGGTCAATCTTGAGCGCACATTGGAGACCTTTCTCTATTAGTATGGTATCCGTGTACGAGGTTTTGAGAGAGGAGGATATTGTCCGAGATACTTCTACCTGAAACAAAAGTTGAGTGAGAATGATCAATAATTATAGGAACGAAATCCTTGATTCTTGAAGCAAGGATTTTAGAAATGATTTTATATATCACGTTGCAACATGCAATGTGTCTGGAATTGGACGGGGTGATGAAATAATCCAATTTGGGGATAAGGAAAATTATGATCTTATCCCACGAGGAATCCAATTTTTCGTAACGAAAGAAACAATGAATGGCTTTGCAAAATTCAATTTTTTAACAATATCCAAACTAGACTTGAAAAAACTAGCACTAAAACCACCGGGGCTGGGTGCTTTGTTACCGTTACTAAAAAGATACTTTTTGATGTCTTTTGTGGTGATAAGATTCCTAACTCTCTTCTATCTAAGGTAGCCTGACACACGGTTGGCACCTAACTGATTTTTAAAGTGATTTACAAATAGGGATGGCAATTCAGGTGCTGTCCGGTCCGATCCGGCCCGGTCGGGTTTTGTCCGGCCCGGATATAGAACGGGTCGGGTACGGGTTAAGAAATTGTAACCCGCAACTGGATCGTGCAGGGTTCGGGCTTCTAGTTTGTCCAACCCGTTCCGACCCAAAAATAATAAAAATATATAAAAATTAATATTGTTTCCCTATAATAACAATAATATATATATAATAAATTATTATATTTAAAATTACTTAAAAATATTAAAATTAATATCCGCGGGTCGGGCCGAGTTCGGGCTAAGTGTCCACAAAACGGGCTCGGGCGGGCCAACCCAAACCCGACCCGCGGACGGCCCATTACCTTCCCTATTTACAAAAGTATCAACCACCTTTCATGGGTTGGAGCGGGTGGAACCCTCACGCTGGTAATGGCCAATATCTTATTTCTGACTATACGCGCTATTGTAGAAGACTTTGGAATTACGATCTCAGAGCTTTTACGAGAATTCACGTGACTTTTCTTCAAAATATTATTCCTCCGCACGACTGAGAAATATGTATTTCTTAGAGGAATTCTTTTTATCCTAAATATGAAAGACATTAACATACTTATTTTGGAGCCTAAGTTAGCTTGGAAAAGAAATGTTTGGACATGATTGTTGAATTCTCATTCAATTATTTATGAGAACGCAATTATAATTTCATAACTGATAAATTAAATTATTGGTATACATAGTTTTTTTATATATATTTTTGGTATTTTAGTTTAAATTTTTTTTATCATAAATTTTTAAATAAATCATAGTTCTCAATTTTAATTTTAAATTTAAAACCTGAAAATAACTAAGAGTTTGAAATATAATTAAAATCTAACTCTAACCTTAAACCTAAGATATTTTCGACAAAGAAAGAAAACCTTAGCACTAAAATTTGGGGTTTAATTTTAAGAGATTAGAATCAAAATTTATGCATATTAACTCTTCTTAAATACTTTTTGGACGAGATTTAGTATGAGATGGTTGTTATACAAAGTATTTTATAAACTTTGTACTATTTTAATAATTTGTATGATGTATAATTTTTTAACTATTTAATATTATATAATCAATTTTAAAGTATTTTTTGGGTATAAAAAGCAATAGTATAAATAAAATGATTGCTTACAAAAGTCTGAGGGCATTTTTTTTATGTCCAAATGAAAATAAAGAGGTATAATTATACTCGTAGTGGAATGATCCGCTACATTACAATCAAAACATAAAAAAACAGAAATTTGCATAAGTGAACAACCATAGTTAACAAGATAGGATAATAAGTTGTAGATCGAATCATCTAGGCCATGGAACTCTCATTCCATGGAATATGTAGCGGAGATTTGATAAGATAAGGTGGGCAAGTGCAGATCCTAAATGGTATCCTAAATGTGCTTCGCAAAAAGACAATCCATTAAGATATGGTTAATGGATTCAGGACCATTATCGCAAAGGACTCAATCAGGAGTTGTTGTAAAACCCCAAGACATGAGCTTATCGTGATTAGATAGATTTCTTTGAATAACTAACCATACAATTAAGAAATATCTTGGAATGTGGAATTTGTTCCAGAAGCCCAAAACACTTATGGAACTACATGACGAATAAATTTGTACATCTAACATATTATGAATATGTTGCGGTTATGGTTTGGAACCTAGAGGAAAACATCATCTTGATTCGTCGAAGCGGGGATAAAATTTATAGCATTACTAATTTCAAGCAAATGAATCCTCTGGGACCGTCTGCCTGAGCGAGCTTGGGATGACCAATTCAACAAACCATTACTAATAATGTCAGAGACCATGCTTTTACCGTGTAAACGAGCATACCTAGTGATAATTGGACTCATAATGGTTGATGAGGGAAGTAGGGAAAAACCAAGGATCATACCATACAGATGTGGAGGTTCTGTTTCCGATGTCAACTTCGTAGATCTTTACCACCAGAATTCTAAGTTTTAAGATTTTTATCCAACCCCATATCGGGGATGATCCCGCTTGGAGGCTCCATATATTTTTATCTTTTATATTTTCAATGATAATTCATTTGTTTTAGATTGAGTAAGGGTTGTTCATTAAAATGTGACCGTTACCAATGTCAGCTTCGTAGAGCTTTACCACCAGACTTCTAAGAAAGATTTTTATCCAACCCCATATCGGGGAGGATCCCGCTTGGAGGCTCTTGATATTTTTATCTTTTATATTTTCAATGATAATTCATTTGTTCTAGATTGAGTAAGGGTTGTTCAATAAAATGGGCCAAAATATTTTTAGGACGGTTGATTGATTCCAAATTTTAAGGTTTAAGATCCTAAGGTCTCCATCTTCCGAGGGCAATGTGATCTTATCTTAAGAAAACTTAGCTCAAAGTATTTTCATCTCAGGGTCCCGACTATACTATAGGAATATTCTAAAAAGTTATGAAAGCTCATTGAGGACACAAACATGAAGGATGAAAACCAAATACCGGTAGAATTGGGTGGCAAACAAGATTAATTAAAGTAACTGGAGACTCCCAACATAAGAGATATGTCCGGAGGTCTAGGAATTAATACGGCTGATGACTTTGTAAAATGGTGGATTGCAGCCATTGCGAATTCTTCCAACCCTTGTTTGATTAACTCGATAGAAGGTAACTTAGCTCTGCGGAAAATCATAAGATCGTCCGCAAAATAGAGGTTGATGATCTTTAACTTTTGACATTTCCAGTAAAACCAAAAATTAAGGAGTTGACCCAATTCACGGAGGATGCTAGTAAGGACCTGCATAACAATACCAAAATTATACAGAGATATAGGGTCCCCTTGTGGAGGCCTTTTCTTCCTTTGAAAGAATCATAAATATTATCACTAACGCAAATGGAGTAGGTAGGTGAGAATATACATTTGAGGATCCAACCAATAATTTTAGTGGGGAAGTCAATAACAAAGAGAATATATAACAAAAGCCGGCAACACACATTGTCAAAGGCCTTCATGAGATCGATCTTAAGGGCACATATCAGGCCCTTTATGTTTGATTGGTAACCATGCATAAGTTCTTGCATGAGCAGGATGTTATCTGAGATGTTTCTTCGTGACATGAAAGTTGATTGGGAAAACCCGATCATGGTGGGGAGGCTTTTTTTTATTATGGTTGTGAGGATTTTGGAAATGACCTTATAGACTATATTGAAGCAGGTAATACTATCCCGAAATAAACTATATAAATTAACTCATGTACATCAAAAATATTTCAGTGGTGTATCCAAAGCAGTTATAAGACAAAAAAACGTAGTAAATGAGAGCCTAATAATCTAGCTCAACATAAAAAAACAATGACAAAACGAGACGAAAACTTATGCAAAAATAAAAATAATAAGACTATATTACTGGACTACAACTACTACAACCGAACAATCATCACCGTATAACCGAAGTTTAAGTACATTATAAAATTTAAATCCAGATATGGAACTCTAAGATATAGAACAAAAAAAGAAATATATAAAAACCCAAGTCTAGGTTTAAAAATAAAAAATTTAGAAACAAACAACCAAACAACTAAAGTTGAAATATACAAAAATACTCAAATCTAAATCTGAAAATTTAAGATTTAGAACCGAAAAATCGAAAAATAATCTCAAAATTTCTACATATAAAAAACAAATCCCTAGATCTAGAGTAGAAAACCAAGGTCTAACTGACAACAAACTTTGAGGTCATACCTCCAGACGAAAGAAACCGCAAATGGATAAACACGAGTCCCAAATACTTGAAATCCAGAGATCATGCAGAGGGAGGAAGATCCTTTGAAAATACCGCATCCAAACACGCCATTGTACGGAACAGTGTACTAAAACAAACCGTCTTGTAAAATAAATAAATTAAAATCTATTTATTATAAAAGATGGTCTGTAAAAAAAACTCGTAAAAAAAGCCTTTCAATCGGCAAAAAATTCTCAAAAATAAAAAATTCTAATAAAATAGGGTTAAGTACCATTTAAGACCTAAAAGTAATACTCTTATCCACTTAAGACCCATATTTTCATGTTTGAGAATGACCAATTTTAGTCAATTATTTACAATCTAAGACCTAATAATATTCTAAATGCCATTACTCTTTGCTTTTACATTTCTCTTTCTATGGTTGCAACAAAATCGTAAATATTTAATGCGACAGGAAATCATCCGGCGGAAGCATTGTACAAATGTTTCAGCTCTTGTTCAGTGCACACCTGATTTTACTGAGGTCGAAAATATTCTCAAAGAGATGTCTCTTTGTTTCAGTATGATAATTTCGTTTGCTATCTCTTTACCAATGAAAGAATAGCAACAAAAAATTATATTTCTATGCAACTCCATAAAAATCTCAATGATTATTGATTTTTCTAATCTTCTCCGAGTGATTATCTCTAATTTACGCTAAATATATACATTTGAGTAATTAATAATCATAGGTAAAATATAATTTTTTAAAGCAAATTGAAAACATATCACGAGTGGTACTAATTTTTTCGTCTTAAAAAACATAACCAATGGTATTTTCGGATTTGTTTTGAGTTACGGTGTAAAAAATACAATTTCTTGAAATTTTCAAATTTATAGTGTAAATGAAGAAGATGCGAAACCTTCTTTGTTTTGCTAGATGAGAAACCTTATTTGTTTTGCTAGATGAGAAACCTTCTTTGTATGCTATATGTGAAACTTTATTTGTTTTGATAGATGCGAAACCTTCTATGTTTTGCTATACTGAAAAACCTGTGTAAATTGTTTTTTAACAAAACCTATCAAGAGTGGTACTAGTTTTGTTCGTCTTAAAAAATAAAACCAATGATATTTTCGAATTCTTTTTTCGAGTTACAATTTAAAAGATACGAATCTTTACGATTTCGAATTAGAAAAAAAAATTGTTTACTCGATGTAACGTAAATAATAGTTTAAGTATAAAGTTTTTTAAATTTTTTAGGTCTTTATTAAATGGATTTTAGATGATAAATCTCCCATAAAAATAAACATATCTACTTCAAAATAAATTATAATGTTTTCTTCGAATCGTAAATATGATAACTAAATAAAGAAAGCATATTTTAGCATTCGAAACATCAAAGTTATTTTATTTTATTTGGAAGTATTTTAATAAAAATATTATATAAGATCAAAAGAAAATATAAATAATTAACTAGTTACGAATGAATCCAGGGGGGCCTTCAACAGAAACGAAACACATGTTTGACGGGCAAAATGTATGCTGTTGGGTATATCTTATGGATGGATTACATACACTACATAGTTGTTTTCATAGAAATGGAAATTATGATTAGATCAAGCTAAGGCATATGTCTTTATTGAGTTTACGCAAACCAAACTTTTAATTGTGGAAATGGATATGTTAGGTTGGTAGGTGGGTTTATATTTAAGTTACATTGCAGTTAAGTTATATTCTCAATTCATACCTATCAGTATATATAATAAAATATTATAATTTTAAATCTAGGTTTATGATTAAAAATTAAAATTAAAAATTAAAAATTTAGGTTTATGATTCAAAATATATTTTTAGGGTTGGATTTATCAGTGAATTAAAAATTTAGTTTTAAAATTTAAAATTACTTTAAAGTATTAAATTTAGGATTATCTCGTCGATTTCTAATCCACAATATAACATTTTCATTGATAGTTAATATTATTCACGTGGGTGGTTCACTTTTTTTAATTGTTTGTAAGATATACACGTGTTTTAAAAAAAAATAAAAAACCGTAAATTTTAATTTGAATAGCCGCCAAATTTTTAAGAAATTTTGTGTTAAGTGTCTGATAGAGACTTCCATGGTTCAAACTAATCTTCGACTTCAATTTCTTTCTTTTTTTTCTACTATTAATCAAATTTATTCTTCATGAATAAGTGCTTTAAGGTCCTATATCTCTCTTCTCAGCATCATGATTTCAGTTTTTATTAAAAGAATGCCAACTCCATCTAGTATAAAAACTATGACACTAGATTTAAGGTATTTCATTAGATTTAAGCAACTACTTTTATTTTTATTTCGAGTTTTAAGTCCGAACTTAATTCTTCTGATCTATCTTTTAAATCCACCTTTGATTCATATTTTATGATTAAAATATTTAACTTTCAATTTTCTTATTTCAGTCTTAGTCTAAGAGCATCCCAACAGATACTTTATTTAACAGTTGATAGTAAATTTAGTTATTATTTATTCAAAATCAGTTTCCAACACATAGTCTAAACCGATAGCTATATTTAATTACTTTATTTTCACTCTTTATATTTACCGAGGCGGTTACCCACTCTTTATAATTTTCCTTGTTTTTCTCACATTATCTAACAAATAAAATAACTACCATAATATTAGCGTATCTGTTGTAAAAAGTGATAATCTAAAATTATAAAGTAGTAAAATCCTCTCCATATTTATCTAAAATATAAAGAGACTGTTGGGGATGCTCTAATTGGTTTATAAGACATACAAAATCAATATTTTTTCAGCATCCAATAGTCAGGTAAGACCTGCATTGTAATGGTTAGATTATTGAAATCTACAAAATATATCTAATTAACTAGTATGTCTTTCAAGCCTTTTATTTTACATCTATTTCAAGGTTGGAAATCCAGCTTTAATTCTTCTAATCTAACTTTGAATTATAGCTCTAGTTCCTCCTTTGTGAATGGTATATCCAACTTTAAATCCTCCTTGATGATGATAATTCCAGTGATAGACCAAACTTAGAATAAGATATACAAAATCAACATCTTGCCAGCATCTAATTGTCAAGCAATACGTGCTTGAAAATTGTTAAGAACATGGTTAAAACTGAAATCTATATGATATATCCGATTAACTAGAATACCTATTATTAGTATTTATAACTGTTACTAATCAATCTTCTACCTTATATAACTTAGACCAATGCATTCTAGTGATGTGATAGCTGATAAAGGAAGATTAAAGATCTAAGAAATATAGGGGTGTTTTATTAATAAAAAAAGTTTATTAGGAGAAATTGTTAATTATGTAAGGGAAAATGACCAATTTATAACAAACAATAGACTTGAGGATACGTCCATAATTAGTGAATTGTTAGACTTGTGAGACCTACGATTTGTACTATAAAAGCACCACCCTTTCCTGGAAATGGAGATGGATAAATGATTGAGCAATTATTACGTTAACTTTCTCAATTTAAAAACACGTCTTTCTCTCTCTAAAATATTGTCTAAGTAATTTGAATAGTGCGTTTAGCCCTCTAAATATTGTTTTACTCAAAAAAATTCCTATAAAGAATTTTGGAACGGTCATTGGCGCCGTCTGTGGGAAAGATTTGGTATCCAGAATTGTCTTCCAAAAAAAATTTAAAATTTTGAAAGAAAAGTAACATAAATCCGAGGAGATTCAAACATAAATGAAAACTTATAAATTGGAAAAGAATTTATGGAAAATCATGTGGAAAATAATATGGAAATCGATCAGCAACATGATGATCAACATGCTGGTGAAGTTTTAGAAGAATCTATGTGAAAAATGAGTTATTGGAAGTAATTGAAAGATTGAATTCTGAAAGAGATGAAACGATTGCCTCTAAGAAAATTCGATCTGAAATCTGAAGAGAAAATGAGACTGAGAAAGATGAGCCAGATCACTATCATCAGATCAGTAAGAAGGACAGGTATAGAAGGCATCATCGTAATTATCCGAGGAAGAAATTGAAACCAAGGTATATGTATGAGTCATCGGAGTCAGGTGACTGTTCGCTTTATGACTCTAAAAGAATCTTCATCGGAAAGAGAGTATCGTAGATAGAAAGATATCTGAGAGAAATATTTGAAGAGGTATAGAAAGGAGCATCGATCAAATCGTCGCACTAATGAGTTGAAAGGGAGAGACCATATTTCCGAGGAGCATGTTAAGAAAGATAATGTGAATGTACATAATCAGTCAGGAAATCAGAATTCGAATATTGTGTAAGTAATCAATACAGGTTGCCTTCCGAGGAAAGTCTTTACGCAATGGCTCATGACGGTCCAAGAACTAATGTTTACAGAGCGGGCCATAAGTGGAGATCTTCTCATATCTATGTAAAGATACTTTCTGGCAATCTTCGGAAGCATTTCAACTTTTCTAAGCTGGAAAAAATCGACGATTAAGGGAGTCGCTTCAAAATGGTATAATCGACTGTCGCACGGTTATATCAAGAATTTTGATATGTTTTGAAATGTTTTCCGTCAACATTTTGTGGGAAGCAAAAACTTTCTTGCTAATGGAGATACCATAATATATTGGAGACAGAAGGTTGGGGAAAGTCTAAAACATTATACCAGTCATTTTGTTAAGGAAAAAATTGATATGGAATACTGTAAACATTATGTAGCTTTGACAACGTATCGAATGAGACTTCTCCCCGGAATATTATAAGATACTATAGCTGAGAGTCAAGCAATGAAATTCCGGGATCTTCTTGATCAGGTTGAAAAGAGGATTTTGGTGGAAGAAACTCAGGCTTCAGAAAGGGGATCTAGTGATCAATTGGAGCAAAATCAGTTTCGAAGGTCTCTTGTTACTACTCAACAACCCCAGATTAATGTGCAACCTAAAGCAGTGAACCAATATCCTTTGAGGCCCTGGGTAAATCAACAGACATATAACACACAACAAGTGGCTAGGCCAATATATAACAAGTGGATTTGACCCGAATATTTTACAGATCTGACTAAGTGTGTGGCGACTATATTTGATAAAACTCGTGCTCATGTACAATTCCGAAAACCTTTTTCCAATTCAAACCGCGAGGGAAGATAGAGACAGTAGGTTTGAAAGTATCATGAGGATGTTGGTCATGCCACTAAAGAGTGTATTGCTTTGAACAAAGAAATTCAGGCGTTAATTGAAAATGGGAAGTTGACAGATTTTGTAAAAAAGAATTCTAACAAGAATCTGATGGTTAAAGAAAAATCAAAGGAAGAAGAAACTACATTGGTCATTTTCGAGGAGATTGACTCTTTTGATATTGCAACTAAGTACTTAGATCTAAAAGAAGGCAGAAATGATATTAACATGGTGGACGAAATTATCCCACGAAAAAAGGTTAGTGACTTGTGTGCTTATTTTGAATCTTTAGCAATTTATAGGGGTGATACTATTGCAGGAAATTCGAACAGTTCTGGAAAGAGACATATAGTGAGTTTAACTACCCAGTTAGAAGTGGATGCTTTGGTACATCGGTACCGAGCTCCATCCATAATAATCTGTTTCGAAGACGATGATATGAGAAATGTGGGAGGCCCACATGAAAATGCGGTAGTAATTACAGTAGGGATAGTTGGTGATCATGTGTAAAAGGTTTTAATTGACACATGAAGTTTTGCTAACATTTTGTTCATGAGCACTTACAAGAAAATTGTTGACCCACTTGTTATCCAACGATCTGATAGAACTATGTTAGGGTTTACATAAGTAATTGCTAAAGTGTTTGGTGAATTTGACAGTGTGGTGGAATTAGGTCGTGGACCTTTCAAAAAAAAGGTTGAAATTCTATTCATCGTTGTAGATGCACCTACATCTTATAATGCTATTTTTGGGAGGTCATGGTTGTCGAAGATGCATGCTGTTTTTTCTACGGTACATCAATGTTTAAAGTATGTTCTGGGGAATATTGTCGGAACAATTAGAAGTAGCCAAAAAATGGCTAGAGAGTGTTATCGAATTGCTTTATCTTCCAAGAAAATTCGAGGGAATGAGTCAGAAAAAGCATAACAGATAGCGGGGACTTCCTCAGAACCAACCCCTTTTGATGATATAAGGGATTCCCCTAGTATGTTGTTTCATGATGAAGATTATAAAGATTATATATACCCAAAAGCAAAAGTATTGAAAATTGGAACAAAGTTGTCTTAGGATTTAAAGCAAAAGTTGATTGAATTTTTATCTTCGAAATCGGATATGTTTGCTTGGGGGAATTGGGAATTTTTCTGATAGGAGATCAAAATGGTTTTCATTATTCTGAAGATGTAACTCGTGTTCTCTCTAAAATTATTTATCAGAAGTTTTCAATCAACAATAATGTAAGACCAATAATTCAGAAAAGAAGACTTTTCTCCAATGAGAAAAACGAGGCGATAATAGCGGAGGTATAACGTTTAACTAGAGTTGAATACATTCGAGAGTCTTGTTATCCGCAGTGGGCTGCAAATCCGGTTTTGGTAAAAAAGAAGAATGAGAAATAAGAAATGTGTTTAGACTTCACATATTTGAATAGAGCTTTCCCAAACGATCATTTTCTAATCCCGCAGATTAATCAACTGGCAGATTCAACATCAGGAACCAGTTAATTTCATTCATGGACGCTTATGCATGGTATAATCAGGTCAAGATACATCCAGGAGATAAGGAAAATACTTCATTCATTACTGGAAGGGGTTTATATTGTTATAAAGTAATGCCGTTTGGTTTGAAAAATGCAATGACAACTTATCAGTGTCTAGTGAATAAGGCCTTTGAATCACAAATCGGGAGAAACATGGTAGTATATATTGACGATATTCTGGTTAAGAGTTCGAAGGACGAGTATCATTTTGCTGACTTAGAGGAAACCTTTGCTATTAACGGAAAAATTGACAGCTCTAAATAGATTTATATCACGCTCGTCGGACAAATGTGCTCATTTTTCCAAGTGTTACGACATGCAAATTGTTTTAATTGGACAATATAATATTCAGAGACTTTTCACTAGATTAAAGAGTATCGTTCTTCCCTGAAAATTCTTACTAAACCTTTTTCAAGAGATAGATTGTTCGTTTATGTAGCTATCTCAGATTATACCGTAAGTGACGTACTAGTTCGAGAAGAATTTAATGTCCCAAAGCCAGTGTATTACATTAGTAAAAGCTTATTGGATACAGATAAATGGTATCTGAAGTTGGAAAAGTTGGCTCTTGCATTAGTAATTCCTGCTAAAAAATACGGCCATATTTTGAAGTTAATTCTATCACCGTACGAACATATTTTCCACTGAAAACTATGCTTCAAAGACCTGCTATTTTGGGGAGAATGACTAAATAGTCGGTTGAGTTAGGAGATTTTGATATCGAGTTTGAACCAATAAATTCAATTAAAGCTCAAGACATAGTACATATTTTGGTGGACTTTCATTTTGAGCGTTCAGATATGGATGTTGATAAGGATAATTTCGAGGCTGAGTGGCCAATTCGAATGGATGGAGGGTCGAGTACGTCTGGAAATGTAGCAAGGATGCAGTTGGTTTCGTCGGAAGGAATAGAAATATTTCAGGCCATTTGGTTTGGGTTTAAAGCAACAAACAATGAGGCAGTGTATGAAGCAGATTTAGCAGGTTAAGGATTTCGCAAATTTGTGGGGCTAAAAAAGTTAAGTTAACCAGTGTTGCACAACTGCTCATTAACCATGCATCTGGACAATCCGAGACTCGAACGGATCTTCTGGTAAAGTACCTGAAAGCGCTAAAATACCTATCTCTAAGATTCAAAAAAATAAGCTATGAACATGTTCAAAGAGAAGAGAATTATGTGGCAAATTCTTTGGCCATTATTTCATATTCTGAGAAATACCCATGGATTTTTAGGTTAGAAAATCCATTAGTTAGTAAACATTTGGAGCAGATTGTTGGGATTTTGATGAAGACACCCAAGTATCTATTTGTGAAAACAAAGATTAGAGGCAAGACATAATTAATGTTTTAGAAAATGTTGAGTTACCAATTGACAAGTCATTATCTAAAAAGTTGTGTTTCAAATCTCATGGGTAGATTGTTCTGGGGGGGAGGGGGGTTGTATAAGAAATATTTTAGTTGACCTTTGATCTGGTGTTTGGGAAAAATCAAATCACAAGTGATATTGACAGAGCTTCATGATGGGGAAGGATCTGCACATTACGGGTATAAATCATTGATTTGAAGAGTATTTTTGGCAAGATATTACTGGCCCACGATATCGTTCGACGCAAAATATTTGGTTAAAAAATGTAATACATGTAAAAAATTTGCTAATATAATTTATAAACCAAGATTTCCCCTTAACAAAGGCATTGTCATTTGACCAATGTGGTATTGACCTTGTGGGTCCTCTTCCAATGGCTTCTGGGGGAGACAGACAATAATTGTGGCAGTGGATTATTTTTCTAACTGGGTGGAAGGAGAGCCATTAGCGGGGAAAAAGGCCAAGGATGTAATCAGATTTATTACGTCAAATATTTGTTGCCGTTTTGGGGTCCCAATGAAAATCACAACAGATAATAGGCCTCAATTCAATAACAAGGATTTGAAGAGCTTTTGTAGTTATCTGGGGATACAACAATGTTTTTCAACTCCTTTTTCATCCACAAGAAAATGGGCAAGTAGAAGTTACTAATCGGAAAATTCTTGAATGATTGAAGAAAAATTTGGAAGGAAAATCTAGGAAGTGACCTGATTATTTGCAAGAAGTTCTTTGGGCATACCGAACAACTCCTCGAACGGAAACATCAGAATCTCCATTTGCATTAGTATACGGGATAAACGTCGTAGTACCATCCAAGGAAGTTTTTTCCGTCTTACCGAGTCATGACATATTCCGAGGAGCCTAATGATATAAACAGAGCGGTGGAGGTCGATTTGATTGAATAAAAAGAAAGCGACCACAAATTGAAGTTTTACACTATCAAACACTAATGAAAAGCATATATGCCTCCAAAGTAAAACGAAAGGGAATTTAAGGTGGGCGATAAAGTATTAAGGAAAGTTTTTCTTCACACCAAGGAAAACATCTTGGGAAGTTACGTCTTAATTGGGAAGGCCCCTATGAAGTTATAGAGAAGGTGAAGCCTGGAACATATCATATCAAGGATAAAGAAGGAAGAAATCTTAAGTACCCTTGGAATATAGAGCATCTTAAATTATACTTAGAATGAATGTAAAAAATACATATATTATTTTGTTTTTGTTTTTTTATGTAAAACATCGGTGGCACGCTCTTTCCTACCCTGATAGGCACATGAAGGTTTTAATAAGATGCCATTTTAGCCGATTTATATATATATATATACGAGTTTTTTGCCTTAAAATTCTAATGCTGGACCTAGAGGGTCTTCCAACAAGAGTTGGTCTACAACAATTATATTTCCAATAGAAGTTGGTCTACAACGATTATATTTCCAATAAAAGTTGGTTTACAACTATTATATTTCCAATGAAAGTTAGCCTACAACTATTAAATTTTGGGCCTAAGAGGTTTTCCGATGTAAATTGGTCTTCAATTATTATATTACTTAATCAAAGTTGGGTTTTAACTATTAAAATTTTGGACCTGTAAGTTGGTTTGAATTATTCAAGGTATTATAAAAAGATAAACAAAAGGTAAGACATTGTGAGAATTTATGAAAACTGTTACAAAAACGCCTCAAAATTCATGAGGACTTGTACAAAATATCTTGAAATGTTAGAGGACATATGATTTTCTTTATTCTGGAGATTAAAAAGAGTCACTATCTTCATATTCTGACTCTTCACTTTCACTATAATTTAATTCTATGCGTGGAGGACGGAATTTGGCAAGGACATGCTCCCAGAAGCTCTCCAAGTTAAAATCAGGATATTGCTCATGAATTTCTTGTATTAACGCGCATTTGACAGTTGCATCCCTCAAATTTAACTTGTCAATACACTTTACAACATAACTTTATACATAATTGTATTTTTCCTTTTCAACATTGTCTAAAATAACTTGCGTTTCTTTTACAACCCTTTCAAAATATTTAAAGTATCTGTTGAAACCATCTGTGGCTGATGCATTTGAATCTTTGTAAAAAGTAATGATTTTTTCCTTAGCATCGTTTTGTTGTGCAAAAAGATCCCTTTCATCTTAACAACATTTTTCGAGGAGCATGGTGTAATGCTCAGATGCAACCAGTTTTTTGAAAATTGCATCAGCTTGTCGCTCAAGTATTGAATGTCGTTATTTGAGCTCTTCGGGTTATGATTTAACTTTGGAAAGTTCAAACTTGTAATGGGTCATTCGATCTTTGAGATATTACATCTGTTTCCCAATAGAGACAGAGGAATGAAAAAGACTTCGAATGTGAAGAGAGAATTCATCCTCTATAGGAATCTCGAAGGAGCTTGATGGAGAACCTTCATCGAAAGTATTCAATGGTTAGGATATAGTATATTTAATATTTTCTTGAAGTTCTTGTCAAGGATGGTTAGCAAATGGAAGCAGATTAAGCTTGGGCATAAAAGTTACCTTTTTTTGGGAGGATTTAATTGAATTATTTTTTATTGTTTCCAGAGAGACAATATCATCAGAAGCTTCTAGGATATCCTCGAAAATAGTCTTCAATTTTCTTTGAACTTTCTTCTAGGGAGAAGTCTGAGTGGGAAGATTTTTTTTCCATGGGATGGATAACTTTCTGAGTTTGTTAGTATTCTTTGCCTTCGAGCTCTTAGTTATGCCACTTTCTTTTGGTGCTTGCTCAGAAGCCTCTTCCATTTCTGAAGGAATATATGATACCTCGTCAAGATAACTTTTAGCCTAACTCTTGTTATGAGGTAAATGATCACGTCTTTCATGTCTAACATGCCTAGCACATCTTGTTGTGAGGGGGGAATAATGAGTTCCTATAGTGATATCCTTTTTAACGGGTTAAACCTCCACAAACGGCCTTTGCAAAATTTAAGGGGGTAAAGCAGAGTCGAAACTTATTAAGCCAAACAGTCTTGGCCCACAAGCTCAATTCGGAGAAAATATCTTTTGCATGGGGACAAAATCAGCATAAGGCTTAGATATACCATCCATTGCTTCTTATAAAAAGTATAAAAAACATTAAATAACTGCTTCAAAATCTCGAAAAGGCTTGCTTCTATCAAGGATGTGGCTGTGCCTAAGATCAAATGGTATATTAGGAGAGAAAACACTAATTTCTGGGCTGAATCGTGGATCAGAAATACTCCTATCATTAATCCTAATGGCCTTCTTAATAATCATGAGTACTTTCATGATACTGTTTGTAATTATTGGAACCACAACAAATGGAATGAATCTAAGCTTATCTCTATTCTAACCCCTAGAGATATGATTAACATCTCTAAGATGGCTATTCAGAATGATACTAATGACTCTATTGTTTGGAAGGACTCTAAGGATATAATCTTTAACATGAAGGACACTTGGAATTGTATCAGATCTAAGCATAACCAATCAAAATTGTTTGGCAAGATTTGGAATAATATTACGCCTAGAAAGTATTCTTACCTCACTTGGAGACTGTTACACAACTGGCTCCCCATAGATAGGGATGGCAATTTAAACCGAAACCGTGGGTACCCGAACCGAACCGAACCGACGGGGTGGGTTACCCGAAAAAGAAAAAAATAAACGGGGCGGGTTATGGTTTTTATTTTTACTATCCGTTCGGGTTCGGGTTCGGTTTCGGTTTTGAATTAAACCACGGGTAACTGCCCCGAACCCGCCCCGTAAAAATACCTTCCATCTCTGTATATATAAATATTATTTACTGATTTTATTTTTAGCCCGTTATAAAGACTAAATATTCAACTTTAATAATATTATTATTAATTATAGCCCGTTATAAATATTATTTATTACCGTCTCTAATCTCTATGTAATCTAGCCCAATAATATTCCAAACCCTAAAAGAAAAAAAACCTTTCAATATCTAATCTGTCTCATTTTCACTATCACTTCTCTCGTTTTTATCTCCTCACATAGAACCATCACTATTGTACCGACCGCCACGATTTGTTGCTCCGTTCTTTGGTTTTTTGTTGCTCCGTTCTTTGGTTTTCAGTTGTCACTCGCTTCCTTCCTAATATTCAGGTTTCTTTCTTTATTTCGATGATTTTTTTTTCTTTTTTTTCTATGTTTTTGAGACTAATCGGTTCTTTTTATTTTTTCTCTCTAAAAATCGTTCATGTTATCTAAAAAATGATTTTACAATAACTTATTTCTCTTTGTCTAATTTATTTATATATATATATATATAGTATATATAAACTGTTTATGCATAGATTTGATACTGAATATGCATAGATCTGATACTGAATACTAAAATTCAATTTTTTTTATCATATAAAATATTTAATTCTGAATATATATAAAAATATTCTATATATTTATTTATTCTATATTCAATTTTAAATTTTTTTAGATATATCTATATATTCTATATAGATTTTAAAATTTATTTTCGAATATATTCATATAAAATATTTAATTCTGAATATATATATAAAAATTTCTATATATTTATTTATTCTATATTCAATTTTATATTTTTTAGATATATCTATATATTCTATATAGATTTTAAAATTTATTTTAGAATATATTCTATATATTTTATACAGAATTTATTTGTTTTTAACATATATATATAGATTTTATACAGAATTTATTTATTTTACCCAACAAACTTGATTTTGATATCCTTGGTTGGTGGAAGTCAAATGGATTAAAGTATCCAACTTTGCAAGCAATTGCAAAAGATATTTTAGCAATTCCCGTATCTACGGTAGCATCAGAGTCGGCTTTTAGTACTAGTGGTCGTTTGGTGAGTCCACATCGCAGTAGACTTCATGAAAATACATTGGAGGCGTTGATGTGTGCACAAAGTTGGTTATGGGCAACAGAAATGAAAGTAGACGGTAATATATTTTCCTCCTTTAAATATATTGATATATTTATTTGAATATTGTTTATAAATAATACTTTATTTTATTTTATTTTTTATTAGATGGTTCGATTATGCATTCGGACGGCTATTCAACTATTTATGATGATGTCGATGATGACGGTTTGGACCGTTCGGTCTTCGCGGTAAGTAATGTACTTACTATATAAACTTGTTGGATTTACGGTGCATTATTTAATCTTATGTTTAATAAAATTTATTTTTAAATAGGAATAATTGAAGCTTTTGCAATGGATGGTCGATTGTTGGTGCTTTAAGGACGGAAGCTAACGAAGACATTTATTTTTTACTTTAAAATATTTAAATGTTAAAAAAATTATTTAAATGTTTATTTTAATTTTATACGTTTGTTTTATTTAGAATATCAAGTCGATGAAGATTATAATTTATGGTAGTATTTTGTTAAATTTATTGTTAGATTTTTACTTTTATATTTTATTTTTTACATATTTTGTTTATGTTCGGTTCGGGTTCGGTTCGGGTATCTACAACGGGTTTCTTCCGCGGGTAGTTCGCGGGTACCCGTGTGGGTAATCCGAACCCACGGATTCGGATTTGGTATGAAAAAAAAATACCCGTCGGATTTCGGGGCGGGTTCGGGTATCAGTTATTTACTGCGGGGCGGGTTGTGGATATATAGGTACCCGTCCCCGATCCGCCCCGTTGCCATCCCTACCCATAGATGATACCCTGCAAAAAAAATATATCAAATTTTAGTATGAAAATGCCAATTTTGTCATAATATTGAGACTTCAAATCACTTGTTTATTGAATGCAGTCTTTCTTGGAGTATTTGGTGCTACTACTCTACTATGCTCAAGGTGAAAATTGGTAGACATATGATGGTTCCTCATATGTTAGTGAATTGGTTCTGGAACACTACTAAGGATGTGCATCTTTGTACTATCCTTCCCCCCATTATCTGTTGGGTCATTTGGAGCCTGAGAAACAAGTCCAAAATGAAGGGTACCAAAACTGACAGTAATAAAGCCATCAGCTATATAAACTACATTAGTTCTAACATTGATTTTGCAAACCTTCTTTTGTTAAAGCACTGGTAACCCTTTAACAAAGCTGCTGTCGAGCTTGGTTGTGTCAATTACTCTAAGAAAAATAAGAATTTTTCTTACCTCTGTTGATCCCTCCAAATCTCAACAGAGTTAAAGTAAACTGAGATGGTTCCTCTCTACCAAATGGTGATGCAAATGGTGCTATTATTATAAGAGACAATAAGGGTATCTTAATATATGGAAGTAGGGTTGTCAAATGGATATTTCGGATACGAATTGGCCTATATCCGAATCCGAAATCCGAATTTGAATCCACTTTTTTTTAAATAATATCGGAATCCAAATATCTTAATTTCCACTAATTTTTTTAACTAATTGCACTATTTGTTGGGCTACTTTTATAGGCACTTTAGTAAAAATCCATATTCCCATTTTAGATGTGGGATAAGGCTAAGAAAAATATACTTATTTTGAAAAGCAACAATATCTTTCACATAAAGTTTGGTAGCAATTCTTTTTCACATTTTAGATGCGGGATGAGAGTCATAAGACTAAAAAATATATACTTGTTAAGAAAAAACACCATGTGTTTTATAAAAATCTTGGTAGCAACTCTTTTTCTAACTTTGGATGTGGGATAAGATGCAATTTTTAAAGAAGCAATCCTCCATATTTATGGCCAACTTTGTTAGTAATTTTTTTTGTTTTTTACAGTGTGGGATAGCTAAAAACATGCTTAAATAAAATTTATATATATATATATATATATATATATATATATAAATTATGGATATCGGATATTTCAAATATGAATACGACTATATCCATATTCGCATTTTCGGATACGAATTCAGATACGAATATTATCCGTTTTCTTTCGAATACAGATATTATCCGTTTTCTTCGGATTCGATATCGAATATTTTGATTGGATATCAAATTTTTTGGATTTTTTTGACATCCCTATATGGGAGTGGTAATCTCTATGGAAAGCTTAATCCTCTTCAGGCTGAAGCTAGAGTGTTTATGGACAGTCTCATCTTCTGCTCCTAAAATAGTCTCTCTAATATTGACTTGGAAACTGACTCTGAAATTCTGGTTAACTCTCTTACTTCTGGCAATGTTTCCAAGCCTCTAGAGAAGGTGTTAACCTGTTACATAAATTTGATTTATCCTTCAATGACCATCAAATACATCAACAAAGTTCGAAATAGCGCAGCTGACTGGCTGGCTAGATGGACCCATAGATGCAAGAAAAAAACTGAAGTCGATAATGGAAATATTCCTTCTTACCTTGCTGCAATTATCTTCCTCGAGAGTCTTGGTGCGGGTTACATCAAAGACTCTTATCAATAATTTGGAGTCTCTTTTCTCTGTGTCCAGTTTTTAATAATCCATTGGATCTTCATCTTCTCATTTCTCTTTATCTGAATTTTTAATTGCTTCACAAATGAAATATTAACCTAATTTCTGCTTTAAATATGTATCTTGTACAGTTCTCGTTCCTGATTCAGTGGATGACAAAGTTGTTCGAGTAGAGTCTCCCCGATGGATTCTCATTATAATCGAGGGTTTCGACATTAAAATTGAAGGTTTATAAAAGGACGCGTCTTTTTCACTCCGAGTCGCTTCAACGTATAATCTGAAAATATGGTTGTAGTTAAATTTTCGTACTTAAAAATGATTTTTATGTTTGATTATGGAGAAAGAATTGATTTTGGAGAAAAAGTTTTGATGATGGCGAGCTGATATTTGTTTAAAGCTGAATCTTCTTTTGTCTTTGAAATTGAATTTTGAAGACAATTTAGAAATGGTAGTTTTTGTCCTTTTTATTAATCTTTTGACCATACTTTTTCATGTACTCTATTTTAGTTTAATAAATACCCTTTAAGTGAAAAAAAAAAAATCTCCTAACAAACTATATAATTGTAACCGTACTAAAATATATTTTAGTTAGAACCAAAGACAACCCAAAGGCCATTATAATTTAGGCCCGTATATGGTATCGTCTGTTTGTGATTCATTCACGGGTCGACCCATATATGGATGCGGGTCAAAAGACAAAAAATCATTATTTCAAAAAATTCAAATTCTCTCCCTCTCTCCGCTCAGCCATTGTCCCCAAGTTTTGCAACGAACAATGAATCCACCTGCACAAGAACAACCAACAAATCCACCGGTACAATCGAAGAGAGATTGGTCACTGAAAGATTTCGAGATAGGAAAACCCCTAGGTAAAGGCAAATTCGGCAGAGTCTATCTCGCCAGAGAAGTCCAGGTACTATTTCCTTCGATCTCCTATTACTGTTATTTGATTACCTTCTGATCAACTTTTGCTTAACCATTCTACTGTTTAGAGCAAGTTTGTGGTGGCGTTGAAGGTGATATATAAGGAGCAGTTGGAGAAGTACAAAATCCATCATCAGTTGAGGAGAGAGATGGAGATCCAGAGCAATCTCAGTCATCCGAATGTGCTTCGTCTCTACGGCTGGTTCGATGATGATGAACGGATTGTCTTGATACTCGAGTATGCTCATCGTGGTGAGCTTTATGGATTGCTCAGGAAAAATCATCATCTCACTGAGACCCAAGCTGCTACGGTGATTTTCACTTCTAATTCTATAAAACAACCCTGGATGGACAATACAGATTTTCAGATGTTGTTTTCGTTTTTTCTCAGTAATTGTGTAGTTGTGGATTGGATTGCTTAGTACTTATTTATTAAGTTGACTATGGTGATATTACTGCTAATGTTCCCTTTTCTGGCATTTAGATTGATATATAGATTTTACTTTTGTTTTCAATTTTTAGTGAATCTAATGTCTGAGTTTGTAGTTCCTCTAGTTTATATTGTGTTCATGTTAATTTTTCAGTACATTGCGAGTTTGGCGGAGGCACTGGCTTATTGTCATGGGAAGAATGTTATACACAGAGACATCAAGCCAGAAAATTTATTGCTTGATTTCGAGGTATGTATGGCTCGGTAAACATCTAAAGTTAGCAGAAAAATGCTCTGTCTCACATGGGGTTACTTGTTATGTTAACTTTATATCTTCAATGTTGTAGGGTCGGTTGAAAATTGCAGATTTTGGATGGTCTGTGCAGTCTAGTTCAAAGAGACTCACAATGTGTGGCACCCTTGACTATT
Source organism: Limnanthes douglasii subsp. nivea (assembly GCA_036936605.1). Lineage (NCBI taxonomy): Eukaryota > Viridiplantae > Streptophyta > Magnoliopsida > Brassicales > Limnanthaceae > Limnanthes > Limnanthes douglasii. The sequence goes on along the minus strand of JAUPFV010000004.1, from coordinate 223,796,356 downwards.
TAGCACCAGAAATGGTCGAAAATAGAGGACATGATTATGCTGTTGACAACTGGACTTTAGGTATACTCTGTTACGAATTCCTCTATGGTACCCCTCCGTTTGAAGCCGAGACTCAAAATGGTACATTCCGGAGGTATTTCTCATACTTTTATTTGAATGACATTTACTGAAAAACTAGATAAGGATGATAATGATAGCAAACTCTTATTTACAGGATAAGTAAAATTGATCTTAACTTTCCTCCAACTCCTCATGTTTCCGGGGACGCGAAAAATCTAATCAGTTTGGTAAGTTTTTCTTGGCCTAGTTATAAACCCATGATCAATTTTAATGCAGTTTCGGAAACTGAAATTCTGTAGAAATCTAATTTTTCAGCAAAATATCTTATTCTTATAACTTACTAAATACATGATTAGATATAAACTATATATATATGGTATCCATTTTTTTGCTTACACTTTGTTAAAATACTTCACAGCTTCTGGTGAAAGATTCTTCAAAAAGACTCTCTCTTCAGAAGATCATGGAGCACCCATGGATACTAAAAAATTCAGACCCCAGTGGACGCACTAAATAAACGAATTTAGCCTCTGGTATATAGTCTATAACAGTGTTTGTTAGGTTGTTTCTTGAAACCTTTTTTGTTCTGTAAAAGAATGTTTCCGTAAAAGAATGTTACCAAACACTTCTTAACAAGTGATCTACGAAACTAATAGAGAAAGCTTGAACACTATAGTAGAAGGGTTTGTATATCACCAATATTTTTAATAGGCAGAGAAAATACATGCTTCTCATGACATATTATAATCATGCCTCAATTTTGTTATTCAAAGAAATTGCTATAACAGCATGTGCCTTGTGCAGTACTTTTTCACGGGAAGAACATCCTTCCTGCACTGCATTCCGTCTGTTCTCTCACACCTCCCTTGTTCAGTTGCTGTTTCGCTTCTGTTAGAGCTAGAACCACCACCGCCTAAAACTCCTAATTCATGGAATGTGAGATCAATCAAAACCTTTAAATAGCCATAATGTAGAATAGGAGAGCAAAAACAAGCTTAAGAGTTGTCATAATGCACTTCAGTATCATATGATTCTAGATGTATAGCCGTATATAGTCTTGCAAACATCTTCTTAAGAGATCCCAGACAGAACAAAGAATAATTAGTTTAAATTTAGTTATAGGTCTAAACAGTTTTTAACTTGGTGACTTATCACTTGTTCTCATCATTTTATCTAGTTAAATATGTATTTATTTATTTATTTATTTTTGTGTTTGACTAGCTATGTTTATTTGGAAAATTTAACAAGCATCGCTATAGCTTGTGGTTTAGACATTCTTGCATATACCAAATTTTGTTTAGCTAGTCTTTTGTGGATTAGTGGTGACCTATAAATTCTCGTAGATTAGAAGATATAATAACCTTGAAATCAAGAGTGACTTTAGTTTAAACTTTACCTTGAGAAACAGTGTCTGTAGAAAACTCCAGTCCATGAGATAAATTATTACTAGCATCGGTATTTCCATTCTTGCTGTTGCTGCTTCTTTTATTGCTGTTGTTGCGCGATTTGTCATCCTTGTTGTTAACTATATTTTTCACATCAGTAAACAAGGTAGTAGCATTTGTGTTTCCGTTCTTGCTGTTACTGCTTTTCTTGCTCGATTTGTGCTCATTGTTGTTGGCTATATTATTCGCATCAGTTATCATGGTACTAGCATCAGTGTCTCCGTTCTTGCTGTTAGTGTTTCTGTTGCTGTCGTGGCTCGATCTATTGTCATTGTTGTTCACTAAGTTTTCCACAGCAGTGATCAGTGGTCTCATCAGTAATCAAGGTAGTAGCATTTGCTGTTACTGCTTTTGTTTCCCGATTTGTCATCTTTGTTGTTGGTTATATTATTCGCATCAGTTATCATGGTACTAGCATCGGTGTGTACGTTCTCGCTGTTAGTGTTTCCGTTGCTGTTGTAGCTCGATCTACGTCATTGTTGTTCATTAAGTTTTTCACAGCAGTGATCGGAGTGGTCTCATCTGTTATGTAAGATTCCACAGGAGTTTAACTAGAAGCAGGTATTGTGAACGGGGCAGTTGAGCGAACCTGTTCGTTATCTGATTTAAGAACCAAAGAATTAAGGTGAGAATATTCCACATGCTTTCTTGACCGCTCACAGTCTTTCTGATTAAGAACCACGTCTCTACTACATCGGCATCTCTTTCCGTCTGTTCTCGACATCTTCGTGTTTGGGTTTCCTTCATGGTCTTGTATGTAAAGCCCTTCGGACCTGATCCTACAACTGCAGTGTACCATGAAGGCAAATGAGAAAAAAGAAAAAAATAGTACTCCTGTTTCATTGTAGAATAGATTTGCAACTGAATTAAGTTTGAATTTCATTATGAAAACAAATATAATAATAAATATAGTTAACATAGGTACTATATCACTCTACCAACCCTTTATGCATTGAACTCCAAGCTCTTCCTTTATGCAGGCTTTAGGGCGGTCATATTTCGTATACGACTTTGCCATTATCTGAATCCGAAATCTGTAATTACTGTACCGATTTGGATCCGAATCCGATTTTTTTTAAAACATTATATCCAAATCCAAATTCGACGGATATTATCCGGTTACCGATAATATTTGAATTTTGAATTTTGAATTTGACTAAAGTTTTTAACTAATTGCACTATGGACCACAATCGGTGGTTGACCACAATTATTTTTATAATTTTTTTGGCAAGTTTTGGTAAGTATTTTAGAAAAGACCTATCTCTTATATAGAGTTAGTGTGTTGTTTTAGGTAAAATGATGTGGATCATATCAAAAATTTAATTTTTTTTTTAAAATAGAGATTTTGGGGATTTAAAGTTTAAATTAGAGATTTTGGAATAACGCTAGAAATATAGTGTTTTTATTTTTATTATTATGACCGCACCCTCTTATATTATATATTATAAAATATAAAAATAATAATTATATATTTATATATTAAATTTTGAATATCTCCGCTATATACGAATATTCTGTTTTCTTTTTACACTTTATGCATTTTTGTTATGTTGTTTAATCGATTTAGGTTCCTCATACGTTCTTTAGAGTGTGTTCTATTCTTCAAAATGGATCTACACCAACTCTCAAGCAACTAGAAAATCCATAACTAGTATCGATTTTAACGAAGTAGGAATCAAGAAAAGCTTCCGCTGCAGATTCACATAAACCTTAGAGATGTAACAACCTGTAAGTATTCAGTATATTTTTTTGGCAATATTTTTTTATACCTTTGAATGATTGATAGGTTCTAACAAGTGGAATCAGAGCAGCATTTGATTCATATAGTGTAAAAATAACAACTGTGAAATTAAATCTCCTGATTGTTTCTTTTAAAACTGATTCAGTTGGGAGAATAACCTTTTGAGATTTTTTAATTTATTGATTTTTGTTTAGATACCTATATATGAAGTAGGTGATAGAAAACATAGAATCACATGTTGGAATTGTGTATGGTGTGATCGATGGTATATATATTTTATTTGTTATTTTTTTATATTTATGTGCATGTCAATTTTTTTGAAAATATTTGAAGTCGAAACCGTAATTCATTTTGTGGAGGTTTTGATTTTTTGAAAGTTGGAGAGTTCGTGCGACAAACATCATGGTTATCGTGACAATCTAGAGTTCATCACGATCACCTGTGTTGTAGTCCCAACGAACTCGTGTTGCAGTTTCAGTTATGGGTACATGACTTCAGGAGGACATAACTTGCGCTTGGATATCCGATTGAGGTAATTTTTTTATTTCACCTAAACTTCAGAGAACTAAATGATCAAGTGGTTATTTTTAAATAACCGCACAATTCAGCCCAATAACTGCTAGAGATGTAATTTTGTTTTTTTTTTGTTTTTTTTGTTGTGATGCTTTCGAGTGAGGTTGTTGTACATACCCCATATAGAAGTGTACCTAATCGACTCAGAGATTTAAAATATCATATGTATATACGCAGGCTTAAATATATGTTTAGTAAAGTCACGTATGTATGACGACACAATATGTTTCTAACGCGATATTTAGCACAGTTAGGCTAGTTGATTATTCAATTATACGCCATATTTGGGTGTTATGCTTTTTGTTTTGAGGTTTACAGTTATGTGACCCATTATGTTGGCATTATAAAGCATCTAGAGTTGTGAATGTATAGTCACAGGATATGATGTAATTACCCATTGGTGATGGCACTTGGACTCTAAGATGTACGAAGTGATGACTTGCACGCCCATGGATTGTTTGTTTCAGGTACATGGAGTTTTGATTGATGTTCATCTCTCTTCATAATTTTAAGAACTAGATGATATATATCACATCCTTGAATTACTTCAGACGCTCAAAATGTATTATGGTACGATGTATTCAAGTCTTATCTAGTAAGATATATATCAAGTCGCGTTGGTATATAATACAATGCACACATTCAGATGCCCATTCTCCGGGACTGATTGTAAAACTTGTATAACACCAGCCAGTAGGCTTTTTCCAGGAAAGTCCTGAAAGGAAATGAGTTTGTGTGAAAATACAGATGTTCATTCTCTGGGACTAATTGGAAAACCTATGTAACCCCATCCAATGGGCTTTTTCTAAGCAAGTCATAAAAATAAATGAGTCTGTGTCAGGATTCATATGCTTATTCTCTTGGACTCATTGGAAAACCTACGTAGCCATACCTAGTGGACTTTTGCTAGGAAAATCATAAAATTAAAAGAGTGTGTGCAATTCAGATACTCATTCTTTGGAACTTATTGACAGATCTAGTAAGATCATATTCTAAATAATGCCAGACAAGTAATGTAAGAAAATGTATGTATGTAAAAGATGCTCATTCTATGGGTCTGATTGACAACTTGGTAACCTCACTTTCTGAGAAATGTTAGGCGAGTCATGAAATGAAAGGAGTTTCATGCCTCACAGATTAAGAAACGGTTGTTTTATGTATAAGTCGTCATTTCAGAAGACTAACACGTATATTTTTTATGGTGAGCACCTGTTGCATGATATCATTGTTGCGTATACTCATGCATAACTGATTTTTCATTGTTGAAAGGTTTGTTAGCTACCATGATTCGTTAGGTATGACCTATTCGGAAGGCTTGGCTGATCAGAGATGGTATTAAACCTACCACGTCTAACCTTAAAGTATTGACTCCATAGGTAATGTATAACGTGTTGGCGCATTCTGTCTCCTAATAATTATGACGAGTGCGATACATATGAATGCCTAATCACTACCCTTAAAAGATGGGAAATCTATTTGATAAGATGCTTTATAACCCCCTGAGCATCTTGAATATTCATATATAATGAACATGAGGAACAAACTAAATAAAGAAAATTATATGTATACAGACAAAGGAAAGTCTTTGAACAAATTTGTCAGTTATTTACAAGACGTTCATATTCGGGGATAACTATAAAGGAAGATAATTTGTTCACAGATAATTTTTCTCTTCTATACACATGTTTGAATATATATATGGAGTCCATTGACTAGTTCAAGTAGTTTATTATATATGTCCTGGTGGCTACCACTCAATGGAGGTATGGTAGTTGAGTGAACAATGTAATGACTCAATTTTTGGGTCTACGCAATTCAGATGTGCAATATTTTTTTATTAGCTGAAGCTCATAAGGATATAAATAATAAAATGAGTATATTAAGCTTTAACATAACAAACATATTATTTGTAGATTTTTGTACATTTAAGGACTTCTAGTATAAACAAAGCCTTACATGCCTAGCATTTGGACCAAACCTATGATAGAGTTTTAATTATCTCCATCTGAAATTAATTCCGTTCTATAAAATTTATTTTAGAACCCCATTACCCAACTTCAGATATGAGAAAATTTGGTTATTTTGAGGATATTTAGTTTTGGAGAAAATATTTAGTGAACAACCTTGATATTGAGGAAGTGTCAGAAATGGTTTGTTTAGGTTCAAAAGATAAAGATCTGATCATTATGTTTTTATCATCTCCTCATTCGACTTTATGATATAATGTTTAAATCCACACTTAGATTAAAAATCTGTAGTTGTTCATGAAGGGCAAACTCTACATCCTTAATAAATTGTTCAAAGTTAAGTAGTTTATAGAAAAATCCAACTTTTCTAAATTCACAAAGAAGTTCTACAACAACATTAAGATTCTTTATGATAAAAAAATTAATTTGGTTTCAAATTTTATAAATTCATAAAGAAGTTTCATAAGAATAATTAAGATTCTTTATAATCAACAAAAAAATCCGGTTTCATCTTTTCTAATATCATAAAGAAATTCCATAAAATATTAAGTTTCTTTATGATCAACAAAATAATATAGTCCTAGTTTTTGTAGTATCATAAAGAGTTCTACAAGAATATTAACATATGTTATGGTGGAATAAAAGAATCTAAGTTTTTTGCTGTTGTATTACTATAAAGAGCTTAATAAAATATTAGAAATATTGTGGTATAAAATTAGAATTAAGTTTAAGCTTCCATAAGATCACATTCGAAATTTTAATGTTTAAATATAGACATTGTAACAAGAATGCAAATTGATGTAAGATAATTCAGTTAAGATATTTAGAGGGTCGTACACTAAATAAGTTTCATTTATTTTTAGAAGATTGATATTTTAAGAGAATTTTTAATTCACTATTTTTATTCAAAAAACTCTTTTAAGAAAAGCATTATACATATTGCGCACTTAAGAATGAAGCTTCATTAAATGTATAGTGGGATCAAGTATTTTCGAATGTTAACATTAAGAAAACTTGATATATATATATATATATATATATATATATATATATATATATATATATATTAAAATTTAAGAACTTCATTAGTTAATAATGGTGAGCTACAAAAGTTAATCATGCCATGAAAAGATAAATAAGTTTGTAACACTCATATCCAGATTCAATAGAGTTAACAATCTGTAATAATTAGAAATTCATTTATGATATTAAGTTTAATGTCTCATTATTGATATCATAATGTATCAATGTTACAATCCCTTTTGAATTTGAGATTAACTTAGTAAAGTATTACAATTTTTATCAATTATTGGGAGTGGATTCATACTCTATAAAAGTCTCGGCAATATTATTGGAGATAATAACCGAAGCAATCCCATTCGACAAATAGGGTTTGAATTATGGAACCTTTACCACTAGCTTTAAGACGAGAGGAGTTTATACTAGTTACTGTAGATGATTTCTCAAAATGGATGGAAGGATAACCACTAATAAACATCACGATAAAAGAGGTAATATATTTTTAAAAAGTACATATATGTTACATATATAAGTTTACAACGTCATCACTATAGATAATGGAACTCGGTTCCAGAATAACAAGATCACAATATTATGCGCTCAAAAAGGAATACATCAATTTTTTTCTTCTTATTTTCATCTTTAAGCCAATGGTCAAATGGAAGCAACCAACAAGACGGTAACATAAGGTATAAAGAAAATATTATAAGGAGCAACTAAAACCTTAAAAAGTCTTATGGTCATACAGAACCACAACTAGAACCGCAATAGAGACTTATAACAAATCTTGGAGGCGAAGCGTCGAGTAAAGAGGTGGCTGATTTTAAAGAGGAAACACTTGAAGCTTCTAAGGATTCAGCGAGGATTGCTAAAAAAAATCATGACTTTCCCAAAATAATGTTTTGACTCACTATGAGATGTATATTCGAGAGATGGAACGCCACCGAGCTGTGGGTGGAGTAGCTCTCTGAATCATAAGATGCTTGTTATGATGACCAAAGGTGGTGAGCGTATGTATGGAATTTTGATGTAAGCTAAAGAGAATGAGATTTATTTGTTTGCAGAAGAGGTATGTGCTGAACATGGCGTTATTGCTTTCATTCCTTTTGATGTGATCATATTGGTTCCACCCCTCGCCTGGGATTCTGAAGTAACTCGAGTCACAATTGTTTTCATACCTATATTTGGTGAAGGTTGAGCGCAACCATTCTCTGATGGTAGTTTATATAGCTGTTGAAGTTAAACGCGAGCTTCCTATAAAGATATGATTAATCTCTTAGATGGTTCGGCTCAGCCTTCGCAAATATTTTTAATAAATGCGTTATTCCTCTATGTCATTGTGTGTAAACCACACGATTGTTTTGGAAAATAAATACCCAAGTTGGGGCATGTTTTGTCATGTCATACTTTTCATAATGGTAATGGACTTGTTAGTTAATACTTGTGTGCATAATCGTTTTATTTACTCGAGATGACACAATCTTGTCTTTTTGCTTGCGTGAACTTCATATAAAATTAGGTACTCAGATGGTCTGACTAAAGTGATCAGTTCTAATGGGCATAGTTTGAAGGAAGGACCATACAAGATCTTTCATTTGGAATATGTTTAGAAATAACCAAACTTATTCTTTTTTTGGGAAGGGGGCATAACTTCTTTTTGGATAATCATCCTAGTATATTTATTGGTATGAAGGGTATGTGGATGCCCTAAAGTACTTCTATATTTTGTTCAATTGGCAGTGATGCTAAATCTTCTTTAGGTGTTGAAGCTGATATCTAATATTACCATTTACTTGTTGTGATATGTATGAATGTCGTTGTTTTTCAAGGGGTTGAATAATATACTCAGGCTTATTCTTATTTATTTTTGAAATTGTTTGTATTTATGGTCAAAGCTCTTCAAGGGTTTGACAACTAAGTTCATACTTATTCTTTGCACTGATTGGTTCCAAAATATGTACTCCTATTGATGCATGGTTTTCTTGAATAATGGCAGTTATCCGAAGCTTACGCCTGAAGTAATAAATGGTGTAAATACGAAATTCATATATGTTTAGGTCGTAATATTAAAGTTGTTACGTATGGAGGTTATATTTCAGCCGTAGGTTTATAGGTGTTCCATATGGATAATACATTTAGGCCGTAAACTTAAAGTGACTCAATAAATCTTGTATTTTTCAGTCATAACGTTAAATTGGTTCCATATGATTTGTATTGTAAACTGGAACGTTAGTATGTGCTTAAATACACGTTAGAGGAGGCCAAAGGTATCCTTAATGCTAAAATCCCATTATTGCTAAAATCCCATTATTTATTGCAAAAAAATAAAATCCTTAATTGTTCAATTTTTAAGAGTTTTGGATTTGATTGCCTCCATTATCTAGTAGGGATACATACCCGACTTGATATTAGATTCACTCGTAAAAATCCATTTCATATTAGATCGTTTCAAATATGATTTTGTACTATGGAGGCCGAAACATGGGTTGAGTTGGAGAAGCACTGGAATGTATCACCTTCTTCTTTACATCATAGAATATCATAGGCCAATATTATTCTTGTAACAAAATTCTTCTTTGCAATGCATCGTTCCTACAATGTACTCTTTCCACTCTATCGTGCAGTTACTCTAATATGAAGGTGACTTCATCACGTTCGGGGCATCAAATCTTAAGTTTAGTTAAACCCGTTCGATGTAGTATGTCAAATCAATATGAATCTGGCTATTTGTGCCCTAAGTTTTCTTGTTTTGGATATTTCTTCCAGAAGAATTCCTTATGTAAGGTACTAAATGATTGGTGTAAGCCGATCGTCTGGCTAATATTTGTATTTTATCTCAAAGACTTATAATGTTGATATGGTGGATAAAAATTTATTTGGTAGGCTGATGTAAGATTTTTCTTCAAATATTATTCATGGTTCTCGCATCGCAAATGTTGTAGAGGCTAAGGCGCATGTAACGTCATTTTTCATCTTAGGGATTGGTCAAATGAGACATTGTCAAATGGTAACGAAGCTCATTTAAACACTCGATTATGATATATTTCTTAGCTTTATTTATTGGCGAATGACTAGCTAAGAATCAACAGATAATTGAACTCACTTGGCCTCACAAATTATAGTCCGTCATAGGCTGAAAATTACTGTTTCATACTCCACCTCGTTGTTAGTAACGGGAAAGTCGGGAAAGTCGAGTTTGATTGTTTGAGTTAAACTATTGCATGTTGGTGTGGTGAGTTGAATGTATGATCCCAAACCTTGGTTATTTATCTTGCCATTCGCCTGAACCTTCAAAGTAGATTTAGATTGTTCACTTGTATATGTTGGTCGGTCAGGCTAGAAATTGGTTAAGAAGTTTACAAGGTCATGGGTCCTGATTGTTGTTTATTACTCAAACTTAATATCATAACCCCCTTAGCTCCATGGATCAATCAGCCAATAAACCTGAAATGTTTGGTGTGTGTAAAATAATACGTCATGGGAATGAGGTTTAGATGGTAATGGTATGAGATTGAAAATATGACACACATCTTTCTGGTGACCATACCTAAAGCAAACGATAACTTCTCCAACTGCAAGTATCTAGTTTATACGCTTATCAAGGACTTACGAACATAATATGTTGCTTTAGATTCTTTTCATTTTACCCTAATTAAAATAGAACTCACAATGTAATCTAAGACTACAAGGTATATGAACAAAGGTTCACCTGATTTGGGGTTTGTTAGCACTTCAGAAGAGGCGATAAATGGTTAAAAAAGATTATTTGTAAGCTCGATTCCATGTAAAATTTCCTACTTTTTTGAGGATTTTTTTAAAAAAGGTTGGAATTTATCAAAATAACGAGATATGAATTGGTTCAATATGGATAGCATTCCAACTAATATCCAAACTTTCTTCGTGGTGCGTGGGGATTTTATGGAGGTTAAATTGAAGAGCTAATTTTAATATGCTTTTCTTCCTTTATCACTAACCATGAAGCCAATGAATTTTTACGAGTTGCGCTTAAGGTTGACCTGCTGAAGGTTTTCTAATGTCTCTGCTAAGTCTGTTATATGATCTTCATTCAAGGAACTTGTAACTAACATATCATCAATATGTCGATAGGGCAGTTGTAAGTCTAGTCAACATTCTTCAGGCCGAATAACATCACCTTTTAGCAATGTAGTTTGCATTATGTAATGAAAATCACGTGTTCTTTGTCGTCACCATACATCTAGATCATATTGTACCCAACGTATGCATATATGAATGAAAACCACATTTTCATTGATGTGGCTTCAACCATTTTGATCAAATTACAGAACAGGGAAGGGATCTTTGGAGAAAGTTTTGTCGAGATCCGTAAATTGAAGCACATTGTCCATTTTATGTTCTTATTCTTGATCAAAATTGGGTTGATTATCCAGACTAGGTAATGAGAATCTTAAATAAGGCCAATTACGATGAGATTTTCCACTTCCTCAATGATGACTTACATCTTTCCTTGAGAGTAAGATTGATATTTTTGTTTGATTGAATAAACGTTGTTGCTAATGGAAAACTTGTGGTATATTAGCTCGGCTGAAACCCGGGTGACATCTCTTGTGTTCTAAGTGAATACATGTAAACTTTTTTTAAAAATTCAAGTAGTTTGTACCTGATATGGGCGATGGATTGTGTCTATTACGTAGAGTTGTATTGTCTCTCACACGAACGCGGTCAACTTCTTATGATAGCTCAATAAGTTTGAGGATGAGGGCTTTATTGGGTCATCTATATCATCTAGGATTATCGGCTCCCCCGCTAATTGTCATTTTAGTAAAAGGAAAGTCGTACAACATCCCCGTGAGGTCTTATGATATCTTTATATGGATCTTACTTTGTTGTTTCTCAGTTATCGAAGATATGGGTGCACCATAGAGGCCACAACATGCATTTGATCCAACCATGATATGCTTAAGATAACGTTGTAACTGAATAAATCTTCCACTATTCAATATTGTAGGGTCAGTTAAAAATTATAAATTTTGGATGGTCTGTGTAGTCTAGTTCAAAAGAGACTCACATGTGTGGTACCCTTGATTATTTAGCACCAAAAATGGTTTAAAATAGAGGACATGATTATACCGTTGACAACTAGACTTTAGGTATAATCTGTTACGAGTTCTTCTATGGCATCCCTCCGTTTGAAGTCGATACTCAAAATGGTACATTCCGGAGGTATATTTTCATATTTCTATTTATATGACATTTATTTAAAAACTAGATTATAATGATAATGATAGCAAACTCCTATTTATAGGATACGTAAATTTGATCTTAACTTTCCTCTAACTCCTCATGTTTCTGGACCCGAAAAATCTAATCAGTTTGGTAAGTTTTTCTTGGCCTAGTTGAATCCATAATGAGTTTTAATGCAGTTATCCGTTAAGAAATTATGTATGTTGTTATACAATTGAAAGCTATAGATTAACTCATATATTCAGATTAAATATCAATACAATTTAAAAAAATCAAATTTCAAACTTTCAGACATTACAACTTAAATTTTAAATTTAAAAAATAATTAAAAAAGATTCTTATATATTTTAATTAAAATTATTATTAATTATAAAGATGCATTAAAAGTTTTAAATTATTATCACAATTTTTTTTTTAAATTATCGATTATTTTATTAATAAAAAATATTTTTAATATTTTTCTTCTAAAAATATTTAGATCATAAATATTTAAATTAAAATTTTAATTATAAAACTAACTATAAATATTTAAAAACTTTAATCCATAAAAAAATATGGATAAAAAAATAAAATAGAGAGTAAAAAAACTTTGCAATATCACATCAAACAAGGAAAATTTCGTCTTTTTTCTTATAATTAGGCACATATTTAAACATCGACTGTTCGGAGAGAAAGGGAATATTGAGTATTGATCTTGTGATTTAATGTATATTTTATATCTTTAAAAATCTTAATAACTTTCATTAAATCTTAATATTGATCTTGTGATTTAATGTATTTTTATTTACCCTCTTATTATGAGAGCTTACATAATTTTTTTAAAAAACTTTTTCTCCAAAGTAAAGTACAATTGTAAAAGCTAATTTAATAAATAAAATTTGACTCATATATAAGTCCTAATATTAGTTTAAAATCAGCATTTGATACCAAATAAGATGAATAGATGATTATCCATATTTGATACCAAACACATAACAAAACACTCTAATATCTCTGTTTGTAATATTGTACGGTAACTTCTAACAATTTTTTTTTAAAACAAATAAATTTCGTATCTTTTGAATTATAATTCCAAAAATAAAATCGAAACAACCATTGTTTGTATATACGAGACGAATCAAACAAGTGTTCTAAATGATATGTTTTGAGAAAAAAATAAAACTTTTAAAACAATTAAATTAATATTTTTAAAAATATAATATTGCTAATTAGCGTTATTAATTATTGTAATACTGTTAATTAGCAGTTTTTACTAAGATGTCATTGTCTTTTCTGCTTCTTCTCTTACGACTTAATGTTCAGGAGCTGTTACGAGTGATCTCAAATTTAGAGCTACAAGGAATTTTGTCAAGTATTACTGCCTATGTGGTAACCAAGCATTAGATGAATGTCAGTAATCATTGGCTCCTCAAATGCTAAGAAATCAATGTTTTTTTGTGCTGGTAATGAATTTGAGCATGCGCATAATTGCCTTGTTTTTGGTAGACTTTAGCTTCTTAGTGGTTTTAACTTAGCTTTTTCCATTTTCCTACTTAGATTTTTTTGAACTCCATGCTTTCTTGGGTTGTGACAACGAGTGATAAGGAGATGCGTCCAGTGTTTTGAAGTTTTAGGGAGGGATAGACAAGGTGAGAGCTTTCTAAGTCAATAATATTTAGATCTTTAATGATTTATACTTTTTTTAGTTCCACTTTGCTCTTATTCTCCATTCTTTCTGATTTCTTTACCATATTCAAACTATCTTTTATAGAAGTGGTGGAGTTATAGCTAACTTCTTAGTAATCACAAATCTTCCTATTAGTAACTCCTTGCCGATATTGTATTTATTTTAATTTCTTAGCATTTTTTTATCTTTAGCATTTTTGCACTTTTTATTTGATGCTCTTGTTCATCTTCTTTAAAAACAATAGACTTTATCTTGGGGATGTAGATACTTTTCTGATTCGAAAGGTTTAATAATGGAATTCCTTGCTCTTGCAAACTATTATCTTTTGTTCTCAACAATTTTTAAATTCCTTTTGATTATGACCCAATTGTGAGAAACTTATACAATAAGCAGGGTAGTTTCCATATTTTATGTTGATCCAGCAGCCATCTTTTTCTTCGAAATCTACCGATGCCTTAAATATTTGAGTTTTGGATACATCTAGCTATATCCGAGCTCTGCAACTATTTTGTTTAGCTATGCTTTTGATTGAAATCCAAATTTGAAAAGGGTTACCTAGGGTTGAAGAAATAATCTGATTAGTTCTCCATTGAATATATATTCTGGAATGTTGGTAAATGTTATCCATGTCTGGGTGATCCTAAATTCGAATTTAGGATTAAAATACGAAATCCATTTCAATAACCTCATGAAGAATTCACCTACTAACCAAACATTTCTTCTCCACAACTTACAGAGGTCTTCTTGAAGATCCAATTCTATGAGAATGTGCCAAAAGTCCAAAGAAACAATGTTTACTTCACCAACAAACCTAAAGGAGTCTTTGAATTTTTGTATTAATCATATATTAGGCTTTTCTTTAACAAATTTTCTTACAAGGATTGTTTTCGCGACTGCCATTTGTTTTTTTTTGTCATGTGTTGAAAATGGAATGGATATATGATCTTCTTTTTGTTTGAACTCATAAAACACTATTGAGCTCTTGGGTTTGTTGACTACCTTGGTAACCTTAGCGTAATATTTAGCATTGGAAATCTCTTGTTGATATTTTTTTTGATTTTTGAATTTATCATTTTTTGTAGGATAACTTTCAATGCTTTGATTATTTTGCATAGCTCAATATTGCCGATCCATATTATTTTTGTTTTTGGATGTTTGATGCACATGATGTTTTTAACCATAAATACTCTTCTTTTGTGCATGTAAATTCTTTGATGTAGATGGTTCAAGAGAAACATGATTAGTCCGTGTTGTTCTGATTGTTGTACTTCATTACCTTCCTTCAGTTGATCCACGGTGGCCCAAGCAAAAAGACAGAGATTTAGTTGGTTAATCACATGAACACTTTATTGATGTCAAGAAACTCTCTGTTGGATAAATAGTTATTTCTTGAAGAAATCTTACTTGGTTTTATTAGATTCAGATCAAATTCTAATTGACTAATTTTGTGGAAAGCTAGTTTTAACTGAGCAGATGGAGGCTATAAGAAACTTTCAAATGGGAAAGGGTGCAAAAAAACATGGTGTTTGGTAGATAATCAAATGTTTTTACGTTTTTAAATTCTTGATTGTGCTTCTATAATAGTTGCAGGTGATAGCTCCAAGGATGTTAGTCTATTTAATTTTGTAGACTGAGTCTCCAATCTACTCTTGATTTAAAACATAAATTACAAATATTTTTTTTTAAAATTAAATAATAATTAAAATACTTTTACATAAAAACTACCCAGCTTTTGTAAAAATATTATAGGTAGTACCTAATTTTTTTTTCAAACAACTGTTATTAAAATTTAATAATTAATAAAGCAAGCTGCTGCTTTTGTAATGTTATTTCGGTCATCTAATTTGTTTCGAAATTCAAAACATCTATTTACCAACTAATTAAGTTAATTTATTACAAAAGTATCATTAAACAATAAAACCCCTAAAACTATCATACTTATACTCTAATTCTTAGACAAAAGATTCTTTGTAAGGAAACCAAAGAGATTTTAGTACGATTAGGATGAAAAGCACGTAAAAAAAATGAAATCTAAAGGATACTATGATCGAATTGTTATTTTGACATAATAATCCAGCCTTATTCAACATGTTATTAGTGGGTCATAAATTACACATTAAGGACTGTAATATTTTCCCCCTTTTAAGTGTACAGTCTCTACAAAACCTATAGTTAGGGTTTTTGTGTATTCACCAAAAACAGCAGAGTCACTGTGTTCTTCTAATAAAATTGATCTGCAGCAGATCCGGAGACGTAGGCATAATTTGCTGAACTCCGTTAACAATTGTGTGTTTGATTTCACTTTTGTTTTTGTGCTTTTCTTTTTTTCTTTTAATCTGATTTGACACGAAATTAGCATATTTCCTTACAACTGATATCAGAGCAAGACTGGTAGCGATCCAAAGGAGTTCAGATTTGAGTGAGACCAATGGCTACAGACGAAGGAAAGGTGAGACTCGAAAAATTTGATGGTGTAGATTTTGGGTTCTGGAAGATGCAGATTGAAGATTATCTGTACCAGAAAAAGCTTTATCAACCCATCTCAGAAAAGAAACCAGAGGGTATGAAAGATGAAGAATGGACCCTTCTTGATAGACAAGCTCTTGGAGTCATCCGATTGACGCTATCCCGCAATGTTGCTTTTCACATCATAAAAGAAATAACCACGGCGAGTCTTATGAAGGCTATCTCCAGTATGTATGAGAAGCCATCAACATCTAACAAAGTTCACTTGATGAAACGTTTATTCAATTTACGAATGATGGAAGTCGCTTCTGTAGCTCAATACCTCAATGGAATCAATACAATCACAACCCAGTTGAGTTCAGTTGAAATTGATTTTGATGAAGAAATACGAGCATTGATAATGTTGTCTTCACTACCAGATAGTTGGAATGCTACTGTCACCGTGGTGAGTAGCTCGTCAGGAAGCAATAAGTTGAAATTTGATGATGTTCGTGACCTAGTTCTTAGTAAAGAGATTCGAAGGAGAAAATCAGGTGAGTCATCAATCTCCTTAGTCTTACATACAGAATCGAGAGGAAGAAATTCAACCAGAGTATATGGACGCGGTAAATCGAACAACCGAGGTAAATCAAGAGACTGGAGGTCCAAGTCTAGGAATCCTAAAAATTCCCAGGGGTTGAGAAACATCGAGTGTTGGAATTGTGGGAAGACCGGGAACTTTAAATTTCAGTGCAAGAGAAAACCAAAGGATCAGGAGAAGAAGACAGAGGCAAATATCACTTCAGAACGAGACGATGCGTTAATATGCTCCTTAGAAAACAGGGAAAAGTCTTGGGTATTAGACTCTGGAGCATCGTTTCACGCGACTTCGAAGAAAGAATTCTTCGAGAGGTATGTCCCTGGTAACCTTGGAAAAGTATATCTTGGTGATGATCAACCTTGTGATATTATTGGTAAAGGTACTGTGAAGATTAAGTTGGATGAGTCTGTATGGGAACTGAAAGATGTCAGACATATCCCCAGTCTGAGAAAAAATTTAATCTCAGTAGGGCAGTTGGCTAGCGAAGGCTATAATACGATATTCCATGGTGACAATTTGAAAATTTCAAAGGGAGCAATGACGGTTTCTCGCGAAAAAAAGAGTGGTACTCTTTACAAGACAGCAGAGACGAGCTGTTCAATTGCAATATCAGCAAGAAACGAAAATCCAAATGTTTGGCACCAGAGGGTTGGCCATATGAGTGTGAAGGGTATGAAAATTATGTACTCGAATGGGAAGCTTCCAGGTTTAAAGTCAGTCGATATAGACATGTGTGAAGATTGCATACTTGGAAAACAGAAAAAGGTCAGTTTTCAGACGAGTGGTAGAACCCCAAAGAAAGAAAGGGTGGAGTTTGTTCACTCTGATGTTCGAGGGCCAACAACTGTTTCATCTATAGGAGGGAAACACTATTTCGTGACCTTTATCGATGATCATTCTCGAAAGATATGGGTTTATTTTCTGAAGCATAAATCTGAAGTGTTTGATGTTTTTAGGAGATGAAAATCTATGGTTGAGAATGAGAGAGGTCTGAAAATTAAAAAACTGAGAACTGATAATGGTGGTGAATATGAGGACACCAAATTCAAGAACTTTTGCTATGAGCATGATATCAGGATGGAGAGAACCATTCCAGGTACGCCTCAACACAATGGTATTGCCGAACGTATGAACATAACGTTGACAAAAAAAGCCAGAAGCATTCGAATACAGTCTGGTTTACCGAAGCAGTTCTGGGAAGAAGCAATCAACACATCGGCTTACCTGGTTAACCGAGGCCCGTCGGTTCCCTTAAAACATCGAATACCCAATGAGGTATGGAGGAGTAAGGATATAAAATTATCACATCTAAGAGTTTTTGGTTGTACAACATATGTTCATATAAGTGATCAAGGCAGGAACAAGCTTGATCCGAAATCAAAAAAATGTTTCCTGATCGGCTATGGCGAAGATGAGTTCGGTTATCGTGTTTTGGATGAGGAGAACATGAAGATGATACGAAGTAGAGATGTGATCTTCAATGAAACAGTGATGTACAAGGACATACATAAAACTGAAGCAAATGACTCAGAGCCGTATAAATCAGTATTTGCAGATATCGAGAGAGTCCTAGATAGTCAAGAAATAGAGCCGATCATATTAACCCTTCAACAAGGAGAGTCTGTTGGACAGAATGATAGACAGAAATCCGATACCCTACAACCGGCCGAGGCAGTTCCTGTTTTGTGAAGATCTTCCCGACCCCATGTACCCAACATGAGATACTCTAACTATCTGTTACTTACCGATGAAGGGGAACCTGAATGCTATGATGAAGCTTGCCAGACCAGTGTTGCTAGTAAGTGGGAGTTTGCCATGAAAAAAATGAGATGAAGTCTTTAATCTCAAATGATACATGGGACCTAATTGAGTTACCAATGGGTAAGAAGGCACTTCATAACAAATGAGTGTATCGGGTGAAAGATGAGCATGATAGATCTAAGAGATACAAAGCCCGGATAGTTGTCAAAGGGTTCCAGCAAAATGAAGGAATTGATTACACCGATAATTTTGCTCCAGTTGTGAAGCTCAATACTATTAGATCAGTATTGAGTATTGTTGCCATTGAAGACCTCTATCTTGAACAGTTAGATGTGAAGACTGCATTTCTTCACGGGGATTTGGATGAGGAGATATACATGTATCAACCAGAAGGTTTCTTAAAAGAAGGGAAAGAAAACATGGTATGCAGACTTAAGAAAAGTTTGTATGGTTTAAAACATACTCCAAGACAGTGGTACAAGAAATTTGACGGTTTTATGCACAAAGAGAGTTTTTAGAAGTGTAATGCGGACCACTGTTGCTATTTTAAAAGATGTAAGTGCAATTATATCATTTTGCTACTCTATGTTGATGATATATTAGTAGCAGGTTCATATATGAATGATATTAGAAGATTGGAGCTACAATTTTCAAAAGAATTGACATGAAGGGCTTGGGTCCGCCGAAGAAGATTCTTGGAATGCAAATCATAAGAGATAAGCATAGAAAAGTTTTGCAGTTATCTCAGTTAGAGTACATCGATCGCGTTTTGAAGAGATTTAACATGTGTGATGCAAAGCCAGTTAGTACACCATTGGCAGGTCACTTTCATTTATCCAAGGATCAATCCCCTAAGACGGATGAAGAAAAAGACTTCATGGCTAAGGTTCCTTACGCCTCAGCTATTGGAAGTTTGATGTATGTAATGGTCTGTACGAGACCAGACATTAGTCATGCAGCGGGAGTTGTGAGTAGGTTTATGTCAAACCCAAGGAAAATTCATTGTGAAGATGTCAAATGGATTTTGAGGTACCTACTAGGTACCACAGAAAAATGTTTGTAATTTGGTAAGGGTGAGTTAAAGGTACAAGGCTACGTAGATGCAGATTTTGGAGGTGAAGTCGATCACCAGAAAAACACTACCAGTTATATATTTACTGTTGGAACTACAACTGTTAGTTGGATGTCAAAGTTACAGAAAATTGTCACTTTATCAACTACAGAGGCTGAGTATGTAGCATTGACCGAAGCCAATAAAGAAATGATATGGCTTCAAGGTTTGTCAACCGAGTTGGGATTCAACAGAAGAACAACGTTCTGCATAATGATAGTCAAAGTGCAATTCAATTGGCGAAGAATTCAACATTTCATTCAAGAACCAAGCACATCAGTCTTTGCTATCATGTCATTAGATCTTTATTGGAAGATGATATGTTGACAAAGACAGTATCCATTGAAAACCTGAAGTTGTGTTCAGCTTCAGTTGGTCTGCAAGAGTAATAAGACCAGAAAGATCTGCTGCATAGATCAAGGTGTGAAGACAGGTTGAAACCAGTCTTCAAGTGGGATATTGTTATTTTGACATAATAATCCAGCCTTATTCAACATGTTATTATTGGATATAAGAGATGCTAGATGAAAAGACACTGAAGATGAGACAAGTGCTAAACACATTAAAGAGAACTGGAGTGAATTGACAGTGTAATTTTAGTGGGTCATAAATTACACATTAAGGACTGTAATATTTCCCCCTTTTAAGTGTTAGAGTCTCTACAAAACCTATAGTTAGGATTTGTGTATTCACCAAAAATGGCAGAGTCACTATGTTCTTCTAATAAAATTGATCTGCAGCAGATCCGGAGACGTAGGCATAATTTACTGAACTCCGTTAACAATTGTGTGTTTGATTTCACTTTTGTTTTTGTGCTTTTCCTTTTTTCTTTTGATCTGATTTGACTAGAAATTAACATATTTCCTTTACACGAATTTGGTTAAATAAAATACGGATACATGCAATTAGAAAGCAAAATTAAAATTAATGCAATGACAAATATAGCCTAAATTCACTGTTAAATTGATGAGATTTTGACGACGGTTCCACGTATTTATTTAATCTTTGTTATGAATTCTTATTTTTATGTTAGAATTATATATTATCACATTTGTTTTTGTTAATAATTATTATTATCCGTCCAATTTATTTGTATCAAGAACCACTCACAAATAAACAAGTGAATTGGGGTTGAATTTTTCGGGTTGGATTATATAAATTTTCAAATTTGATTTGAGCTAATTCTAAATGTTTAGTAACACTTTCATTTTCACAAAAAGAGTTAGACCAAGTTCGATATTGTTTATCGGAAAATATCGATACCCGCAGTGTTTTATGTTGGCTTCGTAAGCATCATGATGCAAGCACAATAAAAGTTTTGAAGTTCATAAATGTTTGTCGAGTTCGCAAGTGTTAGTACTTTATAGTCCCAGCTTTTAAATTATTAGGCCACAATAGTTATGCTATTGTTCGCCTTGTCTGCGCCAGTAAAAGCTTTCACCTATGCCGTGACCAGTCTAGATTTATCAATTGATCTTAGATGAACTTTTTCTAAAACTAAAGTACGAATTGTTTTTCTGTCTATATAAAAATAAATAAATTTGTTTTTAGCAGTTCTTTAACGGAAATTGTTCAAGATTTGATGTTTCAAATCGTAATTTGAAATAATCTCCCATATGATCAATTAGTAGTGGAGGTTGGAAAATAAATAAATAAAAGACATCATACATATTTTTTCAGTTGTCTATTGTAGCAATGTCACTAGTGTTTTCTTATGACGTCTTTTTCAAGGATGAAAATAGTATGCAAATTCTATTTGACATTTTCATGTCTTAAAAAGATAGTTTCAAAATTTATGTCACCAAAAATGCAGTAATTATAGTGAAAATTAACAAAATAATAATAGAATAATAAAAAGTTCAAACACATATTTATGGTTCGGCAGCATTTGTCTACTCTAAGCCACAAGAAACATCATTCTCATTATTTAACAATGATAACCTTTTGGAAGATAAAGATAACGTAAAAAAGAAAAAGACTAACTCTCTATCTCTCTCTCCCTCTCTCTTTGTAGTAGACTCCACCAAAATCCCGTCATTTTTTTCAAAAAAAAAAAAAAAACACTATATATAATCTTTGGTGATAATCTCACTCCTCAAAAAATATAACAAGCTCATCAATAGAAATAACTATTTCTGTTGTAACAAGGAATAACTGATTTTGGTGTAACAGAAGATCGATCTAACCACTGTAACTGATACCTTATACCGCTTCTCACACTTAACAACGCAAGTCTAGGCTGTCAACCTCTTGGCTAATGTAGAGTTTACTTCATCTGTAGTCCTCTAGTCTGAAGCAGCCTTCGCTTCGTCCGAAGGACCCCCATGTCCATGGCCTCTCTTGGCTTTACCAATGTCTTCCAAACTGTAACATCTAATGCATTTTACGTAGGCTTCTTAGGTAGATGGACCTGCTCGCTTTAACCACTAACTTCTTAGCTCAAACAATCAATGCTTCAGATGATATCACTCTAGTATAAACAGATGATCATTCAAACAAATTATTCTAGGTTGAAGCAGCCAATACCATAACCGAAACAACTGATGCCTCGAAAGTGCTTACATATATACAACCGATGCTTCAACGACGCTTAAGCATACTCAGAAGATATATTCCATTAGTTATGCTTTGCTCACCAAGTCATAACTATACTTTCACGATTCTTCACCTTGGTTTTGAATCCATAAAATTAAATACAACTTTGGCTCTTCCTGCTCCCTACAAAGGGCCTCAGATGCTTTAGATATGAACCAAGTTCAAATAGTGCTTGAACTTGCTCGTTGTCACCGGTTTAGTAAACACATATGTTTGGTTGTCATATGTATGAATGTTTTCTAGCACAATCTCTCCATTCGCAATATTGATTTTTATGAAATGGAGTTTAACATCAATGTTCTTAGTTCATTCATGAAGTACCTGATCCTTTGACATGCGTATTGTACTCTGGTTATCACAATACAACATTAGAATTTCCTGCTGCACTTCAAGCTCCTTGAACTTTCGTTTCAACCATATAAGTTCCTTTATTTTTTCAAAAACAACAATATATTCGACTTTAGTCGAATATAATGCTACTACGGGTTGAAGATTAGTTTTCCAACTCAGATCACCGCCGAAACACACCCACACACACATATCCAGTCAAAGAATACCTAATGTCTAGACAACTATCATAGTCAGAATCAACAAAAGCCTCAACACATTTTAGTCTCAAACCAACCTCTCCATACATAAGTTCCAGACTAGTAGATCCCTTGATGTACCTCTGTACCCACTTAACAGCCTGCTAATGTTCCAAGATGGGATTTAACATGAAGCTACTCACCAAGCTTGAAGCATAAGCCAAATCAAATCTACTACAGACCATGACATACAATATACTTCCCACAACATTGGAATAAGGAATATCTTCCATTTTCTACATCTCCACGCCTTCAGCTTCAACCTTTAAAGATGTTAGTATAAATATTAAGCAATGAGACATGTGATTGGTTTCGCCTCTATCATACCAAACCCGTCAAACATATTTCTCAGATAACCTTCATGTGATAAGGATAAAGTTTTTTTTTGTTTATCCCTACTTATCTTCATTCCAAGATTTTTATTGGCTGAACCTAGATCCTTGATCTCAAACCTGCTCCTTGATATTACTTTGAAAGAATTAATATATTCTTTATCTTTGCTAGCAATTAACATAGAATTTTAGATATATATTGATAGAGCGAGTCTTCTTCACATAAATACAAATGCCATAAATTCTTCTCCCGTAACCACTATTGACTATGAAATCATCAAAATACTTATACTAACGCCTAAGAGATTGCTTCAGACCGTAAAGTAATCTATTAAAAAGAGATATATGGTCAATTCTTTCATTGTCTGCAAATATTTTAGGCTGATTCATGTTGATGGTTTCTTCACTGTTCTCATGTAGGAAAGTTGTCTTGATATCCATCTGGTCCAACTCCATGTCAAACTTGGCAGTCATCACAAGAAGGATCCCGATTGAACTATGTTCGACTACGAGAGATACAATCTCGTTGTAATCAACACCCTCTCGTTGAGTGAACCCTCTAGCAACCAATCTCATTCCTCTTGAAAATCCATCTTCAATCAACCACTCTCTGACCTTTAGGTTTATTTACCAGATCTCGTGTATTATTTTTCTGAAGTGAAGTCATTTCCTGCTTTATTATAACAAGCCACTTAGCTTTATAGTCCATTTTCATTGCCTGCTTGGAGCACTCAGATTTAGAGTGACTCACTTTAGATGCACCAACCAATATGAAAGTTGTCAGTTCAATATACCCATAAATTTGAGGAGCTCATATGACTATTCTGGTCATGTCCCTTGCTATCTGGTGGCCATGTTGAACTCGACTACCTTCCAAATCCATACACCTCTCATGTCCAGGTTTATTTGGTGGCTCAGATCCCTTTAAGCCACTAGAAGGTTCTATTATAGAGGACTATAACTCAATTTCAAGTGTGTCACTTCCATCAGTTTGAAATTCAGGTATTTTACCACCCAAACCTGGATAATCATTCTCGTTGAATGTCCAATATTTACAGACCAACAAATTCTTATAATCCTCTTCTAGACACCATAAGTTTTAAACCTTGACGCCTTCTGAAAACCCAATGAATGGAAACTTCAGAGCTCTTGGTTGCAGGTTGTCCTCTATGATATGTGCATAAGAAACATAACCAAACACTTTCAGATTAGAATAATTTGAAGGTTTCTCGTACCATAGTTCTTGTGGGGTCTTCAAGCCAATCACGGTAAATGGATATTTTTTTATGAAATAACAGGAGTTCATTATTGATTCAACCCAAAACTACTTTGGGAGCTTAACAGTAACCAACATGCACCTCACCCTCTCAAGAATGGCTCTGTTCGTTATTTTAGCAAGATAGTTTTGTTGTAAAGTGTCCTGTACAATTCTATGCCGAGTGATTGTTACTTTTTTTTACGGTAACCAGTAAATTCATTTACAAAAAACTCAAGATCATTTCCCGTCTTAAACTTCTTTACTTCTCGAGTAACCTATTTTTCAACCATGATCCTCTATTACTTGAACCTATGAAAATCTTCTCCATTCGAATTTAACAGATAAATCCACAACTTCATTGAGTAATCATCAATCATTAACAAAAAGTACTATTACCTTCATGAAATTGAATCGTTGCAGCCTCCCAAAAATCATCTTGTATCTAGTGAAAGGTTCCAATTTTTGTATGCTTTTATCATGCAATACTCCATTCTCTCTCACATGCCTCAGTATCAAGAAATACTTCATTCGAAGCCAATTAATTTATCTTTCTAAAAAAAATCTTTCTTCTACAACTCCACTACTTCATTCTCTCTCACATACCTCAGTATCCTATGTTATAATACCATTTACCTTTCATTTAGACAAGCTAACCATTGTGCTTATAAAAATATCACCAATCAATGAATAGAGGCCATTGTATAGTTTCCCTCTTTCAATAAGGTCATGACACCTCCAAAATATTGATGTAACCATTCTCAACTTTGAGAAAACAACCTAAGTTGTCCAACATGCCAAATGAACTTAGAGTTATTCTCAAATCAAGAATATACCTCCCATTTGTTAGAATCTGATCATAACCATCGAACATTCAATTTTTTACAGAACCAATTCTAACTATCTTGCAAGCCTTGTTATTACCTAGTAACACAATGCCTTCATTATTCTTTTCAAATGAGTTGAACTAGTTCATGTGTGGACTCATATGGAATGAGCATCTAAAATCCAGAATCCATTACTTTTGGCCTTCATCTAAAGAGTGCACAAGAAAATTTATAGAGTCATATCCTTCAGAAACATCCTCAGATCGGATCTGCAGCCACCTTACCTTTTTAGTCGTTCGGGATATTCTGTTATGAAATTACCCAGATTTTTACAATGGTGAAATTTATTCCTGAACTTATCAAAATTATTTGCTGAAATTGATCTAGATTCTCCATTAAACTTACCAGTATCCCTTCTCTACGATCTCCTTCTAATGTTTAAATATTTATGGCTACTAATTGAGCTCTTAACCCTTCGAAACTATATTAGTTCCAACTTTTGGATCTTATTGCAGGTTCCAACCCATCCATAGAAAATGTTTCCTTCTTGTATCAGATAGTATCCTTCAATTATCCATATGTAAAATACAATGAGTTCAACAAGAACCCTTCATGATCTTCATTAGTGAGTTCCCCATCAATGTTCTCCAAATCAATCACTATTTTAGAGAAATATTTAAAATTCTCATCAAAACGCATGCCCTACTTCATCTTGAAACAAAAAAACTTATCCTTTAAATATATTTGATTTGTCAGGAAATTTTCCATGTACAGGCTCTCCATTTATTCTAGAATCCAATTGCTAAATTTTCTTTTGAGACATACCTCAACATATTATCACTAAAATACAGAATAAGCGTGATACATACAATTTAGAGAATTTATTACTTCTCAGACTCAAACAATGTTTGAGACAACTTAGTCTCCTTCTTCGAACTGTATCAACCTTTTGTTGAATGAGGACTGTTCACATTCATTGTCGTCATATTCCAAAATATCATTTCTCATTAAATCTCCCCATCTCGAACTTTGTTAGTCCCATTTCAGCTACAAAAATGACTTTGAACTAGTCTATGATACAATTATAATGCTTTATACAAGATTTATTCGATTTTATCAGGTCTCAAACAGATCGTTAGAAGAACTACATCACGAAATATGTAGTAATTTTACCGAAGATTAACAAAATGATAACAAATTAAGAGAAAGTTTAAACGCATAGATTTATAATGGTTCGACAACTTGCCTACGTCCACCCTGAGCCACAAGTAATATCATTTTTATGCTTGTTTAACAGTAACATCAGTTTACAAGATAAAGACAACATAGAAAAAAAATATGTAGAAAAACTCTGAATCCAATGCTCACACCCGATAGTCTTTTAATATTTTTCTTTGATAATAGGTAATTTGTCTTTGTATCTTTTTTACACACTCCACCAAAGTCCCATAATCTTATTTAAAGATAAAATAACACTATATAATGTTTGGTGAGAATCTCACTCCTCAATAAATTGTAACAAAATCTTCAACAAAAGAACCATTTCTTTTATAACAATGATTAACTGATTTTGGTGTAACAGAATATCGATGGAACCACTATAACTGACACACTATAAGACCGGTCACACTTAAAAACTTAAGTCCAAGTTGAAAACCTCTTTGCTAATGTAGAATTCACTTCATCTGTAGTCCTCCAGTTCGAAGCAGCCTTCGCCTTGTCCGAAGTACCCCTAGGCCCATGACCTCCCTCAGCTTAACTAATGTATCTCAAACCATAGTAACCAATAACTTTTCCATATGTGTCTTAGCATATGAACATGTTTGGTTTGACCAATGGATTTCTAATTGAAACAATCAATGCGTTGAATGATGTCACAATGGTATAAGCAGTTTCTCGACTTAAACAAAGTCTTCCTAGATGAAAAAGCCAATACTTTAATTGAAAAAACCGATGTCTCAATTCTTGGGCTATATATTCGATGCCTCAATAATTCCTATTCATACTCAGCCAATATATTTCACCGATTACGCTTTGTTCACCAAGTTAGACTCATTATTTCATAGAAAAAATGTGCTAAAGTTTTGTATCCTAAAAGAAACAAAAATATGGTATTGCATATTTTAGCCAATAGAACGATAATTTACTTTATAATTAGATATCAAATGAATGATTCACTAATATCCATTTTATATATGAGTGAAAAATAAGGTTATAAGTTAAGCTCAATTAAACTCATATCCCTAACTTACGTTCTTTGATCAAAGACGATAACATGAACAATTATTCTCTTAAATTAGTCCCTAAATTTTATTGTTTATTAATTGTCAATATTCGAGTTTAATCCTTTACAAAAACCCAATTTGAAAAGAAAGTTGCATAATTATCTTCATAATTTGTTTTATGTATTTGTCAAAATCCTAAACAATAATTTTTTTTAAATACTTATTAATTAAACCGCTTATCAACAAGAGCCAAATACATCATTAAAAATGGTCTGGTCCATTAATTTCTAACAATCTCCCACTTTGATAGTCATATGCTATCAAATAATGTATTTACCTAATGAAGCATGTATAATTCTATTGTCCATAAATGAATTCAAAAATCCCATACATGATGGTGAACGGTAAATGAATCAAGACTTCTTCAATGCAATGTGAGCAAATGGGCGCAATAATTCATCACATTATCACCATCAATCAACTACGTGAATATATTATGACGTGTAAGATATAATATATAAAAGCATAATTGAGCATTATATTCTTATGCAGCTGTACTTAAGTGAAAATCTACTTAATGAGAAAAATAATTCACTGAAACGTAAATGAGCATTATATATAGAGGAAATGACCGATCATGATTTCTTGTAAGCAATGAGGTGGAACTTAAAGAATAATCGATTCCTAGTAGGTCAATTTTTTTGAATGATTCTGAGATAGATCCATGATCATGAGGTGAAATGTTAGCATCAGATAAAAGACGAAAGAACCTTATAACATGAACATTGGGCATATAAAGAAGAAATATTAGATCAACAAAAACCTTATAACATAATATTGGGCACAAAAAAAAGATTAGATCAGACGATTATGTACCTCAACCTGAACAACAACCTTATAAGATAAGATTGGGAAAAAAAGAAATATTAGATCATCGAAAAGGTATACAAATATAGTTGCATATGCTCTGTCAGTTGAAGAATACGTTGAGATGTAGGAAACTAATTACTATAAGAAAGTTATAGCAAGTTCAAAGGCAGCGAAAGATCGGTGCTATGGGGGAAGAAATTGAATTTATTCATAAAAATTAGATATAGAAGCTTGTTTATTTTCCTAAAGAACATAAGGTAGTAGGCTGAAATGGGTATTCAAGAAAAAAGAAGGTAGATTAGGGGTTGAGGAAATTCGCACTAAGGATTTTACACAAAGGGAAGGAATCGACTTTAATGAAGTATTTTTCGAGTGGTGAAACACTGTTCCATTCGAGTTTTGTTAAACATAACAGTTTTGCAAGACTTCAAGCTTGAGAAGTTGGATATAAAGACTATATTTCTACACGGTGAATTGGAAAAACTAATCTATATGACACAACCAAAAGGATTTATTGGAGAAACTAATCACTTATGCAATGGTACATACGATTTGATACATTCATAATGATAACGGGGTTCATTAAGAGTCCATATGCCAGTAGCGTGTGTCATCAAAAGATATCATATGATTCTTATGTCTAGTTGTTGTTGTATGTGGATGATATGCTCATTACTGGTTGTAATATGTCACACACTGTAAAGATAAAGAAGAAACTTAGTACCAAGTTTGAGATGAAGGATCCAGGTAGTGCAAATATAATTTGAGGGATGAAGATTATCACAATCAGAAGTGTAAGATCGTTATACTAATCTCAACGAAGTTACATTGAAAACGTGCTATAAAACTTCAATATGTTTGATGTCAAGGCCGTTAGCTTCCTGTTTAACACTTATTTCAAGTTTTTAACAGTACGATTGGCCAATGGTGATGCTGAATAAGAACAAATGTCAAAGGTTCCATACTCAAGTGAAATTATCAACATCATGTATGTTATGGTATGCTATATTTCCCATGCGGTTAGTGTCATCACACGTACATGGGATATCCTAGGAAAGAACACTGACTGACAGTAAAATGAATACTTCAGTATCTTATGAACACTGCAAATGTTGGTTTGACTTTCAACAAGACCAATATTTGTGGATCGTCGAATGCTAATGCAGGACCAATAGTTGGTTTTCTTGATTCTAATTTTATAAGAGATATGGATAAAAATATATCTTTGACATGATATATGTTTACTCTAGATAGGAGTGCGATTAGTTAGAAATTATAGTTGCAAGATACTGTAGATTTGTCAACAACATAAGTTGAATACATGGCTATAACATAGAAAATTTAGGAAGCAATATGATTAAAAGATTTGGTGACAGATTAAAGCTTGGATATGACCACTACAAAAATGTTTTCTGACATTTAGAGTGTCATACATCTTACGCAGCACTAGATATACGACAAACGTACAAAATACAGATATTAGATATAATTTTATTCACGATATAATATAAAAAATAATTGTTATGAAGAAAATATTATAACATGGGCTCGGATACGATTACTTGTGATGAAAGGATTTATAACATAGCTCATCGACCCAGTCCAATACTTACACCTAACGTGAGTGTTTTATTACCGCTCTTAAGGGTTAGGACAAAATTGTTTAATTTCAATATATCCACGATCTCGAGTTCCCTCTCGAATCTTTTTTCTCAAATAGACTTTTTTATTGCATCTCCTTAAAATAATATTGAATATAATATTTAGCCAATAGCACTTTTTTACCACTAAGTTTACTAGTTCCTCCTTTTATTCTTATAGTCTCCAGTCTCAGATAGTCGTAGGTTTCAGCTCTGGGACCAGTGTTGGCAAACGGGATTTCCTATTAGTTTTATGTTACATTTCACAATTTTATATGGGTGCGGATTAACAAATCACGTGTATTTTATTTAACAGTCTTAAACATGTGCAGGACTAACAGGTCGTGTATCTTATTTAACAGTTTTAAATGTGTGTTCGACTAACAGGTCGCAGGTTATACGAGACTCTGCTTATACGTAATAATAAGATAGCAGGACTGGCAGGTTGCGAGATAGCAAGACTGGCAGGTTGCGGGACTCTGTGTGAGTGTTATGTAGGATACCCACCAGACGACATATTTAAGTTATTATTTATCAAATATTTATATGATTATATAATACTAATTTGCATTCGTTAATTAAATCGAATTTCAATAATTGAGATACATATAATATAAATGAAATACTTATGATATTTATTTAATTTTTTAATATTTAGATATTATATATAGTTGATAAAATAACTGTTATTAATATTTAATATTAGTCATTTGAATAATTATAATATAAAATAAATAATATTAATTGATAATATTTAATACTGGTTGTAATTTTTAGATCTTTCAAATATTATATAGTTATATTTTAGTTTTTTGAAGTTTGAAGTGTATATGTTTAATTGTTCGTAAATACTTTATTGGACTTTCGAACTATTAGATATTATAACTATAAATTTAAAGTTTTTAGAATTGTATACACATATATTATTTGTAAATAACAAAATAAAAATAGAAAGAGATTTAATTAACATTTAATATTAAAAATAAACAAAACAAACAATTCATTAATAGTAAAAACGAAACAAATAACATAGTTGTTTAATGAAATAAAAAAGAGAAACATTACAATTAAAATACTTAATACAATCAAATGTAAAAAAACTTAAAGAGCTTCATCTTCATTGTTGAAAGGCGGTGAACCAGTAGGATGTTCGGCTTGCAAATGCATGTTCTCCATCATAAGTCGTATGTTTTCTGATTGTTCCATTTGAGAGATTCCAAATTGAGTATTCCATTCCTCTTGTCGACCATGCCACTGCTCATATTCACCATGCTGCTGGTCGTTTATAACCTACCACTGCTCGAGTTTACCGTACCATTTCTCGTGTTGACCATGCCATGTCGAATGAAGGCCATACAACTCCACGTGTTGATCATGCGACCACTCAGCATACTGAATTTGCTGACTATGTTCCCACACAGCATATTCGCGATCGGAAAGTCCTTATTGTTGCTGTTGAGAAGAACTATCAGCAACCATGAGAGCAGTCGGCGGCTGCACTTCCATCTGAGGGTATCTAGGAGGTGGATTACGTGGTTTGGTAACGTTGTTTTCCCTCCATATCTGAGGCAATATTTTGTAATGGTTACCCCATGCCTGCCATTTTGATATCAAATATCCATCCCAAGAGTATATCTCTTGCAATCTCAAAGAGTGCCTACCAATATCATAACTTTTCCTAACCTTGATTGGAGTGTACATACTCAAATCAACCCCTTTCTTAACTAGCAAATGACTTATTATCATCATATACGGTAAATTGACCCCCCTAACTTTTAAGCCATATGCAAAATCATCAAACTAGCCAAATTAATTATTTTCTCATTTTTACCACAAAAGCAATTAAAAATGTTTGAATATATGAAATTTTTGAATCATTGTTATTAGATGTTTGATTGTCTAACTCTTCAATTCTTCTACGTATTAATGCAAAGAACTTCTTTCAGAAGTTGTTCTTCGTTTCGACGATGACGAATCATCTCCACTTATCCGAACCTGCTTTGATTTTCTCGAAAAAGATATTAAGATGAACTTTGTGGTCTTTTAGTGTTTAAAATTTTCAAAAATTTAAGAGAGAATAGTAGTAGTAGATTGAAGGTGTGAAGATAGTGTTAATATGAGTAATGATAGGGGTTTTTTTTATTCTTTTGAAAACTAGCCGTTTTTTTGCTGACGTCGGTGATGACGTCAGCAAATCAGATATCCGAATTGGCAACGACTAGTTGATTCAAACTAGTCATTGCTGACGTCAGCAATTCGATATCCGAATTGAGTCATTTAAAAAAATGTGATCCTCCTCTATAAATAGAGGAGGATCATAATTTCGAAATCACAACTTCTCACTATATCTCTAAATCTCTTTAATACTAGTGACATAACTACTTTTACTCATTTTGATATGACATATGTTACACTTTATTGGATGGATCCCGAATGGGTACTCCAAAGGAGAATTGTGTAGTTTGAATCTATTGGCCATCATAACGCACAAGTAATTAGAGAGAGTATAGTTGAATGCATGAATAATTATGAAAGTAAAAATAAGATTATGTCTATTTCGCTCGAAAATGCAACTACAAGTTACAGTGATATATCTTTGCTTAGAAATGATTGCACTTATACGTTTCCTAAATTGTTTCACACTAAATGTTTATGCTATGTACTTTAATTAGTTGCGAAAGATAGAATAATGATTTGTGAATATTTTATTACTCATTTTTATAAAGGGGGGGGGGGGTCTTATTTTGCACGACCTCCGCTGCTAAAAGAGAGATTTTAAAACACTTGTTATTGAAAATGGGAAAACATATAAGAAACTTATTTTAGATGTCAAAACTAGATGAAATTCTACTTATATGTTTCTTGCACGTGCTCATGTATTTAAAGAAGAGATTACTACTCTTTATGATTAATCTTATCTGACTGCAAGTCTTGAAAATCAACATTAGATTTATTGTGCTACTATGTTAAAAATTTTAAAACGTTTTAAAGATGCAACTAAAACCTATTCTTCGTAAAATAGTCCTAATATTTACTCGACCATTTTCACGGTTACTAATCTTACCATGCATATGAATGAATTTAGATATTATAGTGTATGTGTAGACATGGTGCCCTAAATGGAAGTAAAGTTTACAAAGTATTTTCATCCAATCTCGATAGCTTATTCTGTTCCGTGCATTTTTGGATCATTTTTCACGAAAATCCTAATTTGAATTGCTAGTTGACTATTTTTATAAAGTCTTACAATTTTCTGAAGATTGTCCACCAACTGAACCAGTTAACCCTACATGGTATATTTCCGAAGTATATGATTTTATGTTTAATATGTATAATATGTATGCTGAAAGATATTGATCAAATTCAACTTCGAATATAAAGGGTAATAACAATATGGGTAGAAGATCTTCTACTAACTATGTTCAAATGGCAATGTTAAGTAACGAGTAATTTACAAAAACCCCTCACCCTGATAATGAGTTGTCTAGATATTTGAGAACTATGTTTGATTTAACAAATTATATCAAACCGAGATATTGATGATATCATAAGATGGTGGAGTACCAAAACTGATGATTATCCTATTCTTTGCAGGCTGGTTAAAGAAATGTTTGCAATACCTATGTCTACAGTTGCAAATGAGTATGCTTTTAGTCAAGCAAGGTTGCAATACACGACTAAGCAAACAAGATTGACGGGAAAAACACCTCGAGTGATTGTAGCGATCAAGGATTGGACCGCGGCTGATAAAAGGATGCAAGAACAAGAGTTTAGAGACGAAGTGAATGTATACGACATATTCGAAGATTATCCAGATGATTATGAAAATACACTTGAACAAGAAATTTTGGAACAAGATGAAGCTGAAGGTGAATCAAGTGAGTCTAACGATTATGATTACGAAGAAGAAGTTGAAGAAGATGAATGATGTTTGTAATAAATTTTTTAGAACTTTTATTAATTTGCAAACATTTGTACAATTCCTGGCCCGCAAGAGTATAAACTCTGAACGACTAAATTAAATAAAAAAATCTATTTACATTTCATCCTAATGACAACAATTGTACTACTAAATACTATCAAAATACAAAATACTTGTAATATTTATAACCAAATCATAATAATAAGTATCAAAATATAATAATAAAATTATAATCATATAACTTATAATATTATAATATATGGTTTTAGTTTATGAAAAAATAAAAACACTTAAAATATTAGTAACCAAATCATAATAATACTAACCAAACTGTAATAATAAAATTATAATCACATACATTATAATATTTTAAAATTTTAACTTAAGATATGATTTGATTTATAAAATAATTACAACGCTTGTAATATTTATAATAAAATCACAATAATAAGTATCAAAATGTAATGATAAAATTGTAATCATATAACTTGTTCTTAAAATTATAAGATATGATTATGGTTTATAAAATAATAATAACAATAATAATATTTATAACCAAATAAAAATAATAATATTCAAAATATGATAATAAAATTATAATCTTACTTTTTATAATATTTATAATTAAAATATATGATTTATATAATATTACGTTCATAAATAATGTTTTTACTATCAAGTATAATGCAAAATTGATTTGCGGGACTAACATGTTAATATCATTAACGTGACTTGGAGTGTGCAGGACTAACGTGTGCAAGACTGGCAGGTGATAATTATAAACGGGATTGTCCGTGTGGAGGACTAACGTGTTACAAGATAAACGTGACATTCTGCATGTACTCATTTAAGTTTTGACGCATCTATTTCTAGTAGGACTAGTCCCATTTGCCATCTCTATCTAGGATCAAAACACTTGAAGAATTATAAAATTGTTTAGTTTTAATTTATGTCTATACGCTATAAACTAGTAAAATTTCCAAATTAATACGTTTAAAAACAAAAAAGTTTATATTGTTATATTTTATACATAGTTTAATATAATATAATTAGGAATAAATGGTAGTTCCAATTTTTTTTTTGGAACGGGTATTCATGGTATATTATACAAAATAAAAACCGAATCCGAAATGGTAGTAAAAGAAAATTTTAACCCACTCCATGGTTTTTTTATGGGTAACCAATCCCGTCGAGTCAATTTGGTTCAACTATTTATGGTTTTGTTTTGAATTGTCATCTTTTTTTTATTGCGATATATTATCCTTTGATACATTCAATGCAAGTACCGAAATCTAAATAACAAAGTGATCCTAATAAAACTTTCAACAACAAGTTTATCCAATATTTCCTTAAAGTTATGATTTAAGTATTTGTGTCAAAGATTTCTTGAATTTTCAGCTTTACAATCTAGGCTATCAACTACATATATGTTTCGTGCTTCTTTATGATGCTTAGTAATATTTAAAAAAATATAACTTATTATCATATAAAGAAAAAGTCATGTGATTATTATAAAATAACATGAATATCTAAATTTGTCTAATTCATGATAAAATATCAACTTCTTTATAATATCTTACAAATACAAGAAATATTTACTAGAAAGTAACAACAACAAAAAATCAAATGATGTAAACTCGGCATGAATAACACTTTACTTGATAGATGAAAATTTAACCATCACTGAAGCTTCAGCTATTTATCGTGCCATTTATAGAAATACAAACATGGATGGTTGCAATCGTATCAATCCACATGTGTTTCATGTAGCTGAAACTAAATTGATTTTTGAAAATATAAGAGTTGTGAGATTAGCATTAGTTTTTTATAATCCTGGTATTTTTCACACACCTTTTTAGAATGTCTTGTTTTCTTGAAAAAAACACATCAGTCTGCAATATGCGATTCTTTAGGGTTTTTTTTTACTTTAGAACTATAAGCATTATCAAATGTTTTATTATATTTTTTCGCATCTGCTTTCTTGATTGAGAACTCACAATATGCACCTTAAGATATTCTTGTTTGAGTCTCCCTCCTCTTAAATAACATAAGAAATTAGATTACTAATTGTCAATTTCTTACACTAAGCAATAATTGAAACACAAATCCTACGACAACTTCATCAAAAAGGTCAATCTTAGGTTCTTTTAACTTTGAGGCGATCATTGACATCCAAAAAATTATGTCGCCTTGTTATCATTTTTCTGTTGAAATTCATGGTCGAGAGCTACATCATAAACATATTAATATCCATCTTATTAAATTTATAAAAAAATCTAAAATCCTTTAAGAGACTTAATTTTATAGGTGGTCTTAGTCATGATAGGCTCACAAAATTCCAAAGATATTCAGTTTTTTCATGATTTCCAAACACCACATATTTGACTTATCACTCGTCTTAAATTATTTTTTCTTGTTACGAAAACCATGTTTAGTGGGGAGTGGACTTCTTAGTCCTTAATACCAAGTCAAGATCATCATAGTTCAAATATAATTCCATATTTACTATTCACTGAAAAAATAATCACCCATCTAAAATGGAAGGTCTATTCCCTAATGTGTTAAACTTATTTACTACAAATTTACACATAACAAACAACATATAACCTACACATTTATTTAACATGCAATATTTAGTAAAAAAATGTTTAAATATGACATATTATATGTGAAACATAAAATTATATCACGGATAAGATATTTTTGGACAAGTATATTAACATTCACTTGTAGGATTTTGAGAAAGGTCATTGTTAATTCAATTTTAATTGATTTAATTTGTGAAAACCCTCATTTAGGCTGGTTTTTCTATTTTCAATTAAATAATTAATGACCAATTCACAATTGAAAATCTCGTATTCATGATTAATATGTCAAACATTAACTTTTATTTGGGTCAAGAATACTTTCAATAATACTAAACATGAGTTGTCAAAACCCTAAGTATATCAACTCACTAATATGGATCACTTTAACAATATGTTCCTCTATGATTCAATTACCAAAGATAAGACAAATTTAGTCATGCACATAAGACAAAAATTAGAAACATAACACATTGTCTAGATCCCAATGACGAGACCTATAAAGTTGCACACAAGTTTCCTAGCTGTAGAGACGGATTTTCACCGCAGCACGATAGCTTTTCTAGGGAAAACATAAGCATTATCGCGTTGACGGTGGTTTTCCACGACAATAAGGGTTGTCACAAAAAACTACATTGTCTTGTTTTTTGGCTCGAATTTGGATGTTTTTGCTTCGATTTTGCGCTGTTTCCAACAGTAATCATGTTCCAAATAGGGTAAAAACACCAATTTTATCACAGAAAACAATTTCATATGACAAAACATAAACCATAACTTGCTTTATTAATTACAAATCAATCAAACATGCAATTTAAACCCTAAATCTACACTTTTACCAGTGCAAAACAACAAACAGTTCTCAACGGTGTAGATCCTATAATTAAAATCACATGCTTATAGAATTGTTATTAAGAATAAAAACTACAATCAATATGCAAGGGAATGCTATAATACTAATTGTTAGAGATTTATATCGCTTATTCCTTAATTTGAGTAAATCTTCCATTATCGATTAATCTGTAATAGTGGAAAATAAATACTTACAAAATATTGTAGACATCTTTAGAGTTGTCTTTCCTAGTATTCTTCTTGTTGCTTTCATGTACCTTGTCGCTGTAGCACCAACTCTCACAATCTTGAATGATAAAGAATGTTATAGGTCTCTCAATTTTGAAAGAAAAATAAGAGGATTTGGTATTGGATACTCTAACTAGTCGAACGTCAGATTTACTTTAAATTTAAAAATCCAATGAATGATTCATTGAAGATCTACTTTATTGTGATAAATATGGTTATAACTTAAGCCCAATTGCATTCATATTCATAAATCTCGTGTTTTATGGTTATAGATCATAACCTACCTAATTGTTTTCTCTTAAATTAGTCCTTGAACTTTATGTTTAGTCGTAATTATCAACATCTGGTTCAATCTTTGACAAAACGTAAATTTGACTAGATGTTTACACAATTACCTCCATAATTGGTTTTCATATATTAGACCGCATAAATTTTCAACAATTAAATTGAATAACTTCAACTTTTATTCATCTTATACTTGTTAATTCTGGTTTTACAATTGGCTCCCATAAAAGCACGTTAAACTTAATTTATTTTCTTTTGTATGACTTGTGTTAAGTGTTTTTATATATTTTTTAAAATTCATTTTATGTGAAATAGATTCATGGTGAATGTGAAAAACACATTTACATTTTTCTTGTTTTATAAAATCGGTGAAATGTTATATTTTGAAAGAATTAAATCGAAGAACTATTTACTTTAAATTTGGAATGAAATCTTTTAAGATCTATGTTATTCAATTCAAATATTTATCTAGTTATACGAATCTATTTTTGAAACGACTGTTTTTGAATTTTTTGGTTTAATAAAAAAAGTAATTATGGTCAATCAACTAATAAAAAAAAATTGAAATAATTTTCTAAATAAATAAATAAATAAAATAACAAAAGGAAAAATTTAAAATTGACCATCCTACTTATAAAAGTGGAAGAAATTGTTTTGTCCTTAAATTAATATGCAACATTTTACGTATATATAATCTTATTTTTTTTTTCAAATGCACGAACAAATTTCACGAAATTAAAAAGTTAATTTTTAACTTTCAATAAATATGAATCTCCCAAAACTTTAAAAATTATTAAAATTATAAATTAATTCACATTTGGAGATATCTAGGGAGTGAGTTCGCGAAACCATACAGTAATGGGCTACTAATAAGTTGACTTGCACATAGTGATTATTCAAGTAGCCCAAGATAGGCCACCTGAAACTATGTAAGGCCCCAAAGTACGAAGAATCATGCTGTGTGTGAGTATTTAAATTGATAAAATTTTCAATGTAATATATATATTTAAAGCTGTAAGGTTAGAGTTTTATAGAAGTCTTAAATTAGATTAAAAAATTTAATTTTAAAATTGAAAGGCTACGAACGAAAACAAAATGTCAACTGCCGGTGAGATCATTCCTATTATTTTGTTTGGGTTCATTGACTTAGGCTTTAGTTATCGTGTTTTTAGATCTCGTTTATCTTGGTTGGAGACGACAAAAGTATAGCCGATTGTACCTATCGCATTCTTTACTAAGAAAACGTTGGAAGTAAAAAGAATAAAGTCTGAATTTAGACTAAAACCGAAAAAAGTCAACTTAAAAGTAGATTGGGTTTGATGGGTTATTTGGACAAAATGGTTCCATATATCCAGAATAACATTTTAGATTAAATTCATATATTAGATGTTTATTATTTTCAGCTTTAATTTTACATTAAAAAGTAATAAAAATAATATATTATTTGAACAAATTCTCATAGAATATTTACAATTTTTTTCATCCCAAACAATTTAATATATGTTATTTTTTATATATAATTTTATGAACCAGACAATAATGCTTTAAAAGATTAAAAATAATGAGATAAAACATAACGTTATAAATTTATTATATTTTTATTTTATCGAAAAAAAAGTTTAAAAAAAAATCATATGTTTAAGAGGAGAGTAAATAATGTTCGTGCATACACCAATCTTTTGTTTTGATAACAATAGAATAATTCTGTCGGATTTATTGTAATCTATATAAAAAGAATTAACACTTCAGTGTTTTGGGTCTAAAGAGTTTTAAATTTAGTGGTATTAAACATCAATATGTTTTAATTCACACCGAAAGTTGGATTCATGTTGAAATTGATGAAGCTTTAACTATTGTTCTAGAATGTTCAATTTTTTAGTAACCGCAAACTCTATAAGAAGCTTATTCGATCATAAAAGAATATTTGTTAGCTCCAGTGATAACAAATATTCTTCAAATGATCCAATATAGTCACCGTCATTGTTAGAGCGAGAACATTTTAGGATGTTCCCGGTTTTCCTTTTCATATTAGCATGGAAATTCTTGAATACTTTTCAGACGTGATATTTGGTCTTCAAATGATAAGTTTAAACTTTTTTAGAATGATAATGAATAATAATTTATTACTACTTATGTCACCCATATCGAATATATATATATATATATATGTATGAATTAGTTTTTGATATAATTATTTTATATGAATACCATGCTCAAAATGTAATTCTATGAAGTTTCTTTGTCAAAACAATGAGTGCATTACTTTAAAAATGGATTTGATTTTTTTTTCTAAACCAGATGCTCAAATTTTGATGTACCACAAACTAGTTGAGTTTTCATTCTTAGTTACATTTAATTATGTTCCACAAGAATGTTGGTTTATATATATATATATATTAAAAATATCAATCTTTTTATCTTTGGACACCATTATGTTTTATTTTTTGAGCTTTCAACATCTATTAAAAAACTTATTTTGTATTTGATATTATCAATTTGACAAGTAGAGATTAATTTTGTACGAATATCTAGAATATGATAAACATATTTTGATATCAGCTTGCAATTAATGGTGGTATTTAGTGTTACATCAAATCTACGAATAATTTTACATATCATTTCCTTTCCTATTCTGACACATCCAAACTTACAACTTGTAAAGATAGATACAATATTTTTTAAAAATATGACATGAAATGATACTCACAAAATTAATCATATATGCGACTTCGTATGTTATGTTGATATGTTCATCATCGTAGATGATTTAATATTCACCATCAATTGATATAATGGTAACATTAAATTTATATTATCTTGAATGTTTTCTTTCGACTTATTTTCTTTTAGCTTCCAATAATCCTTATTAAAATAGTTGGATTTATGATAATAATTTCAAGTGAATTGACCTATTTAGTTTGATATACCTTTAAACATTTTTTTTTTATTTTTCGTGTTTCTAAAGAAATATTTTTTCATTTTATTCTATCTGTGAATAATGTTGTATTTCGAATGACTGAAAGAGATTTGTTAAAAATCATTTGGCATGGTGATACTTTTTTTACCATATTTTCTTGTGGTATATAAGTGGTTTCATCTACCAAAACTGTTTTACAATTATAAGGTAAATAACTTAACATAATCTATGTTTGATATTTTCAACTAAAACAAAGTCAATATTTATCGAATTGTTGAGAATCTCATCAAATTTGTCAAGTGGTCAGATGCATTTTATTTATCATAAAACTTCAAGTTCATAAGTATTCTTATGGTCAAAGAATTTATTTTTATGCAATAGTATTCTCCAAATGTTGTTATAATATAAAAATATTTATTTTTTGTGCAGTTTTGTGAATGAATCTTGGTTTAATCTTATTATCGTATCGTGCTCACACTTTTACAATCAATTTTCTTCTTAATGAAGCTTGATATTGTCAAATTACTAGCTTGACCCTAACATAAGTGGGTTTGTGACATATGAGACCCTCTGATTAGGCTAAGCTTAAATATTATATTTGTAGATGATTAATTATCTATCTAAAGTTGGGTGACAAACTGACTAATAATTCTCTTATTAATATTTCTCTAGTTTTTGCAAGCTATGAAGGATTAAATGACTATTTTCCAGCTGGCTACTTGATTTAACAACGTATGCCTAAGTGTCGACTAACTACGTTACCTACTCGCACGGTACCGCATTGA
Organism: Limnanthes douglasii subsp. nivea; assembly: GCA_036936605.1. NCBI lineage: Eukaryota > Viridiplantae > Streptophyta > Magnoliopsida > Brassicales > Limnanthaceae > Limnanthes > Limnanthes douglasii. The sequence goes on along the minus strand of JAUPFV010000004.1, from coordinate 223,754,840 downwards.
CTTGTATAATTAATACCTTTGCCAAGAAAATATTCTTTGAGGAAAAATGTATTTTGCTCAGGGAAAATGATTACAAGTAGGTAGACTCTTGCATGCGAGCTACAATACGTCGAGCTAGGGAAAAATGTACAAAGAATAAAAGAATTTTATAATGGAAATGAAGTAGAAAAGTATAGGATTCTTAGGTTGATTACTTAAAATCTAGTAACTTCCGATTTGATGATAATAATAAAAAACCATTATAATCACTACTAGAAGGCACACCTGAAAACACACACATAAATGTCATACTTCAAAAGATCAGACTCATAAAAGTAGGCATCACTTGTGTGCTAGTAATAAGTAAGATGCCTTCGTCAATGTAACTCATGTTAAATCATCGATTATTTCTGATGAACTCAGAAAATCCTTAGGTAAGTTTAGAAGCGAAAATGCTTGTATGAGATGGTCTGCCTAAGAAATGTTTGTATGAAGTGACTATAATAATGAAATCAGTGTTTTGTAGAGAGAGAAAAAGACAAAAGGAATATATGTAGCAATAATGGACTAATCATTGACCCTTTTCCCAAAAAAGGAATGTCCTTTATATAGTACATGAGGTAAGTAGTAAAATTACATAATTAGCACCATTAAGATGGATTTCTCACCCCGTTTTTCTACTATTTACAGACAACTTCTTGGAGTATATCATCTAACCCCTATATTTCTTCTGTTTGCTTTACTTTGGTCCTTAATCACTAAATACACAAATTTATACCTTGTATTTTGTATAATTAACCTCACAGTTATCTATACGGATATCTGAGTGAGGACTGCAATTATTCTTCAAATCTCCTCGGATTTTATAACACTCAAACCTTCTTGGATCAATTGGCTTTGTTGGTTGTGTCTTACGTGTAAATTGTTTAGGTGATGCCCTTCGGATTACGTGATTCAAAACTCGTTAAAAATTATTACCTCACCCTTGTTCACGATAACCTCACCTAAGTCATCATTTATTTTGAGCTCGCGTGCTTCTGTCTAGCCGTTATAGAGTCAAAGATATTTTAGAGTCAAATTATTACCTCACCCTTGTTCACGATAACCTCACCTAAGTCAAATTTTTTTTAACCTTTTTTAATTCTGCCCCCTTTCACTATATATACTCACTTCCACCCCTTGCTATATGTTTACACCCTTTGATATTTGTTTACCTTGAGTCGAGATCGTCTATTCTGGAGCGAGAAAATTTCAACCCTAAATTCCCTCTTTTCTCTTTCATGTCTGAAGAGTTTATCAATCTTGAATGGTATAAGCTTTGGAGGTGGTTTAATATCTCAAATCAAATTACTGCTCGTAGACCTTCTGGTGGAATATGGCATCCCACACCTGCAGATGTATGATCTTCCTTCCAAAACTTCTCTCTTCTTAACCATGGGTGATGAAAAAGGAAAGCCGACTAAAATAAATGCAGGGTAATGCATTAAAAGGAAAGGTCCCCGGATCCACTCGCAAAATCTATAAGAGTGAAAATCTTCTCTTTTGCTGCTACCCCTCAAGTGACTCTGCAGGGGTCACCGCAAACGAATCCAGAAGTAAGTCCCAGGAAGTCTTCAACAAGGGGTGCTCGGTTAGAGCAGGTTTTGAAGTCCATCCCTAAAATCCAAGAGAGAACTTTACTTGATGATCCAGATAACGATCAGTAACAACTTGATGTGGTAGTAGTTGAGGCACAACCCTTACGATCCGTTCCTGCTGCGATTCCTCCCCCTGGACCATATGCACCAAGCCAAGATGCCTCTTTTCCTCCCTTGGAAATTACCAATAATCCACCTTCTCAAAGTGAAAAAGCTTCATTGGTGAAGAAAGACAAAAAGAAAAGAAAATGCACTACAAATCTGCCTTCAAACATAGAAGATGTTTTAAGAGATAACCTTCGCGATATTAAGTCTAAGCATCTTATTTCCCTTTATAAAGTAAAGTACAAATACTTTCATCCGACGGAGGAGATCAAACTGAGAGATCGGTGGGGGATACCCGAGAACATCATAATTCGGTTTCTCACTGTCGGAGAGACTCCGCTGTCTGTTTGCAATCATGAGCTGATCTTTTATACCGAGCTCATGAACTGGGGCCTTCGTTTACCCCTTGATCCAACACTCATGAAAAAAAGAATTGAGGGATGCTGATAATTCTGTTGAAGTGAGACCAGCTAGGAGAGTTGGGGCTGTGAGACTAAAAAGACTTACCGGCTAGAGAAAAGCAACAAAGAATGATTGATAGTGAAGGAGAGAGTGAAAACATAACTTGTCCGTGCTTTCCTCTAATAAAGAAGGTTATCATAGTCGACTCGGACTCCGGGATGAAAACTTTGAGGAAAGTGCATACCTCTATCCTGCCTCAGCTTACTTTGATATCTACGAAAAAGAATTTGTTGCCAATGAGCTAAAAACATTGCTCCGTGCTGTTGCTCTCCTCGAACGGAAAGCCAACCGCAAGTCATCAATGTAGACTTCAACATTGAAGCTCAACATTTCTGCCAATTTGACTCTCAAAAGATTTGTTCATTAAATGTTGATATGTTGTCCCAATGTTCTTCAATCCGAATGGCATCACCTTATAACCGTACATACCCCTTCTAGTAATAAAAGTTGTGCTCTCTTTGTCCCTTGGGTCCATCTGGGTTTGATTGTACCTAGTATATGCATCCATAAAGGAAAACAAACAATTTCCAGACGTCGAGTCGACCAACTGATCTATTCTAGTAACAAGGAAAAGATCTTTGGGACAAGCTCTGTTCAAATCAGTAAATTCTACACACATTCACCACTTGCCGTTTTTATTCTTTACTAAGACTGGGTTAGCAGTCCATAAAGGATACTCTGACTCACGTCTGTGGCCCACCTTTGTCAAATGGTCCACTTCTGTCATTATTGCTTCAATTTTTTCTTGAGAAAAAGATCTTCTCTTCTGTATAATTGGACAAACACTGTTTCGTATTGCTAGCTTGTGACAGATGACATCTGCTGGCACTCCTGTAACATCTTCTGTACACCAAGCAAACACGTGTAATTTCTTAGAAAGAAATTTGAGTAAACTTTCTTTTACCTCATGGGATAACCGTGTACCAATCTTGAGACTTTTTCCGAAACAAAAAACATGATCCTCAACACCATCATCAGGGACCATGAACCCGGGGACCCCCCTCGGATCATTATCATGATCAGAATCAGCGAGAGGCCCCACTGATTGTTATTCTTTTTTTGATTCGACTCCCTTCAACTGCTTAGGGGCCAACACAACTCGGTAACATTCTCTTGCCACCTTCTGACTGATTCTTACAGTTCCCACGTTGCTACCTACCATGTACTTCAAACATTGGTTAACCGTAGACGACACAACTTGCATCTTAGACAACCAAGTTCTTCTGAAGATAGCGTTGTATGATGTGGGAGCATCTACTACTACAAACAGTACTGTGACTATCTTCTTGAATGACCCTCTGCCCAATTCTCCCATTCCTTCAAACTCTCCGACTACATTAGCAATTGCTCTAGTAAATCCCACTATCATCCGGTCGGATCGCAAGATTGGTGGTAGGTTTTTTATCTGGCTGTAAGTTTACACAAACATTATGTTAGCTGAGCTCCCTATATCAATCAAACAATTTCTTATCTCGTTTCACGCTATCTCTGCTGTGATTACCACTGCATCCTTATGCAGATAAGTTACGTCTCTCATGTCATCATCTTCGAAGCAAAATTGGGGATGGATTTATGTACAGGTGTGATGAAGCTTTTGCTTCCAACTGTGTCGCCAGACTAACAATATTTCTCTTCCGAGATTATTTTGATATTCTTGCCACTGTGTCCCCACAAAAAATGGTTAGTGACTCAAATAATACGCATAATTCACTAACCTCTCCTCTAGAATTTATACCGTTTCTGCCTGACTTTGGTTCTAGATACTCTATAGTGATATCAAATGCATCAATAAATTCTTCATAGGCCGCTTCAGATATCATCATAGTACCCTCTTGTTTAGGAGAAGTTTATTGCTTAGGTAAAACCGTGGAATTCTTTTTCACAAAATCGGTTAAATTTTCATTCTCTATCAAATACTGGACTTCTTTCTTCAATGCCACATAATCTTTCGTATCGTTCCCGATATCTTCATGAAATTAACAGTATTTATTCTTCATATGCTCCTTTGGGGTCTGCAACGGGAAAGGCTTACAAAAATGAACATTTGATTTCTCGAAATGGTTGATTTATACTCACTCAACTCAGCATAGTGAGCAGGTCGGACCCATCTGTTGGACGTGGGTCGAACGTACGGTTGAGATGCTTGTCCTTCAGGTGTATACTGTTGATTGTGTACTACCCGTTGAGGAGTTTGGCTTGTTGCTTGAATTGGTGCTCGGGGTCAGAAATTTGTAGTTGGCTGTGATACTTGTGGTCGGACATTCATCGTTGGTGTGCTAGCTCTAATCAAGGTCGGATGCTGATAGAATTGAGACATCGATTCTATCTCCGAGGCTCTAGTTTCTTCAACTGGAATCCTCTTCTCTATTTGATCTAACAAAGGTCTGAATATCATGACTTGTGTCTCCACGGTATTATCTTTCATTACCCCCGGAAGTAGACCCATTTGGAAAGTAGCCAGTGCCACATTGTCTTCACAAAACTCCATATCCGTTTTGACTTGAATAAAACATTTCGTGTACTATTTTAAGCTTTCCCCAACTTTTTGTCTGCAGTAGATGATGGTATCCCTATTCGCACAGAATTTCTTGCTACCGAAGAAATGCTGTCGGAATATACTCCAATATATATCAAATTTTTTAATACATCCCTCAGGTAAACAATTATACCACTTGGATGCAGCGTTCTTGAAGGTTTGGGAGAATTCCCTGCACAAAGATTTTCATCATCATCATCATCATCATCATAATATGATCATGAAGTTCTTGAACTGCTCAATGTGAATATCTGGATCTTAAGTCCCGTCGAACTTTTCTAACTTGGAAATATCGAACCACTTGAGCAGATGTTCGGATAAGATTTTCGGAGAGAGTGGAGATGACCTCCAATTATGTCCGACTTTGTGAGCACTCCCCCCGGACCTTCATTAGCTGCCATATATATCCTTTCATTGGTTAGAAAAGTAAACTGGTTACTGACTCGGTAATCTTGATTGTAACTGTCAAATTGAAGCTTCCTCCTTAGGGTTACATGTTCTGGTTATATATTTCCTGCTTTGTCGGGAACCTTGGAATATATCTTTCTTTTCCCATGATTACGCTTCTTCCTCGAATCCTTCCTTCTTCAATTGGTCCGATGAGAGCTGTTATGCATCTTTGAATCTTTTTGCTTCTGACCCGCTTTGTACCTGGCATCAGTATCCGAAGATGAGAGTTCATCTGAGCTAAGTTAAGTATAGTCACTAGATTCCGATGACTCATATCTTTATTCAGATCTAGCTCGCCTTTTAGAAGATCGACGACTTCTCCTTCGACGCCTTTCTTCTAGATGAATGACATCTTGAGTCTGATCAGCCACGACTCTCTCTCGTCTGATTTCAGATCGGATTTTTCTAGATCTTATTATTGCTTATTTCTCTGCGTTTAACCTTTCGATGTCCTCCAACAATTCTTTACGCCTGACAACCAGGATATATTTTTCTAAGAGCTCCTCTGCATACCGGTTAGGGTCATTTCCTTCATTTGTGACCTGCTCTTCCATCAAATGGTCACCAAATACGGCTCTGACCAGATCCTTTGTCATATTTATCTCAGCCTCACCAAGCACTTCTATTTCTATTTTCTTTTTAGATTATTTTTAAGGTTTTGGAACGTTAATTCCTGGTTCCACTTCGGTTCCCACAGACGGTGCCACTGATGAACTCAAAAAATCCTTAGGTAAGTTCAGAAGAGAAAATGTTCGTATGAGAGGGTCTGTTTAAGAAATGTTCGTATGAAGTGACTTAATAATAAAATTCGTGTTTTGTAGAGAGGGAAAAAGACAAAATGAATAAATGTAACAATAATTGACTAATCATTGGTCATTTTCCCAAAAAAGGAATGTCTTTTATATAATACATGAGGTAGGTAGTAAAATTACATAATTACCACCATTAAGATGGATTTCTCATCCCACTATTCTACTATTTACAAACAAGTTCTTGGGGTATATCATCTAACCCCTCTATTTCTTATGTATGCTTTACTTTGGTCCTTAATCACTAAATACACAAATTTAGGCCTTGTATTTTGTATAATTAACCTCGCGGTTATCTATATATTTCTCCCCTTATCAATTACTACTTAGCGTTGAATACTTTAAAAAGGTAAAAGGGTTTTACAAACTGAGATTGGTAGATGCGAAGCAACCGGTATCACAACCATTACCATCAATACCAGTCATACTATAATAGACAACTTGATAATGTGCACTATATATTTCACGACCCAAACTCTCTACATAGATTTCGGCTTAAGTATAAAATCTCAAAAATTATTAAGGTTTACTTTCTCTCTCTAACAGACACATTTTTGGAAACATTAGACTAGTTAGTGCTCTACATTAACATTCATGACCTAGGACTTCGGCTCCCTCTTCATCCTGAACTTATAATATTTTTTTAAAGATTTTAAACTTTTGCTCAAAACAAACTATCCTCAAGTTTGGTTGTTATTCCTTTTAAGATGGAAGAACTCATGGTGATCTCCCGAGTTACCATAAACATTACTTTTCCTTTCTACCATATTTTTATTCAGAACCATGACAAAGTGGTTTATGATTTTCCTAAATCATAAAAATACTAGAAAAAAATAATTATTTCTAAGTACGAAATGGGACTTCACCCAAAAATGAGCCATACGCAAAACCTAAAGTAGTTGGAAAAATGTATGTATTAGGTTATATTTCTTGGCTACTTTTTATGGTATGAACCTCAATTCTGTTAAAAATATGTTAGAAAATCTGGATGTATTAGGTCGGATGACTAAATGGTCGTTAGATCTATGAGACTATGACATCAATTTTGAATCTAGGACGACAGTTAAGGCGCATGCCTTGGTAGATAGATTCAGTTGATAGCCCCAGTCAGAGAAGCAATATATCAAACAATACGCTTTGGTTACTGAAAATCTAACATTGAGAAAGAATACAAAGCAGGCTTGGCAGGGTTACATCTTGCATAAATATGTAGTGCTAAGAAGGTTCGTTTGATAAGTTATTTACAACTTCTTATTAACCTTGCATTAGGCATTTTGAATTAAATAAAGATCATTTGATAAAATATCTAAAGATATTGAAGGAATTAACAAGATTTTTTGAGTGCGTTAAGTATGAACATGCCCACCAAACCGATAATTATGTTGTTAACTCCCCAATGACTATCGCTTACACTGAAGGTTATCCATAAACAAGAGTATATATCTATAAAACAAGTTTATGGACATAAATTAGACACCAAAGAAGCATTTCAAATTTTGACTAGCCTGAAGAAAGATTGGAGGTACGAACTTAAATAATGTTTTATCAGATGGACTTTGTCGGTCGATAAAACATTGTCTAAAAGGTTAAAGTTCAAGGCACATGGTTTCACGGTCTTCAAAGATATACATTGTAATATATCTTTAAGCCGACCATTGTTGTAATGCTTTGGAGTTAACAAATCATATATAATTTTGTCTAAATTACATGATGAAGATGATCACCCCATTGTGGTTTTAAAATATTGATAATAAGGATTTTATTGATCGGGTATTATTGGTCGTCCATCAGTGATGATGTCAAAGAATTGGTCAAATGGTGTGATATATGCCAAAGATTTGGAAATGCAATACATGTACCAGTAGTACCACTCGAGTCAATTTCCGAAGCATTTCTTTTTTACAGATGAGGTTTTGGACTTAGGGGGACCGCTGTCTATGGTTTCTGAGGGGTGCCAAACCATAATAGTAGTTGTTGATTATTTCTCTAAATTGGTGGAATCGTTCCCTTTGTCCGGAACTAAAGTAAAATATGTTATCAAATTTATTATATCTAACAAATTTTGTAGGTTTGGAGTCCCAAGAATAATCACAATAGATAATGGTCCTTAGTTTGAGAACAAGAACATGAAAGCTTTCTGTTCTTACGGAGGTGTTCCTCATTGATTTTTAACACATTTCCATGTGCAAGCTAATATGCAAGTAGAGTTACGAACAAAACTATCCTCGATGGTTTGAGAAAGAATTTAGAAAGGACTGGTAGAAAATTGCCAAATTATTTACAAGAAGTGTTGTGGGCTACCGAACACCACCCCAATCAATGATCCAAGAGTCACATTTTTGCGTTGGTTTATGAGATGTATGCAGTATCATCAGCCGAAGCCAGCTTCCCATATTTCCAAATAGCAAATTAGTTTGAGGCGGATGATGATGAAGGCCTAAGATCTGAGCTTGAATTAATTTAGGAAATAAGAACGAAGGTGTATATAAGGTCCCTTCATTACCAGACTCATGAGAAGCATATATGCATCCTTAGTCCGTCAGAGAGAATTCAGGGTGGGGGACAAAGTTCTAATATAGGTTTTTTTGCTTACTAAAGATAAAACGTTTGGAAAGTAAGAGTCAAATTGGAAAAAGGTCTTATTCGGTTACCGAAAAGGTTAAACATGAAACTTATCGACTGAAAGATCAAAACAAGCAACTCCGTCACCCTTGGAAAATCAAATATTTGAGGTTGTATTTGGAACGATTATAAAAAAAATGTATGTATTAATTATTTCATATTATGCAATGTCCAGTGACTTGATCTTTCCTACTTTGGTGGCGCAATGAAATTTTAATAAGGTGTCAACATAGCCGACTATTATAAATATTTTTACCTTATATATTCTTGTCTCATTGTCAATCTGTCCAAATAGTTCAATCCAAAACTTAAAAAGTTCGAACACTAGTTGGTCACATTGCACATGTATTATAAATTTTAAATATATTATGTATCATAAAATGTAAAATAAAAAATCGATCATAATTTAACTAGTTTACATAGATAACATGCATCGGTTTAAAAAAATACGTTAATATAAAAAAGATTGCGTTTATCTAGACCGCTGTTTGTCAGGCTAGCCATCCAATTTGACACACCCGTTTACATGTAATTTTTTTTGTCAACACCATTAAATGGTGAACGTAAAGAAGCCATAACGTAAAATCATTATAAAAGTCTGTTAGAGTTTAGAAAACGTCGTTGATGTCTGTTTGTCATACAACAACGATTGTCCGGTTAAAAACAAACGTTTTTCGTATACAATTTCAATAAAAAAAAATTAAACTTGAATTGACATTCGTTATTTTTAATGTGTGTTAATTATGATGCCGATCCATTTCGCAACGGTAAAAATAAAATACAAAGTCAACGAACGCCCGTTTTGAGTAACCGAACACCCACTGGCTACTGGCAGCCGGCAGGCGTGATTAGTTTTTAAAACGGGACGGATTAGTATATTCATCTTTTCCAATACAGGTCCGTTCATCACATCTTCCTGGTCGGATGGGCCGAAATACACCTTTTTATATTTTATCATATCACGGAATACTGTGTGTTACGCGTTAGATTTATACTTTTAAGTTTGTAATAAGAAAAACTCATTTACGACCAATCTGATTATATATAATAAGTCGAAAACCAAAAACAATTCAGTAATTTTAGAAAATTGAACTCTTTTTTGTCAAACCATATCAGATTTGGTTAAGAAATTTGATTCCAGAACGCAGTAAAACCAAATTCAGACCTAATACACATGTATCTGAAATCCGAATCAGCTGGATCGAATGGATTCAGATTACTAATTTCTACAGAACTTTGTCCGATCGGATTGCGAAACCGAAATTCCTCCGCCCTATTTTCAGTGATTAAAGATGTAGAAGGAAAATGGAAACATGTACAAAAAAAGAATCGACATAAGACAATCTTTTTGAAGAAATGTACTAAAGTGTTTGACAATCAACAATTTCAAAAATCGAACATTACAAAAGTTACAAAAGAGAGATCTATGCTCTTGCCTTACAATTTACATAATAAAAGAATGGACTAAAACCCTACACTACATACATAAATCACATTTAATGATCACAAAGTATCAAATCTTACATCAAACTAAACCAAACAATACCATTCCAGAATCCAAATCAACAAACTCAACCCTTACAACTATCTTCGAAATTTCACCATCGATCCTCAGGTTTTGAAAGACTAGTACGAAATATAAACCCCCACTCGATTAATATTCTTTTTGTCGAATCAACTTTCTTTTGCTTTCGAAAAAATTATAAATTGAACCAATTTTTTCATATCAAATTAATGAAACAAGCCCTATATTTATTTAGAGAAAATAGATTTGACACAAAGACAATAATCGGTTCGGTCTTTATAGGGATTTATTGTTCTTACCGTTCCTTCAAAACATCTGACCTCAATATTCAGGCAAACCTCTCATGAACTCGAAAAGAGAAGGAGAAATAGCAGGAGAAGTATATCCGGAATCAGATCCATATCTAAAAAGCATCCTCGGAGACGAAAACAAATCGGTCGAACCTGGTGTAAACATAGGAATATCGGCGAGATAATTATGCGTTGACTTTTGATCTAACCCTGAAACAGAAGTCAACTCCGAACTCATAACATTAACACCAACACAAGATGAGTTCTCATCTGTTGTTACGGAAGACGATGTAGTAGCTGTTTCGTTATCATCATAACGAACCACATGTTTCAACAAGGCAGGTTCCTTTTCGTCCTGTTCTTGTTGTTGTTGTTGTTCTTCCTGTTCGTGTTGTTGTTGTTGATTTTGATAGTTAGTTAGATCATCGCGACCCGTCAACTTTTGAACTAGGGCCATGAAATCACGAGCTTGTGTGTGGATGACCTCCGGCGAATGCGCGTAAATGATAACGGGTTGCCGGTGATGTTTCTTGATCGAATCCTGGTTGATTTTTAAGGGAGATGGACGTGGTCCATTGATCTTTTTGCCTAGTTGTTGATTCGAACCAGCTTGAAATTTGGTGGGGCTCATTGTCTTAAGGAAAATGAATGCAGGGAGATGATGAAGAAGAGAGTGGTTGAATGAAATTTGGTAGGGAGAGAGAGAGCGAAGGATTGTTATATAGTGAAATGAATAAGCAGTGGATATTGACCGTTGACTGAAAATTAACTAAGATATTTACGTGTTGGTTTTAACAATAAGTACGTAGGACGGTAGGAGTTAATATTGTTAATTTTACAGACAGACAATACGAGAGACTTTCTATATTTTTCTTTCTCTCTCTTCGCCGTCTTTGTCGCCAACGGCGGCCTTGTGGCGGCTATTTCGAGAGCTTTGGGTTTTTTTTTCCTCTTTTATTTAACTACTTGGTTTCTTCGGTTATTATATACCCAACTGCCATATATTGAAAATATGAAATTTATTGTTGGGAAATATCGGTATTTATCTAATTTACTAAACACGGATATCATATACGATAGCATGTATATCTTTATAATTATATATAATTATTTATTGCAATGATTATATAAAACGTTATGACCTCTTAATTAAATTTTTAAGAATGTATGTGTTTATTGTTATATATTATCCAAAATCGCATCAAATAATATATAACAAATCGCGGAAAAATAATAAAACCTTTTTGCTAGATTCATCTATAGAAGAAACATAAAATCAAGAATACTTACGGGTTTGCCTGCTGCAATTCATCTAGTATTCTCTACAGTTCTTTTGCGTTCTTTAGCGATTCAACGTTCTCCGGCGATTTCGTTTATGAAACTAAGAGACCTACAGAATCAGATTAGAGAAGAATGAAAAGTTTCCAGACACTAAGGAAGCGGCCGTATTTCTGATTAGGGTTTAGGGTGATGAAATACCTAAACCTAGCCCCTTATTTATAGACTTTACAATGTGAAGCCCAACATTGTAAAGCCCATCCTTTATTACTTCCTTGTGTCCGGGACCATAACCCAATAAATTGATAATTCAATTTATATCCCTGATTTACTAATTCAGGCTTAAATGTTGAGATTTGGACCCTCTTCATCACAGTGCCCAAATTCAACCCGGTTACCACACTTGAGCCCATAACGCTTTTTTTACCCATAGATCCAATTTAGTTAATTAAATAATTAACTCGACTACTTTTAATTTGGACTTCCTTAAGACAATAATCGAATATGTTTATTTAGCATGTCGGTCCAAATAATTGTTGTGATAAATATATTAAATAAGTATATTCCAACAATCTCCCACTTGGACCGCCATATGCTACTCAAGAATACATATTCAACTTTAATGGGATCCCTATATTCGTTGTCAATGGGCAAACGGTACAACCCCGTACATGATTGATAACAATAAAGGACTAAAGACCTCTTTCTCGTAATGTGAACAATAGGATGCAACAGTAATCACATTACCATAATCAATCAATTACTTGGGCCAATTATGGAGCGCGGTCTAAGAGTAATATGGCTTGTAATCGTACATATCTACTCTTAAATGGTTCTTACTTTTGGAGATCCAAAAGAGTACAAATATCAATAAATATTTCCAAGCATATATATTGCAATAAACTTTAATGTGCACAATACTGCAAAATATAACATCAGATCCTATTACAAACTCTCCCACTGAAACTAAAAATCCTCTAAATCAACTACACCCATACTGATGGTGTGTCCCTGGAAAACCTTAGGCAAAACCGCCTTTGTTAGGGGATCTGCTATCATGGAGTTTGTTCCAATGTGCTCTATACTTATCTGACCCATTTGTACTCTTTCTTTAACAGACAGAAACTTTATGTCTATGTGTTTGGATTTAGACGCGCTCCTGTTGCTGTTAGAGTACTGCACTGCGGAATTGTTATCGCAATATAACCTCATAGGGCCTTCTATCCCTTGTACAATGCGTAATCCAGTAACAAAATTCCGCAGCCATAGTGCCTGGTTTGATGCCTCAAAGCATGCAACAAATTCTGCTGCCATGGTGGACGCTGCAATAAGTGTTTGCTTTACACTTTTCCACGATATTGCACCTCCAGCCAATAAGAATATGTTGCCTGACGTGCTTTTTAATGTGTCTGCGCATCCACCAAAATCCGAGTCGGAATACCCGATGATCTCCAGTTTATTCGACTTCCTATATGTCAACATCTGCTCATTTGTTCCTTGCAGATATCGGAGTACTCTTTTAACTGCTTTCCAGTGATCCATGTCTGGGTTACTAACATATCTCCCCAACATTTTACCACAAAGGCAATGTCCGGCCTAGTGCAAACTTGAGCATACATTAAACTCCCAACTGCAGAAGCATAAGGGACCGTTTTCATTTCCTCAATCTCAAGTTTTGTCTTAGGACATTGACTCAGACTAAGTCTGTCACCCTTTGCTATAGGGGTACTTAGGGGTTTGCAATCTGCCAATCCGTAACTTTGTAACACACTTTTAATGTATGATTTTTGTGATAATCCAAGAATACCACGAGAACGATCTCGATGTATCTGGATTCCTAACACAAAACTGGCATCACCAAGATCCGTCATATCAAACTTGTCTGATAGAAATATTTTTGTAGTGTGTAACAATTCCTTATTGTTCGAGGCAAGCAATATGTCATACACATATAATATAAGAAATATAAAATTACTCCCACTGAACTTGTGATAAACACAATCCTCAACCGAGTTGATCTCAAAGTCATAACTAACTATCACTTCAAGGAATTTGTGATACCATTGACGAGAAGCTTGTTTAAGCCCATAAATGGATTTCTTAAGTCTGCAAACCAGATCTTTTGAGTTACTTTCTACAAAGTGTTCTGGTTGCATCATGTAGATCGTTTTCTCAATATTACCATTGAGAAAAGCGGTCTTAACATCCATCTGATGAAGCTCAAGGTCAAAATGTGCAACTAATCCTTCGTCGATACTAGAGCGAAAGTTTCTTTAAAATCAATCCCTTCACGCTGAGTATAACCTTTCGCTACAAGACGTGCTTTATGTCTTTCCACATTACCCAGGGAATCGCGTTTGGTTTTGTAAACCCATTTACAACCAATTGCCTTTTTCCCTTAGGTAATGGGACAAGATCCCATACCGCATTATCCTGCATTGATTTATACTCTTCTTTCATAGCGTCAATCCACTTTTGAGATTCAGAGCTTGCCATGGCCTGTTTGTAGGATGAGGGATCATCTACAGTTCCAGCACATAACTCATCATGCTCCTAAAGATATACTATAAATTCTGGACCTATAGTACTCTTCCTTTCTCTAGTGGACCTTCTTAGTGGCACTATTTCCTCCTGTTTCACTTCTTGAGGAGGTAGAGTTTGATCATTATGAACGATGTCATTTTGATTCCCTTGTGGAAGATTATCTTGAGGTTCCTCTTGTTCTACATGAATCTCTGTATCCTGGTTAGAACCCTCAAGTGGAGCATCAGTGTTAATCTGAGGATTACCTTGTTCTAATGGGATCAAAATGATTGGCATTACCGCCCAATCTTCAGATATCTCAGTATCCATATTAAAACCTTCATGAATCTTTATGGATTCTTCCTCAAAATCAACATATGTTTCCTTATTCTCCCCCTCAAACTCAACATCCTCTAGAAACTGGGCCGTTCCTGTCTCAAATATTGTACCAGTGAGAGAATCATAAAACTTAAACCCTCTAGAATGTTCGGAATAACCTATGAAGAAACAACTAACTGTTTTTGGGTCCAGTTTTTTTTCTTGAGGTTTGTAAGGCCTCGCCTCAGCTGGACAACCCCACACATGCAGATGCTTTAAATTAGGTTTACGCCCGCTCCAAAGCTCATATGGAGTCCTAACGGTAGCCTTTATGGGTACTCGATTGAGTATATAAGCGGCACATTTGATGGCTTCCCCCCCAGAGAGATAATGGTAGAGATGAGTGACTTATCAAGCTTCTAACCATATCTTTTAGTGTTCGGTTCCGTCTCTCAGATACACTGTCCATGCAAGGTGAACCGGGCATAGTGTATTGAGGGACTATTCCATACTTCTCTAGGTACTGTGCAAAGGGTCCTGGACGTTGTTCACCCGATCCGTCATATCCACCATAGTATTCACCACCACGGTCAGATCTAACGGTCTTAATGCTTTTACCAAGTTGTTTCTCAACCTCGGTCTTAAAAGTTATGAACTTGTCCAAGGCCTCATAATTTTCATGAAGAAGATACAGGTAACCAAAACAAGAGTAGTCGTCGATGAATGATATAAAGTACCGCTGCCCGTTCCACGATTCCTGTGGAAACGGTCCACAGATATCGGTATGTATCAACTCTAAGACTTCTTTCGCTCTATATGCTCCTATCCTTTTAACTTTGGTTTGTTTCCCTTTGATACACTCGACACATATACCGAAGTCAGAGTAATCAAGGGGGCCTAATAAACCTTCAGCAACAAGCTTGTCCATCCTAACTTTGGATATATGACCTAACCGCTTGTGCCACAGTTTAGAAGATCTTTCAGATTTAGTAATGTTGTTTGGTGTACGTTGTGTATTCATAGAAATATTGTGATTATTAATAGTATTCAACAAATACAAATTATCCTCTTTAATCAAATTTCCATTTCCAACAATCATATTATTTAGAAAGAGTGTAAAACAATTGTTTCCCATCAAACAAGAGTAACCTTGCAAGTCTAAAACTGGAAAAGAAATTAAGTTCCTTCGAAAAGTAGGAACATACATTACAACCTCTAAAAATAATACATGTCCAGTGGAAAGTTTTAAAGAAAAATCACAAATAGCTAAAACATCACATGAGCTCCCGTTTGCTGTGAAAATGGATCTTTCATCATCACTTAGCATCATGCTCTTTGACGTACCCTGCAAAGAAACACAAACATGAGTTGTTGCAGCCGAATCAACCCACCAGGTATTCTTTTTCACAGAAACTATTTTACTTTCTGAAACAACCAAAGATGTGGGAGTACCTTTGCTTATCATGTAAGCCCGGCGTTTCTCACAATCCCTCTTCAGATGCCCTTTCTCTTTGCAGAAAAAGCATCGACCTACAGTCGATTCCTCAGGCTTTTTCTTCTTTATCGGACCTTGACCTGGTCCTTTGCCCTCTGCTTTCCGCTTAGGTCCTGCCTTATTTGGTGATCTAATCACATTAGCCTCAGGCGCTGTGCCTTTAAGTCTTTCCTCCTCCTGTGCAGCGTGGGAAATCAACTCATTGATATTCCACTTTTCTCGCATGCAGTTATAGGTGGACTGGAAATACTTAAACCGGTCTGGCAGCGAATGAAATGTGAATCCCACTATGCATTCTTTAGGTAAGTCTAAACCGATTGCCTTTAACTTTTGGCCAATCATCGACATTCCCAGAATGTGCTCCCGGATTTTACCTTTGCCATTATACTTTTTGGTAGCTAGCTCGATGAGCAAACGCTGCATCTCTACCTTTTCATTTTTGGAAAATGCTTTCTCAATCTCTGTGAGAAAGACCGAAGCAGTGGTAACACCTTTAGGGACAACCCCACGCAATGCTACTGGTATTCCCTGTAACAAGAGCGCCATGCATAACTTATTTGACCTTTCCCACTTTTCATCAGCCTTAGTTTCATCCGGTGTACTTTCCGGACTAAGGGGAGATGGTTTGGGAGTTAACAGTGCATAGTCGTAATCATGTACAGATAAAAACAGCAACATTTATTCCTTCCACAATTGGAAGTCCGAACAATCCAACGTCGGTGGACGATTCCCCAAAAAATTGTAACCCATGGATACTATAATAAGAACAAACAACACAAAACACATTTAGCATATTGACATATATCTGAAAACATATGCATGAATATGACAAATACATGTAAAACATAAAATTCATTGATAATGGATACCGGAGGGCAAATCATACTAACATGCAATTTTATGAGTTTGAGAAAAAAAAATAGTATGATCATTATTTTAATTTTCTAAGTACCAATGAGAACTTCCGGAGGGCCGATGTCATTTACTTAAAATTAAAATCAACACAATAACTATTTTCTGTTATTTTCTCCCGTTCATAATTAATTTAAACCCAAACATGAACCTTCCGGAAGGCCGGTAATATTTGAATTTAAATTAATCCCCGAACCTTTCGAAGCCTAGGATCCTTAAGAAAATTAATTTTAACCTTCCGGAGGGCCGATTAAATTAATTTCTTAGTTTCACCTACCGGTCTACGAAACCTTAGTCATGCATCGTCATTTAATCATTCACACACATACAATTTAATTCACAAATAAACATACAAAAAAATGTCAAAGCATCATATTTGTGAAATATATTGTTCAAATATTTTCAAATTAATATTTTTTTTAATAAAAAAAATATTTTTATTATTTAACTTAATATTTGCAGCAGCCTGCACGTGCAGCGGGCTGCTGCAAATATTAAGCCCTGCTGCAATTTGCAGCAGGCTGTCTGTTGCTATTTGCAGCAGTCTACCTCGCTGCTGCAAATTGCAGCAGCTTACCTGCCTGCTGCAATTTGCAGTAGGCTGCGGGTCCTGGACTGGCCCACCCTACAAATTTATTTGTAGTAATGCTGCGGGTTCTGGGTGGGTCCAGCCTGTATTCATCATGCTGTTATTACCGTTTGGGTATTTTTTGTTGTCCCTATTCTTTGGGAGGTTACGGTGTTCATCGCCGGACAACCTTCGATCAACGTTAACATCAGGGGTTAAGCTGTCGATGAGCCACTGTGCCAATAGTTTTGATTTTATTCGTTATTTTAGGATTAATTTGATGCTAATTTAGGGAGAAAATTTCCAGACATCAATAAACCCTAATTTTACCCGAAAAAAAAATTTTCCCCAAACTATCAAAATTGCAATTTACTCATTGTAAAACATGTGTTTCAAAACAAATAAATCACATAACATGCTTTTCATACAATCCCTAAATCCATGCCCTACCAATTCAATTAACACATAATCCCAATGACATGGATTCTTTACGATTAAGAAAAATATGCATGTTTGTCTATCAATACTCAATTTGATTATTCTACTTAATCCAAAAAGGGTTTATTTGGATTTGATACCAATTGTTATATATTATCCAAAATCGCATCAAATAATATATAACAAATCGCGGAAAAATAATAAAACCCTTTTGCTAGATTCATCTATAGAAGAAACAGAAAATCAAGAATACTTACGGGTTTGCCTGCTGCTATTCATCTAGTATTCTCTACAGTTCTTTTGCGTTCTTTAGCGATTCCACGTTCTCCGGCGATTCCGTTTATGAAACTAAGAGACCTGCAGAATCAGATTAGACAAGAATGAAAAGTTTCCAGACACTAAGGAAGCGGTCGTATTTCTGATTAGGGTTTAGAGTGATGAAATACCTAAATCTAGCCCCTTATTTATAGACTTTACAATGTGAAGCCCAACATTGTAAAGCCCATCCTTTATTACTTCCTTGTGTCCTGGACCATAACCCAATAAATTGATAATTCAATTTATATCCCTGATTTATTAATTCAGGCTTAAAGTTGAGATTTGGGCCCTCTTCATCACAGTGCCCAAATTCAACCCGGTTACCACACTTGAGCCCATAACGCCTTTTTTACCCATAGATCCAATTTAGTTAATTAAATAATTAAATCGACTACTTTTAATTTGGAATTCCTTAAGACAATAATCGAATATGTTTATTTAGCATGTCGGTCCAAATAATTGTTAGTCTATAAATATATTAAATAAATATATTCTAACATTTATAGTATGTTTTTGAATTTTGTGTGTTTGAGGTTAATAATGGTGTCGATGGCTTCCTTTGTCAATATTAACTCATCAGTTATTTAAATGTTTACAAGCTCGTAAGAAAATACCAAATTTGCGATAAGTATGTGGTAAGAATAAAATCCTCTATGTTGTTTTATAAATATATATTTTCTAGCCATAAATTCTACTGATACAATACAGGTTTAAATAATCATTAATAAGGTTTTCATAATATGTGTCGTTTAATGTTTTTTTAAAAATATTAAAAATAATAATAAGAAATAAATAAACAAGATGAATAATTATCATTTTTAGGTATATTCATCCAAAAAAAAGCTACAAGACTGGCCTCCATGTTTAACGTTCATCTTCTTCGATGAACTTTTCATCTCGGATGACTATGAGTCTTCACATCCTTCATTATCATTCTACTTTCCTTCTAGTGAGTTAGTTTTCTGTTCGTTGAGGAGTTCTTCATATGTCTGTTTTTCAAGGAACAGAGTCCTCTGTTTTCTTGATCTTTGAGAATTTTAATGGAGAATTCAGGTGATAATCAGAGTGGCACAGTTAAGAAGTCATTTTCTTATGCGGAAGTTGTTAGAAAGAGTTTGGAATCAGAGGAAAAATAGGAATTCCAGCCAGAATTTTCAGAAGTCAAATCTGATCACTTATCAATACAGTATACTGAAGAGGATCTTGCAAGATTGAAGGCTAAGGCTAAACATTCATTGGTGGGTAAATTTACCCACGGATTGCCCAAAAGATCTGCATTGATTCAATTCTTTGAATCTTTTAAGTTTAAGGCAGCGTTTAGATATAAGATCTGGGATTCAAGACATATTGTTATTGAATTTGATTCAAAACTTGACTATGGAAAGATTTGGCAGAGAGCAGTGTGGACTATAGGCCCCTCAGTCATGCGTCTTTTGAAATGGTCAGGGGATTTTTCGAAGGAGAGTTCGATAGCGCCAGTTTGGATTAAGTTTGATCTTCCTGAACATCTATATGATGAAAATTTGGTGAAATCAATAGCTTCGATGGTTGGTGAAACACTTATAGTAAAGTTTCCTAAAGAAAACAGATTGTTTTCTTCTTGTTCTGCTTTAGTCGAAGTTGATGTTAATTCAAAAATCCAGTCTGATTTTTGGATTGGTTTTGGGGATAATTATGGTTATTGGGTTAGATTAACTTACACGAATCTTCCACTATATTGTAATCATTGCTCTCATCTTGGTTATAGCAGTGATAAGTGCAAGAAAATTGTAAAAGAGCAAAAAGTGGAAGATGTTGAAAAGATTAACAAGGTCAAATCCATTATTACTATGCAAAAGAAAAGTGAAGATCAAGAATGTGATCAGGGTGAAGAAGTTGTTGGTTTCAAAACCCCTGCTCAAGGGGAAATAATAGAAGCACTCCAAACATTAACACAAGGGATTACAGATAATAATGGTTATGTTAATATGATTTCAGATGGTGATGATTCTCCTGTTCATATAGGAAGTTTGCAGCATTCTCCTGTTATTGAGAAGTGGAAAACAAATTCGCCTGAGTTCTATAGAGACAGTAATCATGAAGAACATGATTGTCTTGATCAAGATACTTTTGAAATACAGGAGGAAAGTGTGCAAGGGGTTAGAGATGGAGAAGATAATAATCAGTTGGGAAAACAACAGATGCAGAATGAGAGAAAAAAGGAAGAATAACTAAGTTTTAAAGAGATTTTTGACAAGAAATTAAAAACAGCTAAAGGAAAGACAAGAACGAAGAGCAAGATTATAAAGGCTCTGCAATTTAATGGTTCAAGTAAATCGAAATTTTCAAACTCTCTTAATGATTAGTATTATTAACTGGAATATTCGTGGTATTAAAGATAAGGCTTCTGTTCGAAGGCTCAGATATCTTGCTAAGAAAAATAAAGCTAAAATCATTGATGTGCAGGAACCTCTAGTGAATGTTAATGCCATTGGTAGTATTGCTGCCAAGCTGGGTTATGAAAACTTTGCCTATAATCTTACTAACAAGATCTGGATTTTTTGGAAGTATGATATTTCTGTTACTGCTAGTAATGATCTTAGTCAATGTTTAAATTTGAAAGTAAGTCTTGTTAATGATAATAATTATATTATGATTTCGGTGATATATGCTAAGTGCCAGAGAAGTAATAGGATTGATCTTTGGAAATTTCTTAAGAACATTGCTACTAATGATTTGTGTTGGTTGATTTGTGGAGATTTCAACGTTGTTAGTTCTATTGATGAGCAGATAGGTTGTAGTTCTTTTTGTGTTAACAGCACTAGTGATTTCAATGATATTATTTCTTGCTGTAACATTGAAGATGCGGGTTTCATTGGGTCTAAATTCACGTGGTCTAATGGTTCTAAGTGGAAAAGATTGGATAGGGTTTTTGTCAATAATAAATGGTCTGAGAATTTTGCTAGCACTAAGATATACCATCTTGCAAGGACTTGTTCTGACCATATGCCAATTGTTATATCCATGTGTAATGATGTGTCTAGAGTTAAGTCTAGTTTCAGGTTTCAGGAGATGTGGACTTTGGAGGATTCTTTTCTGCCATTTGTGGAAGATAATTGGAATCAAAGTTTGGTTGGTGATCATTTATTTGTTTTGTGGAATAAGCTTAAGTGTCTTAAGAAAGGCTTGATTTTGTGGAATAGAAATATTGTGGGTAACATCTTTAATAAGGTTCAATGCTTAGAGGATGATGTTCTGGTGAAAGAACTTAATCATCAGAATCTCCTGTCTAATGTTACTAAAGGTGAGCTTGCTAAAGCTAATGCTTTGCTCATCAAGGCTCAAAGAATGGAGAAGATTTTTTGGAGGCAGCAATGTTATTCGAACTGGATGATTGATGGTGATAAAAACACAAGATTTTATCATAGCTTTGTCCAAAAGAAGAGAAGAAGGAACATCATTAAGGGTATTAAGGTTGGGAACAATTGGATTAGTGAGCCTAAAGAGATTGGTAGGTCTGCTGTTGAATTCTTCAATCATGATCTTGCTGACTATCCTTATGCTAGTAATATTGATAAAGCTCTATGTATGGAGGATGAGATGTTTAATAACATTCCCAAGTTAGTTACTGAAGAAGAAAATAAAAGTTTGATGAAGGATCCTGATGAGAATGAAGTTTGGAACATCATTAAAGATATGAAGCCTGCTAGTGCTCCAAGTATGGATGGTTTTACTCATTGTTTCTTTAAGCATTGTTGGCATATTATTAAGCTGGACATGGTTAATGCTATGAAAGATTTCTTGAGGGGTAAGAATATCCTTAGAGGTATTTTTGCTACGGGCATTTGCCTTATCCCTAAGCTTTCGAATCCGATTGGTTGGAAGGATTACAGACCAGTTAGTCTGTGTTCTTTGCTTAATCGTATAATGTCTAAGATTATAGCTAACAGGTTATCTCTGATTCTCCCTAACATCATTTGTGCTAATCAATGTGGCTTTGTGCCTGGTAAGAAGATTCAAGATAATATTCTGATTTGCAAAGAGTTAATGTTTGATATGAATAGAAATGTGAAAGATAGCAACATATTGATTCAGCTCGATATGTCAAAAGCTTTTGACAAGCTGACTCATTGCTTTCTTTTAACTGTCTTAAAGAAATTTGGTTTTTCTACTAGATTCATTTGTCTTATTAAGAAAATGATCAATGTTGTTTATGTGTCTATGCTTATCAATGGTGAGGTCTTTGGTTTCTTTAAAACTAGTAAAGGCTTGCGTCAAGGTGATCCGATTTCTCCCTATCTTTTTATTATTGCTGAGGAGATGCTTATTAGAGGTATCAATAGTCTTTTCTTTGTTAACAAATTCATGAAATATAAAGGTATAAGCAACATCAATGTTAATAGTCTAGCCTTTGCTGATGACATCTTGTTATTTACTAATAGCAAAGCTAGTACTATTAACATTCTTTGTAGTTTTCTAGATAAGTATCAAACAATTTCTGGTCAGTCTGTTAACAAAGAGAAATCTATTCTGGTTACTAATGGTATTAGTAGTTACCTACTGATTATTTAGGGATAACTATTAATACCAACAATAGAATTAGTAACTATAACAATTTAATTTGCAAGATTAGTAGTAAGATTAATGATTGGAGTTCTACTTATCTCTCTTTTGCTGGAAGATTAACTTTGGTTAAGTCTGTCTTGATGAACATTATTTTATATTGGATGCAATGCAAATTTGTGCCTAGAGGTGTTATTTCGAAGCTTGAGCTTATTATGAATAGATTTATTTGGGGTTCTAGCTTAGCTGAAAAGAAAATTCATTGGTGTAAGTGGGACTCTTTATGTAAAACGTATCATGAAGGTGGTCTAAACATTCGAAAATTAGATGATCTGCAAAATGCTATTTCTTACAATCTTTGGGCTTCTTTTAGAAAGAACTCTTCTTATTGGGCTAACATTATGCATAGTATATATTGTCCCAACCATCATTTATTGCAGAGTAGTTCTTACAAAGCTTGTTCAATGGTTTGGAACATGATGCTCAAAGTTAGGGAGTTAGCTGAAAGACAGATCAAATGGAAGCTTGGCAAAGGTTTGGTTGACTTTTGGTTAGACAATTGGACCAATTATATGCCCATTTTAACTTTTAATGATGAAGATAATAACTTATGGTTTAACACTGAACCCGTTAATGCTTATTGGTCTAATGGGGGCTGGGATTTATCTTCTGTCATTAATACTATTCGGCCTGATGTTGTGGATAAAATTAATAGTCTATCTATTGATAGTAGTAAACATGATTTGATGATATGGAATCTGGCTAAGACTAGAAACTATAATTTGAAAGAAACTTGGGATAATATTAGGACTAAGCATGTTAGGCATGACATTTATAAACACATTTGGAACCATTTAACTCCTTCTAAAAGTTCTTTCATGCATTGGAAGATCATTCATAGATATGTTGCTGTTGATTCTGTTGTTCAGGCTAGAGGCATCTCTTTGGTGTCTAAATTCCAGTTTTGTAACAGTCAGGAGTCTATCAATCATTTGTTCATTATTATTCTTGGTTTACCTTTCTTTGCATGATTGATGATGTTCTGTTCGCAAATTTGTCGAGGATTCTGTTGGATTGTATTGTTGATTGACATTTTTCTGAAGGATTGCTGATTGTTGCCTGAGAAGGAAGCTTTCTTCTAGCTTTGCTGTTTAATCTTTCAAGATTGTTGTTGATGCTCGTTTTCTAGTGAAGGATAGCTGTGCTCTGGACTGGATTCATCTTTATTCAGTTAAGGTTCATGCAGGATAGCTGTGCTTGTTTTCTAGTGAAGACTGTCTTTGGGAAGTCTATGAATTGGTTTTTGGTGTGTGGAGTAATCTGATTTTGTGAAGATTTCTGTTGCCGGTGATGCTTGGGTTAGAATGGTTGCTGAGCATAGATAGGTTTGATGAAGATGAAGCTTATTGAAGGCTATGCTTATATATAATCTTTAGCTTGTATAAGGCTTAGGGTTAGGGTTTGTTTTTGCCGCCTATTTTGTTAAGTTCAATTTGCTGTATCCCGCCTAATTGTACAATTTCTTTATTAATTAAATATTTCATTTTAAAAAAAATAATCATTAATTATATATTTATTTAGTTATTTTATTATTATTTTCGAACAATATTTTTTATTTAATTTTTCTTATTATGCATTATGTTTCATATCCATTCAGTCACCTATAGAAAACGTACCAGATTAATTAGTATGGTTGTAAACATATTTTTTTTTCCAAATAATAAAATAAAGAAAAAATTCAAACTATCGGGTGTTAAATTTAGAAGAAAAGACGGAGGCACCTGGCAGACCACATCAAGTCCCAGCAGCTTCTGAAGTCTTTCTCATCTTGAGCGACTAACTTAGCAATTGAGAGAGGAACAAGCTAACAATTTTCGATTGTTGCATGAGTAATTAGTCTTTCGAAACCCATAACGAAAGCAGCTTCTGAAGTCCTTCTCACTAATCTTGAGCGACTAACTTAGCAATTGAGAGAGGAACAAGCTAACAATTTTCGATTGTTGCATGAGTAATTAGTCTTTCGAAACCCATAACAAAATATGTTATGCAACACATGAACGAAGATGAATGAGATGATGCAAGTCTTGAATTGTTGAATAAGTGTTTATTGAACGAAACTTAGTGGAGAAAACCGTTCTTCAACACGTGTCACAAAGAGGGTAGAGTAAGCTCGAACAATGGATCCTCAAGTCGAAATAGAAAACGACGACAATGTCACTAAAGTAAAACAAATCGAAATCTTGTTTTAAAACATAACAGATTAAAGGAGAATGTTAGAAAATATTGGCATGCTTATGACAACCAAAATGAGGAACCAAATATTCCCTTAGGTGTGGAAACTAAAACACTACTACCGATTGGAACAGATTCAGGTTAATAACTACCTTTTTCGGGGTAACAACAGTTCCATGGCCATCAACCATTATTCTAGCAGGCACAAGCAACCAAACTAAGGATTAGCCTCAGTCAACAAGAAGTCATGGCCTCTCAGTCGTTGATCCCCGTTGAACAATCTTAAAGAACAACCATGTTTTCTGATGAACTTTGAATAAGGATATTCATCATAACTGAATGGTGTACCTCCCTACCAACATTGAAATCATGTCATCCATAGGTCCCGACATGATATAACCAGACAAATGTTCAAGGGCGGTATCAAGCATAACTAGACCAGCACTTCCCTATGTACTAGTCAGTCATGTTGAAATAAAATGCAAATCTATCGGGTGAAAATAGAAGGGGGACTTGGTACCTCATACATACTTATTCATAAATAACTTGTACGTGAATGAGGAATATTTTCTTAATGAAGAGTCCACACTAGCAACAAATATTTTATAAAACATCATGTCATCAAGTCCCGAGCTTTTTCCATGACACTCCGAGGAAATATTATGCAATGGTTCAATAATCTGTCAGATGGATGCATCAAAAGCTATAAGATAGTCTAGAAAATATTTAACAACTATCATGTAGGTTCAAAGATGATTAAAAGAGATAATGACTACATAATTCATTAAAACCAAATGCCTAATAAAACTTTTAAATAGTACACATAGTCGTTGAAATAAAAGTAAAATTACAAGATTTCCATGATCTGGTAGTCGTAGTTGTAGTCAGAATGAGAGTTATAGAAGGCTCCTTATCTAATAGAATAATGAAGAATTTTTTTTGAACTTCAAAAATTTACTAGCTCAAATGGAGCGATATATTAAAGTACAAGAGTTGTCAAAAAATACCAAAAACCTGGCGACATGCCCTTCGGCCATCAAAACCAACACATCAACTCAAATTAATAAAAGAACTAAATAACAAGGAATAATGGTGGTTATACTTTGGCTAGATGTGAGATAGTCAGGCTCAAGGTTACAAGGAGAAATCTAAAAATGGCTATGATAACAACAATTCCAAGATGACTGACTACTCCCAATAAGACCATTTACAGAGCTCACATAAATTCTGAAGGAAATATATGAAAAGATAAAAGATACTATCAAGTACTACCGTTCGGTGATGTTGCATGAAACGAGAGAGCACAAAGATTAAGATAACAGCTGTAAGTTTCACGGAGATAATGGAAATTTTACTATAGATTGTTGTTCATTACCGAATTAAGTAAAAGTTTAATGGATGAAAAAACTCACTGAGTTTGTTGAGAGTAAGGAAATAAAGGAACAAAAGAAAAGTCCAGAGAAAATACAAAACAAGCCTCGATCGCAGCCAGAGATCAAAGAGCACTGCATACAAACGTTATCACATTGGTTGAAACAAGTGAAGGATATATGGACCCAGATATAAACAAATAGTCAATTCGTGTGATTGTTGGAGGAGAACCATACTCCAAACTTTCTAAGAAATCAAGAAAAAGATTTACAGATGAAATAGAGTGTATTCATGGTAAATACTACCATATTATTTACTGAAATCTATCAGATGTTATCATTCATAAATGATGCTTTAAGAGAAATGACATCCCCACACAATGATACGATATTAATAATGGTGAAGCTAGCTAGAGTAAAAATCAAGAGGGTGATAATTGACAGTAATAGCTTAGAAAAAAATACTATACAAAGATACTTACAAAAATATGAGATAAATACTAGTACTGATGCCAACTTAAAGAATTCTTACTGGTTTTACATGAGCAAAATGCAACTATATTTGAAGAGCTAACTTTGGATGTTGCTCTCTACAAGCATGAGTAGAGAAATAATGTGCAATACCTATTCATGGAGGTAAATGCACCATCATATTAAAACATCATATTGGGGCGATCTTGGCTTGATCTGATGCATGTTGTAGTATCCTTGGTTCACCAATACAAAAAAAAACAATTAACAATACAATAACTATCATTAAAGGAAACAAAAAAACTTATATGAAATGTTATGCACAATCTCTGACAATTAAAATATAGCAAATAAAAAAAAGGTCATCTTTGAAGGAATAAATGACTCTATAGAAAGCTCCGCCTGGTGCAGCTGGAGGAATATGCTGAAGATACAGTGATGGAAGTTGGAAAAACCATACACATTGGCCTATATATCCCAAAAAAATATTCTCAAATACATAATTATTAATTATTTAAAAAATAAGTTGGATATGTTTGAATGAAGTACGCGAAATCTGGACATCCAATCATGTTCTGGTCAATAAGAAGAACACAAAATATAGAATATGCGTGGACTTCACATACCCTAACAAAACATGTCCGAAATGACCTATTTCCAATATCGAGGATAGATCAGCTTGTAAATACATCTAAAAACAAAATTATATCATTTATTGATGTGTTCATAGGATATTATCAAATAAAAATACGCAAAGAAGACCAAGAACAAACAACCTTCATCACTATAATAGGTCTACAATGCTACAAAAT
The DNA here is from genome assembly GCA_036936605.1 of Limnanthes douglasii subsp. nivea. Taxonomy (NCBI): domain Eukaryota; kingdom Viridiplantae; phylum Streptophyta; class Magnoliopsida; order Brassicales; family Limnanthaceae; genus Limnanthes; species Limnanthes douglasii. The sequence continues at coordinate 223,727,148 of JAUPFV010000004.1, read as the reverse complement.
AATACCTTCCAAACCATAAAATGTTGGAGTAACCTATTAAAAGTTAATGAATAAGATCTTTGCAAATCAGTTGGGTCATAACATCCAAGACTAAATTAAGTATATGTTGACCGAAATATTTGTAAATATCAGACATGTGAATCTTAAATTAAATCCATCAAAATTTACATTCGATGTAAGTTCCAGAAAAATCTTGGGTTACATGGTGAGTGAAAGGGGAATGTAAATATATCCCATGCAACTTGCAAATGTAGCACCAATGGATTCATGAATATATGCAAAAAAAAAAAACTATAAATCATAACTAAAATATTAGCAAAACTTAACAGGTTCATGTCAAGATCCTCAGATAACTTTCGATCCTTCTTCCAAGTAACGAGAGGAGCAGAAAATTTCAACTCGACAACATTTTATGATGAAATGTTTTTAGCTTCTCTAGAGTACTAATGAAACCTCGGTTATGAGAATCTTTGTATACTTATGTTGTAGTCTCTGATTGTTCAATAATTGCAATGTTGATCATGGAGGAAGGAAGAGATTCTAAAGAGGTTTACAATGTTAGTGAATCTATATTACCAACATAAACTAAATATTTACAAATATGGAAATTCACTTTAACATTAGTATTTGTAGCTAGGTAAATAAGACTATATTTTTAAGCGCATACAATAATATTAAGAACCTAATTTCCTTTGAGAAGTATCTTGTAAAAGCCTGATGCATCAGGAAGATTGACCAAATAGTCAGTACAATCAGGGTATTATGATATGTATTTTGACCAGTCAGTTGATAGATTTTTTTTATAGAAATCCAATACAAAAGGATAGTATCTACAAAAGACCAGTCCGAACATACTTGGAGAGTTAAAACTGACGGAGGAAGCAACAAGCAAAGCTTAAAAGTAGGGGTCCAAATCATATCTTTGGCAAAAGATTTCTTAAATCAATTGATCAAGTTCAGATTCATAACATCTGAAATGCAACTGAGTATGAAGCTGCAATCATATGGCTTAGGCTAGCAAAAATTTATGGAGCCACAATAGTGCAAGTCCTCACTGGCTCTCAATTAGTTGTCAATCAATCATTGGATAAAGCTAAAAAGAACATTGTTCATTACTTGAAAGAGCTACAATGACTAGTTTCTCAGTTTGAACATGTTCAATTTAAACAAGTCCTAAGAATGGAGAATTTAGTAGTTGATGCACTCGTATATTAGGCATGTTTATATTTTTCCCTTTGAATAATCTTTTAGGAAAATCCATCTATTACATCACCAAGCTGATTTATCTCCACATTCACGTCCACATGATTAAATGATAATAGATGAATAAAAAGAATAAGAAGATTGGAGAACTTTATTCAGTAAGTACCTCATTAAAGGGATACTCATTAAAGGAAAAACAATTAAGATAAAGATGAAATCAACAAGATTCGTTTCGATTTAGAACACGATATTTAAAAGAGGTCTATCGAAGATTTTACTTCATTGTTTAGGCATATATGAAGTAGATTTTGGTGGAGAGAAACGACAAGATAGAGAAAGAAGTGTTCACTATGGATACAAGTCACTATACCAAATAAGTCTCATTCATGGATATTATTGGCAAACAATAATAGAGGACAAAAATAAAAAGGTAAAATAGTATGACACATTACATCAATTTATAAACTTCATACAAGTTCTAAAAATACTGGTAAAAACAATAACGTAAACAATAAAACAAATTATCTTTTCCCATTTCCATCCTCAAGCCAACGGTCAAGTTTAAATAAGCAACAACATAATAACAGAAGGCATAAAATATATTGGAATGAGTAGCTATAACCTAGCTTGAGTTCCTACATGAAGTCTTATGGTCATACAAAACCACATCTAGAACCGCAACATAATGCCATTTTCCATGATATATAGAAATAAGACAGTACCATCACCTGAAATATAATCTTATAGGATTGCAGCATATGATGAAGTAATTAAGGCATATCCTCGAAGTTCTGAGCTAGATGTAATTGAAGCAAGTAGAATAAAAACACACATTAAGTTATAACATTACAAGAAATTTATGAAGAATATAAATTTGAAAGTGCAATTTAATATTATTGAACCAGAAGATAGGGTGCTACAAATGTTTTTCCTTTGTAGTAAAAAAAGGCTCAAAAAATTACCTCCAAAAAGGGAGAATCCTTTTATAGTCGAATCCAAAGTGAAACCGTGAACTTACAAGCCACTAGATAGTCTTTAAGACTCAATCTTTTAATTTACGATTAATTTAAGCTCTATCATAGTCTTTAAGACTCAATCTTGTAATTTAAGATTACATGTAAAACATATTGATTAAATCACATGGATGTACTATTTCCTACCGTGATGGCGTGAGAAGGTTGTAATGAGGCATTTGAAATTAATAAAAAAATCATGTAAAAAAATAAGTTTCATTTCATATTTTCGAACAAAAGCATACATTAAACAACATAAGTCTAACATGCCAAATATAGGATTACAAGAGGAAAACTGAAGGCTTTGTAAAGTCTAAAGCAAGTCCCGGACGATTAAAATTAGTCCTTAGACTATTAAATGATCTATCAGGAACATTGAAAGCTTCATAAAGCCTATAATAATAACAAGTCTTGATTGATTAAAAATTAATTCTTAGTAGAAAATTAAGCTTCAACACCTTTAAAAAAAGAGGAAAACCTAACAGAAGTCATGTACCCTAAACATGCCTGAAAAATTATAGAAAGCTTAAAATGAAGAACATAAGTGTTCAATAATCAAGTTTTGGCTAATTGAGATTTACTAATTAAAAGAAAAAACTAAAAATGTTAAGTGTTTAATGGAAGCACAAATACTCAATAAGCAAAATTATACAATGAGTACTAAAAAAATAAGATTCTTTGTACAAAAGTACATCCAACTATACAACAAAATTCTTCCCGCATTACATAAAAGAATATAATAATAAGAAGTCAAATTTAGACATTCTTTTTAGAAGTAACAACATCTTCGGTTGGGACAATGTCAATTTTAACTGCAGTTGTCTGGCAGTAGTACCTTCAAAATTATCATTTCTGTGCCACCAACTTGAACGTTAGTGGTTCCAAAAATAAATTTTGTAACGCCATTTTATTAAAAATAATAGAAAACTTAGCCTCAATGAGATCATTCATTTCATTTTTTTCAATATCTTCAAGAAGGTCACAAATGTAAGCATAATCGTTCTTAAAGGACAATAAATGACATAAATCATAAAATTTATAACTCCATTCTAAGTTTTCCGGACATTTACTCTCACAAACATAATATTATAAGCAATATAAATCCATATTGAGGTATTCCTCATAAAAATCTAGGACTAGCCTAGATGGACCTTCTATAACAGCCACACGAGCACACTCAATCATTTTTTACATGATAAGCAACATTATCTTAAGTCTAAGCCTGGCGTTTATTAAGAAACATTTCTGAAGCTGAGCTATTTTTTTTACTTCAAATCATCTAATTTCTCATGTGAATCTGACTTTATAACATCGTCTTGTCCATTGGCATCAATGGGCGTCTTTTCAATAGATGAACACAAATCCTTAATAACACCTAACTCGATCTTAAAAGTAGTTGGTTTCTCTTTATAGGCATAAATGATGTTACCTTGAATATAAATAACATTCTTAAAACTTAGCAAACTCGTAGGTAAATGAGATAGTTTCATGAGTGTGAAGAAATGCACTCCCTAACTAAGATAAAGAAAATATATTATTCTTTAGTTTTTCATTTAGTACAACATTGGCTTAAGTCTTGGATTGCAGTACAAGTTTCAAAAACCTCTCACACTCTTGAAAAATTTCAAGCTCGACATTTAGTTTTTTCTCACTTTCAATCTTAGCTCAAGAATAACTCTCATTGGAGAGGATTCTTCTACAGGTTCAGCAGCACCATTAAGAAGTGCCCGAAGATAAAAAAATGTAAGTTGTAGGATATAAATTGGACTATTGAAGCATGACAAACAATTAATAATTCCCTGAAAGCATCAAGTAACTCATATACAATATATAATTAGTTCATTTTCAACAACATAAACCAAATAAGTAAGAAGACAAAAAAAGAAACCTCGTCCTACCTCAAATCAGAAACTCTAATCACTTTGAGTTATGTATATAGGAGAAATGTGGATTAGAGGTTTCCTCTGGCTTGTTAAATTGGCAAAGTGATTCACTATCTTAAGAATTTTCTCTAGGGAAAACATAAATGATGTTGTATTTGTAGCTTCAGTCGAAGGTGCATGCATGTTTGATAAGTCATCGTTTGGATCCAAAACTATGACATCTTTGACATATGCATTTACAAAAACATATTGCTTAATAGTTTCAGAAAACTTTGAAGGATCATCAACAACAATGGTAGGAGGTTATAGAGTTATTGATGAGTTAACACAAGCTTTAGTGGTCACAACCACATCCTCCTCCACCTTAGCCTCTTGGTTAATCACTTTAAAAGCTTAAGTAACTATCAATTCTATGGGAGCACCCACTACAACACTAACTTATTTAACAAAGGTTTCATTATCAGCATGTAACACAAGATCCATTGTAGAAGACCTCACAATCTTACGAATATATTTTGCATGGTTGTAACGTAATTTTAGATAAAATTACTAATCAAGATCCTACTTACATTCTTTTTTAACTTTAGTAATTGTTTTAAATTACATAACTTTAAAGTCACTATTAAGGCTAACTTCTATTAGAGCCTATTTATATTTTATATTAAAATTAGGGACTTCATTCGGCATACAACCATTATATATGACAACTCGTTTAGAAAGAAAGAAAAAAGAGGGCACCCATATTAATAGGTATGGCCCAACCACATCATCACACAAGACTATATATTTGGTAGGAGCACGTTTTGGAAGAGAAGTGACATGAGTCAAAGTTTTTGAAACATGTACCTCAATAATATACTTTAAAAAAATGACTAAAATCTGAATATGAAGTAATAGCAGAAGTACTTTGTTACTCGGCTATAGGAGCGAGAGGTATATCACTTTCATTATCAGAATTCAAATAGTCTTTAGTGGTAATGATAATACAAATATCAGACCGTGGAGGTTTTTCTTTGTTTAATCAATGACATATCACCCTCTTCATCCTCGAGCTCATCCTCAACAATGGATGATACAATTCTCATTTTTTGTTAAGGCAAAAACTGCTAACCATAATTGATTTCCAAGCATCACGAGTCTCGGCTTGAATATTTCTAGCATTTGAAAGAATAATAGATATTTTCTTTGAACCTCGGTCATTTCATTTGCTATACAATTCCACTTTTAAAGAACATCTTCCACAAACCTTTTCTTATAAATTTTTCCTCTATAGTTTTCTTATTTGGATATTGTCTCTCCATCATATAGTGTTTTTTTAGATTGTCCTCTTTAGAGGAATCACAAATCGAGAATTTTCCTCACTCAACAATACTCGACCAGAACCCGTTATGGATAAATTCCCCGGGTATAAGAATAAAATTGTAGGAATAAGAAAAACTTGAAGCTTCATCCACCAAGTTGGTATACTTCATGAGAGTAAAGTTTTCCATATTTCTATAAAAATGCATCTTAACAACAAGAACTTAGAAGGAAAGCAAAATACTATAGTTAAATACATACAAAATAAAATCAAAGAAGAAATATTGCCAAGAATATGGAAACTTACCTCTGGAGACCCAACTTCAACTAATAAAATGAACTTTACTTCCATACTTGGTCTCCAAATTATTGGAGATAAATATGAATTTATTCTTCTATAAAAAAATTAAATTGGAAGATCAGTAAATTTTTTGGCATATGATTCCACCAAGAAGTATAAAAGTTGATTAGTCTTTCGTCTGGAAACCTTAACTCTAGTAAACAATTCATTCGCCAAAAAATTACTAAAGAATTCTTAATAAAGTTATACCCGAAATTAAGAGAAAACAAAAATTAGGAAGAACTGGATATGACAACCTTGCAACTTGAAAAACATTGATAATTCTGGAACAAGAAGAAACTAAAGAGCGCGATCAAGACAGTAATTAAACAAAACAATCATATGAAGTGTGTCAAAGAGATTTTGCCAAATTGTAGGAAACCTAATAGTGATGACATGAGAACTTACCCAATCGATGAGCTTTTTTACTTATTCATCGTTACAAAGATAACGATATGGATTATTTATAATACTTTTTATCTAAAAATATTTCTATGAATAACCTTCCACATTTAAATTATCTCTACAATTACAAATATCACCTTTGTTACTACCTCCCGCTGTGGATATACTCATACCTCAAGAGTAGAAGAAGTAAGAAAAACAATTTTGAGTGGAACAACAATCGTAAGAGCATTCTATTTCTCTGTTACAACTTTTTCTTGGAATATTTGACGAATTAGGAATCTAACTTTACAAACTTCTACTTAACTAGAAGATTAAGCTAAATGAACTATTATTGCGATTATTGTGATTGTCTAAATAGTCGATACATGCACATTTCTTACCTAAAAAAGATAATTGAATCAAGAAAGTTAAGAAAATGAAAAAAGAAGCCAAAGATAATATCGATTAAGAAAGTGAAGAAGAAAGCCGATGAAGAATAAGAATTCATATTTATACCTAAAGTCATAAACAAATTTCACCATTCAATTTTTTTTTTGCGGCTTGAATTAACTTATAGGATAACCTGCTTGGATTTAAAAGATTCTGAAGGGCCATGACTGAAGAAGATGAAGAGAGTGCATAGGTCTGGCTAAAAATATAAACTTGCATACACATGTAAGTTTCTTCAAGCTAATTGCGTATTCACCAAAATATATCACCAGAAAAAATATATCAACACTTTCTACTTGCATATTCACCAATAAATATATCAACACTTTCTACCTTAAGAATAAGTTTAGCAAAGTACAAAATAATAATACTGTCACCTACCAAAAAATATCAAACAAAATCAATACTTTAGCTCATTGGCAGTCCTTACTTCATCATTTATCAAAGACTATGGGGTTACACAACTATAGTCAACGAAGGATCAAAACATTCTGAAGCTAGTAAAAAGAAATAAGTTACTAAATAATAAATAGGTAATAACAACCTATTAACAGTTAGTTGTATTCTTTCTTTTCGGTAAAATAGGTTCTTCAGTCCTCAATGGAGGTTTTGGCCGATGAAGGTTTCTAAAGAGGGTACGAAGAATTTACTACGAACCAAATTGGAGATGGTAGCAGTTCGGCTAAGGTAAATTAGATTGCATAGGTCTTAAGAATCTTACGTGTCTAGCTGAAGATGGATGACATAAACTCTCAGTATATAAAATATAATAGTTTTGCTTCAGAAAGCAGCGGGTTCAAGAGTTCAATCCTCGCACAGTTCTAGAGATGCTTCGTGGAGTAAAAACTAGTCTTTCATTGCTACTCGCGCAAGGACTAGAAGTTTGGTTATGGATAAAAGTGTAAATAATTTGTCCTATCAAAAGTATTCAAAAGTCCATTTCAGTACTCAAAAGTCCATGAAAACTAATAAAAAATATCAAATCTACGGTATCTTAGGTGGTTAGAATAAGATAACTATATCTCTATCATAAATAGAGGCGGATAACCATTAATAAGATATATATTCATTTAAGAAATTACCGAAAAAAGGCCAAAACTACAATGGAAAAAAAAATCTTAAAATCTTTGTAATTATGCTTACTTTATTTGTTTAAATTTAATACAAATACTACTCACTTGACAAAATAGTTTTGACGATTTTTAACAATTTCTATTTTTTATATTATTATTATTATTGAACAATATTGAAAGTATATATTTGTTTTGTTTTCAAACACTTTTGAAGACATTTTCAATTTCGAATTCGTTCTTTTTGTCAAAATTTACCGTATCAATAATATAATCTAATTATATTTTAATACTAAAAATCATATTAAATAATATTAAATATAAAATTAAAAAAAGCGTATATAAGTTTTAGTTTGAGATATGAGTTTCATTAGTCAAATAAAAATATATAATTTTAACTTAGTTTGACCAAATTTATTTCCATAGTTTATTAATTTATTTTTGTTACAAAATGTATAAAAAAAATAAGGGCAACGCTAAACCGAGATCCGTTTTGGTTATAATGAGACCCCGTTATAATGAGACATTTTTCAGCTATAATGAGACCCCAAATTTTACTAAAATACCCTTAATATATAAACCTTTTTCAGTGACTATCTCTCTTCTCTCTTTTCTCTTTTCCCTATTTTTTCTTTTTTATCAAATTCAAGTTGCAGCTCACATCTCACCAATCAAAATCAGAAAATTATTTCTCTTCTCCAATTAATCTCTCTCTTCGGAGAACTCATTTCCTAATCAAAATCAACAGTAGTACCCCAAGCAGAAAAGAAACTGATTGAGAAGAAGGTCGCCGATAAATATTCACTGAGAAGAAACCAAAGGCTATAAAGAAGTTACCAAAAGAAGCTGGCGCCGAAGCTGATAAAAAGAAGAAATGATCCAAGAAAAGTGTCGAGACCTACAACATCTACATCTTAAAGATCTTAAAGCAAGTTCATCCCGATATCGGTTTTTCCAGCAAAGCTATGGGAATCATGAACAGTTTCATGAACGATATCTTTGAGAAATTGGCTGGTGAGTCTGCGAAACTTGCGAGGTACAAAAAGAAACCGACTATCACTTGAAGGAAAATCCAGACTGCAGTAAGGTTGGTGTTGTCTGGTGAATTGGCTAAACATACGGTATCTGAAGGAACGAAGGCTGTTACAAAGTTTACAAGTTCTTAGGTTATGGAATTTGGGGATTTAGGGTTTCTGGTTGTAAATTTAATTCAAACTTAGAAATCGATGTGTTGTTTTCTTTCTCGTGGTTTTGTTATCTGATTGATGTTTCTGATTTCACTATTAATCAAAGATCTTGATTTCAAATATTGATTTCTTTGATTTTTTTTTAAATTACAGCTGGCGTCTTATCTTGCCATCAAGATGATCGGGTTTCGAACAAGATTGCCATTACAATCAGGCTCAGAAATATTTTCACAGTTACCAGTTTATTTCTTAATAGAAAATTATACAAATTACTGGGTCCACAGATTACTTCATTTTAATATAATTCTGTAAAAAAAAATTTGGCTATTCGACTAATATGATTCATTCTTTTTACGCTAATGAAAAGTCAGAAAGTTCCACAAGGCGATATTAAAATATAATTAAAAAATAGAGAGAAGTTTTGTTAAAGAAGAAGAAGAAAATAGTTAGATTTTAATGTAATTCATTCTTTGGGTATTAGATTAGTTTTAGAGAGAAGTTTGGTTGTAGAAGAAGAAGAAAACTGTTTAGATTTTTTGTCGAAAACTTGGTTTTATATGATGGGTAAAATTTTCATTTTACATAAAATAAAATGAAAAGTTTGATTTAAGGTCTTATTATAGCCAAATGAGGTCTAGATATAGCCTTGCCCAAAAAATAATACAATGTTTTTACAGATATATGACAAAGATTCGAAAAATGGGATAAGAGGCATTTATTAATATTCTACCTAACAAAATTAAATTTAATGTTATATCAATTATTAAAAGTTAGTCCTAGTCAAAATTTAAATTATGATCTGATTATAATGAATGCTCTAATTATACTTAGGAATGAGTGTTGAGATTGATTATATGAAATGATTATAATAATTACAGATAGGACTTTGGATGATACAAAAAAATCAACCATTAAAACAAATAAAATAGAATACATAAGTTTCCAATGGGTAGTCGAGTTGGTTGAGTAAGGCATGTTTGTGACCAAAGGTCGTGAGTTCGAATCCCTCTACGTGTGCTTTCTCGGTTGAGCCTGTCACCTTGCGTGGTTTACCTTCTGGCGTTGGTTTGGAGGCTATTGTGTCAGACTGAGGGTTTACCATGTGCGCACTCATTGCACTCTGAGTAGCGACTGCGGATTTCCTCCGGAAATAAAAATAAAAATAAAATAGAATATATAGACATGCTTATCCAGAAAACAAAAATGTCAATGAAAAGATTTGAGCACCAATCCAAAAATTTAGAGATATCAGATAGTGTCACTGTCGTCGTGATAGGTGAAGTTCGTCGTAGAAGCCTAAAATTTGTTATCTTCCGTTTGGAATCAAGGCCAAGGCTATTTCGAAACCCGTTATAATGAGATTTTTTATAATCAGACTTATTTTGGTTATAATGAGATCCCAAAAAGATCAATTTACACTTAATATAAAAGCTGTATTTTCAGTCAAAGTTCTTCTTTCCTCTATTCTCTTCACCAAAACCTCTCAAAATCGGCTATACAAAATTCAAGATTTCTCAAATCCGAACTTACCAGAACGTTAAGGTATGAATTCTATACCTATTCATGTAATTTTTATGCAATTTAATTAGGAATTTTTAGTGATATTTAGAGTTATAGGTTCTGTTTTAAAAGTCGAATTTCCATCTATAGTTTGTTGTTTTTTTTAAAATAAGTTGTAGATATGTGTTAGTCTACTCATTATCAACGTTTTGGTATAAATTTTATTGATTTTCGTTGAGTTTTTAGGAATCTAGGGTTCTTGGTTTTCGAAAATTGGGGCTTGCTGTTTGGGGCGAACCGCCAACGCCCAACGCCCAATTTTGGGCAAATCGCAAGCGCCCCACTCACGATTTGCCCAAAATTGGGTGTTGGGCGTTCACGATTTAGGAAGCAAAATTGCACACGCCCAGTTCATAATTTTACTTCCAGAATTGCGAATCCCCAATTCGCAATTTTGGGAAAATCGCGAGCTCGGTCTTCGTAATTTCCCCAAAATTGCGAAGTCATTGTTCGCAATTCTTGTTGTTTCATTTGATTTAGCTTTTTCGAAACGTGTTTGATTTGGACATTTATCTCGGTAGTTTTCGTCTTACATTTAAACATCTAACAATGTTTTGTTTTCAATTTCAGGATGCCGCGCAAAACACAAAATCCACTTCGCCAGTCAGGATCAGATAGTGATACGGAGGACCATGAGCTTGTTTCACGGTCACAATCACGGTCAGTTAGGCGTAGGCTTCACACCGTCACTCCCGTGCCTACTGTAGATCTTGTGCTTGGGAGTCTGGATCAGCAATTCCGTAGGGTTAAACCCTACGTGTCGGGTCTGTATCCAGACTATAAACAGCACGAGGCATACAACGTCTTTATGGGAGACGTGAGTTATGATTTGTTTAGTGTGCATTGAATACTAAACAATATTTAATATAATTTTTAATCCAATGAAATATTGTTTAGGTTCGTCGACCATCAAGGTGCTACTTAATGTATGCTACCCATCGTGCATGGGATCTTGTAGGGCATGGCAGAGTGAGAGAGCAGGTTATGATGTCTTGCTTCGCTCCCTTCGTCGGTGTCTTGGAGTGTTGGAGCACCAACGTGCACTTGGTAGATGCCTTCATCGAGAGGTGGAATTCGGAGACCAACAGTTTCCACTTCTCATTTGGAGAGATAACCGTGACATTAGACGAATTCTACGCAATCACCAGTCTTCCGGTCACATGTGATGATCTTGTTATTCAGTCGTTTCCTAGTGATGGCCAGTGTTTAACATGGTATTCTAGTTCACTAGGTATACCAGTTTATAATCTTAGGACGAAGTTAGTGAGAAACATGGGGGTAGTTCTAGATCCATGCGCTTACAGTTTTTACGCGAAAAGTACATGTAGCCCCATATGACGGACGATACTATGTGTGATGATATGGTAGAGTTTGTCACTAGGGGTTATTTGCTCCACACGTTAGGGTATTGTGTTTTGACGAACAAAACCGGGAAAAGTATATCCTTAGATTATTTACAGTTCGTAGCGGGGTACAGGTCATATGTTAGATATAACTGGGGCAGCATATATTAGCTCAAATGTATCACCATCTAGGAAAGTCGTCCATGCACAACACTTTAGGAATAACTGGTTTTGTTGCGATGGTGGAGGCGTGGATATACGATCACTTCTGCTCCTTCTTGCCGACGCTCAACACTCTCTATGAGCCTTAGATGCCTACTATGTGCAGATACATACCTTCACCGTATCGCGCAGATGATGAGACTCATATTAACATCCGCCACACATTGTCCTCATTGATGGAGCGGAATGTAAGTTATCTGCTTTATTTATTTGTTTATTTGTCATTTTTTTATTATTAGTTATCATCGATGCAATTATTTTTTTAATTTTTTTCATAGGTCTGGTTCATGCCTTACAGGGAGATGCGCGAGCATTTCCCTTTCTGCGATGTGGCCTGGATAGACCATACGCTGAATGCGTTTGACATAGTCGGGGTGTATTATCCATTGCGGGTCGTCAGTCAGCTTGGTCATATTCAGGATATACCACCTGAACTTCGCCTTGTTTTACCACCAGACAGGAGGAGGCGTGTGTATACGCGTTATTTATGGGATGAGGCTACATGGAGGTCATGGGTGTCGCACGTCGTCGACCCGAGGATTCGTGGTGACACATTTGTTGTAGGCGGTCCTAGTACGTCCTCTTTATACGATGTATGGATCCATGACCACCTATGGTACACCCTCATTGATCCTACGTGCAACTTATCCGGTGCACATGTTCCAGATACCCCGAGAACGCTTACTTTGGAGGCACGACTGTTTGACATTTGTGATCACGTGATTGATAAATATTCTAGAGCGGACGAGATGACTGTAGAGGAGATGCGTCGAGAGATGCATGAGTGTTCACTTTTGGCGCACCGATGTTGCGTTAGTGAGTGACTGGATTTGTATTGTATGACTACTATTTTATGTTTTGGATTTGGTTATCTTTTAACCGCAGTCGTAGTAAATTTTTGTTAGTTATTCTGAATTTCTTGTGCTTGATTATATTATTCTCAATATTAGTTTTTAGTTTTCCTTTACATTACTAAATACTAAATCATAAAATAAAGTAACACTCAAATCACAATATAAAACCCAAACAACAACCAGATTACAATTTATGAAAACATGAAAACTTAAGATACGCTACCATAAGACTCAAAACAAAAGGGAATAATTTAGGATGCTCAATCGTCAAAGTCATATCCTATGTTGTCTTCAGAATTTTCCCCCTCCTCCCTTTCCACAATCCTATCCTCAAGATACGATACCATATTGGTAGTGATATAGTCCACCACCGTCACGTTCCAGATGGTAGTCGCTTCTTGCTTAATTTTAAATGGAAAATACAACAAACGCTGGAGAGGTTTGACAGAAATTTACCAACGTTTGATTTCATCACGGTTACGCACAACAAGATCTCCTATTCCTTCACGTCTGTAATTGAAATATATCATACACAGGACACGATAAAAAAAAGCATCGCTAGTATCTTCACCAATCTCTCGGCTAGCAACCTTCACCGCCTGAAGCATATAATAGTCTTCGTCGGGCGTAAAATCCATGTGTAAAAGTATTAATGTTTGATAATTGTCATGTTCCATGATATTACATGTCTTTTTATAGGTGATAAACATTTTGGCGGGAGTCTCATTTGGTGGGGGCATTATTTGGCCGGAGTTCCTTTTGAGGAATTTCCATATTGGGTCTCGTTATAACGCAAACCCTAATAATAGAATCGCTGCTATAATGAGACCCGTAATATTTAATGGTTGGGACACCTGTACGATTTACTATAATATAATAAATAAATCTAGATTATTTAGATCGTTTATAAATAAATATCTATAAGTTAGATTTTAGTATTACAAGGCCGTGGGAGGTGTTTGGTTGTTTGTTTATCAATATTTGTACACCGTTTGAAAATAGATTTAGAATAGGAGATGTTTATGGGACGTTACGTGTGGGAGGTGTTTGGTTGTTTGTTTATCCATGATGGTACAATTAAACTACTCAATTTGAAAGCCGACGTTCAACTCAATCAATCAATCATTCTACAATATAATTTATCCATGCTTTTGTTGTTTTGTATGTTTTTCTTTTATAATATTGTTTTTATGTTTTCCTTTGATTATATCTTTTGTCTTAGTAGGTTTATCCGTCAAGTCTGTTTTAATTTTTGGATTTCTAGTATACTTTTTTTGCTATTTAAAGCTAGCTTGAAGGTGTTTTTTTACCACTTTTTTTAGTTTTTTTCTTTTCTAAATTCTACATCATTCATTGAAAATGACTAATGTATTATATTGGTGAAAAAATTGACTTTCGAACTAGTAAAATAAAAAAAATGAAAAATTACAAAATTTCCACAGAATTTCGCGCGTGGGGAGTGTTCATTTTAGCCGAAATCGCGAGTACAGTGTGTCTAATTTTGTTAAAATTCTGAAACTAGTATTCGCAATATTGTCCAATTCACGAGCACCAAGTGCTCAATTTTGGCAAGTTCGCGAGTTGAACACGCACAATTTTATCAAAATCGAGCGTTCCCAGCACTCGATTTTGACAAACCAAAACACAATGTTCTTCATAATTCATGTTGTTCATAGTGTTGGTTGTGCTAAATTTGCACTGATTTTTCAAAAAACACGAAATATACCTCTTCTTGGGTTTGAAGATGGTTCGTCAAAGACTCATCCTCCTCCAACAAGAATTCATCCATATTTCAGCTCAACTCTTCGTTTAAATCACTCAAATCCATGATTTTTGGTGTTTTAAAAAAAATTAGCTTAGTTAGAGAGAGAGAGAGAGTTGTAGAAAGAAAAAAGGATAAAGTTAGTTTTTTGTAAAAACTTTTGTTTTATATATAAAAGGTAAAATGGTAATTTCACATTAACAAAATTTTTTGGAGTAAGGGATGTCATTATAGCCAAAATGGGTCTCATTTTAGCCTAGTCCATCAAGGTATTGTCTCGACCGGAAATGTGGACGTATGTAATTTGTGAACCCAATCTATTATCAGAAGAATGATGTATATATATTAGTTTAGAAGACTTGATTTTACAGAAATATATTTTTTAAATCAATACATATTAGATGATTTAAATTTTTTATATATTATTAAGTAGAATAGTAAAATGAGATTTTATTTTCGATAAGAAAGAAATATTATTGAAAATAAAAAGAGTACAGAGGATGAGTATAAAATAAAAGGCGCTAAATCCAAATTTAAACGCAAAAATTGAATTCTTAGCGTCTGCAATCTGCAATCCATACGATTTTAATGCACGAAAGTTCATCGTGATAAAAACCAAAGCAGACTTGCTAAACTCGAAGGAAGGCAGATGCCTTAGGGTAAGAGAAATTAACAGAGTTAACAGGACAAACAAGTTAGAAGAGAATGAAAATATTTCTCAAGTTGGTGATACCGAAAGACAAAACTTTCTGAATGTGTGGAGCAAATCAGGAGCAACTCAGAGGCCCGAAAGAATCATCAATGGAGAAAGGGATCATCCGTGGATAGGCTTACGAGGAGAATTTTCTAACGAACACCTGATAACTTGAGGACAAAGCTCAATCCACGAGCTTAATAAAGAAAGAATAGAATAGCCAACATAAAAAATGAATGAAGCCCAACTGTTCGATAAAATGTCTCACTGGATTTACGATGATTGGATAAAGAGGCCACAAAGAAAGCTTGGATCAACAAAACTAGAGCAGAGATGAAGAAGGTATATCAATTTTTATTCCTCAGTCCATAGTATATACTGGATCCAGTCACTCTAAGATAACGACAGAGAAAACCAAATCTGTAATCTTGAAATTCTAGTCACGATAAAACCTGTTATGCAAGATTTTCAATAGTATAACTAAGACTGTTAGTGAAAATAATAAGATCGTCACCAAAAGCGACGCAGGGAATAACAAAATGACTCCTAGTTGAATACTTTATTGACTTGTTAGAGTAAAAAAAACTTATATAAACCTCTAATTAAAACCTATTCTGCAATTATAAAAAGACCATGAGGGAGAGGATCCCGGTTTCTAAGACCTCTTTTGGTGTTGAAATAACCAACATCATTACCATTGATAAGAATAAAAACAAAAACAAATTTATTTAACTTGTTTATTAGACTAACAAATTTATAAGAGAAACCAAAAGAAAGTAATACTTTAATTATATAGCTATGAGACATTTTATCAAAAGTTTTAGTCATGTCTACGTGTATCATGATATTACCAGCCTTAGTTTTCATATTTAGGTCATGAATAAGATCTTTGGCAATTAAGATGTTTTCATGAATACATTTCTCTATAACATAGCCACCTTGAACTTCAGAAATGATTTTTGGAAGAAGCTTGATTTTTTTGAAGAAGTTTGATAAGTCTATTGTTGATAATCTAGGCATTATTCTGTTTAATAATGTACACAAACTAATTGGTCTATTTTTTCCAGTTTGTATGATTGATAGATTTTGGGATAAGACACATACCTGTGGTTTGGGGTATGTTTTGACCAAGCATGAAAGAAGCCATTGCATGATAGATATCTCTTTTGATGATTTTCTAGCATGACTTTAAGGAGAACTATTGAATCCATCCATGCCTGCAGCACTAGAAGAATTGAGGTTATTAATAATGCCATGGATCTCCTCTTCAGTAGGAGGGTGCAAGAGTAAGTCACTGTTTTCTTTTGTAGTCAATTTAGGAATGTTGTTGAAGATAATATTTTGCATTATTGTATCTTCTTTTTCTTTACTTGAGTAGGACAAATCTGTTAGAATATATTTAAAGTAGGGTCAGCAGTTAGACCAATGAAGTTGGTGTCTAAGATCCAATAATTTGCCACTTTAATACTGGTAATTTTATTCTTCCTTCTATTCTTTGTAACATAGTTGTGATAAGTTTTAATATTCATGTCTCATTCTTTACCTGTGGCTTGGGGTATGTTTTGACCAAGCATGAAAGAAGCCATTGTATGATAAATATCTCTTTTGATGATTTTCCAACAGGACTCTAATGAGCATTATTGAATCCATACATGCCTGCAGCACTAGAGGAATTAAGGTTATTAATAATGCTATGGATCTCCTCTTCAGTAGGAGGGTGCAAGAGTAAGTCACCGTTTTCATTTGTAGTCAATTTAGGAATGTTGTTGAAGATAGTATTTTACATTATTGTACATTCTTCTTCTTTACTTGAGTAGGACAAATCTGTTAGAATATATTTAAAGTAGGGTCAGCAGTTAGACCAATCAAGTTGGTGTCTAAGATGCAATCATCTCCCACTTTAATACTGGTAATTTTATTCTCCATTCTATTCTTTGTAACATAGTTGTGATAAGTTTTAGTATTCATGTCTCATTCTTTAAGCCAATTGGAGTAGAATTTTTAATTCCAAAATTATTCTTCTATCTTTAAGGCATGACGTATGAGATTATTAGCCTTAGAAAGTTCCATTTTTGAAACCAAACTGTTAGATTTCACATGCTTGATCTCTAGCTTCTTGACTGCTTCCTAAGTATCATGTACTTTATCAAAAATGTTACCAAACCAAGTATTATTCTGTACCTTAAGTTCTTATTTAAGCCTTATGAGTTTGTGCCAAAAAACATAAAGAGGATACCCCTCCATGTTTTGGTTCAAATTGTTCTTTTCAAAATTTACAATGTCATTATCCAAAGCCCACATGTTTAGAAATTTAAAGATTTTTTTTTTAATTTAATATATTTTTAGTTATAGTAACACATAAATGAGTATGGTCATAACAAGTTCGCGTCATATGAAAGACTTTAGTTTTATTGAAAAATTCAGACCCAACTGAGTTATAAAGTACCATATCCAAACGCTTCGATTTGAAGTTGTTTGACCATCATAACCAGCATCCTCTAGCTAGCAATCCCTTATAACATCATTAAAACCCTCTGAACTATTAAGACAAAAGGTTGAAAAACCAATCTGTTCATTGGTAGATGAAACCACATGAAGTCTCCCATAATCAACTATTCATTAGGAGAAATAGAGTTGTTCCTAAGAGCTTTCCATAAATATTTCTTGTTATTTCTTTGACACTTAGCATAAACAATAGTTAAGAAACTTTTATCTAAACATGCATATGTAATTTCAATATGTAAACTTTAAGACTGATCTAGTAATATTTTGACATAAATATTCATCATTCCAAAAAAACCAAAATTTATTAGTTGAGTTAGCTTTGAAGTTCTTAAAGCCAATTCTCACACCAATGGTTTCCAGGTTGTCATTACTGATGAGAGGCTCTTGGATGGAAATAATCTTAATTTTTCTTTAAAAATGATTGATTTTAATCTTCTCATTGAAGATTTATTTCTGATGTCACGAATGTTCCACTTAAGTAACTTGATCATCTTTAGATTTTGAGATAGGTGATCTCCCGTTCCTTGACAAATTCAGGGATTTGATGATCATGTTGTTTATTTTTATCTTTCCTTTTGCTTCTTTGAGTTTTCTGTTTAGTAATTCTTGATATCATTTATCTATTTTTTTTCTTTAGGATATGAGAGGAAGGTAAACTTTTTATATTGCTTTGATTGGGTGTTACATTTTCAAATATGAAGTTTTCATAGTCTAGAGAAGAAGATAGGTTATATCAATATTTTAGAGTTTGGATAGCTTCTATAATCTCTTCTGCCCAAGGGGTCTTGATTTCGCTGTGCTCCATTCTTTGCTGATTGTTGATAACACTTTTTGGTTTTGAGTTGATTTCGTTGTGCTCCATTCTTTGCTGATTGTTGATAACACTTTTTGGCTTTGAGACAGTGGTAGTTGTATGCCTGGTTTGGACATTTTCAATATGTTGTTTATCTTTGTTCTAATGGTCGGACCTTTTTGAGTTAATCCTTTAATTATGGTTGACTATTATAGATTTTATTTTATACATATTTATCTTGTTTTGGAGATATTGTACTTTACATAAGTTTTTATAATTGGACGAGAATACATATGATTTATAATATTTTTAAATTTTAAAAATATAAATTTTATTTATTAAATTTTTGTCAATTTGATTTCCTATTTATAATCATTTATACTCAATTTGATTTCCTATCCGATGATATTTCAGTGAAAATGCTGCCAACAATAAAATCAGTAGTACTATTTTTCTAACAACAATTCCTTGAATATAATAATTACAACAACTTGAATAAAAATACGGAAATATAATACTACTAGCAAGTTTAACATATACATCTGCATGACAGTACACGTCTTTATGCATTGCATTGACCTTCCATAAATACATTGTGTTATTTTATGATCAACTAGCGTCAACAAATAACTCATTTAGTATTTTAATCTAATAAAATATACTGTTATATATGATCATATAATTAAACATGGATGATATAGATAAAGAAAGGTTAAAAATAGCCGACTTGTGATTAATTAAAGTAGCCATTTTTCGTCGATTTCTTTTAATATCATTGAGGTTGTACTACTAGTAATATTCTATGTGATTAACAACAAAAAGTAAACCACTTATTTTCAATACCCGTCTTTTGTCGTCTAACATAAAATAATTATTTAAATCATAATTAATATAATTGACGTCAAAATAAAATTCAACAGTAGAAGTTGGCATAATAAGAAAAAACTGTAACTTGTTTAGAAAGAAACAGATGAAGCTTAGTTTCCATTTTTAGGGTTTATGTGACAGAAGTCAAAATTCTAAGCTGTGGCACACATTAAGAACCTGCGTGATAATGTTCCTGCTTTTGACGTTCGCGTCTGGTTGCTAAAGCTTTCGTTAGAAGGTGGTTAAGTATTTTAAAACATAGTAAATTTTGTATTATTATTGAAGTTATTAACTGCTCCAGCAAGTTACGAAATAAAATAAGATATAAAGAGTGAATTAAGCTGCAGCTACGAAAGTCCTGGTTTTGGTTTTCGTAAAATTCAAAGATGATTAAAAAAACATACTCAAATTATATATGTATATTCAGCTTTTGATACAACTCTAAATTAGAACATGTGCGGTGGCTACAATTTAAAATTTGGATGTTGTTTTCACCCGGTAGAAAAGCTATATAAACTGTATTTGTTAGTGAACTTATTTTTGTTCGAGTGGTATATTTAAACTTGTCATCAATGGATCTTACGTAAACATTAAACAGTAACTATAATTCTTTTAAACAAACCCTTCCTAACCTACCTAAGTGAACTTTCTAAATATTTGGGTTAAAATGCATTGCATAATTGGTATAGATGGGCTTTTTTAGGCGTATTAGCTTCCAGAGTTCAGAGTAATTAGAATAAGTGTACGAGAAATTGGATTAGGGATGGTTTTTCGGTTTGGGAACCGAAGAGCTGAAACGAAATGAGAAATTTGATTCGGTTTTGGTTTTTGTCTATTATTTAAAGTATTTTAATTTTAAACGAAACAAATTGAATATCGATAAAAAGAATTAGTAGGATATTATAAATTTTTGATCCACATGGTTAATAAAATCGGTTTATTTTTTCTATTTTACTCCATAAGGTATTTTAACTCCTAATCTTTTTGCGATGGTTAAGAAAAATAAAAAAGAGTTGAGAAGGAGTTGTTTCATCAATGTTTATCGACAACTCAAGTCTAATATGTCGCCCTTCTCCTAAAAATTGCAATATTAATTTTTTAATTTGAACCCTAGTATAACTATATTAATATAGAAACTAAAACTTGACAACAAATATTTACCATAACAGGTCTTTAGTTATAGTAAACCTCACATGTGGAAGACTTTGATAATATCTTTATACTCTTTACTTCACGAGTTGCATTTCTTTTAGCATTTTAAATAGAAAATGGACAAATACATATTTAAAAATATCTATACCGAAATAAGAAAATCGAACTGACAAAATCGACCTAGTTTTTGTAAAAACATATTTGAAGTACTTGTGTCTCCAAAGATGGATGAATATTCTAAGAGTAAAAATTTCATGAGTATTAACATAACACTTTTTAAGTTGAATAGAATTATGTGTTGTGTTTATAATAGATTATGTTATTTTACAAGAGATTGTAATCTTTAAAAGAATAATAAGAGTGTAAACATTTTGAAAGAAAAAACCGTAGCAATGGTTCCATAAGTCAATATTGCGGAAGCCAAGTCATCTAGTTGGAGTTATACATCTGCACCAGTGCATGTTGCCTATGATATAACTATATTTAAATCATTTGAAATCAGTAGGTGATGCATGCTAGTTTCATATGAGCAACCCCAACATATCAAAAGTGGAAAGACACGGAAATATTGGGTTACTGTTTACAAATGAGAAAAATAATAACTCTCAATAACGTTATATATGTTTTGGAAATAACAAAACTTGGTTTTTGGTGATCTTTTGGTTAAATCAGGAACTTATTTTGTGTACAAATCCAATAATGATATGAATAAAATAATTAAAACATAGAGGTTTTTGTCCTCTACTTTTAAGATCAATGATTTTATAAATATATAAATTATCCTACGAATAAATATATTGAAAAATAGTATGTTGTTCACATAAGTTGATTGTAATATATTGAGAAAGTACTTGACAAGTTCAACATTTAAAACTCAAAGAAATACATACGTAACTTTATCATAGTTTAAAAAATAGAAAAAATAACAGTGCCTCAATTAGAATGCGTTAGTGCAATATTAAGTTTAATGTATGCAACTTTATGCACCACGACAAATATTTTATTTGTGATCAGTAAATTAAGTCATTTTACGAGTAATTCAAGTACGAAAAATTAGGATACAGTTGGACGTGTGTGCTATATGATGGTCATTCTCATGGATGGATACACTTAAAATAAGTTTTAACACAATTTTGTATGTATGTGACATGCGTTTTTAAAGATAATGAAAACACTGCAAGAATTGTTCTATAAGAATCTAGGTGTGGTGACGCCTCTCATGAGAGAATGAGTTTCTCTCAAGTTGTGGTTCTTTAAAATGTACACAACAAAAATAATGTTAAGTGAAACGTGGCTAAATAAATTGATGAAACAATTGTGTGTGTGATATCGCTGGTTAGGTCACATGAGAGGTTGGTTAAAGTTAAGACTAACAATGTTTTCCGGTCTAGCTTTCGTATATTTACACTAAGGTAAAATTCAAATCGCAATATATTTGGATTTATGCACAAAACTTATCTGAGTGAGAGATAAAATATGGTATTTATTTAAGTGGAAGATGTTTTGAAAATATTGATAAAATAAAATTATTGGAGTTGATTTGAAGACGAGTTTGAATTATTAGGATCAACCTAAAATCGAAGGAGCAAACTAGGGAGAAAATTAGATAGACCACATAGGCAAGTTGGTCTATGAAAAGTTGATTTACGCAAAAATAGCAACATTTGTTATGACAATACTAGGAAAAAAGGCACGTAATATCAAATTACATGTCCTTGTTATGACAAAAGGGTACTAGTTGTGGAAATTTTTTTCTTGTTGCACCAACTGAGGTTTGACAAGCTGTTGTAAATTTTTTGAACATTTGGTTCATCATTCGCCATGACAACAATAGGCTTGCTGGGGAAATTGTGGAAAGTTTTTGCGACAAGCATTACGTTGTACTGTCGAGTCTAGAATAAAGTTCATGGAAGTGTATAAAACACAAATTATTATGGAAAGAGTCGTCCCACTTTAGGACCCTTCGCAATCATCTTTCCTGACACTTGATCCTGCACAACACAACCAGAAGGAGAAAAAGTGACATGACAATTATTATCGACCAATTGACCAACAAAAATAAGATTTGTTGAGATGTCAAGAGACACAAAAACATTAGTGAATGTGGAAGAAAGATCACCAACATCACTAATAGACACATAATGACCATTAGCAGTGTTAATTTTCAGATCTCCATAATATTTTTTAACATTAGACAGAGGAACAACAGTATTTGTCATATGGTCTGAGGCTCCAGAATCGAAATACCATGTTGTGGAATAATGTTTTGAATTACCTGATAGTCCAAAAGCCAAAAAAGCAGAAATTATCATTTGTTGAACCATTTCAGGAGTGAGTGTGTTTGGATTTGTTGTTGGAGAAGGAACATGAACAATCGGTGAGGCAGTAGGCAATGCAGTAGAACAAGCACTAGTGGAGGCATGATAAGCAGTACCTTGTCATCCTTCAGGTCGAGTGGGACAAGCAGAGATGATGTGCCCTTGTTTCTTGCAGTAGTTGCAGGCCTTTTTGGGACAATCCCGAGCAATGTGGCCGAAAGAATTACAACTATAGCATTGGATGGCACGCATGTCTCTATTTTTATTTCTCGCTTGTGTTACATAAGCTACCGGAACCGGTGTACTCATACTAGCTTGATGTTCAATAGATGCCTGAGTTATCATTCGCTGCTCCTCACGAAGAAGTTGATCCAAGCATGCATCCAGAGATGATACAGGATGACGATTCGTCAGATTAGACCGTGCGATGTCAAAATCCGGTCGTAGCTTCATCAAGAACTGATCTCGTCTGTTGGTTGCATGCATTTTCTGGATAGCAGAAAGAGATGAAGCAGGAATATCGGCATAAATTATATCTGAATAATCTGCCCAAAGGTTTTGAAAACCTGAAAAATATGCTTCAATGGAAAGACTTCCTTTAGTGTAATTAGCCAACTCATACTCCAATTGACATCTTCTAGCAGAGTTGTCTTGATTATAAATTGTCTTTAAATAATTCCACATACCAGCAGCGGTTTTATAGGGCTTCAATGTGAGAACAAGATGAGGTTCGAGCGAACTAAGAATCCAAGTCATGATTCTAGCATCTGTTATTTCACACTTGGACAAAGCATTGGCATCTAGAGGGACAGGATCACTCCCATCAATATGACCCCATAATTCTTTTCCTTTCACATACAATTGAAATTAAAATTCCCAAGCAGAATAATGTTTCCCCGTAAATTTAATATGAAACGGCTCGAATTTATCTAGTGACATGATGTAACCAAGAAAACAGATCCACGAGAACAAAAATCTGAAATAAAACTAAAATTCCCAAATTCTCAAAAGAAAAAAATATTTCACTACCCAAATACTCTCGAAATTCAGAAAAAACTCACCACCCAAAATACACGAAA
Organism: Limnanthes douglasii subsp. nivea; assembly: GCA_036936605.1. Lineage (NCBI taxonomy): Eukaryota > Viridiplantae > Streptophyta > Magnoliopsida > Brassicales > Limnanthaceae > Limnanthes > Limnanthes douglasii. The sequence continues at coordinate 223,703,167 of JAUPFV010000004.1, read as the reverse complement.
AACTCACCATCCAAAAAAATCTACGAAAAATCAGTTGCGCTCTGATACCATGTCAAAAGTATTTTCTTTCTCAAAAAAAGTATGTATTATTTATCTGTCTCGTTCACCTTTTATACTACTTTGTAGCGGTTACAACAATTAATACTAGAATCTTTATTTTCCTAAAGTTGACATAGACTATTGACTATAATGGATTATCATATATATTATACTATAATATGTATTAACTCAATCTTTGACTAAAAAAATATACTACAATATATATGATACTAAATATATATTATACTAAATAAATTAAATATTAATCTAATTTATTTCCTGTAACAATATATATATATATATATATATTTGTACTTACCACACCAATAAATATGTGTATTTTTTCTTGAAAATGGAATGAATCATTACTTTTGATAATTTCTCTTTTTAGAATATCATTTACACTTTCTCTATCTAGCATATATTTGTACTTACCACACCAATAAATATGTGTATTTTTTCTTGAAAATGGAATGAATCATTACTTTTGATAATTTCTCTTTTTAGAATATCATTTACATTTTCTCTATCTAGCGATTTGATTACTCCCTATAAGAATACTTTTAGACCAATTATTGGATTTTCACTATCATTAATATTATAAACGATCAATTACGAACCTTATAAAAAAGCGTAACACTAAACTCTTATATTCTTACAAAAAATCTCAATAAAAACATAAAACTAATAATCGCAACAAAAGGAGAATTCGTGCCTTCTGGATTTATAACGCACCTAGAAGATGTACCATATATTGGAATGTCGCGCTACAACTCTAATACATATCCTAACTCAAATAATACATTATAAACAAAAGAAATTTTCATGTATAACTAGAAAATAAAGAGAAATTCCTAGTCCATATAAAACCATGTTTACAACTACAAAAGTCTAAATGCAATGCCGAAGCGTATAAAACACAAATGAAAACTAATTATAATAAAATCTATATACGATCCTGAACATAAAACAACATTACTAATGTACTAACTAGGCCAATGTCCGACAAAAACCAACAAGCCTATTCTCTTACCAGCACATTAGATTTTGTGGAGGTGAGCACCATCGTTCACCATTGAAAGGTAATACATTATAGGCAGTGAAGTTATCCATGTTAACATAAAAACCACTTGTACATTATATATATATATATATTCAACATATCTAAATATCAACTAAATATGTAATCACAATATATAAGCAGTGTTTCATGAATAATAACACACATGACTTATCCGCACAATACCATATATCGTTCACATAAGATCATATCACATCCACACAGAATCATATATGGTCACATAACCATACACATCATCCACACAAGACCATACATCATCCACACAAGACCATACATCATCCATATAAGACCATACATCGTTCATAGAGGACATCATTCACATGGGACCACACATCGTCCATATAAAAATATCTTTCATTCACATAGGATCATACACCATCCAGACAAGTAATCATCCATATAGAACTACATATATCGTCCATACAAAACAACGCATACAAATACGGGTGTTAATGTTATTCACATGTAAAGTAATAACAAAAATTCACACTCTTATATGTTTTGATCTAAAATTTAATTTCAATTTCATCTTACGAGGATAATTATGAAATATAAAATTAGTATACCACAAAAATAAATATATGTATTATTTATGTTATTTGATTTATCAATTTATTTTGTATAAACCCATTGAATAGTATGTCATTATTTAAAAACGATAATGCTAATCCCACAAAACAGAATTATGATCAATTCTTTATATATCTCAATTTATTAAAAAATGTTATTCTATATAATAACATTTATGTCATAATAAAATATTAAACACGTAGATAATTATTTTAAATATGCACTCACATTTTTTAAATATTTTTTCAATAAAACTAAGTTAGGCTCCAAAATTAAATTTTATAAATTAAAAATATTTATGTTAATACGTGAATTTAAAACAATACAATATACAATAGAAACTCTATAATATAATACACCGGGGACCACCAAAATTTATTAATTATAAGAGTTATTAATTAATCGATAAATTAATAATAATTATTTTATATAATAATTAATATTTTATTAATTTATAGTAAAATACTTAGTTTACAAACACCTTTCAAGCTTCCACTTAATTATTATACAGTATACAATGCATGCATACTAAATGAAGGGTCCAATTTGGAAAAAACCTTCAATCTTCCACCATATTATGCTTCTTGTGTTCAATGTATCACTTTATGTATATTAAAAATATTTTCTATATAAATACTAGATCAAAATAGGTTAACACAAACAAATCATATACACAACATGGCTTCTCATCTTAAAGGTGTGAAAAAACAACAATGACAGACGAGATTCGAAGAGCATTATGCAAGCATAACAAGGATAATCCAAGTCTCACTCAAAATCAATTGCAAGAATGAGTTCATAGTAACTATGGTTTGCAGGTGAGTCAAGCGACAATATCGAATACAGTTAAGCGGTCTTTAGAGCATCTCTCACTTGCTCCCGAAAGAGGCGATGTCAAGCGACACAAACCGGCAAAATTTCCTAACCTAGAAAAATCTCTCTATGAATGGATTCTTCAATATCAAGAACATGTGAATATAGTTGGAAGAAAAATTCTCTTGATTGTGGATAATTGCCCTGCTCATTCAAAAGTTATTGAAGAATTGCGAAATGTTGAATTTTTTTTTTTTTGCCACCAAACACAACTTCAAAAATTCAACCTTGTGACGCGGGGATCATACGAGCTTTTAAGATGCATTATCATCGTCGATTTTATAGAAGTATTTTGGAGGGTTATGAATTAGGGGTTCCAAATCCAGCAAAAATAAATGTGTTAGATGCAATGAATTTTGCAATTTCAGCATGGTCCAAGGATGTTCGTGCAAATACAGTTGTGAACTTCTTTCGTCATTGAAATTAGATCAACAGATAACATGACTTTTGAGAACTCATATGAAGGTGGTGAAAGCACTCAAGAACTCCAGAATTTGATCAAAGAGTTGGGTTATCGCAATACAATGGATGTCGAAGATGTTCTGAATCACCCAGAAGAAAATGTAGTTGCACAGTTGTTGACTGATAAAGAAATTATTGAAAGCGTTATTGGAATTAATAAAGATGATATCGGTGAAGAAGATGATGAAAGTTCTACAATGGATCCCCCTTCAGGAAATGAAGCTATTAAAGCGACAATCACATTGAACAATTTCTTGTTGAGCTATGAGAAAACAACACCATAAGTTCTTACCATGCTAAGGAAAATTAGAGACGAGATTCAAGGGGAAATTGATTTCAACAAAAAACAAAAAACAATTGAGTCATTTTTCAAGAAACCTTCATAAATCATTCATGTAATATGCTATATATATAAGGGATTATTATTTTATATATTATATGGGGTCTAAAGAAATTATCAAAAATGCATTATCTTATAATTTTAGCGAATTATTAATTTAGCACCCTATCCCCAAATCGGGACCGGCAAAACATATTAGCTTAGAGAGTTTATTAAATAATCGAGTATTAATTGATCGAGTTTATACTGTAATTATAATAATGTCAAATAATATTTTAATTAATAAATCGTTCAAATGATAAAATTTGATGAAATAAAAAATTATAATTATTATTAATATTATTATTTTATCAAGTTCGCTTGAGCTCCTGGTTTTGTAAAGGCTGATTGAATCCAATATCCTTACTGATACTTCCAGTATTTCTTCATCAATAATTCGGTATTTATGGTTTGTTGAGCTCCCGTTTTTACCGTGGAACAAGATTTGACAACGCCAGTTTAATTTTTAAATTTTTCCCCTCCTTTTTAAAAGTATAATGCTTTAATGAATTTCCTTTGGGCTCCCTTTTTAGCCCATTGTTTGTACTTTTTAAAGGTTCATTAATCAAACTCAACGTTTAATGGTTAAAAATAAATAAAAATCAAAACTTATTAAAATTATCAAAAGTTAATTATGGAATATTAAATTTAAACTTAAAATTAAATCCAAAAAATTAAATCAAACTTCATATTGAATCCATGCTATTTCAATAACCTTTCTAGTGAATTTTTCTTTATATCAAATAAAAGATTTAGCACTACCAGGCTAAAGTTGGCTATTGGCTTCAACATTGACACTACTCCTTTCACCTATCTTGGCATCACCATTGCTGCAAACAAAGGGAAGAGTTATTTACCGTTACTTGAAAAGATTCATAATAAAATTTATGATTGGGATGTGAAACATCTGTCCTTTGGGGGAAGATTGTCTTTTATCAACCATGTTTTGCATCTCATTGTTTACTATTTGATGCATAACAGTGTCATTCATAATTCTATAATTAATAAAATTGAGCAATGTTTTAATAAATTTCTTTAGAGGTCCAACTTTATTGAAAAAGCTATCCATTGGACTTCCTGGAGCCAGCTTTGCAAGCCTTTTGAAGAAGGTGGCTTGAATATCAAAAGACTGAGTGATATTCAAAACACCTTCTCACAAAAGCTTTAGTACATTTTTAGGGAAAACACTTGTCTCTGGGCGAAGATAATGCACCTTACTTACAGCCAGACTCTCACCCTATTAATGCTAATTGTAAACATACTGACTCTAGTGTTTGGAAGAGGATTTATTCAATCAAAGGCCAGGCAAAAAAAATGTGAAATGGCTTATTGGTGAGGGTTCTATTGATTTCTGGTATGATGAGTGGCATGACTTGCCCCCTCTCATCAGGGACTATAGCTCTAATAGCTGGTTTCTTCCAGTTAGTGTCAAATCCTTTTGGAAAAATAATGGTTGGGACAACCACACTCTTTCTAACTTTCTGACTCAGGAAAGAGTTAAGCAAATTAACTACTTCAAACTCAATCATGACCAGAAAGACAGAATTGTGTGGAAATTTTCAAATGATAGCAGTTTCAATACAGATTTAACTTGAGATAGTTTAAGAAAGAAGCACATCAAGTCTCTGTTTAAAAAAAATAGAATCATTGTATCCCTAAAAAAATTTCATTTTTATGCTGGAAGCTGGTAAAAAACTATGTACTATTCTTTCCAAAAGACATATTTACATTGTCTCCAAGTGCCAGTTTTGTTGCAGTTGTGAAGAGAAAAACCATCTCTTCGTCAACTGCAATTTTTCATGGCCCTTATGGAATTATTTTGGTTGCTTGTTCAAGATACCCCTAATGTGTTTTATGACCCTCAACTATGTGCTACATTGCTGGTTTTGGTCTGCTAATAGTAAGTTTCATGTTACCCAGTTTGTCTCTCAGATAATCTGTGGGACAATATGGTATAACAGAAACTTCTGTAAGTTTAATAACTCTCTTGATAATTTTAAAAATGCTATTGATCGAATTACTAGAATCATTTTAGGTATTGAGTCGGCTAACAAAATGAACTCTAAGCACTGGTCTAACGTTATGGACGCAGGTGCTTTGCTAGGATGCAAAACTATCAACAATAGGAAAAGAAAACCTGCTTACCTAAGATGGATAGCTCCAAGCCCTGGCAGATTCAAAATTAACGTTGACGCTGCTTTCAGTTCTACTGGAGAGGCCATCGCAGACATCATCGTCAGAAACGAGAATGGTGACATCGTTTTTGGCTCTGGGTGTCTCTTTGGTAAGATGAACCCTCTTCAGGCAGAATGCAGAGCCCTCATTGAGGGTCTCATCCTTTGCAAGAGAAACAACTGGCAGAATGTTGATATAGAGTCTGATTGCTTGACTCTAATCAATATTCTTGCCTCTAAATTGGTCGTCCCTCTTCATCAACCAATGTTCGCTGTTTGTCGAAGCCTCATCCAGTCCAGTATGACTCTCCGTCACATATCAAGAAACCAGAATCTGGTTGTCGACTACATTGCCTAATGGATCATCTCTGTTCGCCGTGAACACACATTTGAAGGATTCAACACCCCGATTCAATTATTAGCTATCACAACTCTGGAGAGTCTAGGAATCGAATACATCGATCATGGGTAGCTCTGGCTTTTCCTTTGTCCTAAACTGGAGCTAAGATTTATGGTGATTTTCAAGCTTTTGGCCATGGAGTTTTATGTTTGAGGTGCTGCTTAACCTTCTGTGGAGAAGGCGTAGTTTAGGGTTAGATTCGATTTGGGAATTGATTAAGTTTTGGGCTTTTATACTTTAGTCCTTGTTTCTCTCCAAGTTCTCAATTTGAAAATCGCTTTTGTAAAACTATCAATTTAGTAATATACGTCTCATTTGTTTATATATATATATATATATAATTAAATTATACACCTACGATTCTACATTATTTGTATTTTAGCCTAAACCCTTAGTTTTCTCCTTATATCTCTCCCTCTAGACGCATGACAGAAAAAGGGTATTGATTTTCATTTTTTTTAATCAAAGGAAATATTATTATTGACTAATTGAAAGAAATACAAATTTGAGGGATTAGTAGCAAAATTTCCCAAAGTTTGAAACGAAAATGAAATTTGGAGCAAAAAATTCCCTCCAAATTTAGATAAAGGAAACAACTTGAATTTTCACTTCACACAAAAATCAGCAAGCTTCAGAACAAAACTCCGACAACAAATCTTCACAGCAACAATCCTCAAACATCTAGTGACTTCATTTCCTCAGCTTCAGCATCCTTGCTTTCCTACAAAATAAAAAACCTAGCAGTATCCATGGTCTATATAACCCAACCCAAGGCTTTCTAGAAAAGAGATTGCAAGAAGTTTTGGAGGAGCATTGAGGTGCTGAAAATTAAGTTTTCGCTTACACTTTATGGTCCATTTTGCAAGCCAATCAGCTGCTTGGTTTTGGACCCTAAAGATGTGCTTTAAATTCATATCTTTGTGAATAAGTTTACGGCAGTAGCTTACATTAGGGTTTTCAAAATCTGAGGCTGGATTGCTTGTGAGTTGCTTGATGAGGATTAATGAATCAGACTCAATGTCAACTTGAGTCCAACTGTTTTTGTAACACGCTATTAAGCCATGAAGCATAGCCATAATTTCAGCTTGAAGCGGAGAAGCTTTTCCCAACAGATTTCCATAAGCTTGGATGATATCTCCCTCACTGTTTCTGAAGAGAACTCCTACTCCGGCTTCACCATTCAATGCACAAGAGCCATCAACATTCATCTTCGAACGGGGCTGCACCGGAGGATCCCATCTTAGGTAAACCGGCTTGCCCTTTCTCTCGATTGAACTGCAACTAAGCATTACACCTGCATTATAAGACTTCAACCAGTGATTGTAATTAAGATTGCCTGAAACTTCAACACCTTTAATTATACTTATAATGGTATCAATGGCTTTGTTAACATTAAACTGAATCCCTTTATGTTTTATAGCATTTCTAGCTTTCCAAATAACCCAGCAAATAGCTTGGGGAATTAAGTGAGTAACATGAAATTCAGCTTTTGAAAACCAAAACCAACATCTTAATACACGAGATAGGATCATGAATCTTTTGATTTTGATGTTAAAGATGCAAGGAAACCAGTTCCAAATCTACCAAGCAAACGTGCAGTTGACAAACAAATGATTCTTTTCCTCACAATTATCACAGAATACACACTTAGAAGCCATACTAATGTGCTTCTTCATCATAATAGAGTCAATAGCAATAAAGTTATGTATGATCTTCCAGGTTATAAAAGAAAACTTCATGGGGATTTTAGAGTTCCAAATCTTGCTATATAAGTTCGAGAAGTTATGATTAGTTCTTATGCTCTCCCATGCCTGCTTGACGTTGAAATATCTGTCTTTAGAAATCTTCCAACAGATTATGTCTTCATTATGAGTAATATGAAGCCTATTAATCATCCTCATTCTATTATCATCAATACTACCCTGCATATCATCTAAATTCCAAGAGTTATTTTTCCAAAAGAAGTTAACTTTAACATCAAGATACCAGTTTATATTGTTATAAGTGGCAATTGCAGGAAGATTGTGCCAAGCATCTTTCCAGAAATCAATATTGCCTCTGCCAAGGATCCAGGTAACATTGCTGTTAGCTTGCTTTCTTATATTGCACAATCTGTTCCATACTGAAGAACCCTTTTTGTTGTTAATATATAAAGGATGAACATTCTTGCAGTAGATATCATTCATAACATTAGACCAAAGACAAGCATTTCTCCTAAACTTAAACCATAATTTCTGAGATAAGGAGTTCTGAATATTAATTAGTTTTCTAACATTTAGGCCTCCTTCTCTAAAGGGTTTACAAATATAGGACCATGTAGACCAATGAATAGGCTTTTGATTATACTTAGTTCTCCAAAGAAATCTATTTAGAGTAGTTTCAATTTTGTAGATAATAGCTTTAGGAATTTCACAGCATTGTAACCAATGATATGTAATAGGAAGAAGTACATTTGTAATTAAAGATAATGTGGCACCATAAGAGAGCATCTTACTGTCCCATTCAGTGATTCTGTCATTAATCTTATTTAGGATGGGATTGTAGATCTTTGACCTTGTTGTTATTTGAGACAGTAATGCCTAAATGAGAGATAGAAAGGAAGTCTACATAAAAGCCTGTTTGCACCTTAAGATTTTGCACCTTTGAAGAATTAAAATTGGATGAAACAATCAACTTTGTTTTGCTTTTGTTTATGGCCTGAACTGAAATTTGCTGATACAAATCTAGATAGCAGCTTAGAATATCAATAGAATTAGGTATACTATTAGTGAACACCAAAATGTCATCAGCAAACATGATACAAGGGATAATGTACTTAGATATAGAAGCATAGCACATTTTAGGGTGAGCATTGAAAAGGCTGTTAAGACCTCTACTAAGGAATTCTTGACCCATGATGAAAAGGCTAAGGGAGATAGGATCCCTTTGCCTTAACCCTCTCTTCATTTTAAAATAATCAAATGTATCACCATTAACAAACATTGAAACATAGACATCAGTGATCATCTTCTTAATCAGACTACCAAACTTATTGTTCAAACCAAAAGCATGAAGAATTCTAAAAATGAAAGAATGAGAGATTCTGTCGAATGCATTCGACCTATCTAACTGAATCACAGTATTCTCCCTTTTAGGCTTTTTTTAATATCATATAAAATCTCTTTAGCCAATAAAATATTGTTATGGATAAATCTACCCTTGACAAAAGCAGATTGAGCAGTAGACACAATCTTAGGCAAGACATCAGCCATCCTATGATTGATTAGGGCTGAAAATATTCTATTGATAAGAGTACATAAACCAATATGTCTGTAGCTATTCCACCAAATAGGGTTAGTGGTCTTAGGGACAAGGCAAATGCCAGTGGAAAAATGACCAGTAGGGATGAAGCCATCATTAATAAAAGCACTGAAGGCATTACATAAGCCCCTTCTAATAATCAGCCAGCAATGTTTAAAGAAATAGAGATTGAAGCCATCTATATCAAGGGCACTATCACTCCTCATGTTACTGATAATACTCCAAATTTCTTCTTCAGTAATTCTGTCAAGCAACTTGTAATTGTCATTAGCAGTGACTATAGAAGGGATACAGTCAAAGTTCTTGTTACTCAACAACATATTCTATTCTTCTTTGCTTTTGTATGGATCAAATGTTAGAATGCTCTTGAAGTAATCAGCTGCAGACTTTCCAATATCATTCTTATCCAAGATCCACGTATCACCATCTTTAATACTCTTGATTTCATTTTTCTTTCTCTTCTTAGCAGCATAATTATAGAATAGCTTGGATTTACCATCTCCCTCACGTAACCATTTATTGAAACATTTATGTCTCCAGTAAGAATCTTCATTCCTTAGAGCCTTTAAGTACATACTATTAGCCATAGCTAAACTAGAAGTCGTTTGCTGATTGCTGTTTGTATAGTGAAGAATCTCCATCTTTTTTAGATTGCTTTCAGTTTCTTTAACACTGTCAAACACATTGCCAAACTTCTCATTATTCCATATCTTAAGACAACTTTTGAGTCTCCTTAGCTTGTACCAAAATTTTTGCTTGGATGGCTAGCAATTGGCTGATTCCAATCCTGCTCAACAACACTAAGGAAAGTATCATCATTGAACCAAGTGTTTAGAGATCTAAAATTCTTTTTTTTACCTATAGCATTATTAGTATCAAGTAAGTTAACAGATATTAGTAAGGGAGCATGTTTTGACCATGTGAAAAACCTGCGTTTCTTCAAACATAGAGATCCACTTATCATTGACCAGAGCACGATCCAGCCTTCTCCATTTGTTGCTTCTAGACCAAGTAAACTTAGAACCACTATAACCAGCATCATTTAGATTACAATTCCTTATGGTTTCATTGAAGTTATCCATACTGGCTTGACAAGATGATATGCAACCCAGCTGCTCCTCATGAGAAGAAATAGTATTAAAATCACCCACACATATCCAAGCCTTATCATTATCAGCAATAGCCATAAGACTCTCCCAAAGATTCAATCTCTGAACACGATTGCACTTAGCATAAAGTAGATTTTTTCAATGACTCCAGGGTAATCCATCTCCATATGGACACATTGCTCCTTATTAAGAACAATACTAATATTGACATTATCTATCCAGAAAATCCACAACTTGTTAGAAACATTAGCAAAGCAGCCACCAAAACCAAGATCATCAGCAACTTCTTTAATTTTTTCACTCTTAGACATATGATCTTAAATAGTAACCACCCTAATACACTCAGACCTTATCATAGATTTAAGTCTTCTCAAGGTAGGCTTATTACTCACCCCCCTTGCATTCCAACTAATTCCTCTGATCATTATCAGAATAGGATTTGTAAATTCTGTCTCTTGAACTAAGAGACTTGATAGATAACTTACCAGTTGACCTTCTTCTTTTTGCAGTTTTCATCTTGGATGTTATAATTTCATTGAAGCTTTGTTGAGAAGAGTGCGTTGGAGATGGAGAGCAGCTTCCAATGTTTGGATCAGGAGAATGATCTTTAAAATTCTCTTCATCAATCTTGCCTATAGCTTCTATAACTTCTTTGCTACTGCCTGGTGAATTCGACTTGTTGCTTTCAATTTGTTGTTGTATGGTATTAATCAGTTGCTCCTGTGAACACTTGTTATTAACATCATGATCTGTACTACATTCATTCTTTTCTTCCTCATGATCCTTTTGAGTAATAACAAATTTAAGTTTTCTTCTATAACCTTTAAGAACATTTCTTGTTTCAGTAGTGCTTGCAAATAGCTTTTCTTTTCCTTTATCATCATCCGTTTTGCTGTTTTGTTTAACTGAGACAACTTCTTCAACTTTCTTGATAGCTTTTTTACAATCAGATGACTTATACCAAGGTGATAACAACAGCTACAGTATGATGGCACATTCTTATAACTGATTGAAATCCAATAACCATCGTTGTTACCAAAACCAATCCATAATTTCCTTTTCAAATTTTTAGAAATATCGACTTCTATTTGGGCATAACAGGCATTAGCATGGGCTCGATTTTTGTGAGGAACAACAACCCTATAGGTTGGTTCTATAGCTGCAGCGATATCATTCACCAGACCAGTGTCATATAAACATTCTGGCAGATTTTCAAAGCGAACCCAGGTTAAGACAGTAGGGTTTTCGAATTTTTTATTAAAATCTTGACTCCATCTCAATATTCTCATTACAGAATCATCAAACCTCCATACATTTGTTGACCACATCTTTATAACATCTTCCTTTAATTCGAACTCGAAGAAAATCTGATGAGAGTCCCATACTTCATAGTTGAATGGACCCCTGCCAAGAAACTTTCAAGTTTCAGTTTCTTTGGAATACCATTACCAAACTTTCCAATCAGAGTGATTCTTGATTTCCTAATTAAAGTTTCTTTAGTATTTTCACTAAACTGGATAGAATAATGATGCTCTATTTCTTTTGAAAATTCTGGGTTTAGTGTCACCAATCTTCATATGTTTTGAATAGATCAACGAATTGCTTCTTCGAAGGTTGTTGTTGATTATCAGCGGTGCGAAGAACGAGAAATTCTTCCATAGAGGCTCTGTTCTTGAAGGTTACTATGTTCTTGAAGCATTTGTTTATAATTTGACTTTCATTTTTCTATTAAATTTTAATTTCAGGTATTGATTTTCATTTGAAAAAGCTAAAATTTCTCAATCAATAAACGAAATATCCTCTCCATCTTCTCCTACCAAAGACTCCCACTTTTCGGATCCCACAAAACAAATTAGGGTTTCCTTTGTTTCTTTTCGATCAAATGCACCATATCTAATCAAGCTTTTCTCCTGAGTATTTAAGGGTTTTGATCTCTGATTTATATAAACGAGGAATACTAGGAGTTTTACTTTGTAGGATTTGGATAGTTGTCTTTGCGTTTAGGTTCACGAAAACTGCAATACATATACCTTTAGATATAATCTGTTAGAGAAAAAAGTTTACAAGTTATGAGTAGTTCGTTGTCAGATTCTGTGGCGACTTCTGAGAATGCGACCACTGGTGGCTCAACTAGATCGGCGTATGTTCCCCCGCATCTACGTAATGGTGGCCGACAATCATCTGAATTACCAGCTTCTTCAGCCGCCAATGGCCGTGTTGTTATATATTATCCGAAATCGCATCAGATAATATATAACAAATCGCGGAAAAAATAATAAAACCCTTTTTGTTAGATTCATCTATAGAAGAAACAAAAATTAAGAATACTTACGGGTTTGCCTGCTGCTATCCATCTAGTATTCTCTAGCGTTCTTTTGCGTTCTTTAGCGATTCCACGTTCTCTGGCGATTCCGTTTATGAAACTAAGAGACCTGTAGAATCAGGTTAGAGAAGAAGGAAAAGGTTTCCAGACACTAAGGAAGCGGCCGTATTTCTGATTAGGGTTTAGAGTGATGAAATACCTAAACCTAGCCCCTTATTTATAGATTTTACAATGTGAAGCCCAACATTGTAAAGCCCATCCTATGTTACTTCCTTGTGTCCGGGACCATAACCCAATAAATTGATAATTCAATTTATATCCCTGATTTATTAATTCAGGCTTAAGTGTTGAGATTTGGGCCCTCTTCATCACAGTGCCCAAATTCAACCCGGTTACCACACTTGAGCCCATAACGCCTTTTTACCCATAAGTCCAATTTAGTTAATTAAATAATTAACTCGACTACTTTTAATTTGGACTTCCTTAAGACAATAACCGAATATGTTTATTTAGCATATCGGTCCAAATTATTATTAGTCTATAAATATATTAAATAAATATATTCCAACAATCTCCCACTTGGACCGTCATATGCTACTCAAGAATACATATTCAACTTTAATGGGATCCCTATATTCATTGTCAATGGGCAAACGGTACAACCCCGTACATGATTGATAATAATAAAGGACTAAAGACCTCTTTCTCGTAATGTGAACAATAGGATGCAACAGTAATCACATTACCATAATCAATCAATTACTTGGGCCAATTATGGAGGGTGGTCTAAGAGTAATATGGCTTGTAATCGTACATATCTACTCTTAAATGGTTCCTACTTTTGGAGATCCAATACAGTACAAATATCAATAAATATTTCCAAGCATATATATATTGCAATAAACTTTAATGTGCACAATACTGCAATATATAACATCAGATCCTATTACAAACTCTCCCACTGAAACTAACAATCCTCTAAATCAACTACACCCATATTGATGGTGTGTCCCTGGAAAACCTTAGGCAAAACCGCCTTTGTTAGGGGATCTGTTATCATGGAGTTTGTACCGATGTGCTCTATACTTATCTGACCCATCTGTACTCTTTCTTTAACAGACAGAAACTTTATGTCTATGTGTTTGGATTTAGACGCGCTCCTGTTGCTGTTAGAGTACTGCACTGCGGAATTGTTATCGCAATATAACCTCATAGGGATTTCTATCCCTTGTACAATGCGTAATCCAGTAACAAAATTCCGCAGCCATAGTGCCTGGTTTGATGCCTCAAAGCATGCAACAAATTCTGCTGCCATGGTGGACGATGCAATAAGTGTTTGCTTTACACTTTTCCAGGATATTGCACCTCCAGCCAATAAGAATATGTTTCCTGACGTGCTTTTTAATGTGTCTGCGCATCCACCAAAATCCGAGTCGGAATACCCGATGATCTCCAGTTTATCCGACTTCCTATATGTCAACATGTGCCCTTTTGTTCCTTGCAGATATCAGAGTACTCTTTTAACTGCTTTCCAGTGATCCATTCCTGGGTTACTAACATATCTCCCCAACATGTTTACAGCAAAGGCAATGTCCGGCCTAGTACAAACTTGAGCATACATTAAACTCCCAACTGCAGAAGCATAAGGGACCGTTTTCATTTCCTCAATCTCAAGTTTTGTCTTAGGACATTGACTCAGACTAAGTCTGTCACCCTTTGCTATAGGGGTACTTAGGGGTTTGCAACCTGCCAATCCGAAACGTTGTAACACACTTTTAATGTATGCTTTTTGTGATAATCCAAGAATACCACGAGAACGATCTCGATGTATCTGGATTCCTAACACAAAACTGGCATCACCAAGATCCTTCATATCAGACTTGTCTGATAGAAATCCTTTTGTAGTGTGTAACAATTCCTTATTGTTCGAGGCAAGCAATATGTCATCCACATATAATATAAGAAATATGAAATTACTCCCACTGAAATTGTGATAAACACAATCCTCAACCGAGTTGATCTCAAAGTCATAACCGACTATCACCTCAAGGAATTTGTGATACCATTGACGAGAATCTTGTTTAAGCCCATAAATGGATTTCTTAAGTCTGCAAACCAGATATTTTGAGTTACTTTCTACAAAGTGTTCTGGTTGCATCATGTAGATCGTTTCCTCAATATTACCATTGAGAAAAGCGGTCTTAACATCCATCTGATGAAGCTCAAGGTCAAAATGTGCAACTAATGCCATGATTGTTCTAAAGGAATCCTTCGTCGATACTGGAGCGAAAGTTTCTTTAAAATCAATCCCTTCACGCTGAGTATAACCTTTCGCTACAAGACGTGCTTTATGTCTTTCCACATTACCCAGGGAATCGCGTTTGGTTTTGTAAACCCATTTACAACCAATTGCCTTTTTTCCTTCAGGTAATGGGACAAGATCACATACCGCATTATCCTGCATTGATTTATACTCTTCTTTCATAGCGTCAATCCACTTTTGAGATTCAGAGCTTGCCATGGCCTGTTTGTAGGATGAGGGATCATCTACAGTTCCAACACATAACTCATCATGCTCCTGAAGATATACTATAAATTCTGGACCTATAGTACTCTTCCTTTCTCTAGTGGACCTTCTTAATGGCACTATTTCCTCTTGTTGCACTTCTTGAGGAGGTAGAGTTTGATCATTATGAACGATGTCATTTTGATTCCCTTGTGGAAGATTATCTTGAGGTTCCTCTTGTTCTACCTGAATCTCTGTATCCTGGTTAGAACCCTCAAGTGGAGCATCAGTGTTAATCTGAGGATTACCTTGTTCTAATGGGATCGAAATGATTGGCATTACCGCCCAATCTTCAGATATCTCAGGATCCCTATTAAAACCTTCATGAATCTTTATGGATTCTTCCTCAAAATCAACATATGTTCCCTTATTCTTCCCCCCAAACTCAACATCCTCTAGAAACTTGGCCGTTCCTGTCTCAAATATTGTACCAATGAGAGAATCATAAAACTTAAACCCTCTAGAATGTTCGGAATAACCTATGAAGAAACAACTAACTGTTTTTGGGTCCAGTTTCTTTTCTTGAGGTTTGTAAGGCCTCGCCTCAGCTGGACAACCCCACACATGCAGATGCTTTAAATTAGGTTTACGCCCGTTCCAAAGCTCATATGGAGTCCTAACAGTAGCCTTTGTGGGTACTCGATTGAGTATATAAGCGGCACATTTGATGGCTTCCCCCCAGAGAGATAATGGTAGAGATGAGTGACTTATCATGCTTCTAACCATATCTTTTAGTGTTCGGTTCCGTCTCTCAGATACACCGATCATGCGAGGTGAACCAAGCATAGTGTATTGAGGGACTATTCCACACTTCTCTAGGTACTGTGTAAAGGAACCTGGACGTTGTTCACCCGATCCGTCATATCTACCATAGTATTCACCACCACGGTCAGATCTAACGGTCTTAATGCTTTTACCAAGTTGTTTCTCAACCTCGGTCTTAAAAGTTATGAACTTGTCCAGGGCCTTATACATTTCTTGTTGACCGAACCTTGACCCGGTCCTTTGCCATATGCCTTCCGCTTAGGTCCTGCCTTATTTGGTGATGTAATCACATTAGCCTCAAGCGCTGTGCCTTTAAGTCTTTCCTCCTCCTGTGCAGCGTGGGAAATCAATTCATTGATATTCCACTTTTCTCGCATGCAGTTATAGGTGGACTGGAAATACTTAAACCGGTCTGGCAGCGAATGAAATATGAATCCCACTATGCATTCCTCAGGTAAGTCTAAACCGATTGCCTTTAACTTTTGGCCAATCATCAACATTCCCAGAATGTGCTCCCGGATTTTACCTTTGCCATTATACTTTTTTTTTTTTTTTTTTTTTTTTTGTAGCTAGCTCGATGAGCAAACGCTGCATCTCTACCTTTTCATTTTTTTTTTTGCAAAGGCTTTCTCAATCTCCGTGAGAAAGACCGAGGCAGTGGTAACACCTTTAGGGACAGCCCCACGTAATGCTACTGGTATTCCCTGTAACAAGAGCGCCATGCATAACTTATTTGACCTTTCCCACTTTTCATCAGCCTTAGTTTCATCCGGTGTACTTTCCGGACTAAGGGGAGATGTTCTGGGAGTTATCAGTGCATAGTCGTAATCATGTACAGATAAAAACAGCAACATTTCTTCCTTCCACAATTGGAAATCCGAACAATCCAACGTCGGTGGATGATTCCCCAAAAAATTGTAACCCATGGATACTATAATAAGAACAAACAACACAAAGCACATCTAGCATCTTGACATATAATGAAAACATATGCATGAATATGACAAATACATGTAAAACATAAAATTCATTGATAATAGATACCGGAGGGCAAATCATATTAACATGAAATTTTATGAGTTTGAGAAAAATACTATGATCATTATTTTAATTTTCTAATTGCCAATGAGACCTTCCGGAGGGCCGATGTCATTTACATATATTAAAATAACCATAATTTGATTTTCTTAAGTACCGGTGAAACCTTCCGGAGGGCCGATTTCACCTACTTAAAATCAAAAAATCGTAAGGCTGAAATTAATTTATCCTTAAATACCGATGAAACCTTCCGGAGGGCCGATTTCATCTAATTAAAATTAAAATCAGCACCAAGACCATTTTCAATAATTTTCTCCCGTTCATGATTAATTTAAACCCAAACGTGAACCTTCCGGAGGGCCGATAATATTTGAATTTAAATTAATCCCCGAACTTTTCGAAGCCTAGGATCCTTAAGAAAGTTAATTTTAACCTTCCGGAGGGCCGATTAAATTAATTTCTTAGTTTCACCTACCGGTCTACGAAACCTTAATCATGCATCGTCATTTAATCATTCACACACACAATTTAATTCACAAATAAACATACAAAAAAAATTGCATGCCAAACACAACATACTTATGAAATAATTTACATACAATATATATATATTTCCGAACAAAATATGTACTTTCGAAAAAAAAAAATAATAATTAATTTTTTTTTTTTTTAAAAAAAAAAAAAAAAAAAAAAAAAAAAAAAAAAAAAAAAAAAAAAAACCACAGCAGTGCAGTGCAGACACCTGCTGTTATTTCCAGCGGGCCCCTGCTGTAATTTTCAGCAGACCCTTGTTGAAATTGCAGTAGGTCCCTGCTATAATTTCCAGCAGGCCCCTGCAATTTCTAACGAGCTGCAAATTGCTGCAGCAGTTTTTTTTTTTTTTTTTTGTGATTTTTTTTTTTTTTTTCGGTTACCGTGATAATCAGCGGACAGTCTTCGATCAGCGTTAACATCAGGGGTTAAGCTGTCGATGAGCCACTGTCCCAATAATTTTGAATTTATTCGTTATTTTAGGGTTGATTTGATGCTAATTTTGGGAGAAAAATTCCAGACATCAATAAACCCTAATTTTACCCGAAATAAAAAAAAATCCCCAAACTATAAAAATTGCAATTTCAATAAATCACATAACATGCTTTTCATACAATCCCTAAATCCATGCCCTACCAATTCAATTAACACATAATCCCAATGACATGGATTCTTTACGATTAAGAAAAATATGCATCTTTGTCTATCTCAATTTGATTATTCTACTGAATCCAAAAAGGGTTTATTTGGCTCTGATACCAATTGTTATATATTATCCGAAATCGCATCAGATAATATATAACAAATCGCGGAAAAAATAATAAAACCCTTTTTGTTAGATTCATCTATAGAAGAAACAAAAATTAAGAATACTTACGGGTTTGCCTGCTGCTATCCATCTAGTATTCTCTAGCGTTCTTTTGCGTTCTTTAGCGATTCCACGTTCTCTGGCGATTCCGTTTATGAAACTAAGAGACCTGTAGAATCAGGTTAGAGAAGAAGGAAAAGGTTTCCAGACACTAAGGAAGCGGCCGTATTTCTGATTAGGGTTTAGAGTGATGAAATACCTAAACCTAGCCCCTTATTTATAGATTTTACAATGTGAAGCCCAACATTGTAAAGCCCATCCTATGTTACTTCCTTGTGTCCGGGACCATAACCCAATAAATTGATAATTCAATTTATATCCCTGATTTATTAATTCAGGCTTAAGTGTTGAGATTTGGGCCCTCTTCATCACAGTGCCCAAATTCAACCCGGTTACCACACTTGAGCCCATAACGCCTTTTTACCCATAAGTCCAATTTAGTTAATTAAATAATTAACTCGACTACTTTTAATTTGGACTTCCTTAAGACAATAACCGAATATGTTTATTTAGCATATCGGTCCAAATTATTATTAGTCTATAAATATATTAAATAAATATATTCCAACACGTGTAGTTTATAGTGCTCCTTCTGGTTGGTCCCAGTGGGGCGGTGGATATAATAAACCTGATTTTAACCGACCTGGTTATGATTCTGGAGCTCGAAGTCGTGGGTGGTGGTGGTTCGGGTAGAGGTGGAAGGGAGCGTGAAGTGAACCCATTCAAGGATGCTGAGGGCGTTGACGACACAGTGGAGCCTCCCTTAATGAGCAAGAAAACACAGGCATCAATTTTGATGCTTATGAAGATATTCCAGTTGAGACAAGTGGAGAAAACGTGCCACCTCCGGTTAATACATTTGCTGATATAGACTTAGGGGAGGCCTTGAATCAGAATTTACGGAGATGCAAGTATGTGAAGCCTTCACCAGTTCAGCGTAATGCGATACCTATACTTTTAGCAGGGCGGGATTTGATGGCTTGTGCGCAGACTGGTTCGGGTAAGACAGCTGCATTTTGCTTTCCAGTCGTTAGTAGAATCATGCGGGAGAATATACACAAACCACGCGGTGTACGGCGCTTGCTGTTATTCTTTCTCCAACAAGAGAGCTTGCGTCCCAGATCCACGATGAAGCTAAGAAATTTTCTTATCAAACTGGCGTGAAGGTGGTAGTTGCCTATGGAGGAACACCAATTAATCTACAGCTAAGGGAGCTTGAGAGAGGAGTTGATATACTTGTCGCCACGCCAGGACGGTTAAATGATTTGCTTGAGAAGGGTAGAGTCTCTTTGCAGATGGTTAGATACTTGACTCTTGATGAAGCAGTCAGAATGCTGGATATGGGGTTTGAACCTCAAATTAGAAAGATAGTGGAGCAAATGGACATGCCTCCACGAGGCGTTAGACAGACAATGCTGTTTAGTGCCACTTTCCCAAAGGAGATACAGAGACTAGCATCTGATTTTCTCGCAAATTACATATTTTTGGCTGTTGGAAGAGTTGGTTCCAGTACTGATTTGATAGCTCAAAGATTAGAATTCGTTCAAGATTCTGACAAGAGAAGCCATCTGATGGACCTTCTTCACGCTCAAAGGGAAACCGGCACTGATAGCAAGCATACTCTGACATTGGTTTATGTGGAGACAAAGAAGGGTGCCGACTCTTTGGAAAATTGGTTGTGTATGAATGAATTTCCAGCTACTTGTATTCATGGGGATAGAACACAGCAGGAAAGAGAAGTGGCATTAAGATCATTTAAAACGGGCAGAACACCTATCTTAGTAGCCACAGATGTAGCGGCCCGAGGGCTAGATATACCCCATGTAGCTCATGTAGTAAACTTTGATTTACCAAATGATATAGACGATTACGTTCATCGGATTGGGCGAACAGGCAGAGCAGGCAAATCTGGACTTGCAACTGCCTTTTTCAGTCAAAAGAACGTGTCAATGGCAAAGCCGCTTTCCGATTTGATGCAAGAAGCAAACCAGGAAGTGCCTGCTTGGCTCAGTCATTATGCATCACGAGTGCTTTCTTTTGGTGGTAAAGGCCGGCGCTCTGGTGGTGGAGGAGGAGGCCGTTTTAGTGGCCGAGACTTCAGAAAAGATACTGCGTTCAATAATAGTAGAGGTAACGGGAATTACTATAGTGGAGGTTATAGTGGCAGTGGCGGCGGGGTGATGGCGGATATCGTGGTAGTTATAGTTATGGTGCGGAGGCGGGTATTGCTAGTGCATGGGATTAGCCATATTGAATGGTGGGTGTTTGTGGTTCTTTCTCAAGAAGTATATCTCATTTTTCTTGGTTGGTTTTGTTATTTGTTTTTTTAATGTTTTATTTAGTCCGATTTTTTTTTTCATTTTCGAATTTTGAATTGGGCGAAGCTATTTCTTTCTACAAATTTTTTATTTCTTTTATAAATAAATAAAAACTTATTTCTTTCATAAATAAATAACATATTTTTTTTTTTATTTCAAAACTCATTCATTCTCCAAAAATTTCATCGATTTCTACCACTCTATCTCAACTATCTCCCACTCTATCTCAACTATCTCTCATCCTATTAACTTCTGCACTATCTCTCATCCTATTAACTTCTGCACACCTAACCAGCCTTATGAGTAGGGCTGTTATCGGTCCGGTTCGGTCCGGGTTTTGAAGAAACCGGACCGGACCGCTAAGCTTTCGGTTCTAATTTTTGGAACAGGACCGAACCGCTAAGCTTTCGGTCCGGTCCGGTCCGGTTCGGTTCGGTTCCGGTTTCGGTTCGGTCCGAGTTCGGTCCCGTTTTGGTCCGGTTCGGTCCGGTTCGGTCCGGTTCGGTCCGGTTCGGTCCGGTTCGGTCCGGTTCGGTCCAGTTAAAAAAATAAAATCAATTAAAAATTGATTTTTAATTATTTTTTTATTAAAATAAATTATATAAAAACTAAAGTTTGTAAATTGATTTTTATTTTTTAAAAAAATTGGTAATTAACTATTAATTTTGGTACTATAATTTATAAAAGAATATATAAAATAATAAATAATCGGTTTTAATGGTTTTATTGGTCCGATTTCTTATCGGTTCTACCGGTTTCATCGGTTCGATTCCGTATCGGTTCCTTCGGTCCTATTAGTTTTATCGGTTCGGTTCCTTATCGGTTCTATCGGTTTATCGGTTCTATCGGTTCGGTTCCTAACCGGTTTTTTGTTTCGGTTCCTTATCGATTTTCGGTTTTGAAAATGGAACCGCGAACCGGACCGTTAAGGTTCGGTCCGGTTCTCGGCCCGGTCCTTATCGGTTCGGTCCCGGTCCGGTTCTCGGTTCCGGAGAACCCTTGACAGCCCTACTTATGAGCTTCTCACCATCAATCACCTAAAAACCTATCCTTAGCCTAGCCACTATAAAAATGGACTCCTCTTCAGATTTTTTTCAAATCTTGAAAAATAACAAATTCTAGCCACCTATTCGATTTATCTTCTAATCATAAAAACAACAGCGGTTTTTTTAATTCTTTTAAAAGGTAGAAATTATTCGTTATTTAAAAAAAACAACAACATTTAAAAATGCACCATTATTTATCGAAATAGACGAAATGCACCTAATTCCGAGACGACATCTCGGAATTAAGTGCAGTTTTTTTATATAAAAAACACCTGATTCCGAGGTGCTGTCTCGGAATCAGATGTTTTTTTATATAAAACAAAAGCGCACCTGATTCTGAGGTGGTGTCTCGGAATCAGGTGTTTTTTTTAGAAAAATAGAGCAACTCATCCTATCTATTGTCTCAGAATTCGTTGTTTTATACTAAAACTTGCAAAATCGGGATTTTCAAAAATATGTTTTTTTAACACAGATTTTTAAGTTACATGAATGGAAAACTAAAAAAACAAGATTAAATTAACTTGTTGTTTGATTGAGTGATGTTCTCCGGTGTTAAATCTTTGGTTTAGGTGTCTTCCTCTTCCATGAGTAATCTTTAAGAAATTTGATTTGTTTTTGTTTTTAGGGTTTACTTTGAGAAGCTAAATGTCACGGCCCGACTCCTCATCGTGGGGCCTAATAATAGCGAGTGCGTGCGGAGATGGCTGCTACCATGTAAGGTCCGAGAGAGGCTTGTTGAGTAAGCGCGGAGTGCGCAAGGTGACTCGATTAGGTTGTGGGGGCAGGCGTAAGGGCAGGAGCGGATGATCACCGGACAAACAAACGTGGCGCAATCATTGTTGGATGGAAGAGAAGTGCGCCAACGTAGGAGCTTCCCAATGAGGTCAGGTGGGGACTAGCAACTTAAGAAGTCTCGTTGCGGAGTATGGGCGAAGCAACAAGACTTTGGTCGTGGCCTTCCAGATTCTGCCGGGGTGTTCGTGGCGAGGACGTTCACGAATTGGGTGTGGTAGAGTGTCACGACCCGATTTTCTCAGTGGACAAGCTAGCATCCACCTCTCCATGCAGATCTTCATATGCTCCTACGACCTACTAGTACTAACGGACGTCTTCATATGCAGGTACTTATAATCGATCCCTCCTATCCAACCCTCATAACTGCTTGTGTTCCATATGGGAAAGGTTGATGTGCCGTAAGGTGCGCTCGACATAGGTGCCGCACGGGCGAAATAGCTGAGCCCGTGACATAAATCATACATGTTGGATTTAATTTGGTTTAATCATGTATTTGTTGATATAAGGATTTCATAATGGTTAATGACATCAAGTTATAGATTAGAAAATAAAACGAGGGCAAGATAGTAAAAACAAGTAATAAGTTTTTTTTTTTGAAATATGGAGAAAATAAAAAATATGATAGGGAAATAACTTCACCTTTTTGAGTTTTATATAATAAACGAACTTATTTTAAGATTTTATTTTAGATCTACCTACGCTGATATGAACCAATTATTAGTTTCAAAATAAAATATTAAAGTAACTGAAACAAATTTTATATGTATTTGGAATATATCCTGAAAATTAATTTGCAAATTGAAAAAAAATCTAAAATAGATATAAGATTTTATGATTTAGTGAAGAGAATGGAGATACAAGTCTCAAAATAAATTGGCCATTAAAAAAGGTTTGAAAGAGTCATGTAGATGGTGAAACAAGATCACATATAACCAACTATTATAATGCGAGCAACAATCTCATATTTTGACAAATGCGTTGAGCCTATTTAGCTTATGTCGTTGTTTTGCAGGCTACTGTGTCAAACTGAGGATTTACCCTCTGCACATTCATTGAGTAGCGGCTGCGGATTCCTTATAAAAAAATAAAAAATAAAATATTGTAACGAATGAGGTGACTACCATCTAAAACACAATTTTGGTACTAATGAACCAAAAATCGATAATATTTAATGAAATATCTAAGTACGAGGATAAAATCTTTTTAACGGATCTAAATATTTAAACTAGATAAATTTAAAAAAAATACCATTTTTTAATAAATTTATATATTTAAATAAGAAATATAGTCTATTAAAAATTTAAATAAAAACAAAATGTTAAATAATAAATATTTTATATATTTTTTTTATTTAAATTTGAAAAGTTATTCAATATATTATTATTATTATTATTTAGATATATTATTTATAGTTTTTTATTTTGTTATTAAATTATTAATTACGAAAACACGTTTCATTGATAAATAAGTGATCACTGACTATTTTTCGATGGCCAAAGCTATTTCCTCCATGTTATTTTTTATTTCCTCCATGTTATTTTTTATTTCCTCCATCATTCAAACTTTTAAAAACACTAGTGACTTGCTTTTACCAAATTACCCTTATTTTTATTTCAAATTTAAAACTAGATGTCATTGATCTAATAGATGGTCTTATATGAAAAAACACACCAATAACCTAACTTTAATCCAACATATATGATTCCACTTCTAAAATTAACCCTAAAACAAAGAACTTCAATTTTATTGAAGATTAATCATGGAAAATGAAGAAACTCAAACTAAACCGGAACGAACAAGGTAATTTCATCTTTGTTTTCTAATCTTTGTTTTTATGTTTTACCATTTCGAAACTTCTTTTTTTCAGCCAAACCCGATTTCTGTAGTTCTGAACGAAAAACAATTGATTCTGAGACGGTATCTCGGAATCACATGCTTTTTTTTAACTGCAAAACATGTGATTCTGAGATGGCCACTCGGAATCAGATGTTTTGCAGTTAAAAAAAAGCATGTGATTCCGAGATGGCCTCTCAGAATCACATGCTTTCGCTAAAAAAACAGAATATAAAAGAACAGCATATGGTCACAAAATCGAACAAAACTCGAAAACAGATCCAACCAAAAGCATAAACCATAATCGAATCCTAAATCTACCAAATAAAAACCCTAATCGAACCATAAATCTACCAAATAAGAATCCTAACCTAACAAGAAGAGTCATAGCCAAAAGAAACTGGAAAACAAAAGACAGTAGAAAACTGAAGAGATTAGGGGTTTGAAAAGAAACTGAGAAACAAAAGAAAGTAGAAAACTGAAGAGAGAGATAAGTATGAATTTTTTTTCTTTGAATTTGTTAATGAGTAGAATAATAGAATAAATGGGTAGAATAATAGCGTTCTTGAAAAGGAAAGAGATAGAACAAATGGGTATAAGGGCAAATGTATAATTTCCTTTATGGAGGAAATAACAAGATTGAGTTATTTTCAAATTATGGAGGAAATAAAAATTATCATGGAGGAAATAGCTTTAGCCTTTTCCGATTGATATCTGAACACGACAAATTTAGATGGGGACAAATTTTTTTTATTTAATAGATAATTAAATCCGACGGATTTAGAAAAATAAAAATCGAATGCACGGTTTTAATTATATTCAGATAAAATGTATGTAAGAACAAATCGGTATAGTTTATTTTAACTTAATCCTCGTAACTCCGCTTCTTACCAATCCATCTAAAATTTAAAAAAATTATAAAATTTCAGTGAGTAGTGAGTGATTGTACTTACAACTATCCCGAGCCATTGCACTTTTATAGTCTGATATGTTACCAAAATTTATTGTAAGATATAAAAGTGCAATGGCTCTTTATTTGTAAGAATTGTTCTTTATTTCTTTTAATTTTTTTATACCAATAAATAATTCTAACAATATATATTTATTAATATTAAATTTTAAAACCAATGGCATATGATTATTTGAAGGTTGACAAGAATATGTTGTAAATTTTTATTTTAGTTTATTTTTAAACTAGCATTGGATTATTTAATAAACCAATTTATATTAAAAAATTGATAACTTTATTTAACTGGAGTGACATATTTTAATACAGGTACCAACTAAAAATGGCATTCCCTATAGGTATGTGTTCTTATTCAAATATTATCCACAGTACAGTAATATTATATAGTATTTATTTGAGGTCTAGAAACCAATCTGGAAAAACCTGTTCAATTAAAACTGCCTGAAGGAGAAAATTGTATATCGGAAATATACCTTATGCTTTATTTCTGCTGACTTCCTGTGCAGCATTGCCATCATTTTTGTTTTTCCATTCGGTTTGCTTTTCAAGAATAGTGTTCTGAAATTTGCGTGCATTTTATTGACGAGCCGTATAAAAATTCCTCACGTAATCGGAACAATACGAGGACGGGTGAATCTGTTTTATTTCATATTGGGCTATTCAATAATTAGATCCAAATCTAATAATAGTGGCCCATTATCCAGCCTATCAATTATTTGTGGGCTATATTGCTTTATATTTCCGAGGGGTGTATGCACGTTTGGGCAAACGAGCAGCCTGAAAAGCGCTTCAACTTTTATTGAAGGCTGTCCAAATGTTTTTGAATGATTTAAATGGAAATATAACTGTCGACAAATATTTGTGTTTTGGTTATAGAGTATCACTTGGACAATCAAAATTTGATATCTAAGTTAGATGATAAAAATTTAATATTTCTCAAAAAGTCTAACCTGAAAAATAATAATTGGTTATTACTCATTGTTTTTATATATTACAAATCAAAAATATCCAATTACCGCAGGATAACCATGAATAATAATGTATAGTTGTGTTTGAATATTATTTGAGGAAAGATATCATCAAATTTGTCATAAGATAAAATATTATAAATTCCAATATGAGAGTGAATGTTGAACGCAATATGAAAATCTAATTTGCTCAACAATCAAGTGATTTCGTGAATAAGAATCTTTTGGGGTAAAGTCTATTTGTTTTACATCATGAACTTTGTTGGATTAGCTTTAAAAGTCTAAGTTTCCTCCCAAAATTTAAGGTATAAATAATACACTAAGATGGGCTATAACATATATATTTCCTACTTTTATTAATGGCCCTCATAGTCCTTCTGCATCGAGAGACAACTAGAATCTTGAAATGTTTTTCTTTACCTCAGACTTTTAATGTCTTTGTCTACTGTGAGTTTATCGAAGCTTTCTTGTCTTGCAATCTTAAAATTAAAAGTTTTTACTCTACTAATGATTTGTTGAGCCAAACTACTAAGCCAATTATGGCTGGACTCATGAAAATCTTGAGGTGATGTCTTTATACTTGTCTCATTAAAAACTCGTCGCCGACCCAAACCTTCTTTGAAGACAATTTTTTTATCGAAGAGAAAATAGTACAATTATAAGTCACATTTTCTTAGTTTTTTATTTACTAGTAGTCGATTATCTCGTAAGCATGGAATTTATTCCGGTTAATATTGTAGGAAGTTAAAATATATTTATATTGAAAATAAATTACCTCGGATTATATGTGGGTGTATAAGAGTAACCCTCATAGTCCTTTTAAAACATGAAAGAAATACTAGTAACTGAACTTGACTCGTTTAACATGTAATCCTAAACTTTATGTTTCGATATGACCGAGACTTTCTTTATGCATAAATATTATTCCTCAGATTTTCATTTGAAAGTTTTAGCTGACCAATACTTTTGTACTTTGTGAAGGCAAAAATATCAAATTATATTGTCCAAGGTAGTGGCCAGTATGAAGCCCAATTTTATGTTGATTCTTCTACCAAAATTGCAGAGACATTGGTTGATGAGATATTTGTAGTTGAAACTTCGCTTGCTGTTCCTAAGATAACATTTGTTGTTCCCAAGGCTGTAATGAAAAATTCTTATGGAAATGTATCTTCTTTAAAAATTTCCCTTGTTACAATCATTTTTATGCTTCTTGTGTATTAAAAGGCCTTAGTTATGTTTAAAAACCTTTTGTTCCCGAATATATTGGTTGTGATGATGTTCTTAAATATGATAATAATTTTATAAACACACACCATCTACAACCAACAAAGATGTTGTTATAAGTCTTGGTGGTTTGCAATATGTGAAAAATTCTTATATTTGTGTTGAGAAAGGAAAAATAAAGGTAGATGATGTTTAACATATGTTATATCTTGATGCTCTTTCGGAGAAATAAAATTGTAGGGCTATTATCAATTCATCTCATCTTTTGAGCTGGAGGAGGAGGCCGAAACGTAAGAACAAAGTTTTTGGTGAGAGGTCTAAAGTTTTAAAACCCTAGGGTTAAGTTTTTTTAATAAGGAACCATCACTTAGTATCGTGGTTTATGCCTTGGTTAATGATGTTCCTTCACTCCCTCTAATTGTTACTAACAATGTTGATTTTTCCCAATCGCTTCTCCTAAATAGATGGTTGAGGTTTTGGATAATACTAATGATTTAACTAAAATACTCCTCTAATAACCCTAGTGATAAGTTTAGTGTTGAGTTTACGTTTATTGAAACTATTCCTACTTTTGAACTTACGAATTTTTCTTTAGATCATACTTCAAAAGTGTTCAACCATTTTGTTACTTTGGCACGCATGGGCTACCAAATCATCTCACTACTATGAAATTATCAAAGAGGTAGATGGAACTGGGAGTTGAAGTAAGTATTTGACAGATGTTTGTGTATAAATTTTTCCTATTTATATTATGCAAGTTCTAATTTATTTATTTTTTAAATATTTGTACGATGTTTTTGAACTGGTTCCCCAAGCGTGTGAAAGTCATATCATAACGAAATAATTTCTAAGTAATCGGGAATTGAAGGTTTAACTCTAGCATAAATCTAAGGTTGAGGAACAATTAAAATAAGATCTTGAAGCTAAATACAAAATAGAAATAAAATTTAAGGATGAACTTCAAGCAAAAGCTAACTGAGAGGAAAAGTTGACAACTGGTCTAAACTTTGTAGAAAAAATAAAAATTATGTATCATCCAAGGCCTTAAATGTTTATCAAGAATTTGTCATATGTTCTTGCTACGACTATCAAATCTCGTTCATGTAAGTTAAGAAATATTTATGTCGAAGCGGAAACAAAGAGAGGTGATAAGTTTGTACCCCACTAGTGTCTATGCCCTTATATATGAGGTAATGTTAAGATGTAATAACAATTTTATGATGAGTATGAACTATATATGAGAAAGTTTAATTGATAATAAATAAGTGATGATAAGGTACATATCATTTTGATGAGGTCATATGTTATTTTTAGTAATATAAAGGAAATTTCCTTAAAGAGGATAAAGAAGTTGATGTTAACTTATAACTGAAAGTTATATAGATTAAAGAAAGTATGTAAAGTTAAAGTTGCTATACATGGAAGGTAAGTAATTATAGCACGACATGATTAAAGAGAATGATGAACAAGGAAATACAAGGCATAATATGTTATGAAGAAGGATAAGACTAAGAAAAATTAAATAAGCAGAGCAGAGGAGACAAATGATCACGACAAGTTAGAATGTAAAAGAATGATGAATAAATAAAAGCAAGGTAGAATGGACTGTGAATAAGGATAAATTAAAATGGAGAAGAATCAATCAGCTAAAGGAAAAAAGAAAGCTTTGTGACTAAATAATTATTTAATAAGCTTCTAGTGTATTATTTGATATTACATAAATTTCTTAAACGATTAGATGATATTTTAGTATTATTATAACAAGTGTAATGGATGCACGCCACATGTCTTAGTAAATATATAACATTCATCCCTTGAAATTAGGCATGAAAACCTCTATAATAGGAGATGGTGCAATCCTTCATTTAAAGGATAGTTGGTTTCCTATTGAGAAAAAATAATATTATTGGTTTTATTCTCCATAACTCGATTAGTCCAGTCAATTTCATCATTGGTATTCACTTTGAGGAGACTTTCCCTCATTAAATTTGGTGTCGTCTCTAAGATTTTTTACAAACTAATAATTATATCAATTTGTTACATTGGTAACGACTCACTCAAAAGTAAATATAGATGATTCTCGAGGGCAGTTTGTTCGACGATCTCCAGTGGTTATTTCATCTAATTATAACATTTCTTTGCTAACTTATGAGAATAGTGAAATACATGGTATTCCATGAGTAGTGATAACATGTCCAATTATAGTAACATCCCTAACTTAAGGTAATGTAATAGTTTTAGGTCTTCTCGATGTTTACCAACTCAAAATGAAGGTAATATTCTAATTCTTTCTAATTTACATACTTTAGGCATACAAATGGAACTTTTTACAAGTTCAGACAGATGATAAAGGGAGAGTTAGAAAAAACAAAAACCTAAAGTGTTGCAATTGCTAACGTAAACAATAATGGCTAAAGATAATGTAGATCAAGTTGATTTACTCGCTAATGATAATATATTTCAAAATAAAGAAAATAAATAAAAAATACATGGTAATAATAATGGTGACAAACATTCCAGTGATAAACTGGCGTCGAAAGAATGATTTAGAAAATGCAAAGAAGAGATGGTTGGTATCTTCCAATGAATCTTTAAAAGACCAAAGTTAGCTTTTAGCTTATGACTAAAAAACCCTCCAAAAATTAATTAAATTTTACCTTATCACTAAATAACCCTCCAAAAATTATTTACCCCATTTGATCGACGACCACAATTTGAGTCTTACAAATGTACCAGGATAATTAAATCTGAGATCTTGGAGTGTTAAAATAACCTTTGGAGCATACCAAAGTATGAAACTTTGAATACAAACGATCCTACACAGGAAAACTAGGGAATCATGATCAAAGAATCTAGTCAAACACAACATTTGATTGATGAAAAACATGAGCGATTGCTACAAGAGGAACGCCATTAGCTCCACAGGGAAATTGAGGCTTTAAAGTTTAAAAAAAGTTGTAATAAGCCCCCAGGGTTGATTCCAGTTGGAGGTTCAAATAATTGAAGGACTCACGGGTGTTACTGTACAAATTGTGACCCCAAATATTCAGCACGGTCCAAAAAAACATCAGAAAGGTCACTCATGAAAAACCCATCACTCTTAAAAAAATAGTATAAAGCTAAGGACCATTTGAGTTCAACAAAGCCCAACAAGGATTCAATGTCTAATATTGAAGAGTCTTCTTCCTCTTTGAGTAGTTACCATTATTATAAAAAGAGAAAAAATCTTCATGGTGAACATCATTCGAAAAAATATTTTGATCGATGTAATAAGTTGTGTAAAATATTAAAGAGAATACATAATATGGAGAGAGAATTAGATGATCAAGATTCTACAACACATACCACCATGTGAGTGATCAATATTATATCCAATCTAAATCAAAGATATTTTCCAGTACTAATGAAGATCATTAGTTTATCCAAATGACATAATTGGTGGCAGTCCTCTCTGTCTGCAGATATCCATTCCGATCATCTACCCATGCGATCCTTCATTTTAAAAAATGGAGAATTTTGATGGGAGTAAGGATCTGGACAACCACCTTGAATAGTTTAAGATTTTTATGATGATTTTTTATGACAACAACAAGTTGTTGTGTCGAGAGTTTCCCAAACTTTTAAAAATAGTGCATTGAAATGGTATAATCGGATTTTCCTTAAGGGTGGATCAAGAGTTTTGATATGTTTTGGACAAATTTCTCCAAACAGTTTGTGGTAAGTAAAGAAATAATAAGAAAGGAAGACACAGCAATTCAATGTAGTCAGTTGATTGGAGAAAGCTAGAAAGAGTACACCATACGATTTGTAGAAACCAATAATGGTTTACAAGATTGCTTTAAACTTGTGGCTATAGTTAATTTTAGAGAAGGGTTATTTCCTGAATATTGCGTGATATCATGACTAGATAGAAATCAAATTCTTTCGAAACACTATTATCACAAGTGGAAGAAACGAAGAGGCTAAAGTTACCATATCAGCAAAAAAATATTACTTCAAGTTCACAACAACAACAAGAACAAGCAACTACTAGTTCTCGTCAGAATGATTCCAATGAGATTAATTTTAGACTTAGAGGGAACTAGCATCCATAATATCGGAAGAAACAGTACAAATCTAGGGGGATCAATGGGTCCGACCTGATCATTTCATAAAGTTAACAAATGCTGTTTCTGCCATTTTTTACAAGACAAAAAATTATGTTCGGTTTCGAAGGCCAATTCTCATTAATACTTTCAGGGAAATTGAAATACACGATTCTCTAAATGCCAAAATGATGTGGGCTATGATACGAAGGGTTTTATAGCTATAAAGAAAGAATTCCAAACTTTAATTGAGAATGGAAAATTAACGAGGTCCGTCAAAGCTTTAATAGGGAATATATCGCAAGTACCTATTACTAATCATATAAGAGTTCAAAAATAAGTTATAGAGGCAGACCATAAATAAGAAAGCAATATGCTTATTATCATACCATACAATGAATTTGATGAAGATTTAGAGTATTTAGAACCTGACACTAAACGAGGTTAAATTAGGATGATAAGTGAGCTTCAAAAGAAAGGAGAGGTCAAACGTTTGTGTCAATTTTTCGAATGATTAACCATATTTGGAAAAGATACAGTGTTAACCCCTCTGGGTTGTTCTCGAAAGAGACAAATAGTGAGTTCAATAAACCAATTAGAATATAAAAATGTTTACCCACCTATATCAGAATCTGATGCCATTTATTGTGTTTGATGGTGATGATTTAAAACACATTACTGGACAACTTGAGGATGATGTGGTAATTAGATATGCAAACGAGGGAATGGAAATTTGAAGGATTTTGATTTACGCAAAAGACTCAGCTATTATTTCATTCTTAGCCACTTATAAGCAAATGAAAAACCCTCCGGTTTTACTTCGGTCCAACAAAACTATAGTGGGATTTATGGGGATTACTGCGGATGTGTGATGAGAGTTGAAGATGAAACCCTTATTGGGAAATATCCTTTTACAAAGACAGTTAGTGTACTCTTTGTGGTGGTTGACGATCCAAGTTTATATAATGCTATATTTTGTTTTGGTTATCATGGATGCACACTGTTGCTTTGATAGTGCATCAGTGTTTGAAATATGATGTGGGAGGCTAGGTTGGAGTTGTTCGAAATAGCCAAAGAATGGAAAGAAAATGTTATATCACCGCATTGGCTTCCAAAACATTACACAATATGGAAACCATGAAAAAATAAAATTTACTAAAGTCTTCTTCGTAATCTGGCACGGTAGATGATCTAAGGAAGACTCATAACTCAGTTATTCCTGATAAAATTGTTGAGTTGTACATATTTCCGGATGTAAAATGTGTCAGGATATGACTTAGATTGCCACAAATAATGAGGGAACAGTTTTTATCATTTTTATCAAAGAATTTGCATGTATTTTCTTGGTGTACCTAAAATATAGCATGTTTCCCTACAAGTATTATTTGCCATAAGTTAGCAATATGACCCGACGTATGCCCTGTTATTCAGAAACAAAGGGCCTTCTTTATGGAAAAATTCGAAACATTTATTGAAGAAGTAGATCAATTGATAAAAGTAAGGCAAATTCGGAAATCTCAATACCCAGTATGGACAACGACCCCGTTACTGTTATTAGTGAAAATGGCATTCCGGCTTATCCGATGCAATTAAATTCCTTACTTCCGACAACGAACCCGATATTTGTCAAAAAAAGAATGAGAAGCGGTGTATGTGTGTTGATTTTAACGACCTACATAGATAATGCCTGAAGGATTTATTTCTTCTCCGCTGAATTAATCAACCAATAGATTCTACTTCTAGTTATAAGTTGTTATCGTTCATTGGTGCTTTTGCAGCGTATAATCAGATATAAATGGATTTAAAGGACCAAGATAATACTACATCCATAGTAAGCAAGGTCCTCCACTTCTATAAGGTTGTGTCATTCGGTTTTTTGGGGAAACTTGCCAACATTTGGTGAATAAAGCCTTTGGTAACCAAATCTGAATAAATGTTGAGGTTTACATAGATGATGTGTTAGTAAAAAACTTAAGGGATGAGGATAATTTATCAAATTTAAAAATTTCTCCAGTTTGGAAGCCATCAACTTGAAGTTGAACCCAAAGAAATGTACATTTGAAGTACGGTCCGCAAAGTTTTTAGGGTATGTTATGAGTGAAAAGGGTATTCAGGCTGATGTAATTAAATACCTTGCTATGAATTCTCCTAAATCTGCCAAAGAAGTTCAAATATTAACCGAAAAAGTGACTGCTCTGAATAAGTTTATATCAAGATCTTCCGATAAATGTGCGCCCTTTTTCCAGGTTTTAAGAAATGCTAAGAAGTTTAACTGGAATTTGGAGTGAGATAAGGCCTTTACTAAAATCAAAGAGCATTTGTCGTCTCTAAGGACATTAACCAAAACAATGATGGATGACAAGGTGTACATTTACTTGGCAGTATTTGATTATGGAGTGAATGCGATTTTGGTTTAGGAAGTTGATTATTATCCTCACCCTATTTGTTATATAAGAAACGTTTTTGGACACCGAGAAAAGGTACTTAAAGTTGGAAAGTTGGCATTTTCTCTAGTGGGGAGGCTCAAAAGATGAGACTTTATTTTCAAGCTAATTCAGTTATTGTTTGAACTTCGTTCCAACATAAAAAATATTTTACAAAAACTAGATTAGTCGGTCCGAATGATTAAATGGTCAATTGAGTTAGGATATTTTGATATTGATTTTGTTCTTCAAAATATGATTAAGTCACAAGATGTAACAGTTTTCTGCTTTAATTTCACTTAGAGCGATAATATATTTTCATATATTTTCTTTGTGTATCTATAATGTAACTTGTTTCCCTACCAGTTTTATTTTCCATAAGTTAGCAATACGACATGATGTATCATGTTATACAAAAACAAAGGGCATTTTCTGTGGAAACATCCAAAGCGATTATTGAAGAAGTAGATTGGTTGAGAAAAGTAAGGCATATTTGGGAATCTCAATACCTGGTGTGGACATCAAACCCGATAATTTTCAAAAAGAAGAATGGGAATAGGCGTATGTGTTTTGATATTAAAGACCTAAATAGAGCATGCCTGAAGGATCCATTTCCTCTCTCCCGAATCGATCAACCGATAGATTTTACTTCTAATAAGAAGTTGTTATCTGTCATATGTGCATTTATAGGGTATAATCATATATAGATGGATTCGAAAAACCAAGATAGCACTACATTCATACCAATCAGGGGCCTCCACTACTATAAGGTTATGCCCTTCATTTGTTGGGGCCACTTGCCAACGTTTGGTGAATAAATCCTTTGGTAGCTAAATCAAAAGAAATGTTGAGGTTTAGATTAATCATATGTTAGTAAAAAACCATAGGGATGGGGATTATTTATCAGATGAAAAATTAAACTTTCGTCGGTTTGGAAGCCATGAAGTTGAACCCAAATAAATGTAAACTTGGAGTATGTTCTGGGAAGTTCTTGGGGGTATGTTATCAGTGAAAAGGGAATTCAGACTGATCCGATGCAATTAAATGTTGTTCTTGCTATGAATTCTCCAAGATTTTCCAAAGAAGTTCAAATATTAACCGGAAGAGTGGCTTCTATGAATAGGTTTATATGGAGATCTTCTGGTAAGTGTTCGTTTTTTTTCCAGGTTTTAAGAAATTTTAAGGAGTTCAATTGGAATTTGGACTGCGATGAGGCCTTTACTAAAATCTAAGACCATTTTTCATCTCTGAAGACATCAACCAAACCAATGATGGATGAGAAGTTGTACATTTACTTGGCAGTATCTAATGATGGAGTGAGCGCAGTTTTGATTCGAGAAGTTGATGGTTATCCTCACCCCTTTTATTATACAATAAAAAAATTGGATGCCAAGAAAATACAATTAACTTGGAAAAGTTAGCTTTAGCTCTGGTAATTGCCCAAAATGTGAGACCCTATTTTCAAGCTCATTCAATTATTGTTCGAACTTCATTCCAACTTAAAATTATTTTACAAAATCTTGATTTATTGGGTCGAATGACTGAATAGTCAGCTCAGTTAGGATATTGTGATATTCATTTTGATCTTCAAACTATGATCAAGGATGCAACAGATTTTATGGTTGAATTTTATTCAGAGCGACCACATATTGAATCAACTATTGGAAATATACACAAAACGATAGATAGTTTGAAAAAATGGTGGGTCTAGCATGTCAAGCTGTGGGGCATGAATTTTCTTACTATATTTCTTCGGAGATACATTATACGAAGTAATATGCTTCGGTTTCAAGGCATCAAACAATGAAGCAGAATATGAGACAACATTAGCAGGGTTAAGACTTGCCTAAATTCACAATGCCTAAAGATTTCATTTAATAAGTGATTCACGGTTACTTCTAATCAGGAAAAGGGACAATCCATAGCTAGGATATTTTAATTTGTAAAATACTTGAAAGCATTAAAGGAGACAAAAAAAATTCTTCAAATGTGTTGAATACAAACACGTGCCTCGAGCTGAAATTTTGATGGTTGATTCTATTGTCACAATATCTTATATTGAAACATAACCATGGATATTGGTACAAGAGATCCCTTTGATATCAACAAGTTTTGAAGTTGGAACGAATACCGAGGAAATTTTTTAAATTTCAAATGCTGCAAACACATATTGGAGATATGAGATTAAAAAATTTGTTAGTACGAGGATGTTTCATATGGATAAAGTATTGGCTAAGAAACTTAGGTATAAAAACATGGTTTTGTAGCCATATGGGATATCCTCTATAAAAAATATCTTAGTAAGCTTTTGTTACGATGTCTTGGGGATACTGAATCACAAATGATATTATCCAAATTGCATGATGGGGATGATTATATCCATTATGATTATAAAACTTAATCAGACGGGTTCTATTGGCAGATTAATATTGGCCCTCAATTATGGCAGATTTCAAAGAGATAAACCAATGATGTAACCCTTTTCCAAAGATTTCCCAAAGCAATACATATCTTAAAAATGCCACTAAAGTCAATATCCAAAGCATTACCCTTTGACAGATGGGTGCTTGACTTAGTAGGAAATATACCAATGACATCCTCGGGTCATCAAACTATTATCATGGTAGATATTTATTTTTCTATGTGCGTGGAAGCAAAGCCTCTCTCCGATACTATATCTAAAGCAATCATAAAATGTATCATATCTAACATATGTTGTAGATTTGGGGTCCTAGGAAGTATAACAACCGATAATGGCCCTCAATTTGAGAAAAAAATATATGGAAGCTTCTTTTACATCCCGAGGAATTCCACATCACTTCTCTTCACCTTTCCAACCTCAAGATAATGGTCAAGTGGAGGTTGTCAATAGGACTATCCTGATGGGACTAACGAAAAATTTAGAAGGGGCAGCATGAAACTAACCAAATTTATGGGCTTATCGTACTACCTTCCAAACTGTAACCCAATCCCTTTTTAATTTAGTGTATGGGATGGATATAGTAACACCGGTCGAATCTACTCTCCCATCGTTCTGAATTGAAAATTATTCCGAAGAAAACAACGATATAACCAAGAGATTTAAATGAGATTTGATTGAAGAAAATATAATTTGAGCTCATTTAAGATCCATTCATTATCAAACCTTAATAAGAACTAGATATGCATCTAAATTTCGAAAGAGAGAATTTGAAACATGGGATAGAGTTCCAAAGGAGATCTTCTTACACACCAAAGATAAAAGGTTTGGGAAGTTGGCACCTACTAGGGAAGGCTATATTCGGTTATTGAAAAAACGAAGCCTTGAACATATCAGTTGGTGGATCAAAATCACAATCTTTTGCGACATTCATGGCACAACGAACACTTGAGGATTTATCTTGAATAGTTGTAAAAAGCGTTCATTTTTTAGTTATTTATGTGAATATTTAGGGGCATACTATTTCCTACCATAGTGTCTCTAAGAGGTTTTAATGAGGTTCCTGAATCACTTTAAATTTATCACCTTTTGTCTTTCAGATTTTTTGTTATTTTATTTTTGTGCTTTATGTATTATTGCGGTCATATTGAAACTATTCCAACATTAGTTGGTCACATTTAAAAGGTTCCAAAATTAGTTGGTCACATTTACGGGGTTCAAGCATTAGTTGGTTATGTATAAAGGTTCAAACATTAGTTGGTCACAACTAAATTTTTTAAAGAATGGTAATCCTAATATAAATACTACGAATGAATTTGAATGCAATACCTTCGAATGGTTGTTTACATTGAAAATGACTTCGAATGGCTTAATTAATATGAAAAATAGTTAGATTAAATAATTTATTTACCTTGCAATAAACAAAATTATAATGGGTTAAATTCGAAGGAGTGGATAAATTAACTATTATAGTAGCGTTTCAAAGGAAGAAATTTGAAGAGAATAAAACATAGATGATTCATTAATATTTCACCAAATAAAATATGCCTTGGATAAACCAAATACTTATCAAAATCCATATAGAGTATGAACAAATGTTTTGTTTATGCCAAAGATGTACACAAAAATAACAAAGATATGAATTTATGTGCCTTCGGTCTATTTCCTATCGACGTCATCTTCTTATGAACTCCCATCCTCAGAGTCTATTTCATCACTTTCTTTAAAATTATCAGTACTTGAGTACATAGATTTTCTTTGTTGGTCAGCCAAAGTAATATTATTAAGCCATAATTCCTTCGGGGCTAACTCCCACAAAGATCCAAGGTTCATAGTTGGGAACACCTTGTAGATATCTAGTATCATGTTGGATTTGATTGAAGAATCATGTTTAGACAAAGATTTTAATATTCGGTTAACATACTCATCCACCACGTCTTCCTTATCTTTCACAACTTGAATTTTAAAAGTAGTTAATTCGCCCTTGTATTTTTTAGCAAGATCATCTTGCTCTTTTAAATCCTTTGATAATTTCTCTATAGCATCCTTGTCGCTAGCTTGTTGATCCTTAAACTTTTGAATTTCCCCATATCCTGGATGATTGCAACTCTTCGTGAACAACTTTCAGCTTCTCAAGTTCTTCAGTAACCAACTTAGCCTCGTTTTTTAAACCATCATCACCAGCTTTTTCCTCTTCGAAGGCCTTGCTATAGAGTTCGCATTCCTCTTCAATAAAAGTGATGGTTTCTTTATGTGTCTTAACTTGCCTTTCTAAATCAAATATAGGTTTTACGAAGACCAACATTGTATACACCAGTGTATCTTGCTCCTTATCAGTTGAAAGGGCACTTCTTGAAAGGGCACGCATTCAAAGGTTTCATATTTCTTAGAGAATTATTTTTCAAAAGCCTAAAAGTATATTATGTCTATAGGTCCTAGTAGATTATCTTCATTATAATATTGTTCCTCTTTCTTTGGAACCAATGGAGAAGTTGGTTAGGTTACTGAAGGCATGATGGGGTGGACTGAGACATGGCCAATTTTCGAACTGGTACCCACGGTCTTCTTTTTCCTTTCACTTTTCTCTCCGCTATGTTTTATTATTTTATGTTTTTTATTCTTCTTAAAGACAAGAAGCTTTACATGTGTATCACCATCTTCGACATTGGTATCAATATTTACTAACAAAGGCTTATCAGGTTGCTCTGCAACTTTAACACTAATAACATTTTTCTTGGAACCCTGCTTGGCGGCATCACCCTTCTTTACACGATGGTTGGGGGCTCTACTCATCGTCGGAAGAAACACATTGCCCTCTACGACTTCAATCCTGTTAACGATAACTGTGGGCCAATGGGGAGTAGTAAATTGTTCCCAAAATAGATCTCGTTCGGAATTGGTCATCCAAAGATGACTCCAAACTAGGTTATTTGGGAGTAAAACATGTATAGAAGGCGTTGGACCAATTCTCCTCAACCTATTGGTGTGATTTTTTAAAAGTGAGTTTAGAAGCCTCTAATGATGCAGATGAGAATTCAGTATTGCTGCAAAAAAAGTTCGATGTAAGTCACGACTATAGAAGATAATAAATGAAGAAGCAATAGATAATTTTGAAGAAATACCCGTGATCTTCCAAAATCTGGTGACCTGGCTCGGGTTATCCTTCGAAGTAATCTTATTCCCATTCTCCTTCCAACCACTGGAAAAAAGAAACTGTATTTTTCACATTTTATTCGCTTCTAAAATGTCATTTATGACCTTGTACTTGTCGCCCATATTGAAGAAATAAAAAGGAATCCAATAATTTCTTGATAACCCAGCTACATAGTGAATTGTTTCATTGGCATTC
Source organism: Limnanthes douglasii subsp. nivea (assembly GCA_036936605.1). Taxonomy (NCBI): domain Eukaryota; kingdom Viridiplantae; phylum Streptophyta; class Magnoliopsida; order Brassicales; family Limnanthaceae; genus Limnanthes; species Limnanthes douglasii. The sequence goes on along the minus strand of JAUPFV010000004.1, from coordinate 223,663,262 downwards.
GAATTTTTGATAACCCAACTTATACAACAAATTGTTCCATTGTTACATCGCCATGATATATGACATAGGGGCAAACCAAACATTCAAACTAGCATGTATTAGGTATAGTCCCACCAAATCAAAATAATTGATGATTTATGGATCCAATGAAAACCAGAGACCCATTTCATTACATCCGGATAAACAACAAATTCTTTTATACATTTCATAGGATTCCCACGTTTCTTGGGTAACCAGGCCTTCACCTCTTTCGGAAATCCCCATTTCTCGCGTAGTGTATTTAGTTCATTGTCTTGAAAATAGTTGTAAGATATTTTATCAAGCGATAAAAGATACTTGTTGCTTACTTTTTGAAAGTTTGGCCCTACCCGTCCCACAAAAAACGGTGGGAGCTCTTTTTCCTTTACTTCAGTAGTTTTAGCCTTACCACATTTGTTAATTTTAGCTTTCAAAATTTTCTTTCGAACTTATTTTGAAGTCTTAACATTCTCCTCAAATTGACCAAATGTTTGAAAATGATATTCTTCACTCCCATCTTGCTCTTCATCAACAAGAACCATTGGGTAAGATCTGGAACCTTTGTCTGATGAGAAATCATACTTTTTTCGATAATTAGCAGTTTTGATTAAGAATCAAGAGAGGATTGAGAATCAAGAGAGGATTGAGACTATTGGGTGAGCTATTTATTTTTAGAAGGCTGATTTGTGGTAACTTTGGCAAGTCCGGTTGGGTTCATAGGCGAGTAGTCATCGGTATCATAACCCATAGCTTTGAATGTGGACGGGTCTATACGGCTAGTTGCTCCCTGGGATTGTGTTGGTTTTGAGGAACAATTTCTTAAAGCAAACGATTAGGGGTAGAAGAAGGTTTTGTGGCGATACCATGTTTATTATATGGACGAACACCCCCGTAATCAATCGTTTGAAAAATAGTAAATTTACCTTCGAATTCAGGTAATCATACAACTACGTTTGCTTTCTTATTCTCTTTGGATTTATCTGATAAATACATTTAGTCAGTCAAATGTTTTCTGGCAATGAACATACAAACTGAAAGAAGATGTCACCAAAGAATAAATTTGCAGTGGTGATTATAATGGACGGTAAAGAAAACGTTAGCGCCGATTACTTTTGTGGTTGTACGAAAGCTAAGATTATCTCTCAACAAGTTAATCTCCTCTTTCTATAACTTTTTATAGTGGAAAATGAAAGGAGATATTTTATAAATAACTTTAGAAGACCACCAAGTATGATTCCGGAGAAGTGAAAAAATCACAAACGATTATAATTTCTAGGGGAGTGGAACCGTTTCCAACTGTTGACATACCTCACGTATTGTTGAGGAAAATTTTGGATCCGATGAATGTCCAAGAAAATTTTGAATCGAATGACATGTGTCCAAGAATGCATCTGATTAAACATCACAAGAATAATGTCACCGATATATCTGAATTGTTTATATGAAAAAATTAAGTTTATTTTTTTAGTTAAGTCTATTCTTCTATTTAATTCTGAAGAGCTTGAAGTGAAATTTGATATGGTGGATCCGAAGAGGCACCCAACCCAGATCTGAAGAGCTTGTATGTCCTCTCAAAAAGGACTTCGGTGAGGACTAAATGGGTTATCTGATGATGGTAGAATTATATGAGGGACAAATCAGACAAATAAGTAGCTTCATTATTACATATATTTGATACGTATTTATTCCTTTACTTACAATTAGTTTAGTTAATTATTTTATTTTACTTATTTTATATACTTATTTTCTAGTTTATCGGCTTAATATTAATTAGATTTGAGTCTGAATCACATTTCGGCCCATTAAGCCCATTAAAGCTAATTTTAAATATAAATATTTTGTAACAAATTAATTAAATGGATTGATATTACTTATACTATATGAATTTATCTCTTTATAACATTTACTTAAGCAACCCTTTAAAAATTATTGACACCATCAAATATGACGAGACTGGAGATCATGAACATCACTTAGAATAGTTTCATAATACCATGTTAGGTTTTAATCTTGATGTCACTCTTTTTTGTACAGTTTTTGTTATGATATTTAAAGGCAATGCTTTAACTTGGTTTAATAACTTTCCTCTTAGATTAATCCACAGTTTTGAATAGTTATGAAGTTCATCTAGAACTCAATTTGTTTGAAACAAAGTAATGAAAATGTATAGTGATTATATCATGACATTGTATTAGAAGTGGACTAAATAATTAAGAAATTAGGTTTAAAGATTTATTCAAAATTAAATATTCTATAAGGATGTCAAGAAAATGTTGTTTTGACCTCTTTTAAGAGAGACCTCCAATAGAAAGTCAATCACTTGAGGATCTTATTAAATTCTCAGTGGATAATATGGTAGATTTTTTCAGACTGTGTGAGATGTTTCTTAAAGTTGAAGAAGCAAGACCGGGTGAAATTTTACCAATTAAAGAAGAAGAGTAGAGAATATAGATATATGATAGAAGATGAGGCGATAAGCAAATAAATGATGAGGTAGTGAAAGTGAAACCTAACCAAACTAGATTCTCATACTATAATTATTCGAACATGCAGTTTACACATCTTTTAAATGGAATTATAATAGTTTATGACAAATATATATGGTTCATTTTAGACCTTCGTATAATAATCAAAGTCATACGACTAAAGATTTCTTTAAGTTAAAATATAAAATTTTAGATTTTGATAGTTGAGAGCTAGTTGAATTCCTAAAAAATAAAGGGTTCGAAAAGAGAAAAAAAAGGTAATAGTCCTAAGAAACATAAAGCTGACAAACACGTAATTTTCACTATGTCTGGAGGTGATACTTTAGAATGAAATTCTCAATCATCAATAATTTAGCGTCTGTAAAAAATGGTGGAGGATATGTAATATTTTATGCAAAATACATATGGTTAAAAATTGAGACCCCGTTAAATTAGATTTACAATTAATAATAATGAGGCTAAATATGAATCAATTTTACCATAAATGTAACTAGCTTGTAAATGTGGTGCTTGAAGCATTTAGTTAATTTCTGATTCTTGATTAATTATAAACCAAGTTAAAAGTTTTTACGAGGTAAAGCAAAAAAATATGAGAGAATATGTAAATATGTGGAAACCATTCGAGAAATAGTATGATAACGTGATTTATGGGCAAGTGCTCAGTGAATATAATGGTAATGGAGGCTTATTAACTAATTTTGGTTTCTTGGAAGAAATTTGTCACAGTGCAATAATATCCTTCTAGTGAAATAAGATTTTAAAATATTGAAATATTATTAGTTAAATAACGACTGGCGTTGAGAGTATTTGTTATTTCCAAAAGATCAAGTATTACCAGAGGATAAGTCTCAAGCCCGTACATTAAAAATAAGGGAAATAAAATATATAATTCTACATGAAGTTCTTTATATGATAGGTACAACAAGACTACTATTATGAGTTTTTGGCATTCTAAAGAACTTGCATGAAGGAGTTGTTGGAGCTCAGTTAGGTATAAATTAATAATAAGACAGTTTCTTTTTGCAATGTACTATTGGTTTTGATAGTGCTTGATGTTAAGGCTATGGTTGAGAGTTGTGAACCTTGTTATAGATTTGAAAATATAAAACATTTACCAAGCAAATCTATGACAGAAAACTTTTTCTCCATGTCCTTTTCATATATGGAATATCGATCTAGTAGAGTTGCTACCAATGATAACATGCATAAATTGTTTTAATAGTGATAGTTTATTGTTTTAATAGGTGGGTAGAAGAAAAGTATTTATAAAAAACCCAGACATAAGAAGGTTGTGATTTTTTCTAAATAATATTTTAAGTCGATATGAAACCCCTAGAATATTAATGAGTCATAAGGACATCAATTCCAAGATGATACGACTACATATTTTTACGTATAATCCACAAGAAAACGATCAAGTGGAGGTTACTAACATGACCACAATGAGTGGTATTACAAGGAAACCTAAGTTTTCGAAAGGCAAGCGACCATATGTTTTATACGAGATTGTATGGGCATATAGGACGGTCCTAAAATCATCTACTAACAAGACTCCATTTGTTTTGGTTTATGGTATATAGGCATTTATTTCTCCATAAATAATAATTCCAAGTTATGGAGTTTAATTTTACTCAACAAATGAAAATAAAATTAAAAATGATTGTTGATTTGATAGAAGAACTTTGAAATCAGACACAAGTATGCGCAGAACATTATCAAAAGTTTATGAAAATTATATATGATTCAAATTGAAGGAAAATAGTTTCAAAGAAAAGGATTTATAGATAAATAAAGTTTTTCATAGATCATAAGATAAAAATATTGGTAAAGTATCTCTTGAATAGGATGTTACATTTAAGATTGCGTCTAAAGATAATCATGGTGCATGTAAATTTGTTTATACGGATAGAAGTACATTGAGACATCCTTAGAGTATTCAAAATTTGAAATTGTATAGAAATATATAGTAATCAGGTTGATGTATTTATTTTCTTATCTGGTGTTGCGAAAGGGGAATATAGAGCTGTTAATGAGACACCAAAATATGTTATTATTAACGAGTAATATGCAAATTGAAGATAGTCATCAATAAGATTAAGATTCAAATAAACTTTATAAAAAGTTTAAAAGGATGGGGGGGTAGTAAAGAAAAATATAGTATAAAATAAGAAAAACAGAAAATATTTATAAAACTCTCTCTAAAAGTCCACCGCGTAACGAGAGAAAACTATTTATAGATCTTTTCATTAACGTTTCATAAAAAAAAATCATTTTTAGCAAAATAATGTTGATGTCATTATTGATTAACTTACTTCAATCTGTAATATGTCCATCACAAGTACTTATGACTAGACATGGGGAGGTTATTATGTTTTCAACATTAACTGCAAATCATTTTTCAAAATGATTTCGGGTTTTTTTCGAAAACAAAACTTGGAATGAGTACATCAAATGGTCGCTCATCTCTTATTCTCGTTCTCAAGCCGAGGCTGGCTCGTTTTATGAGTATTTACTCAACCCCAACCTCTTGCTAGCTTATTTTGGATTTTCTAACATGTTATTTAGCGCTTTCAAGTTTATTCCCACCATTGGTTGCTCTACAAAAATGTTTAGAATCACGCAATGGTTTCCATCAAAATTTTCCGTTTTTCTTCAAATTTAAGAAACTGTTGCTTAAGACATCTAATGATGGTTATCTTTTAGTTTTCTAGCGGTTATTTTTATTGTCGTTGGCTTTCCGGACTGTTATCAACCAGTTTCTAGCATGCCTTTAAATGTCGTCTACGTTCTTCTGATGAAGGACGTGGCTTTGGCGAAGATAAGGAGGTTTGTGTTGAACAATTTCAGTGCTAGCGGGCTGACTCCGTCTTGTTTGACGTCTAACTTAAACATGCATCTTGGTTGTTTATATCAGAACGAGAGGTTTGCTCGTTTGTACCAGTTCGTCCAATCTGAGTACCCTCATAGCAAGCAGATTTTTGGCCCTCGGGATGCCTAGATCCAGGATCAGAGAGGTCTTGACATTGCTAAGTTATCCCTATACAATAAATGAGTCTCTCAAGATTTATCTATCTGGCGTAATCTATGATCCCTTAATGAAGTCTGGTGCTGATTCGATGCCAGTGAATCTTTTTATTTTTCTTTTAGAGACTGGTGGCCATTGGACCTTGTCGACCCGCTTCAAAGCGTTCGAAATGTAGCCCTCTCTTTCTGATGGTAAACCTCTTACCGTGCATTTTATACGTTAGAATGGTGTTTCTCATCGCACCATCCACTATCTTCAAGGTATTCTTCAGATGTTCCTCTCAATTTTAATAGTCTTCGTCGACCTGATTTGTTTGTATACTTACCTGATGGGCGGTTGTTCTGATCATGAATATCACAAACCCTAGATGTGTTATCCTAAATGGTACATTTCTCTAGTCTTAGGCCTTATTCCAGTTGTTTTAGGATTTATTCGAGTGTCCAATTGTGTTTATTTGCGTGTCTATTGTTTTGAGCACGCATAGAAGCAACATGCTCCCCAAGCGTCAATTGTTTTTCTTGAATGTATGTTTTCCTTTTTTTACAAACTTTATGGAAAAATTCACTTGGAATGTTAGAGGTTTTAACGACCCATTTGACAAAAAGATGTTCGAGATTATGTTTTTCTAATAATATCACTATTATATGCATGTTGGATAGAATCATGAGAACAATACTTCAATTTTGTTATCATAAGACTAACCAAGAATCTTATCTGTTAGTTATAATTTGGATAGCTTGGAACACAAGTGTCTTTAGGGTCAACATAGGTATTACCTCCCCTCAATTCATGGATTGCACCGTGACATACATAGCGAGAAATCCAAAATTCCATCTTGTTGTGGTGTACGGCTTTAATAAGCCTTATGAACAACAAACTTTATGTCATTGTATCATGGATATTTCCTCCATACAATATAGTAGCCCGTGGGTGGTCATGTGAGATTTCAATGCCATTAAAAACCCTTTTGAGTGTTTTTGTAATTCTAAACTTTGGACAGGTTCAATCACGGACTTTAATGCTTCTTGTCACTCAAACGATCTTAGTAATCTCTGATCATCAAGATTTCAATTCTCCTAGACAAACAAGATATTGAAACTATAATATCATCTAAAATAGGTCGCGTATTTGCTAAGAGTCATTGGGATGAAAAATTCCCTAACTCAGTTGCCCATTTCGATCTTCCGCGTACCTCAAAACCATACTCCCATCACCCTACATCTTACCGCCCATTCCTCCCTAATAAAAAATCCTTTAAGTATTTTACTTTGTGGAAAATCCACCCAAGTCTTTTCGGCATCATCACTAACAGTTAAACTACCCAATGCGACGGTGCCTCCATGAGAATTATTCCCTCTAAACTCAATCGCCTCCAAAATTCTCTTTATACTTTAAATAAAAATGGAATTTAGTAACATAAGCGATATGGTCGACTAGGCTAATCAAACAATATTTCAAGCCCTATTGAGCCTCACCAACAATTTGACTAACCCTTAACTCATCGAGGTTGAAATATAAGCTTAAAAAACTATGTTTTCCTCAGCCGAACTGAGGAATCCTTACTAAAGAAAACATCTCATGAAACGTGGTTGAAATTATGCACTAACTCAAAGAGGTTTCAGAAAGTTATGTGAGTCACTTTTTATAATTCTTTAGTACTAATAGGCTACCCACAAACCCAGGGCTGGAGAGGGTTAGAAACTTAATGATAACTAAAATTTTCCCTCATGATAAGTCTAACATGGTCAGGTCTATCAATGAGGAGGAGATCAAAAAATCCTTATTCGACATAGGTATTAATAAACCCTTGGTCCCGATAGTTTCAGTGCGAGGTTCTTTAGAACCTGTTAGGCCACCATCAGTCCTGATTTCTGCAAAGTGATAAAGTGTTTCTTCCACTATGGCAGAATGGATCCCCTATGGAACAAAACTATTGTTGACCTCATTCAAGAAACTGGCTCTCCTGTCTCCCCAATTAATTTTCGACCAATAACATGATGCAATGTAATTTATAAGGTTATCTTAAAATCATATCAACCATAATAAAAAAAACTACGTAGCCACCCTAATTGAGTCATTTTAATTGAATTTCATGCCACAGTGAATTTTTTGAATGATATTCTACTCACGGAGAATCTTCTTCATGACTACCACACCAGCAGAAATGGCCCGATGTGCACTCTCAAGATTGACCTCATGAAATCCGTTGACTTTATTCGTTGGCGTCTTCTGCTTGATGTCCTCTATGTGATGGAATTCCTTACTGAAATAATTAGATGGATACTACAATGCATATACTCGCACTCATATGCATGAATGCTAACAATTTCAGCTCATTCAATGGTAAAGAGGGCTTCCGAAAAGGGAACCCTCTTTTTTGTATCTAATTTTTTTATAGTTATCTAACTCCTCTCCAACATCCTTCAAGAAAATGGTTAGCACCCTAGATTTGGGTACCACTGGAATTTTTAAAAAGTAAAGATCATCAACCTCGCTTTCGCGGATGACGTCATTATCTTTTGTTGGACCAACATCTCTTCCATATTATTAGTCAAATACACACTTGAGGAGTTCGCAAAGCTCTTAGGTCTTTTCCTCAACCCCAACAAGAGTCATTTTGATCTCTTAGAATTTCTGTAAAATATTCATTGCGCTATAATCTCAGCTCTTTGTTTCACAGAGGGAAACTTCCATATCAGATATTTGGGAGTCCCACTTATTTCATCCCAAATATACAATTATTGTCGTCTTTGTTTCTATAAAGTAACCAACCAAATCATTTTAGGGACCTCCAGGTACCTATCTTGCGCTGGGAGATAACAACTACTTAAATCGGTTTTTTTGCCAGCCAAGTCTATTGGTCATCGGTTTTCATCCTCCCTGCTCGAGTCCTCAATGAACTCTCATAAGGTTTTCATAGATTCCTCTAGTCAAGACCTGAAAAAAAAATTCAAGAGCTAAATTACCATGGGATAAGATTAACTTTTCCTAAGATGAGGGCGGTCCTATGATTACAAACCTTAGGATATTGAATCAGGCGGCTACCATGAAGAAGTTTTGGTACATCTTGACAAAATAACTTCCTTAATCCGGACCAAATGGACCATAACTAGAAAAAGTAAATGATAAAATCATATGGAGCCTTGGTGTAGGCTCCTCCCTGCGCTGGGGGTGAAGAAAGATTCTTAAACTCAGATTTCTCACGATAAATATCTACAAAGTTTACATATGCAACATAGCCTCCACCTTTATATGATATGGCCAATAGTTTTTCCTTACATCCCTTGTTCACCACTATCGTTCCTAGGATTATCAAGTATGCTTATTTGCATAGCTAAAGCATGGTTTTGAACATAATCACTAACGACTCGTGGATCATTCCCTCACAGGTCCGTTTAGGTTGAAAGTCCCACCAACACTATCTGCTTAATATTTGTAATGTTATTAAAATATTTCTCGCCTCCTCCGGCATGCTGTATTTCTCTGGATCCTAAACTATAACCACAACATATTCACAATATGTAGTACTTACAAGTTTATCCGACCATTAACTCTAAAGGTTCCATAGGATACCTTAATATAGAATAAATTTTATATTTCCAACCATTCTTGTTTTGCATGGTTAGAAAATCAAGTAAAGTTGACTATTCAGGACAAACTTATTGACTGGAGTTATACCACAACCCCTGATTGTGCAATCTGCAGAAGTGCTCCGGAAACCAATAGTCATCCTAGTTAACTGCAACTACTCGAGGGTGTTTTGGAAGGCCATTTTGAGAAAATTTAATATTCCTATCCTGGCGTTGACTGGCCATGATGGCTTAATACAATGAGGATTTGAACCCTTACTCCAAACGGATATGACCACTTCTAGCTTGCCAAGTTAGGTGTAGCAATATACCATATTTGGAAAGAATTGAATGTTAGGATTTTCAATGACACCCAATTATTTGGATCACCCGTTGCTCACCATATCTTGTCGGATCTCCGTTACAAATTTTATGGTACTAGGGTGTCCTAACTTAGATAATTAGAAACACATGATGATCACCACACTCAGTAGCCTATGTTAATTTACTTAGTTGTTATACCCGTTTTCAGTCTTGCATGTCATGTAGCAAATTAAATTCCTACGAGTATAATTGTTTCCTTTTGTTTTATTCTGCCACCAAAATACTCTAAAATACTTGTAAACAATTATTTTTATTTTTATTTTTATTTTTATAAAAAAAGGGAAAATGTTAGACGAGTTACAAAAGAAAATATAAACACGTTATAAGATAAATAAAGTAACCTAATTGGACGAATTAAACGATAAATAGTTAGATAAAGTTTTTAAGGGTGGCTAAAGATGAATAAACCGATAATAATAATATGAATTTTTGCCGAGATGAAGCAAGTCATATGACGATATACGTGTTATAAATTATTTTCTAAGTTTAAGAAAAAATGAATGAAAAGTTGAGTCATGAAAAGTATTATAAAATAAATAATTATTAAAAGTGAAAATAATTATGAGCCGACCACATAATTTGTGAAGATAATGAGGTGACGCTTTGGTCGTAAAAGTCCAGATTTAATGTCAAGTACCGAACATGATTATAAATCAAACTAATAATCTTGTGAGATCAGTAGGAAACGTAAGTGGTCATAAACGCCTTGTAAAGAAACGAACATGATTATAAAGTAAATCCATTATATTTTTAAATCAAGAGACCGTACAAGTAAGGCCATAAAGACGGGGTAATAAAATTATATTAAATTTAAATAATTTTTTACAAGGTAAATCATATTATATTAATTTTAAATAAAATTTATATGTATAATTTAATAACATGAGGTAAATTTGTTATCGCTACAAAAATTAAGATTAAAAATGATAAAATTATATAAATAATTTTAAAGATAAAGTTCATGTACGATGAATATGAAGAGATAATTTTTTATACTAAGATGGATTGATAAAATGATAACACGAATATAAAAGTTTTATTAAACAAATTGAAATAAAGTTAAAAAATAAGTAATAAGGTACAACTGGATGCTAACCGTAAAAACTCAATAATTCACAAAAATATAGATTAGATACAAGCCGTACAAGACCAAACAATAGTTCATAAATTAGGAAATGAAAAGTTAATTTCTTCATGTTGGTTAGTTATCTTTTTATGATTGGCGACTTAGTGTCACATTTGGTCAAACTTTTTTTGTATGATATAATTCGTGTTGTTTTATTTTTCATCTTTTGAAGATTTATCATCTCATGAAAATAGTAAATATTCATCGACAAAGAACAACGTAGTATGAGGGCTTAAGCCAAAGTTCGTATGTCAAATCCCAACAATAAGATTTTTATGCAATTTTTTAATAATACTATTAGAAGAGTGTAATACTTCTTTAATAAGATCCTTCTTACCCAACAAATTATTTATTTATTCAGATATAAATCTATATATTCTTCTTCTTTCTATATAATGAATACGTTTTTCAAACCTTTAGTTCTTCGACAATTGCACTAACTTATTTTCTGCATTGTGGAGGCCTGATGTTTAGTCGTGACATGTCTCGACTCTTCCCGGACTTTCTCCTTACAAAATCTGAAACTTGTCCTTCATCTATAATGTTTTGAACTACATATTTTAAAACCCAACGATCTTGTGTATAATGTCCAATGTCATTGTGAATTTTTTAAAATTTATTTTTGTCTCTCTGTTTTTTGCTATAGAACATATTTTATGGTGATCGATACTTTAATACATCTTTGGTTTCTTCATTAATGACCCCCAAGTTTTTAGCTCACTCTGTGTAGGATCCCTTGTTAAAGCATTATTTTTTTTCTTTTATTATTGTAACTATTGTTGTAGTATCCTTTCGGCTTCCCTCTTGATATCTTAATTTGATTATAATATCTTAACCGCGCCTAGACTTCAATATTACTATATGTGGAAGTTAAATAGTCATAATGAGATTTTGAGTTATCTTGTGTAACTAACAGCAGTTCATTGGTGTTAGCCAAATGATGGTAGCGAGGGTATGCATTTGGAATTGTAGTATCTCCATTCCTCTATTTTTATTTTATGCTCGACCTGATCTAGTAAATCCACAAATTCGAGTGTTTTTTATTCATAATATATATTGCAAGAATATCTTGTCTATAAAGTGCAATAACCGCAAACTTATGATAATCTTACAGTTCATTTTTCCATGATTATTCGTATATAGTCCTTCAAAATCTTCATCGACCTCTACTTACAATATATGATCTAGTTGTCTTCTCATTTGATAACTTTGGAGCGAATAAATTGATTTTTGAAGGTGGTCGGCAAGATCTTGCAGCTTTTGATGCACCATACAAAAAGTCAGTTGAACTAATTGAAAGCACGCCCCTGAAAGTAATGGAGAATGTCATGCACATAACGTTTTTTTATCTTTTTTGAAACATGCATTTCACTTTTAAACTACTCGATATGGTGCTCACGATCCTATTTTCATTATAATTGTCCATTTTATGATTAGTAAATTTTGGTGAAAGGGCACGATACGAGATATTTGGAGCTAGTGGATATTTAATAAAAATTAAATTTCCATCATCATGAACTATACTCATTATTTTTTGATCCATTCTCTGAAGTAAGGGTAAGATGGTTATTGTATATGTTTCATAGTTCATTGCGTAGCGAAGGTATAAATTTGTTATTAGCCTGATACAATTGTTAGTAGATATGAGGTAACTGCATTGGTGGTAAAACACAGTAAAGGATCGAGTGTACATTTAGATGGACCTGGAGGATTCCGTTGATTCATATAAGAATATGGGGAGTTTTGCTAAGTTATGTTGTTGGTTGGTGGAATATAATGGAAGTTTTGTTACATTACTGGGTTAACCAATGGTACTGGAAGAAATCATGGTTTGGTAGGTTGTTTTGTTGGACGAGCTTTATGAATTGTAGGTTTTTAGGGAAAGTTTCGTTGAGAAACTTGTGAAACCGGAGGGGTCTCGTTGATGTTATGTTGAGTTGGCACGTTGGTTGCTGTAATAGTTAATTCTCATATTGTCATTTTGATTTCGTGAATGAGAATTGATCAATGAATATTTATCCTTGATTTTTGTGTATATTCAGACTTATTGATTAACCCATTTAATTAACAAATTAAAATAATGATTCAATTATTTTTACTTTTGATTTAACGGGAATTTAAGAGATTATTTAAATAAAAGAGCAAACGGAGAGAAACATAAGCTATAAAAGGAGAAAGAGATAAAAATAATAATAATAATGAATAAAAAACCATAAAGTAGAAAAAAAAAACCAAAGAAACATTCAAATAACAAGAAACAGTGATCAATTAAATAAAATCTTCAAGTTTACTTTTATTTAATATGGACAAAAATGTTAGTTAAATGTCCATTAATTATAAAAATAATATAAAACCCAAGTATTTTAACCATAAATAACATGTATTTTGGTTTAAGAAACTACGTTTCAAAAGACACATAAATACTTTTAATTACCGACAAGGTAAATTGACTGAAGATAGAGGTAGGTTGAGATCGAGAGGTAAAATCTACTTCGTGATTATGGTAGTACCCTAGGTTAAAAGAGTAGTAAACTAATATGATCGTGACCTATTGAAGGATTAGATATACAACCAATTATACAAAATGCTTACTTATTTAAGATCGAAAGACAATAATAACATATTATAAGTGAACATGATTTTAAAGAATAATATAAAAATAACTAAGTTGATTTAATTGAAAAGTTTTACTTGTCTTGCTTTGTTTGTTTTTTCCATTTATTTATATTGTTTTAATAGTAAAAATATCAGTTCGATTTTCGGATCAACAATTAATCAGATTAAATATTATATAGGTATTAAATTCAATAGTTTTAGGAGTAAGAACATTTATATCTCATTTGGGTTCGGTTAAAACTCGAGTCTTTATACTCGGATTTGTCCAATATGAATCTTTGTGTATTTACATGCATATATTAACATTAAAAGTCATTATGGACTTATGGTTTGGGTCTCTTTATTTTAAATCCAGTACTTTGTGGCATTAGAAAAGTCGAAGTCTCAACCCAAAACTTAATTGACAAATAATAAACTAAGATGAAGTTTAGCATATTAAATTTTATCGAAAATGATGCTAAATGATATAAATATCGTATGTATTTTCATATTATACATGCAAATATCATAAAAACATTTACATGTATCATATGGTATAATGTCTAATCTTTACATAGTTCATTCAAAAATACTTCTGAAATTCATATGTATAATGCGAAAATATTTATGATAATCATGTAGCATCATGATTTACTAGTTCTAACAATATTTTAACAAATTTTTATTTCAAATATATTTATTTTTATAAAATAATTATTTTCAAAACCAAAACCAAAATATGTATCTAATATTATAAGCTTGTCTATTATCATTTTGAATACATGAATAATATACATTTTGAATACATGAATAATATACAACAAAGCAATTCTTCTAAATATGTTTTTTTATCAAATGTATTGATTTTATTTACTTCAAATTATATCAATTTGTATTTACAAAAACTAAGATAAAGAGAACCTATTTTATTCAATCCTATAATTCGAATATATACTTCATCAAAAAACATATTGAATATTTTATTCAAGTATCATTAATGCAATGTTATTATACAAAATTATATGTTTTATGTTGATGAGTCCGAATTCTGCACGCTCTCCGGACAAGGACAGATCGGTCCAAGGCCTCTGGACCGGACAGATCACACGGACCGGACAGATTTTCTTTGAGCACTATGACCATAGGACTGTTCGAACTATGACAAAAGTACTAAAAAACCTAAACACTTCTTGACTAAGCTACTTGCTCTCCTACTTAGAGCTCATGGGTCTTTGAACATGACCCGGGTCCATTAAACATGACCCGAAAGTCCAGAAGGGCCCAAACATCAGGGTATAAATACCCAACCACCTGCATTAAGTGTGGGTAATGAGAATTAACTGCTACCAGGCTGCTTAATTATCTCTCTACTCTCTACTCTAAACACATATCACCCACACACTACTATAAAACACCAACCAAATTACTAGCCTACCCTCAGACGATTATTATCCACACCAAATTGGCGACCATAGTGGGAGTAGAAGGTGCCTGAATGAAGCATTCAAAACCAGCTAAGAAAATCTGTCCGAATGAATCAGGACAATCCAGAAGTACCACCAGCTTTGCTCGAAGTGGTGGGAGAAAACGATGAATACACTATCGAAGAGCGTGATAGGCTTAAGGGTGAAATAGAAGCTCTGAGGGCTGAAAAGGCCAAGATGGGCGTGAAAGAAAAGTCCAAAGCATCGGTTGCTCATCACACCGATAACCCCAGAGAGCATGAGTCTTCAAAAACTCATGTGAGCACTAAAAAGACTCATGCCAGTTCCAAAAAGTCTCACCGGTCTAAGCCAGTGGAGAGTTCTGACTCAAGCTCAGAATCTTCTGATAACTCTTCGGACAGTGAGGGAATTGAGAAATCCTTATCCTCTAGAAGCGACGAGGGTCGAACTAGAAAGAAGTAGAGCTGTTAGGGGGCTTCCCAACCCGATAACCCGCCCGGGACCGGTCCGGTAAAAGCGGCCCGAGACCGATCCGATAAATTTAGGGAGCGGGTTGGGGGCCAAATGTTGAACCCGATTTTCTTACCGGTCTGGACCGGTCCGCCCGGTTACCAGACCGATAAGGGATGTATATATATAAAAAAAATCCCTGTCGATCTCTTATTCCTCTCCCTGTCAACCCTAACCCACCTGAGACCTCTCAGTCGCCTTCCTTCCTGAGTGCAGGTCAAATATTTTGACGCCGATAAGAAAAGCAGCAAAATAGCAGCCAGTAACAACGACCATTAACCAAATAAACTGAATAAAAATGGCGCTGCAAATCCACACACCATTCTCTCTCACTGCACTCCGTCCCTGCAAAACTTTCTTCCACGCGCCAACCAGAAACCCTAATTTCAGCATAAGATCAGAAAATCCCCAAATCGAATCAGAAAGCAGTCCTAAAAGACCCAATTCAGCTGGGCTAGGGTTTGGTCCTCCTTCGAAAAGTAAGAAAGTGATTAGGCGCGCGCAGGTGGATATCCCTGCGTTAGCGAGCAAAGAAGGGGAAGCTATTCCTCTCCCTGTCGATCTCTTATTCCTCTCAGGTACTGTTTCTTACCGGGCCAGACCGGTCCATAAGCTTACCGGGTCGGTCTCGGGTCAAATATTTGGCTCCCTTAGCATATCGGTCCGGGCCAGACCGGTCCGGGTCCTTACCGGGTCGGTCTCGGGTCATCAAAATTGGCCCTCTTGATTTTTCGGTCCGGGCTGGACCGGCCCGGTATCTTAACGGGCCGGTCTCGATCCAGTCGAAACCCGGTTCGACCCGACCCGGTAACAGCTCTAGAAAGAAGCAAAAGCAGATTAATAAAATATTCAAGAAAAAGGGATAGGCATGGAAGGATGAAGAAGAATATTGGTAAAGGGTCATCTCACAGCCGGAGGCATGTGGACCGGATGCTGATGGACCCCTTCGCTTTCCACGATGAACCAGGCATCTTTGCAACTCCCAATGAGGATATTGTGTTCAGTCGTGGAAGGAATTGGAGGCAATCTCCGTTATCTTCTAAAATTCTGTCCGGAAACCTCCCCAAGAGGTTTGACAGCACCAAAATAGAGAAGTACGATGGCAGTACTGATCCGGACAACCATCTGGAGCAATTTAAAAACTTCATGATGAACTTTGACGATGATGATAAACTACTCTGTAGGGCATTCTCCCAATCATTCACGGGGAGTGCTCTAAAATGGTACAACAGCCTGCCTCAGGGTTGTATTAAAGATTTCGATACTTTTGGGGTAGCCTTCCGAAGGCAGTTCGTAGGGAGTAAAGAGCTAAAAGGCAATGGAGACACAATAATCCATTGTGCCGAGGAGCCAAATGAGTCCTTGAAAGAATACATAAGCCGTTTTGTGAATACCAAAAATGGGTTGGCTGATTGCTTCGAACAGGTGGCAATAGCATCCCTAAGGCAGGGTTTGAACCCGGGCAATCTAGCTGATTCAGTGACCAGAAAGAAGGCCATGACATGGGGAGGGTTGCTGAATTAGGTTGGAAAACAAATAAACGTCGATGAAACAAAGAAAACCAGGGTGCATAGGCAGGTGAGGTCTACCCCAGTGGCACCAAATCCCAATCAGAATCAGTCCGGGAACAAAGCAAGAAAGACCGGACAGGGGCATGGTAGGGCAAAAGCTCAGTCTCAACCAGCTGCTCCTGCTCAAAGTCAGCAATCCAGAAACAAAAGAGGGCCATGGGTCCAACCGGAGTGGTTCGCAGAGTTAAAAGAAAGTGTGGCCACTATTTTTGATAAAACAAAGGAAGAGGTGCATTACCGGAGACCGGCAACGCTACAGTCTCCCAGAGAGCATCGCAATAACTCTTTTTGCCAATATCACAATGATATTGGTCACACCACTGATGACTGCATAGCATTGAAACAAGAAGTTCAGAATTCGATTGAAAGGGGAAAGCTGGGGGCTTACGTGAAAAGAAGAGGAGGTAACAGGCCTGATAACACTCACCGGGTTGGTCCAAGTAATGCTGCTCCGGAGGGAGCCATGGTTATAGTTGAAAGGTTTGACGTGGAATCTGAGTACTTGGATCCTGATCCAACTCGAAACAGAGTGGGTACAATTGAGGAATGTTCTAGGTCGGTCTCCGGGCTCATTAAGTTTTTCGAGTCACTTACAATTTTCGGAGGGGACACTATGACAGCTCCTACTGCTTCTTCAAGGAAGAGGCATGTTCATACTTTAGCCTCCTAGCTAGAAGGAGGCATGACTTCCTATCAGTCACCAAACTCATTCCCCTTCATTGTTTTTGATGAAGAAGATTTAAGAGACATTGCTGGCCCTCATGAGGATGTTGTTGTCATAGGAGCATCTATAGGGGGCAATGACATAAGACGAATCCTGGTGGATACTGGAAGCTCAGCCAATATCCTTTTCCTAACCACATACAAGAAAATGAAAAATCCAGCTGTAATTCAGAGTTCGGACAGGTCAATCGCGGGCTTTACAGGCAGCTCAGCAGATGTGATCGGAGAGTTCGAAGAAGCAGTTCTATTGGGAAAGGGCCCTTTCAAGAAAATGGTTAGAATACTATTTATTGTGGTGGATTGTCCCACTTGCTATAATTCCATTTTAGGGAGGTCTTGGCTCTCTAGGATGCATGCAGTGGCTTCAACAATCCACCAGTGCTTGAAATATGCTGTTCAGGGACAGGTTGGAGTCGTCCGGAGCATCCAAAAGATTGCAAGAGAATGTTGTGCCACTGCCCTGGCTCTCCGAATGCTGGGGGCAGTCCGTATTAGTGAACAATAGCAGTTTGAGGGCCTTTCTGGGGGTGAGGGTGAAATTGATAACCCCAGAGAGACCCCTGGAGTATTGATACCGGTAGAAGAGGTAGAAACACACTGTTTGGAAGATGGGAAAAGTGTCAAGATAGGGTCTAAGATGCCACTTGTTTTGAAAGATGAAATGTTAAAGTTTTTAAAGAACCATCAGCATGTTTTTTCTTGGTGCAATGCTGATGTTACTGGGGTCCCATCAGAAGTGATATCACATCACTTATCCGTCCGGAGAGACGTAGCTCCAGTGGTTCAAAAAAGAAGAGCTTTTTCAAAAGAAAAGGCTGATGTCATTGTGCAAGAGGTTGACAGGCTCACAAAGATGGGGCACATCAAAGAGTCTCAATACCCTTTGTGGACTGCCAATCCTGTCTTGGTGAAAAAGAAGAATGGCAAGTGGTGCATGTGCATTGACTTCACAGATCTCAATAGAGCTTTCCCAAAATATTTGTATCCAGTTCTCCGGATTGATCAATTAGTAGACTCCACATCTGGGAACAAGCTGCTTTCCTTTATGGATGCTTTCTCCAGATACAATCAGATTCAAGTAGATCCAAAGGATCAAGAGCATACCACATTTGTCACTGACAGTGGTCTTCATTGCTACAAAGTAATGCCACTTGGTTTGGAAAATGCTGGGGCTACTTATCAGAGGTTAGTCAACAAGGCATTTGCTGATCAAATTGGAAGAAATATGGAAGTGTACATTGATGACATGATGGTGAAGAGTGTAGATGAGCAGTTGCACTTGTCCGATCTCCAAGAAATTTTTGCCAATTTGGTAAAAATGAATTTGAAATTAAACCCAGAAAAGTGCTTGTTCGGAGTGCAGTCCGGGAAGTTTCTAGGCTATATCATAAGTGAGCATGGAATACAGCCCGATCCGGACCAGCTAAATGCTCTTTTCCAAATGGAGCCTCCTCGAAACATTAAAGAAGTACAGCGGTTAACGGGGAGATTAACTCCCTTAAACAGATTTATCTCAAGGTCTTCGAATAGGTGTGCACCTTTCTTTCAAACTTTGAAGGGTGCAAAGGGATTCGATTGGACCCCACAGTGTGATGTGGCTTTCAATGAGATCAAGAAGCACTTGTCCTCTCCCAAGACTTTGTTTAAACCAGTTGATGGGGAGACCCTCTTCGTATACTTGGAAGTTTCGAGTTATGCCATCAGTGCTGTGTTGACAAGAGAGGTCGATGGTCATCCCCATCCAGTATACTACATCAGCAAAAGTTTGATAGATGCAGAAAGACGTTACTTGAAACTCGAAAAGTTAGCATTGGCCCTGGTAATAGCTTCCAGGAAGATGAGGCCTTATTTCCAGGCTCATCCCATCATCGTTCGGACTTCTTTTCCCCTGAAGAATGTCCTCCAAAAGGCAGACATTTCAAGCAGGATGACTAAGTGGTCAGTAGAGTTGGGGGACTTCGACATAGATTTTGCTCCCCGAACAACAATCAAGGCCCAAGCTGTGGCAGACTTTTTCGTTGAATTCCACTCCGACAGGGAGTCAGAGCAAACTACTGATATAAAAGATAAAAAGGTGTGGGTCGTCCGGACAGATGGTGGGTCTAGCACTATGGGGTGTGGTGCAAGGGTGTGTTTGACTTCCCCGTATGGAGACAAAATGTACCAGGCTATTTGTTTTGCTTTCAGGGCATCTATTAATGAGTCTGAATACGAAGCAGCTATAGCTGGTTTAAAGTTAGCCTACATTTGTGGGGCTAAGAGGGTCAAGCTGCTAAGTGACTCCCAACTACTTATCCACCATGCCCAAGGCCAATCTGAGGCTAAGAAGGAGCAGCTTGTGAAATATTTACTCCTCCTCAAAAATGAAGCACTTAAGTTTAAAGGTGTTGTCTATGAGCACATTCCCCGGACAGAAAATGAGCTAGCAGACTCATTGGCAACCATAGCATATACAGAGTCATATCCATGGATCCATGTACTCGAAAGCCCCTCCATTCAACTTAGTAAGGGTAAAGAAGAGGAAATTTTTGAAGTACAAGTAAAACAACCTCAAGACTGGAGGTTTCCTCTCCTACAATACCTCTCTGATGGTGTCGTGCCTCCGGATAAGTCACTAGCCAGAACATTGAAGCACAAGGCTCGTGGTTTCATCATACTGAGAGAAGTGTTGTACCAAAAGTCCTATAGTAAACCTCTCCTGCACTGTTTGGGGGATGAAGAATCACAAGTGGTCCTCTCCGAACTACATGATGGTGAGGGATCAGCCCATTGTGGGTTTAGAGCTTTAACAAGAAGAGTTTTACTCTCCGGTTACTATTGGCCATCAATCATGAAAGATGCTAAGGAGATGGTAAGAAGGTGTGACCCATGCCAGAGGTACAACAATGAAATTCATGTACCAGCCATTCCTTTAGAATCAATTTCTGAGCCTATTCCTTTTGCACGATGGGGATTGGATTTAGTAGGGCCTCTCCCTGTGGCGTCCAGAGGACGCAAAACTATAATTGTGGCCATAGATTACTTCTCGAAGTGGATAGAAGCAGCCCCTCTAGCAGGGACAACATCAAAAGCTGTTATAAAATTTATACTATCCAACATATGTTGCAGATTTGGTGTCCCACAAAAGATAACCACAGACAATGGGCCACAGTTCGACAATAGGGAAATGGAGAGCTTCTGTGCCTCAAGGGGTATACAACATTGTTTTTCTTCACCTTTCCACCCACAAGCAAATGGGCAGGTAGAAGTGGCTAATAGGACTATACTGTCCGGTTTAAAGAAGAATTTGGAAGGGACTGCTGGGAAGTGGCCTAGTTATCTACAAGAGGTCTTGTGGGCCTACCGAACTACACCTGGGGCTGCAACACAAGAATCACCCTTCGCTTTGGTCTATGGGATGGATGCATTAACTCCTATAGAAGCAACTCTCCCCTCCTTTCATGTTCACAACTTCTCCGAACACGCTAACGGAGCGGCAATCAGAGGTCAACTTGATTTGATAGAAGAAAGACGAGTTAAAGCTCACCTTAGAGTTGCACACTATCAAGGCTTGATGAGAAGCAGGTTTGCTTCCAAAGTTAAAAGAAGAGATTTCCAACCAGGGGACAAAGTATTAAAGAAGGTCTTCTTACACACTAAAGAAAAGATGTTCGGGAAGCTGGCCCCAACTTGGGAGGGTCCGTATATGGTTGTTGAAAGAATTAAAACCTAGAACATATTGGTTAGAAGACAAAGATGGCAGAGTTCTAACTCATCCTTGGAATATCGAGCATCTCCGGATGTACTTGGAGTAACACTTGTGTAAATATTTACTTGTTTAAACAGCCATGTAAATATTTGGGGGCATACTCTTTCCTCCCTGGTGGCACGGGGAGGTTTTAATAAGGTGTCCGGGATTTTGAATGAAATTTGATGCCTTCTTAAAAATTTTCTAAGTATTTTTAAAGTTTTGTCCCTCGTCATACTATCCGGATTGAAATAACTAAAGGCTATTTAAACTCTAGCCGGAGAACTTAAACACTCTCACTATGAAACAACTAAAGGCTACTTAGACTCTGGCTATCAAAATTAGAACAAACAATGAAAGAAGATGATAGTTGCACAGAACAGAAATATTCATTGAAATAAATAACTTAAAATTGCCTTGGCCTTCCATGGACTTTTAAATGATCAAAGTAGAACACAAGAAACCCATCAGGTCAGATACCGGACACCATTACAAAAAGAGTGCCTTGGCCTTCCAAGGACTTTAGTCTGGATAGAAAATAAACAAAGTGAATCATAAGTTAAGGTTGAGCCTTTGAAGATGGCTCACCTTCATCTACCTTCTTGCCCTTAGGGTCGTCTTTCTCTTCATCTACCTTCTTGCCCTTAGGATCGTCTTTCTCTTCATCTGGGCTCTCCCCAGTATGTTCTTCATCACCCGAGGAATCACTAGAGTAGCCATACCTGTCGCCTTCGGCCATCGTGTGGTATGGGAGGTTTTCAGGCTCAACATAAAGCCATAAGTCCCCTAGGTTCTTCTTCGGAAACTTTTCATGGAAGAGTAGAACCATGCCAGACCTCACCTTCTCAAGCAATTGCTCTTCGCTTTTTATCATCTGGTTGGCATAAGCATTGATCTTGGCTTGGATCTTGGCCTCCTGCTCCTCTAACAAAGTATTTTTCTCCTTGGCAGCCTTGGACACTGCGTTCTCAAGAGCAACCTTGTCAGTGGTTAAGTTGGTGATGACTTTGTCCTTTGCCTTGGTTTCTTCCTTTGAGGTAGCAAGGTCTTTCTCCAGACCGGACAGTTTCTCCCGGAGGTCTTTGATGGTTTTCTCTAAAGTGGCGACTTTTGTGGTGCTTGTCTTTTGGCTTCTCTTCAACTCCTCGTTTTCTTCTTTCAACATGGCAGCATTGGAGGTGGCAGTTCGAAGGTCTTCAGACAGCTTCTCCTTGTCAGACTTAAGGTCTATAATGATGTCTGCCTGACTCCGAACTTGTCTCTCCAACGTAAGTACGGGCTGCACGTTGCTTAACAAGGAGTGGGCTATAGTATCCCTTTCACTAGAGACAATAAAATCTTACCATTAAAATTGACTGTTTTGGAGCTGCTCGGAGGAATGTAAGGCCCTGCAAAGTCATCTCTGGGAGATTGAGGAAGTATTCACCAAGCTCACCAAGACCAGTGATGTCTACTCCATCAATGTTAAGATCTCCTCCCTCAATCTCATCAGTGTGAAAGTCCCCCAGAATCTCTTTGGCATGCGTTGGGTCTGAGGGCTCAGCTTGGAAAGAAGGCTCCGGAGCCCGGAGAGAAAGCTCGTTTCCCTTAGAAGTCTTTTTCTTCTTCGCCTCCCGGTATGCGCCTTCGCTTCCTTGTTTGCGATTTCTCTTGGAAGCCCTTGGAGGTTTTGGGAGATTCGTTTCCTGCCTTTCAGTCTCTTGCTTCACTACTTGCAAGAGAGCAACATCAATTTGGCTCTAGGCTGGCCCATCCGGGACTGTTGGAGCATCCTTCTCAGCATCAGCAGGGTTGGCATCACCCACCACCCTTTTGCCCTTCTTCTTCTTGCCTTTCATCTTGCTCGGGGCTTTGGCCCGACCTGGCAGGAAGAGTGTCCCATCCGGTTCATGGGTCCTTTTGAGCACAACATCTGGAGAAGGCTGGGTGGTGAGCTCCTCCCAGGTCAAGTCTCTCCGACCTGTGGTGTTCCACAGGTGAGACCTTGCCAAATTTCCACTAGTGAAAGCATCGTGGAATCGGTTCCCCCAGTTCTCAGCAGCCCAGGCATTAATCTTGCCACAAGTGACCTGCCCGACTTTCAAGTGGTCACTAAACTCCTTGAGCAGTTCTACTAAGACAAAAGTAAGACAAATTAGTATAAATTAAGTCTAAAAAGAGAAGAGAGATAAAAATACATAAAGGCAAGATACTTACGATCACTCCTCCATCTGCTTCTGAGGAGGCTTGGATTCTCTCAGGATATTATCTTCTTGCCATTCCCCAAGGCACCACTGACAAATAGGAACTGGGTCCTCCAATTCCTCTCTGCCTCCAGCAAATCATCCACCGCCTTGAAGTTATCCCCCATGTTAAAGTGGTAGAAGGGGATGTGGTGGTTTCTACACAGGCTAGCCACTGCAGCAAACTCCTCCATGGGCAGAGGGATCACGGACAGCCTTGATGCCATGATGCATGACATAAGGGTATACCAAGCGTTGGGGCTCAGCTGGCTTGGACAGAGTTTGATCAGATGTAAATATCTGACAATCTCTGGGTCTAGTGGGAACCTGAGCCCCCAGTTGAACAGCTCCGTGAACATGACCACCTCACTCAACTTGCAGTCCATCGGGGTGTCCGGATGTATAGGAATCCTGATCTTTACATTCTCTGGAATGCCCCATTTCGAACGCATCCTGCCAAACTCAGCAGTGTGGATGAATGCATAGTTGATTTTTTGTAAGGAGAGGAGATAATTAACGCTGACCTTGTGAAAACAAGGCCCTACTTTTCCTTCTAGGCTCCCCGGCAGATCCGGATGCCTCAAGTACAACTTCTCCTTGCCCTTGTCCTTCTTGGCAACTATTTCTTTGCTGGTCTGACCGGAGGGCTCAGACTCAAATGGGGCCTCTTCAACAGAGTCCTCCATCACTTCCTCCATGATTGTTGAAGGGATTTCAGCAGCTGTAGTGGGGGGAGGGTTCAAACTTGACTCAGCCTTATCTCCGGACTAATGGGCTTTAGTGCCCCTTTGATTTCTGCTCTCCGGCAGAGTGTTTGGAACAGAAGTTTCTGGTTGAAGTTTTGGATTGGAGCTCTCCGTTCCGGACAGCCTGTCCTTAGGGGGTTTTATAGGCACTTCTGATCCGGTGCTGCTGTCCTTTGCCCCCGACCTAGAGGGAGTATTTTTTGTCCCCAGGCCTTTGACCAACCGGCCTTTCCTCTTGTCAACCAGCTTGTCAGGAGAGTGCTCCATATCCGATCCCATTGCAATAAAGGGAGAAGGTTTTCTAAGGCTAGTGGCTGTAACTCCTTGCTCGACAACAGGCACCGATTCCTGAACTGAGGAACCACAGATTATGGGGGAGAGTTTGGTTTGAAATAGTTTTCTAGGCTTAGTACCTTTGGAAGAGGACGAGCCTCGATCTGACTCGGTAGCATAGGTGTTTAGTCTCTCAACAGGCGAGGTGGGCAACCCTACTGCGATCCGTCTTTCTCTTTCAACTTTTTGAGCCTTCTCTAACTCAGAAAGATTGATCCACCCGCCTTTAACAAGAGCGTTCCTCGCTGTAAACATAAACTATTGAACTAAACTTTTGCTTTAGAGAGAGAAAGTTTTGAGAGTTTTTGCAGAAGTAAATTTGAAGGAGATGGTAAAACAGTAGAAATGAGTTTGCATTTATAGTAAATCTGAAAAAAGAAGTTGATTCCTAGGAGAATTCGAAAAGTTTGGCAATGATTAAAAGACGGCACTGATGTCACCACCTGTAATCAAAGAGGTTGCTTTTCGAAGAAGGTGGAGTCGAAATTCAAGGTGAAAAAACGGCTGAAGCAACCAATCAGAGGGTGACACGTGTCCCACGAACTCTGGCAAAAACCGTTTTGAATTCGTGAAACTTTATTTGTCCGGATAAACCCATAGACCTGTCCGGATTAAAACTACCCCTGACATCGGACTGTTTTTCAGGTCTTTGGCAAGAATATTTGCACAAACACCTAAAAAAGGGGCTCCTAATGAGTCCGAATTCTGCACGCTCCCCGGACAAGGACAGATCGGTCCAAGGCCTCCGGACCGGACAGATCACACGGACCAGACAGATTTTCTTTCAGCACTATGACCATAGGACTGTTCGAACTATGACAAAAGTACTAAAAAACCTAAACACTTCTTGACTAAGCTACTTGCTCTCCTACTTAGAGCTCATGGGTCTTTGAACATGACCCGGGTCCATTAAACATGACCCGAAAGCCCATAAGGGCCCAAACATCAGGGTATAAATACCCAACCACCTGCATTAAGTGTGGGTAATAAGAATTAACTGCTACCATGCTGCTTAATTATCTCTCTACTCTCTACTCTAAACACATATCACCCACACACTACTATAAAACACCAACCAAATTACTAGCCTACCCTCAGGCGATTATTGTCCACACCATATGTCACTGTGAATTTTATGATTTTTATTATGTGTTTGGGTATTTTATATTGTTTTAGGATTGTTCATGTACTCTAGTTATTAATGTTTATTATATTTTAATTTCATGAAAACTTTTTATATATTATAAAAAACATATTGAAATATGTTGTTCGCTTGCCAGTTACACATATTTACTTACCACACACGAGTGTTAAGTATTACAAATAGCCAGCTCAACTAAATGGGTTCAACCTGCAGGTAGCGAGCTAAGATACATCTTCATCACCCTGAACATTTAGGATGATCCACAAATTGGAAAACTCTTTAAATTTTGTTAAAGTGTGTAATTGTTTGTTTCACTTTAATGTAATTGTTTGTTTCACTTCAGAGTTTATCAAATATCGTTGCACCTCGGTTATTGAAAACTACTGTTATATGCAGACAACACAAGCACCCACTAACAATCCACTTTGAAAGTTATTCAAAAACCGCAAAATTAAAACCAGATAAAAAAGAGCTGGTTTGTAAATTATTATTATCAGGGTGCACATCTTATGAATATATATTCGGAATTGAAAATTTATAACCCAAACAATGTCTTCAATGTATATAAAATATACCATATTAAGTTAAAATATGGTTTGTTAAAAGAGTCGGCCACTCCCACGTACAATACTTGTTATAAAAAATGAAAGAGAATACTTAGTTAGAATGATAGAAAATAACTAAGAGATAATATTTTATTAGCAAATCTTGTCGTGCATATATTAGAATTAAGTTGTTACATACTTTTCTACTATTATTTATTATAGAAAACGGGGTACAAAATATAAATGTTCAAACTTGCTATTGTAACTTTAAGAAATCTGAATTGTACATTGTTTTATTTTTTATGAGTTCGGAGAAGTGAAATAACTACATATAATCTTTGAGTTATCTACATTAGGTGTTGAAGGATAATATATGTGCTTTATCGAGTGTCATTTTGATAGATCAAGAGTCTATATTGATGCAAGCTACCAAACTTGTATTTTAATACAATCCATGTGTTATACAAATCATATATAAGTAAAATAGTCTTGCAAATGCAAAGGCACAAATGGGAAAGCTATCAATTTTGAAGATTTTATGTGTTTTTGGAACACTATAGTCAAATTGAAAACCAATAAAGACTTGAACAAATACCTAGCAACAATATATGAACTAATTTTCGGTTACTAAATATTTAGTGATTATGTTATTACTTTATGGATGAGACCATGTAGATAAAAATATCCTTTATTACTTCGTGAATGAAATTCAATATTTGAGCAACACAACAGTTAATTATTTTTATATTTTTACTGCTTAACTTATAAATATAAAGAATATATGTTAATAATATATTTTCACTATTTTATTTTTTATTTTATAGAAGAGCTTTTAATTGAACGTGAAATGTTATATCGGTTTGAGTCAACTCAATTTTGATTCAAAGTTCACAAATTGATTTATCTTCAAGATTAAAATATTATAGTTCGAGAAAAATAAGTTACATTTTAAATACGCTCTTAGTAATAATATTTCATAATATGTGAGGATTAATATTAGCAATGACCCTAGATATACTATTGAATAGTTATAAATAAAGTAAAGAAATATGCATCGATTTAAATATATTTGGATGCATTGTTTTGAAAATGCATGAGTTGTCTTGTACACGTGAACTAACTATATATATATATATATATATATATATATGAGAGACAGAACACAATCAATTTTTTAAGCTCATATAATATCTTACTATAACATTTAAATATCATTCATTATTTTGAAACTATATATGAGAGTATGGTTCTGATTTGGTTGAGCAAAACATAACTGATTGAATGCTTCGACTGGGTATGATTATGAGTCGTTGATGCATTTTCAAAGCATCGGTTGCTTCAACCATCTTTCTTCATTATCTTTATGTTGTAAACTATTGTTACTATTGAACAACCATAGGTATAAAACTCGTTGTGGCTCAGAGTGGATGTAGGAAAGCTTCTAAACACACTATAATGTGTTCTAACCGTCTCTTACTCTGTTATTAATTTGTTAATATATTACTAGAACTGGTGCATGTCTCATGACGTAGTTTTTTAAAAGACTTAGTTGAGACTGCATATATCGGTTAACAAAGTGATTCTTGTGGCTGAAATAGGACTAACAAAGTTCGAGATAGAGGTTGAATAGGAAATGAGATTTTAGAATCTGGAAATAACAAATGCAAACAGTTCAAGTTCAACAAAAGGTTGTTCTAGCCCTAGTATATGAAACTAAGTTGTCTGAAATATTTTCTAAGGCTAAAAAGCATAAAATGATTAAAAATTCTTACATCACGATTCTTTTTTTATGTGAGTGATAATGTATTGAGGCATGTCTCAAAAAAAAATTTAGCAACTGGAATCTGAACAAACTAGAGAGCATGTACATGATAAATTCCCTAAAATAGAATATATTTAAAGGCGAATCTTTTGGTTTCAAGATGCAGGAGGACAAGTCTCTCGATGAGAACTTTGATGACTTCTCCAAAATAATGATCGATTTGGAAAACATCGGTGGTACTATCATTGATGAAGATCCTGTGATGATCTTGTTGAACTCATTTCCTTTTGTATATGGGAAATTGAATGATTTCATATAATAAAGCAAAGAAAAACTGTTGATGGATGAGATGGAACCTATAATTAGATCGAAAGAGTTGGAACTCATACACTATCAAAAGGATTGTAGTTCTGGTACTAGCCATGAAGCTCTAAACATTAGAAGGAGATCATGTAGAAGGAATACTGGTAAGGTTAGAGGAAAATCTCGATCGAAGTCAATTAAGAAGTTTGATAAGTCCAATATTAGATGTCATTATTATAAGAACTTGGTTTATTTTAAGAAATAGCGTCTTGAACGACCCATGAGGCAACGTAATTACATATCAGACCATGAACATATTTATATTGCTTCTGAAGTATATAAATTTAAAGAGGTTTTGGTGCACTCTTCAGATGAAGGCCAAATGGAATGGATTCTGGATCCTGGATGCTCATTCCACATTACTCCATACATGGATTGATTCAACTCATTTGAAGATAATAATGAAGGTAATGCGTTACTTAACAATAACAAGGCTTGCAAGATAACTCGAATTTAGATATGTAAAGATTTGAATATTTGATGGATGTGATCGTATTCTGACGAATAAGAGGTACGTTCATGATCTGAGAAGAAATCAAATTTCCCTTGGAATGTTGGAAAACTTTGGTTGTTCTAATAAAATTTATAATGGTTATATGAAATTTTTTAGAGGTCTATGAACTTGATGAAGGGGAAACTATCCAATGGCCTCTATTCCTTTACCAGTTATATTATTTCATATTTGAAGAAGTGGTAGATGCTACAACAATATGGCATAAGAGACTGGGGCATGTAAGCGAGAATTTATTGTTGGAGTTGTAAAAGCAAGGTCTGTTCGGAAAAGATGTTGGAATTAGGTTAATCCTAAGGTAAAAGTACCAGAGTCAAGTTTGCACAATCCAAACAATTAGTTCATGCTGTAATAATTCTTGATATGGCAGAAGGATCTTAACCTCTTCTTCACACTATCACAAAAATGAAAAAGAGAGAATCACACAAGTTCGAGCCTCATCCAAACAACCAAAATCATCAAACCATTTAACAAATGGGTTACTCGGACTTGTAATATCGGTATTCTCCCCTTCCCGAGTCTATAAATATAGCCACCCACTATCCAGCATAATTACCCCCATCCTCATGTGACTTACAATTGGTTCGGTCAATCACCGCAAATGACTAACTACTTTGTCAGACTATCACACTTGGCCTACCCTAAGTATATCTTAAACAAGCATAAATATTTCCTTATATTATCATATTTATAATGGAAATTCTCTACAAGGACCTATTATCTAAATTTAACAAATACAAAGGAATAAATATGATGACAATGCATACCCCGAGCACCACATCAAGCAACTTAAAAATGAGATTCTTGGCTTCAACGAAGATTACTGGCTCATTTGTGGTGTCTTCTCAATGAAATTCAGAGGTAGTTTACTAACTTGGCTTAATCACCTAACTCTAGCAACATTAATAATTTTGAGATACAAACGATATCTTATTGAGAGTTTCCAGGAGTACATCGAGATATTTATCCAAACCAAGAATATGCTGAAATACTATCACGAGCTTATCACATACATGGATTACATGAAGGAAATACTACTCGTTCTCCTAACATATAATATAATAAAGAGGAATGAATTGAGCTTTATTGGTGGTAGTTCATGTTGAAAATCATATAAAGTTGATTAAACAATGCATGTGAAAATTCAGAAGGACCTGCGTGCTTATAATCCAACACAAGTATCAATGAACCTCTCACAGTGGCTCACAGTGGCTAATATGCAAGCCTCCAAAACTTCAGTCACACCTTTAGAGAAGTCCAAACAGCATAATCATATCTTTTGAGGTAGATGCTAGAACAAAAACAGGAAGCCGGAGCAGAGTGACAAAGGGTCTTTAAACGTCTGGGTAATATTTGACAAGGCCAAGAATTTGGATTCATTATAAATGGCCGAGAATATTTGGACATTCAAATAGAAACGAGACCAAATTTTACTAAAAATATCACAATGAAGAAAGTTATCTAACCTAACATGTCAGGTCTTGAAGGTTTATGTAGAACCTCATCGATGATGGAAAGCTGAGAAATTTTATGAAAAGAGGCACCCTAGCAAAACCAAAACCATTTGCAGATTAACCTTAATAATTTGCACAAGCTGAGCCCCAACAAGTTGCAACTATTACAAACCTCCTATGTATTATGAGGCACTGACTATCATAGATAGGTTTAATGAGTATATTAAAACTAATCTGACCGAAATGTTCTATTTATAACATCATAAGATGACACTTTATCATATATTGTTTAATCTTTTAAAACATATCATAGATTACATATTTGGATCTAGTTTCAAGGTCACATTTGAATAAAATTTTATGGAATCCCTTATCCATTCATAAGCTTCGTTAATGATGGTCTTCGAGTAGTCGCAAAACCACATGAGGATGCAATTATTATTGTCTTCTAGATTGTGATAGTAGATGTCTGAAGGATTATGGTAGCCACATGTAGTTTGGTCAATATATTGTTAAAGAGAACCTATGATAAAATACATGTCATTCTAGTTCTAATACCATAAAATAGGGTCTTGACTAGATTCAATTGTACATACACTCATTGAAGGAAAATTTGAACGTAATGGTATTTTAGGGAAAAATAGAGCACGTGAAACAAGTGCAAGCCATGTTCATGGTTGCAGATGTTATTTAATTGTACACAAAAATCTTAGGCATGCATTTAGCTTTACTAGATGCACACAATCATGTCAAGAATACATCAGTGCCTCCGCTAGATCATCGATATTTGTATTGGCATGATCTAGAGCAACCAAAGGACTACCAGAGCATGCCTCTCTACCTATCTATCACTCAATAAATATCAACCACCATAGACCCCGTTTATCGTAAACGATATAGACAGTCCGTGAGAGACCCCCCTACTTGGTCGAGTCAGAGGACGAAGTTGAGAGTGAAACTATGAGAGAAGATAAAGTCCTCTATGTCGACATATACATGTTAGGTAATTATTAAACAATCATGCTATATTTATGGTCTTGAAATTTAAATGTCTTTGCTTTGACTTTATATGATATCATTGGCATGCTCAATGAAGTGACGTGCCACAAGTTGTCAATAAACAACACATTTCATCCAATAAAGTAAAAGAAGAACCCATTTTATTAATAGCTAGACAAAGGTAGTTTAGCCAAAGTTGATCGACTCAGTCAAGCAAAAAACAAAAGAGAAATATAATGACGAGTATAAATATGTAATCTAGTCTTGGTTAAAAATAAGAACTATATATAAAGGATGAGTGTGGACTTCACTAACTTAAAAAGATGTGTCTAGAGGACTATCTTATTCCTTGTATTAACCAACTAGTGGATGTAACCTTGGGAAAGACATATGTTTTTGTTTACTGATGTATAATTATGGTCAACTAGATGCCAATGCATGTAGATAACCAGGAGGGCGCCTCTTTCATCATAGAGTGCGGGGTTAATAATTACAAGGTTTGGGAAACCAAATCAAAGGACAATTGACAATATCTTCTCAAATCAACTCAAACACAATACATGGATGACGTGCTAGTAAGAAGTACCCATGATGCGTAGCCTCGGGAAAACCTTGTGGAGACTTTTGCAAACCTTCAAATGGTAAACTTGAAGCTGAATCACAAAACGTGCACCTTCCGTGTGGGATCCATGAAGTTTTTAGAATAATCGGTAAACAAAAGAATGATTGAGAAAGACCATACATGTTTTCCAACATGGCTACCATAGAGCCCCATGCATATCAAGAAGGTCAAAATCTTTGAATGACCGCTCATCACTCTCAATAAGTTTATTTACAGCTCATCACGCACGTGTTATTCCTTGTTCAGGATCATTAAAAGGTTTGAACGCTTTAAGTGGACTCATAAGTGCGATGCAGAATTCACCAAAATCAAGAATTTATTAGCCTCAATGAAGGTTCTGAAAAATCCAAAACAAAATGAGCTACTATTTATTTACCTAGTTGTATCTAATTACACGATTAGCATGTTACTAGTTAGGAAAGAAAAGAATATTGCAATGGGTGAATTGTATAATAAGAAATATTATATAAATTAGAGACATGCTATATAAATTAGAGAACTAGAACTAACTTTAGTTGTAGTAGACATAATAATTAGTCATTAATTGCATGTATATACTATCATAATCGAACAAAATTTCCCCTAACATTGTTATGCATAAGCTAGATATATCTAGTAGGCTGGCCATATAGTCAGTAAACTTAGGATACTTCGATATTAGGTTTGAACGACACATTATCACCAATATAAAATTGCATAATTTTTCACGGAGTTCAAGTCCTAAAGGTCGTTACCTTCGGTAAAGAACCTCGAACCAACATGGTTGGTTCAGACTGATATGAGATCCAACAATGTTAGTTATGATGTATGAATAAATTTATATTACCCTACTCTGGATACCCTAAACCAAGTCAATAATTTTTTTCTTTTCCATCTCCAATAATGAGGCCTAATATGAAGTAGTTATAACAGGTTTGAGTTTCGCTCATATTTGTGAAGCTCATCATGTAAACCTTCTTGCAGACCTACAACTCAACCAAGTTGTACGCCAAACGTAATCAAAGAAAGATAACCACATCTAGTACTTGAGCGAGCTCTATCACCAAAAATCTCTACTTGAACAAGTCACTTACGACCAAGCACCGAGGGTAAAGAATACAATTGTAGACGCAATCACCTCTCTGAGCTTCAATATCCAGCACTATGGGTAATTTGTAGAAGAATCCAACGACTAAATAATAAAGTAAAACCTCATATGGTGGTCAAGTAACCAACTTAACGACCATCAAGGAAATGAAAAACTAATGATGTTATATCCAAAAATATTTTAAAGAAAAGGATAATAGAGAGACAAAGACGAAGCTAGAAACATCAATATCTAAGTGGCAGTATATGTATAACTGGTAGATCGTTATACAAGCGTGGTCTCACCAAACCCATCATCTATTGTCTCGGTACAACGAGTTAGTTTTCATGATAGAAAAAATTTATGAATGAGAAGTTAACCTTACTATGTCTACAAAATACTACATAGAAGAGTCTTAGTAGGATACTTATTTCTCACCATCCTAATAGATGGAAAATCCTTGGTAAAACAACTGTGACACAAGCTACCGATTTACCAACGCTATCCATATATAAAATAAGGACCTTTCAGAAGCCCGTAGATGGTCGGTGGTACTTCATGGTAGAGTATAATACTTATCCAATCAAAATTTATAGACGTCCAAGCCCCCATGTCTTCAGATTATAAATTTTTCTTTCTCTTTTAATTTTTTCTGAGGTAAGTAATGTTGAACCTTTGGCTTAAAAGGTTCTTTCCGACGTATTGCTCTTGGCGTCTAATATGTCTAGTTTTCTTTTGCCAAAGTGTCATACATCCCGAGTGCTTAGTTTGTGCTGGTTTTTACATCCTCGTAAAAAAACCATTTAGCGACCCAAAACCTCATTTTAGGAAACAAAATCCCTATTTTTCCAAAAGGAACAAATTATAGAAAAAGAAATCAGACTTCGCGAATCGTTGGTACACTTTTACATTAAAAATAAATTATTTTTAATTTTATCTAAGTAGATATCCGTGTAGTACTTTAAGGTAAAGATACAATGAGTAATGTTGAATACAAAATAATATTCACAAGTAGGAAAATATGACATAACAATATAATCATAGTTTTCTGAGCCTATTTATAAACGATCGTGAGTAAAACGAGAACCTATAGTCTCCTGAGCTGACGAAAATTAATCAGAAGGAAAACTAGATGGTACATATTCTTGAGCCCGCAAGCTAAATCGAAAAGGAAAAGATGCCTTCAAATTTCTCAAGCTCGTATGCCTTATTGAGAGGAAATCTTGGCTTTTATATTTACCAAGCCCATAGGTATGATTCAGAGGGGATCACTATTAAGGGAATAACAAGTTTTACCACAATAAAGCCCTAGTATTTTAGTCAAGAAAGAAATAAGCCAAAAAATCCATTTATTCGTAGATAGGTCTTCCCGTATTTATAATATAAAGATTAGTGGGAAGTTACATATGTTCGCGCTTTAAGCGCCACTATCCCACTAATATCAATATCCATATAATTGTGGAACAGATAACTAACACGGTTTGACTCAAAGGTCAAAATGTGCATTTATATAACAAGTAAGAAAACGCTAAGTTTAATCTTCTTTAAGCCGGGCTAAGCTTTACTTTAAACGCAATGAAGTCTGCAGAGCTCGAGCTCACTAGTCACGTGTCCAGCTTATCCTCTTTAGGTCCTCACTTAATCTTGATCATCTGTTCATCTTGTTCCCAATCCGGTCGATCAACTCTTTCGCTGACGTCTTCAAGCTCAACATGTTCTTGAGTTTATCAATGTTGTATTTGCCTTCGAGCTATGTCTTGTAATGAGCTTGATATGCCTTTGAGCTCATCAATGGCGTATTTATCCTCGTTCTCATTCTCACTTTTGAGTTCGTCCATTCTATTCTTTGAGTTCGCCAGTACTGTATAGCCCGTCATTTTCTTCATTACTTGTCATAATCCAAGTTCGTGTTACTCCTTCTCGTGCTCATACTTATTTGGGGGAATACCCCCTTATCAAGGCTCCCCCTAGTTTATAGGGTTATTGAATAGTAATAAGGCTGTAAATTAAAACATTAATTAAATTTCTTACTTATCCACATAATAATTTAAACCGTCTCACATCTGTATCTTTCTGACACGTGTCGTCGATGCAAGTGACGGTTTCTGACATCGCTGTTTCTTGGAAATACGTCTTGGCGATTCAGTTTTCTGGCATAACTTCCAAACAATTGATAACATCACATTCAAATGCCTTTGTGAAAAGCGCTTAGTGACTTAAACACTTACTATACCATTTTGCTAGAAAAAATCACAAGTTTAAAAAAAATTGCTTCGAACGTTGCTGGAAAACTCTCTTCATCTTCAACTAAGACCCTTGTTATCATCTTCTTCATTATTACCCAAGTAACACATTTCTTTATAAAGTAACCATTTTATGTTGAATACTGGAGATAACCTTAGATTTAAGGTTTCGAACCTCTATTAGTAGGCGTTTCCCAAAATCGAATCGCTTGCCCTCACCATCATAGTCATTCTGATTCATATCCTTACCTAATTGCAGTTTCTAAAAA
The DNA here is from genome assembly GCA_036936605.1 of Limnanthes douglasii subsp. nivea. NCBI lineage: Eukaryota > Viridiplantae > Streptophyta > Magnoliopsida > Brassicales > Limnanthaceae > Limnanthes > Limnanthes douglasii. The sequence goes on along the minus strand of JAUPFV010000004.1, from coordinate 223,627,804 downwards.
ATCATGGCACAAAAAAAGGCAACGAAGAGTAAAGTCGACAAAATTATTGAGCCCTTATATGAAGACGTCGATGATTTAGAAAACTAATTTTCTCAGATATCCCCTAAGTACACTGACTTAGACGACGTTGGAATCGCCATCCTCAGGGGCAGATGGAATATCCCTGAGGATGTGACTATTAGGGCTCCCAGTCTAGGAAAACATCCCTATCAAATGCAGGAAACAGAGACCTGCCTCTTTACCACTTTATTTGACTGGGGGTGAGGCTACCACTACCCGAGCTTATTAATTCTTATTTTAATGTCCTCGATATCTGCCCTACGCAAATGTCTGGGAATGGTTGGAGATTACTGCTCAACATAGTCCTCAGCTCACATTTACTTAATACTGAAATATACTTAGCAGACCTGCTATCTGGTACTGATGTAACAAAATTGGACAAGACTCTTTTCTTCCACACCCACTTTAAAGGGGTTAAGAAAATTGTTGAACTCCCTTCCTCTGATAGAAACTAGAAAAATTCTTTTTTCTTTGTGTCAGGTAACTGGGAACATAGCACCCCCACCTTAAACCTTCAACTAGAAAGAAAATGGAAGAAAAACTGTAAGTACTACTAGTTCACAGTAGATAAAGATTTGCACAAACTCCGTTATAATATTATGTCTGTTTTTCTTTTCAGGTGAGCTATCCAATCAGAGCTAGTGGAAAGAAGGGAGACCACTAGACTACGTTAAGCCTCTGATCAGAGTTAGTATCTTAGCTTTTGAAGCTTCGCAACAAGATCCTAAGCGACAGTTCAACCGGTATAACTACTTGAAATCATGATTGTGGTCAATCCCTGAGCTCAGTATCATAAAATACGAAGAAATGAGAATGGAAAACGGTTCAGAAGCTACCATGGATTGCCTCAGACCCCTTTTAGAGAAAAAACTCTGTGAGAAGAACAACATTGGCATCTGGCTTGCAGTGCCTCAAGTCACCCAAAAAACTGGTGAAATTGGGGATTCATCCTCTGCTCCTACTGGCTCTTGCGAACAAGGGAATGATGCTATAAAAAAACAAAAGAAAATATGTCTAGCACACTGAAAGAAAAGCACTGAAGGTGCCTGAAGCTTCCCAGCCTTCTAAAATCCGAGCAGAAAGAGAGGATGAAGATGTGGAGACCCTTTCTGGTGCTCTTGATGCGCGGGGGAATAAAAAGCAAAAGGTTATTGTTGATGTTGTTCCTCTAACCACGAGAAGATTTCAACTCAGATATGAAGAGGATGGTGTTGAAGCTACTTCCAAAGAAGAAGGTCATCCTCCCAGCCCAACAACAACAAGAGTTGGTGAAGAACAAAATTTACAGGCTGCTGAGGAGATAATTGACCTAGAAGAGACTGGAGCAGGAAATGATAATGATGCTCAAGAAAAGCAAATGGCGCCCTCAGCTCACACAGAGAGAGCTCAATAACTGGTGCTGAGCTCCTCTGTGAAAAATCGAGCACCATCAGTGGAAACCACTGAAAAGAATAATAATTGTGACGAAGCAGCTAAGTCCATCCAGCAAAAGGTGCCTGTTGGAGAGCGCTCAAAAGTGCAAGTTCCCCGCCCTTCCTCTTATATGTTCGATCAACTTTGTAGGATCCCTGACTTGTCGTACTATGATAGAATGTCTAATGCAGAGATCTTACAAAGGTAAACCGAGCTGTCGATTGAGATAAGGCTCACCAAGTTATACACATGTTAAGTTAAAGATTTAAAAAATATACATCTAACTTTATTGGTTGTATACAGATGCACCATAACTCATTTATACTTGGTTATCGAAATATGTCCCGTGCTGACATAGTTGTCATGGAGAAATGGAAACTCGAAGCCATGGTTTTTGGCTCAGCTAAGCACAGCACTGCCGAGGTCATCCGTTTGAGGCATGCATATAGCTCAACCAAGACCTTCAAGCATGAAGCGTTAAAAGCAAAAGCCAAGTTGGAGAAGGTAGTTACTTCCCTGTAGGAGACTGTGAAATACAACGATGAGAGGCTAGTGATTGTATCCAAAAGTCATAAATTGGTGCTGAACCAGAATGAGAATTTGTTAAAGAGGAATAATAACCTGCAGGCACAAAACACAAACTTGCTGGATCGGACCAACAATCAGGCGAAAAGGATGGAGGAACAAGCAGACCGAATTGCAGCTCTGACTGCTGAGGTGAGCAAGTTGAGAAAAGAAGTGGAAGATGAGCATGCCCAGCTCGAACGAGAGCGGCAACAGTGGCAGACAAAGGTAGAAGCAGCTACTGAAGAAAGGGAAATGCAAATGTTTACTGTTGCAACATAGATGATTACCAAGGAAAACAAGAATGTTATTACAGAACTAGTAGCCTTGAATCCTGGTATGAACCTGGGTTCTCTTGCCTATCTTGCGGATTCTGCAGCACCAAGCTCGATCGTGGCCCCTCAGACGAACACATAAACTAATACTTCTCTTGGCATTTCCAAAGGACTTCCACCCAATAGTTCTAAGTAAAATTTTCCACCATTGTTCTGGTGGATTGATTTCCTTATTTTTTGTTGTTCATTAACACTTATCGTACTGTTCACAACTCTTAATTTTATTTATTTAAAATGTGTTTGAATCGATGCATGATTTACCTTAGTTATTGCTATAGACATTTGATGTCAATTATAGAATATATGTCTGCTGAGCTTTCTGGAGATCCTTATAACCTCGAGCTCAGTAGGGCTCATTGCGTAGCTTAGACAAGTTATGTCATAATAGCATAATCGCGGCGAGGTCTTACCGACCCTATTTCGTAGTTTGTTCGGACTTGGTCTTTGACCACTTCGCTAATATACCCAGTACAAATTATAGGCATAATATGGCCATTACGTAGCCCGTAGGCATGGCCAATCAACCCGTTCGTGTTTATAGACACTTAGTCTAGACTCAGTGTTTATAGTGCTCTGCTAGGACTCTAGCATGATCTTGTCGTTCATCTATCAGATACAAGGATGTTGATCTAGCTATAAGATTTGCGTCTTCTTCATAGTGATCAATCCTATGGCTCGATATTATAACCTCTACTAAAATAACTACCTCTCCACCGTATACCAAAGCAAATGGTGTATCGCCTGTTGTGGAGCGAGGGGTTGTTTTGTATGCCCATAGGACCTCTGCTAACTTGTCCGGCCATTTTCCTTTAGCCCCCTCCAGCTTTTTCTTTAGCCCTTCTAATAGTGTTCTGTTAGTCACCTCAACCTGCCCGTTTGCTGGAGGGTAATAAGGGGTGGAGAAATGTTGGAGAATCCCATATCGTTTGCAGAAGTTGGTCAGGATGGAATTTTGGAATTGAGGGTCGTTATCTGTCATTATAATCTGTGGAATTCCATATCGGGTTAGAATTTGATTATGGATGAAATCACATACCTCTTGAGCACGTGTTCTGAACAGGGCTTTAGCCTCAACCCATTTTGAAATGTCATCCACTGCCACAACAAGGAACCGTTGTTTGCCTGTGGCCATTGGCAGAGGACCCACCAGATATATTCCTAAATTATCGAACGGATATGGGACAGGGATGTTCTGCATTGGCTCGCTCGGTCTATGCTGCGTATTCGAATATTCTTGGCATTTGTGATATTAAAATACCAGATTTTTAGCATCACTCGCTAGCTCAGGCTAATAGTACCCAGCGAGAAGAAAACGATGAATCAGTGTTTCGTGTCCACAATGAGCCCCTGCTTCTCCTGAATGCAAATCAACCAATACAGAACTAGCTTCAACGCATTCAAGGAAGCGGAGTAGAGGTTTGGTTGAGATTTTCCTATACAAAATATAGTCCCGGACACAGTATTTGGTTGCTATGATCTACAATACTCGAGCTTCACTTTTACATATAGGCAATGTTCCTTGGTTCAAGTATTGGAGGTATGGAGTCCGCCAGTCGTCATCATTAGTGATTAAATTGACTGTTGCAGCTGCTGATATGAGCTCTATCGCGAGGAGTTATTAGAGTAAAATTTTTGGATGCTCTCTTATAGTTGCAGCCTTAGCTAAAGTGTCGGCTGCCAAATTATCCCTTCTTGGGATCTATTCATAAGACATGTTAGTAAATTTAAACTCATACTCCTTGAGTATCACAAGATACTCCTTGATACCGTCTTGCCTGAAATCATAAAGATCTTGTGACTGATATACCACCAACGGAGAGTTAGATCTGATCTTGATACTTCGAGCTCCACATATCAAAGCCAACTTCATGTCATAAAGGGTAGCCTCATATTCTGCAGCATTATTTGTTACCGGAAAATTAAAGCGTACAACTTGTTTGACCACCTCCCCACTTGGAGTTCTGATTATAATACATACACCTCCTCCTGTAGTAGAAGATGCAACATCGACTTCAATGATCCATTGGTCGAACTCAACCGCATGTCCGTCATTTATCTCAACCTGTTCTTCCCTGGATGAGCTGAACTCTACTAAGAAATCTGCAACTGCTTGCCCCTTTATAGCTACGCGCGGTTCAAAACGAATGTCATACTCGCCGAGCTCGATGCTCTATTTGGTTAACCTGCTAGAAACACCGAGTTTTTGCAATACTGTTTGTAAAGGATATGCTTTTAGTACCGTAATTATATGCCCTTGAAAGTACGGCCTCATTCGTCGAGCTGCTACAGCCAGGTTCAAAGAAATGTTTTTGAGGTTTAGATATCTAGTCTCCGCATATGTTAGCATTTTTCTCGTGTAATATATTGGGCGTTGTTTTCCTTTTTGATCGCACACGAGAACCAAACTAACAGCAAAAGGTGGTACTACCAAATACATAAATAATGGCTCTTCAAGAGTAGGAGCAGACAAAATTTCAGAGGATGTAAGGGACTGCTTGAGATCGACAAAAGCTTTGTCACACTCTTCTATCCACGCGAACTTCTTAGAACCCCGTAATACTTCAAAAAAGTGATGACTCTTGTATGATGCATGGGAGATGAACCTCGAAAGAGTTGCTAACCGTCATGTAAGACACTGGACTCCTTTGACATTCTTTGGTGGTCTCATCTGTAGAATTGCGTTTAGTTGAACCGGATGTGCCTTAATACCTTGCTGACTTACCACATAGCCCAAGAACTTGCCTTGAGCAACACCAAAAGAACACTTATCTAGGGTTGTGCTTAAGATTAAACTTGCGTAATAAATAAAAAACGGCACATAATGTATTAAGGTGCTGCACTTCTTCATGTGTTTTAATGATCATAGCGTCAATATATGCCTCCAGATGTGTCCTCAAATGGTCTTGGAAGATGTGATTTACTGGTCGTTGATATGTCGATCCCGCATTCTTCAGCCCGAAAGGCATAACTGTATAACAATAGAGACCCCGTTTGGTTTGAAAGGCTGTATGCTCTTGATCAGAATGGTGCATGCGGATCTGGTTGTATCCTGAGTACGCATCCATGAAGGATAGGAATTTGCAACCTGAAGCCGAATCGACCACCTGATCTATCCTTGGCAACAGGAAAGCATCCTTATGGCATGCTTGGTTCAAATCGGTAAAGTCCACGCACATTCTCCACTGTACGTTCTTCTTTTTTACCAGAATCGGATTGGTTATCCAGACCCGGTACATTGCTTTTCACCTGAAAATGCCCTACGTTTCACTCGCACGGGTTTAGCACAATGATTGATAGCCAATTCATGGCTTATGATTGTATGATTGTATCCACTGTTGTAGCATCTGTACTAGCTGAATCCTCGTTTTCTCGTGGATCGTCTACTGGATCTGGAAAGGTGAGATCTAAAGTTGTTGGTGTAATACCTCATTCGCCATTTAATTGCTATTGGATAGGTTTGGATGGATCTGACGTGATTGGATAGCAAGTTCGCGGAGTTCTTTGGCTGCCCCGATTTTATTCCTGTCGAACTACCTACTGGATATTTAATGCATTATCAAAATGTTCACGACATCGCTTCCATGCTATGCAGCCATGGTCGTCTAATAATTCCATGGTAAATGCTCAGCGCGTCAGAAATCGAGAATAAAGTTTTCAGTTTCTTCTTGGTAGCTCCGTGACCGACCTTGACTAACAGCTCCACCTCCCCAACACATTGCGAGGATTTTCCTTTGTAACCAATCAATGTGCGGTGAGTAGGTCGGTATGGTGGCACAGTTTGCATACGATCAAAGCTGATTTTGAAAATAATATTTGCTGAGCTTCCTCCATCAACCAGTACTCGTGTTACCATTACCCCTCCAATGTCCAAGTGAATGGTTAAAGCGTCCTCGCGGGGTCAACTAACACCTCTGAGGTCATCATCATTAAATGTGAGATCGGCTACTGGGTCCTTGTAGTTTAGATAAGAATTTCCATCTACTTCATAAACGTCGAACTCATTTTTAGCTCGTTTATGTTGAGTAGCCCCTTGACATGCAACCAAATCCCCCCTGATATGGTCAGTAGCCATTGTTGATTGTTTGCTTCTGGTTCTTCTTCAGTGGCTGGTTTGTCAGTGTTTGGAGGACGATTTTTCTCACGTTGATCTAGTTGAGATCATTTGATATATTGGATCAGCTCGCTATTGTCTATCAGGCGTTGAATCTCTTCCCTTAATTGCCAGCACTCATCCGTTGAATGTCCATGATCCCTATGATATGCATAGTAATACCGATTAGATCGCTTAAACCAAGGCGCGCTCATTGTGCGTGGAGCTTGGTACCTCGTACATCCCTTTGTGCGATCATAAATCACTGAAATGACCTCCGTCAATGGGGTGAAGTGCCTATTTGGTTGATCGAGCTGCTGGGGTCTTCGGTTGTAATCCCTTCTTGGTTTCTCTTCAGTCCTTTTTCATTCTGATCCTCCATATTTGAAATCTGACTCGCGCCGCTCAGGTGACCCCCTCTTCTAGTGTCATCAACCCTGATAAAGGTATCTGCTCTTGCGAGTAGGCCCCCCATGTTCTCAATTAGGAACTTGATGAGATCTGCATATAGTTCCCCTCTTCTGTCAAGCCCTCGTTTCAAGGAAGCAATCGCTATGTTTTCGGCTAAATCGAGCAAATCATTCATAGAATGACAAATCTTCTAACATAACTTTTAAGAGACTCATCTCGGCGTTGATAAATATCCATGATCGAATCCCGCTCTTAAGCTCCTTATTACCAACGAAACTTTCCCTGAATGCTTTCTACAGTCCTGTAAAATCACATATGAATCCCTTTGGGAAGCTTCTGAACCAATCCATAGCGTTACCTTTAAGGGTCATGGATAGTTCTCGGCATAACATCGCATCATCGGGGTTAAAATCCATCATCATGTTTCTGAACTACTCCAGATACCTCTCTGGATCTCCGGTTCCATCATAAGCTTCCATCCTGAATGGGTCAAACTTCCTTGAGAGTTGAGCTTCCAGGATATTTTCAGAGAATAGTGATTCTTTCAATATGTATGCCGACAACTTCGGACGGATCTGATTGTATCGAAGGTCCTCATCATCCCGAGCTCGCTTGGTCAACGTCTGTTTCACCTCATCGCGCGGTTCTCTGCTACGATTCTTTCCCCCTCTCTCGCCTTCACCTTCCTGTTTGTCATCTCCTTTGGAAGAACGATCCGTTTTGTTGACTCTGCTTCCCTCTGGTCCTGACGGTTGGTGAGTCTTGCTCTTTCCCTTGATCCTAGTAGTCAGAGCATGAATAATGTCTTTCATACCTGCCATTATGGCATGCATATCATGTTCTCTTGCGTCTCGTTCAAACGTTATTTTCAACTGTTCCTCCTGGAGGTTCTGGATTCGTTGTTCTAGTTGGAGAAACACTGAGTCATTTGCCGGTATGGCTTCCGCAGTTCTGCGAGCCCCCAACGCATTCTCTGCCTGATGGAGATGCACTTCTTCCCTGGAAACGACAGTTAGCTGAATTTGTGGTCCTTCTGTCACCACCGTCTCTTGGGGTATCAAAAGATTGAACTCTTGAGGAACTGTGGGACCGGGATGTAGGATGCCTCTCCCTGCTAGTTGACTTATGGTTCTCCTTTGATGTGTTTTTGGTTCGCTAGCTTCCTGATTGTCTCCATCGATTCCTGACCTAGTGACTACCATGGTGATTGGTTAAAGATTTCCCACAGACGGCACCAAATATTTTAAAAGAATAACAAGTTCTACCACAGTAAGCCTTCAGTATTTTAGTCAAGAAAGAGATAAGCAAAAAAAATCCATTTATTCATAGATAGGTCTTCCCTATTTATAATACAAAGATTAGTGGGCAGTTACAGATGTTCGCGCTTTAAGCGCCACTATCCCACTAATATTACTATCCCTATAATTGTGGAACAAATAACTAACACGGTTTGACTCAAGGGTCAAAATGTGCGTGTATATAACAAGTAAGAAAACGCTTAGTCTAATCTACTTTAAGCCGAGCTGAGCTTTACATTAAACGCAATCAACTCTACAGAGCTCGAGCTCACTGGTCATGTGCTCAGCTTATCCTCTTTAGGTCCTCACTTAATCTTGATCATATGTTCATCTTGTTCCGAGTCTGGTCGATCAACTATTTCCCTGATGTCTACGAGCTCAACATGTTCTTGAGTTCATCAATGTTGTATTTGCCTTCGAGCTCGGTCTTGTAATGAGCTTGATATTCCTTTGAGCTCATCAATGGCGTATTTATCCTCGTTCTCGTTCTCATTTTTAAGTTTATCCACGCTATTCTTTGAGTACGTGAGTACTGTATAGCCCGTCTTTTTCTTCATTACTTGTCATAATCCAAGCTCGTGCTACTCTTCTCGTGCTCATACTTATTTGGGGGAATACCCCCTTATCAATCACGACCAATAAATTAGACGAGATGATTTTTTACATATGAATATGAAAATATATACATACATAGTGAAGGGATTAAATAATGGAATACCATGTTAACATGATTCAAAACTATCGAGAAGGTGTATGACGTGTGTTGCTTGTCATGGTTTTGATTGTCTGGTTGCATTAGAAATAGTATAAAGCGAATATTATCAATAGTTGATGCATAGTTCCCTTAGGAAATCGAGATGTAGAACTTCTCTTCTATAGAAGGCAGAAGAGATCTTTCACCATCACTTCCACTTCTTCTGTTTTATTGGATTGTGATGTATTTTTTGGTTTTCATTTGTAAGAAACCTATTATATGCTCCAATTTTCTAATAATGATATTCGAAATATGGGTACCGCATATTCTATCTTCGTATATAAGTAAGAAAAACTGATCTCCACATTAGTATGATATTATCGCTTTGAGACCGAAGGCCTGCACAACTTTATTTTTGGTCCACTTTCAAAAAGCCTCATATTAGTTGAGATATGTTCTCCATTATATACCACTGATCTTTCCCATTTTTAATTTATCTCAACTACTATAAGGCCTTTTGGAAGTGGACCAAAAAAAATTTTGTGCGAGCATTTGGGCCCAGAGCGGACAATATCATACTAATGTGGATATTACTTGTTATAACTTGTATACGGAAACGAAATATACAATACCAATATTCCCAACACAGTCTAAATCGTAGGTCTCAAATAAAGAAGGATAATTATGGAAAATCGTTAGATTTTGGGCTTATAGGTTTGAGAGTCGGGGCAGTGGTACTCAGCTTTCTAAAATGATATTTAGCTCATACGGGCGTCTGATAGTCCCGTGGTGCCCCGTCACCAAGAATGAGGATCCAAATGAACATGGATAACCTCCTACCAATTTAATTCATGCTCAAAGAATGTCGGGATGCATGACGATTTGATTATATCATAAATATAAATCCATGAAAGACAACATCATATTTTCGGAAGTGGTATCCACCTGTTGGTCAATTATTGAGACCCTTCGGTTAAGGTTGATGAAGTCCATGCACATCCTCTATTTTTACTATTTTTTTATCTCGATTGGATTCTTCTATGTGGAGTATTTTACTTAGGGTATTATTTCCTTTGATTTCTCATGGAGAATGATATGTTCCTTTGTTTGATTCGTCGACAATTATTAGACCATTTACGCCCTTTACAAGGATAATGGTCATAATTAATTAATATTCTTGTGAAGAAAGGGGAGTTGCATACCATTATACGATGTAACATATGGGCTGGTGCATAATTGATATGATAGTGTACATTTAATTGGAGCATCTTCGGTCAAGGACATCATTTTAGTAAAAACAAAATGTTTACTATCATGAAGAAGCTCTGAGTTAAAATTCATAAACTCCCCCATCTAAGGGCGATATCGAGTTTAGCTCGTTGATCATTGGATTCTTGGACACGTTAAGCTCGTGAGAACGTTTTGAAATGGTGAGAGAGGTGATATGACTCCGAATTGATCATAACTCTTTTTGTAAATAATATTTACATACCTGCTTATACCAATCATGATTCGCCTGAACTCGATAGCAATTTCGGTGGTGATGACTATAACATGATTTTTCCCTACTACCCCATTTTCTCAAGTCATCTTCTTCAAATGTAATCGAAGAGAACAAAAACTACAAGAGATGCACCAAAGTTTTATTTAGATCTTGGATATCGAGATCAATGATGTGACTATCTTGGGAAGTTTTCATTATTCTTATGATGGTATCTTCTTCAAAAATGGCTCCTACATTTTTCTTGTTTGAATAGTGATAAAAAAATCCATTATTGTCTTCCTGTAGACAAATGGTTTTTCATGATGCGGCCTTCATAGCCTATGGCTATTTCATATGGTTCTAGACATAAGGCGGCAACAGTTGAGTGCATTTAGAAGAATTAAAGGCTCGATACTTGATAAAATCTCTATCGATGAATGATTAAAATTTATCTTTCAAGGCTTTACAATCTCGGATATGATGATCATTATCGTTATGATACTTACAAAATTTGTTCAAATTTTGATAATCTACATCGTTTTTGGTTTTTTGTGCCAAACTGAATCTCAGGCTCGGTTATAGATTATGACTATGTCCTCGGTAAGCTTGGTGTCGAGGCTAGTCAAACACCTGATTATGAGATGCCTAACCTCTCTTGAGTCATTGATTGTCGGTTATAGGATTCCATGATTGTCTCCTGAGTCATTATTTTGAAAAGAAAAGCGTTTTGTTGATGGTTGAGTTATAGGTTTACATTTTTGAACTTTGAGCCACAAGAGCATCCTCGGATATAAAGGAGGTTGGTGGTAGGATATAAAAGGGGTTCAACCTTCCTTGCATCCTTGCTCTCATTTTCTTTTCAAATTTGATTTTTTGCTTTAACTTAGAGCCTACCGAATATGGAATCCTTGCACTTCACGATGTATTCGACCAGAAGGTTAGTAGAATTCTTATATGGAATGAAATATAGACGATATAGTATATGATATTTTTGTAGCTATTTTTTACGTTAACAAACCTTAGTGTAATTGCGTAGGATTTTACTGGGTTCTTTGTAATTGATGATATAGTCTTTGTCTACATGGATTATTTTGTTCCGAAGAATTGATCCCATAAAGAAATCTATAGGGCTTCAAATTTTTAAATCAAGCTCAGAGCTAAAGGTTGAAACTAGAGTGCTATCTCGGAATGTCATAGAGATAGATCAGCATAAAAGCATATTTTCATCTCCAAACCATAGGATTATATTTTGTTGCATGTATCAATTTTGAATGAATCAGATTATCGAGGCATGTTGTATATCATTATCTCTCGTTCTATAGGTGAAATGTAAGTCGGGATTTGGGTTTCACTTCCTTTGTCCAGGTTAATTATGGGTCCCAAACCGCGGCTGACCAGTGGAAGGTGGTTTGTGAGGGAAGAATGGTTCGAGGATATTATGAAATATATTGGTCGGCCCATTCTCACTCTTATATTAGGCTCGAAATTAGGCGGAACATGACCATGTTGACAATGATCAAGGGATTGGCTTCGTGAGTGGGTTCGATAATGCTTAGGATGAGGGTGTATATCCTTTTTCGGATCTCGCATGAGAACGTCTATGTACGAGATGTTTCTTCCGTGAGTGATGATGCTTTGTATTTGAGGTGTTGCAACCGGCCGCGGTATGGTTAACATTCAACAGTTCGTTGGTAGCATATGATTGAAACGGATGAAGCATCATCACCTCAAGATATATTATTTTGGGGCAGTCTTTGTCGAGCCATGTTTCCAGCAATGGATAGTGCATGTGTTAGCCCTTTGACGGTGATAATCAACTTCTTGATGGTCTTAAACGGTAAGGTTAGATATTTTGTTATGGTAGTGGCAGCTGGGGTTTGTGTTGCGTTGGGAAATATGATTTTTTACGAAGTTGGTAGCTCGAGTTTGCGTTCTGACGAGTGCAATATGATTTTATGCGGCGGAACTCTTTCGAGGGGTCAAAGGATTCAATAATAGATAGAGTACGTTTTCATTTTCCAATAGTGGAAACTTTTCGGTTTTTATAGATGGTGTCAATACACTGAACATCCTAGGGTTTTGTGTTTATTAGAAAATGTTCATTTTGTATTGAAGTGTTTTTTATAATCATAAACTCAAGTAAGGCTCTCAATATATATAGAAAACTTAGAGGCATATACAAGGAAACTTAATACACTGAATATTCTAACAATATTCAAACATGACAAACATTTTTAATACTATGCAGCATGAATGTGTTACATGCTAGCGCACTAAAAACATGTTATTGCGTGAATATTCTAACACTCCCCCTCAAGTTGTGTAGTGGGATCACCAATACCCAACTTGGATATAACTGATTCAAATGTTCTTGCAGCAACCGCTTTTGTCGGGATGTCTGTCGGTTGGTCTTCGGATCTAACAAACGGAAGTTCGACTGTCCCATCTTCAATCTTTTCTTTTATGAAGTGCCTATCTATTTCAACGTGCTTTGTTTTATCGTGCTGTACCGGGTTCTCTGAAATCTTAATCGCAGCTTTATTATCGCACATTAACTGAGTTGGACACTTCAGAGGGGATCTGATTTCTTTCATTATCTTCTTTAACCAAAGTATCTCGGTAATCCCCTTAACGATTCCTCTAAATTCTGATTCAGCACTTGACAGTGATACTATTTTATGTTTCTTACTCCTCCAAGTCACCAAGTTACCTCCAAGAAGAGTAAAGTAGCCAGCAATTGATCGCTTGTCGTTAGGATTCCCTCCCCAATCAGCATATGTGAATACTTCAACATCAAGGTGTCCATTTTTCTTAAAAATTATGCCTCTTCCTGGTGTGCCTTTGAGATATCGAATAATCCTCATTACTGCCTCCATATGGTGTTCCTGAGGATGATGCATGAACTGGCTAACTACTCCCACCGCGTATGCAATGTCGGGTCGAGTGTGAGCTAGGTAAATCAATTTTCCCACCAACCGTTGGTACCTTTCTTTACTCGCTGGTCTGGCCCCTTCAATTATCTTTAGTTTGTGATTCACAACCATAGGAGTGTCATTTGGTTTGCAATCCACCATGCCAACTTCAGCTAATAAATCCAATATATATTTCCGTTGGGAGATATAAATCTCTCCTCTTGACCTAACAACCTCGATTCCTAGGAAATACTTCAATCCTCCAAGGTCTTTCATTTCGAACTCCTTGAAGAGGTTTTTCTTAAGAGAGCTAATTTCTTCTTCGTCATTCCCCGTTATAATCATATCGTCGGCATATATTATAAGACAAGTGACTAATTCTCCTCTCTTTTTGTAAAACAAGCTATGATCCCCATTAATCTGTTGTAGCTATACTGCTTTATTGCCATTGTAAATCTCCCAAATCAAGCACGAGGAGACTGTTTGAGCCCATATAATGCCTTTTTCAGTTTACATACCTCATTTTCTTGAAAACCATCAGAGAACCCTGGTAGGGGTTCCATATATACCTCTTCTTCCAAGTCTCCATGTAAGAAAGCCTTCTTTACATCAAATTGATGAAGAGGCCAATCTTTATTCGCGGCTATTGAAAGTAAAACTCTGATAGTGCCAATCTTTGCAACCGAAGAGAACCTTTCAGAGTAGTCTATACCATATGTTTGTGTATATCCTTTGGCAACCAATCTTGCCTTGTGTCTCTCAATGGTGCCATCGGATTTATATTTTATATTAAACACCCATCTACACCCGATTTCTTTCTTCCCTTGTGGTAACACACAATTTTCCCATGTACCATTCCTTTTTAGAGTTTCCATTTCGGTATTCATTGCCTCATGTCATTCAGTCATCTTCTTAGCTTCTTGAGCTGTTTTAGGGATTTGTTTAGAGAGAATAGTAGCTGAAAACGCCTTTGCAATCTTCGTCATTCCTTTCTTGTCTGTTTTTACCGGATATGTAGAAGCACGAGGAACGTGTTCCGGTGAATACCGGTCACGAGGAACCCCTCTATTTTTTCTTGGGGGAAGAAACAGAGTTTGAGTTTCAACAAATGAACTTCCTGAAATGTCATTGTTTGGTTGACAAACTCCATTCCATTATCAGAACGGAGAATCTGTATATTTTTTCAAATTGAGTCAAAATCATTTTGTAAAAACAAACAAATATTTTTTGTATTTCCGATTTATGTTTCATGAAGTATATCCAAGTCATTCTTGAGAAATCATCCACAAATAAAACAAAGTATCTGATTTGATTGTTAGTGGAATTTGGTGTTGGACCCTAAACATCAGAATGAATTAGCGAAAAAGCATAATCAACTCTAGTATTACTTTGATTAAATGAGACCGTCGATTTTTTGCAAGAATGCAGGTTTCACATTTCTCATGAATGGAATTATTCAAAAAAAGACTAGGAAACAAACTTTTAAGATAGCTAAAAGAAGGATGACCAAGTCGTCGGTGCCATAACCAAAGTTTCCTTTCGGTTGTTCCGTGAGCAAGCATGGCATGTCCCTTATGAACTACCTCATCAACATAATAGAGACCTCTTTGTTCAGTACCACGCCCAATGATCTCCTTCGTACAAATGTCCTGTAAAATGCAAAAAATGGATACGTAAGAACCACACAGTTTAGTTTCTTTGTCACTTTACTAACAGATAATAACTTTAAGGATAGTGAAGGAATGTAGAGGCGGTTTTTTATTTCCATTTTTTCCAAAAAAATAATTAAACCTCCCCCTTTGACTTCACAAATTTCTCCACTAGCAGTCTCAATATGGGACTTCTTTGGAGATGACATGTCACCAAAGTCTTTAGGATCATAAGACATGGTGTTCGTAGCCCCGCAATCAAAGATCCAATTCATTGATTTCTCAAACCCTTTACTCCAAGTTTTTCATAGGAGTTCGCCGCCATTCCTCCAAAACCAGTGCCACTTCCTTGCTCATTTTTATTCGGATCTTCAACGCCACTTGTAGACGAAGCTTGTTTGACATTAGATCTGAAAAACTGGTTATTTTTCTCCTTATGACCATCCTCCCACCATTCTGGATAGCCAACCAGCTGGAAACATGTCTCT
Source organism: Limnanthes douglasii subsp. nivea (assembly GCA_036936605.1). Taxonomy (NCBI): domain Eukaryota; kingdom Viridiplantae; phylum Streptophyta; class Magnoliopsida; order Brassicales; family Limnanthaceae; genus Limnanthes; species Limnanthes douglasii. Next base: position 223,612,407 of record JAUPFV010000004.1, on the reverse strand, counting down.
TTAGTGTCTTTCTTCATCCTATAATGCGTGCAATACAACTTGGATTTATCTTCTTTCTCTTTGGATCAGAATTTAAACCTCTGTGCAGAACCTTTAGCAGCCAAACCCATTCCAATTTCAATCGAGTCACTATCAGAAGAACTTGATTTTAGTATATTATGCCTGGCCACTTCCCTTCGTACTGTAGCATATGTTGTTTCCACGAAAGGTAGAGGATCCTTTTTCAGGATATCTCTCTTGACGGGTTCTAGCTTGTCATTAATCGCCATTAGCAATTGATAGAGTCTTTGTTCTTGAGTCTTCTTATTGTAGATGTGAATGTCTTCTGGGTCTTTCATAGGGTTTGGATCTCGCCTATCTATAGACATCCAGATGTCCTGCAGTTTGTTCCACAAGTCTTCTAGTGTATCGGACCATTGCCTTAATAAATTAGCCCTCTTATGAAGGTCAAACACTTGTAGCAAATTTGTACCAGAACCGTATGTGGTGGCTAACCCATCCCAGAGGGCTTTTGCAGTGGGATATTGCGAGACATTATTCACCAAGCTGGATTCAAGATTCTGGATAATTCATGTGAAAACACATTGATCATCTTGTTCCCACCTTGTATATGTGTTGTCAGTTTTGGATGGAGGTGTCGGCTCCCCTGTAACGTGAGAACCTCTCCCCCTTCCCCTAATTTCTTTCTTCATCACGTTTTCCCATAGGGCATAGTTGTCACCACCGAGTTTAATCCCTAGGGATAAATTCTCGGGGTTAGTTGTTTGTTGTTGTGTTCCGAGACCATTTCTCAGAATGAAAGCAATCTGCATTGTTAATTCATCAGGGATTTAACAGACCACGGCTTTATTGCCAGCCATCTTTGTTGAGGATGTTCAGAATTCACAGAATCACACGTGCTCTGATACCATGTTAAACAACAAATAGAGAAGTAGCCGCATGAGGCGGCTAGGGTTTTGTGTTTATTAGAAAATGTTCCTTTTTGTATTGAACTGTTTTTTATAATGATAAACCCAAGTAAGTCTCTCAATATATATAGAGAACTTAGAGGCCTATATAAGGAAACTTAATACACTGAATATTCTAACAATATCCAAACATGACAAACATTTTTAATACTATGCAGCGTGAATGTGTTACATGCTAGCGCACTAAAAACATGTTATTGCGTGAATATTCTAACATGTTGCGTTGGGGAAATATGATTTTTTACAAAGTTAGTAGCTCGAGTTTGCGTTTTGACAAGTGCAATAAGATTTTATGCGGCGGAGGTCTTTCGAGGGGTCAAAAGTAGATAGATTATGTCTTCATTTTCCAATAGTGGTTAGCTGTTTTTTTTAATTTTGCAGAAAATCATATGGAAACTTTTCGGTTTTTATAGATGGTGTCAATGATGTGTTTGGATTATGTTCCGAGTAATGGAATGGATTTTGAAAAATCATTACTAGATTTTAAGTTAGTTCATGGGTCTAAAATGAAGATTAATGAAGAGTGAGAGAGATAGAAAATTTGATGAATAATTTATAGTACGAAAATCATATTGTTAGGTATGTGAAGAATCGAGTATCATATGCTCCTTCTTTACAGTTCTCATTTATTGTTTTGTTAAATTTGTAGCATTTATACTAAGTATATTAATCACACAATAAGTGGTAATTATATCATAAGTTGAGTGACAACAATAGCTTAATAAATTTGTTGCTGCACATGTGTTTTTTCGAACCCTTTATAAACCAATATTCGGTCATGGTACATAATGTGCTTGGGAAGATTACATTTCCAGCTCAATAATAGCTTGCGTTTGGATATCATACAAAGCTAGCCTGTATCGGAGGTGGCAAACAAAACTATCTTGGAAGGTATCAGACATGTGTTAGAAGTTGCAACTGGAAAGTCACCAAACTTTCTTTAAGAAGTTGTGTGGGCTTATCGAACCATTCCAGGTACTACCACTATCGAAACGCCTTATGTTATGTCTACAAAATATTAGTCCTATTACCTTTAGAAATGGCTATGCCTTAATTCTAAATATCTTACTATGATAAAACAACAAAGTCTAAAAAACAAAGATCTGAGCTTGACCTAATAAAAAAGAAACAAATAAAATCTCACATGCAGAGAGGGAACTACAAATTTATTAAGAAATATATACGATTCCAAAATCTGATTATGAAGCTTTAAAGTAGGTGATCAAGTCCTCGAGCACGTGTTCCTTCATACCAAATACAATTCATGATCTTAACTTTCCATATATGATACAAATATAAAATACAACATTAACCAAACTTAAGAAAATCGTCAAGATAACAGCAATAAAGGCTCAACTTGAATTTCTAGTTACATAATCAACCAAAGGGTAACACTTTGAAACTTTAAAATAATAAACCATAAAGATATAGCATTAAATAAACTCAAATATGTATAATAAAATGCAATTACATCGTTAAAAATTCATTGGTCTTTCGAAGATTAGGTTCGATACAAAAAAAAAGTGAAGCCTCGCTTTAAGGCTATGATAATGTTGGATCATAAACTTGATCAAAATAATAAATTCTAAGAAGCCCACTCAAGAAGACCCATCAGTAAATTACACGCTTAGCTTACTTTAGAAGCCACATTGTCTTGCTTACTATGGAAGTTAGACCTTGTTACCTTGTTTTAGAAGCTTTACCTTGTTGGCTTCTCTTGGAAGCTTAGTTTCCTATAAACAGTGAAGTCACCCACCATTGGAGACAAGAATGCTCTCTTGAGTGTTAGAAAAAATATTTCTCTTGTAGTGCGAGTTAAAATAGTGGTTTGTAATATTTTTATTTTCCATCTCTTCAAAGTAGAACTCAAGGACATGCATGAAAATTAAGGGGATGATAGAAACCGATGTGGTCGAGGCAGAGGTAGAGGTTGTGGATGAGGTGGTTAACATGGGTGTGGATGTCGTTCAAATTAAAAAAACAACAATTCCAGCAACAACTACGAGAAACAAGAAAGCTAAACATGAGGTCGTGGAAGAAGAAATCCAAACTCGAGGTATAATAAATCTAAAAAACAATGCTATAAATGTCAAAGGTTTGGACATTATGCTTCAGAATATGGAGGCCCCAATAATAGAGTTGAGGAGAAGTCAAGAGAACACTTGGTATCTTGACATCGGTGTAAGCAACCATATGTGTGGGAAAAGAAACATGTTCTTAGAGATTAATGAAGCAGTGAGGGGAAATGTCTAATTTGGAGATGATAGCAAACTATCGGCGAAAAAAAAGGTAACAGTCTTATTCGTGCAAAATATGGTAGTCACCAAATAATTTTAAATGCATATTACGTACCTAGTATGAAAAACAATATCTTGCGCTTGGGACAACTCTTAGAATAGGGCTATGATATTCTTATGAAAAATTATAGTCTTTTACGAGAGATGAGAAATAAGATTTAATTGTTAAATTTCAAATGTCAAAGAATAGAATGTTTCCTTTGAATATTCAAAATGGTGTTGCAAAGTACCTTAAGGCTTGTTACAAAGATTCATCATGGCTATGACATGTTCGATTTGGGCTTCTAAACTTTACAAGTTTAGAGTTATTTTCCAAGAATGAAATGGTGAGAGGGTTAGCATATATCAATCATCCTGACCACTATGTGAACGATGTTTACTTGGAAAACAATTCAGAAAAATATTTCCAAAGGAGTCAGAATCAAGAGCCAAGAAACCTCTCGAGCTTATTCATACCGATGTGTGTCGTTCAATCAAGTTGAGATCTCTAGGTAAAAGTAACTACCTCTGTTTGTTCATTGATAATTTTCAAGAAAAACTTTGGTGTACTTATTTGAAACAGAAATCTGAAGTATTTGAAATATTTAAGAAGTTCAAAGCAGTTTTGGAAAAGGAAAGGGGAAATAAGATTAAAGTCATGAGATCTGACCAAGGAGGGGAGTTCACATCCAATAAATTCCAAGATTTTGTGAAACACATGAAATTTTTTGTCGATTGAAAGCTCCCAGATCTCCTCAACAAAATAGTGTGGTAGCAAGGAAGAATAGAACAATCCTTGATATGGTGCAAAGCATAATCAAAAGTAAGAAACTACCTAAGGATTTTTGGGCAAAAGCATTGGTATGTGCAGTCCACTTATCCAACCGATATCCAACAAGTAGCATTTGGGGAAATACACCACAAGAAGCATGGAGTGGAAGAAAGCCCGGAATTTCCCACGTGAGAGTATTTGGAAGCGTAGCTCATGTCCATGTACAGGACGAATAACGAACCAAACTCGAAGATAAAAGTAAGAGTTTTATCTTCATCGATTACGGCTCGAGTTCCAAAAGCTACAGGTTGTACAATCCAAACAATAAGAAGGTTGTGATAATCCGAGACGTGATAGTTTATGAAGAAGGGAAATGTAGAACGTACAAGAAGCCTTAATGATCTTTATGAGGTTATCGAACCAATGGATAACCTTACACTATTTTGTCTCGTTACTGATTGTGAACTAGTGATATTTCAAGAAGCTAAACAAGAGAAACAATAAAGAGACGTGCTAGACAAATAAATTAGAGCCATCGAGAAGAATGACACATTGGAACTCACTTCACTTCCCAAATATTACAAGACAATAGGCGTCATATGGTTATACAAAACAAAGAGAAATGCTAAGGGAGACTGAAAAATACAAAGCAAGGCTTATTGCAAAAGGCTATAGTCAAAAGGCATGAATTGACTATCATGAGGTATTTGCCCCCGTTGCCCGATTAGAAACTATTAAACTAATAATTTGTTTAGGAGCTCAAAACAAGTGGAAGATGCAACAAATTGATGTAAAGTCAGCATTTCTAAAATGGTGTCCTTGAAGAAGAAGTCTACATTTAACAACCATTAAACTACGAGGTCAAAGGTCACGAAGATAAGGTGTTGAAGCTAAAGAAGGCTTTATACGAGCTAAAACAAGTACCAAGGACATTCAACTGTAGAATCAACAAGTATTTCCAAAAGAATGACTTCAACAAATGTCCCTACGAGCATGCTCTATATACCAAGATCAAAGATGGAAATATTTTGATTGGTGTGATGAGTCAATATTTCGGATAGAATATCCAGATAAAAGTACAATTTATTTGTCTTTAATTAGGTGTTTATTATCGTATATTTATTATTTATATTTTGTAACGAATATAAATAAATAAATAGAAACGTTTATGTAATAAATAGAAATAAATAGGGGAGACTAAATGTCACGCATAACTCCTATAAATAGAAGCTGGGTATCAGATGTAAAAGGATCAGATTTTAAACGATAATAAAATTATACTTTTTTATTTCTTTTCCCTCTATATATCTTTCTCTTTTTCTCTCTTTTTATATCAGAATGATATGTACATCCTCGGTGGATATGAACATTAAAGCCAAAGTGACTACGGTGTGCATTGTTTGAGTTATAAAGTATACCCACGCAAGAAACACGTGTCAAGTGACACTTCACTTCTCCTTCGTGTGTCACTCTTGCTCTTAGTCCTAATCATTACTCTCATATGTCAAACGTACAAACTTCTTATGTCACTTTAGACAATAAATAGTTCGCTCATTCAAAGGTTCCCGCCACTAGTTAGTATCACCTCATACTCTTAAAAAATTGATATTAGCATGATTAGACACTAATGTTTGAGATTCATAATAGCTGAGAAGTCACAGGTCTCGATTGCCTTTCAACTCGGCTGTGACAATTATTGGCATCTTGGACTCAAAGCAGTCCAACTTTATGATATCATTAAATCGACTTAGGTTCCCTTCTTTAATTCTCTACCAGCATATGCAAACATAATTTCTAAGCTCCTCTAAATTTGAATCCAGTTGCAAACCTGGCTTACGAGATAATCAATTATCGAACAATAAAAACAAATGAAATAACACTAGTGGATGTACTTTTTTCTTTTAGTAAAATCAATCTTATTCCTCGAGAGATATTGTATTTGGTGAAAGTTTTAACATGAAATGTGTGGACAACATATCTTAAGACTTTTATGAATCAAGATATAATTGGTTCAGTAGCTCTACCCGGCAAGGACGCATCCCTTTGTACAACCAGTTTGGACAAGGTTTGACAAATAGTTGAATCGCGAGTTTCTAACACTTCATTCAACAATGGTTCATTCTAAGATGAAATATTCCAAACCATAGTCCTTCCTCGATTTCAGAGACTATGAGCGATAATGATAAGGATATTAATTGCAAGGGTTTTCCTATCAAATTTAAGTTGATTGTCATAATGAGTTAGACAGAAATTAGTAAGACTTTAGATTTAGAGCGGAATGTTGCACTAAAATTAATATCTAGAACCGTGTCTATCATACTTTGAGTAATTAAGTTTGAAACCTATAAAAGTTGAGGTTTTTTGTAAAGTTTATTGATAAATAATTTTGTGTTTAACACAAAGTTGATAGTAATGTTTTGTATTTATTTGTTATGTAAGCTCTTAAGCCCAAAATAAACATTAAATATATAATTTGTTATACTTTTAAGAAAAAACAACCCATTGTTATTCTATTTTGGGAACATTTATTATTATGTCTCTCATGAGTCGAAGTGACTATATTTGTAATAACTTATCATATTATTTCAATGAGTATAGAGTCTTCTTTTCGGACTGGTGTTGTCGCATTGACCAAATCCTAGGTTGTCATCTTGACATCGACCACCTTCGTTGGCGCTATAGGCTGCCTTTTGATGTTAACAGTTGGCAAGAGTTGGGTTGAAGGGTACGTCTTCAGGCTTGTCTCGGTCAACCAGTTCCTACACCTTATTAAACATGTTAGGTCCAACCCTTTTTGGTCCATTCAGCTTTGTTTGGGAACTAAAGTCTTGCGGACGCTTCCTTATCTCAGCTTCTTTCATTATTATGTATTTTTCTCTTCTATGCCTTGAGTTCTCTTCTCTCAACCTTTTTTTTATAGGAAAGTTTACAATCTTCCATCTTATTTTTATCATTTACAATATGGGAGATGTTTTGTTGTATAGTTGCGACTATCTTCTCGGATAACAACTCCTTTTTGAGAGACTAGAAGAGGAGTTTGCATCGTTGGGTCAGTATCTTCGCTACTCGAGATGAAAAATATGGTTGGATAATCATTATGTCACATAATATCAAAATCTGGATCAGTATCGATAATTTTGTGACGATTATTCACATTGAATAGTCATTATGTCACATGCTACATACTGACTATCATTAATTAATTAAAATATATTATTTGAATCATGTTCTAAAACCTTTTATAACTTAATTTTTATTCATTGTACATATATAAATGCTTACTGAAGACTTTTATAATGCTAGGTTTTTGTAGATTGCATGTCGAGATCAGTAATAGCTCGTGTACAGGAATAATATAAATCTAGTCCTTATCAATGTCGATTATTAAAACTTTTGCTATCAGAGTTCCAAAGAGTACTCATGATTGTGAGAATGCGTCGTTAAGGAGTGCTAAAAAATCAAGGCTTGAAGAATAAATAAGAAGAAAATAAAACCAAAGAAAGTTTAATGGTAAACGATTATATTAGAAAATATGACTACCCTATTGATACAATAGATAAGTTTATCTCAGTCATTGATCTAGTTAATTAACGAGACGTCACAACTTGTCTTGTAGATAAACGACTGGGATGTGTACATCCTCAATGGATATGAACGTTAAAGCCAAAATGAGTGTGGTGTGCATTGTTTGAGTAATAAAGTATACCCACGCGAGAAACACGTGTCTAGTGACACTTCACTTCTTTTTCGTGTGTCACTCTTGCTCTTAGTCCTAATCATTACTCTCATATGTCAAACGTACAAACTTCTTATGTCACTTTAGACAACAAATAGTTCGCTAGTTTAGTGTCACAACTTATTATTAATTATGTAAAATATGTTATTTGAATCGTGTTTTAGAACCTTTTATAACTTAATTTTTATTCATTGTACATATATAAACATTTACTGAAAACTTTTATAATGCTAGGTTTTGGTAGATTGCATGTCGAGATAAGTAATAGTTCGGGTGCAGACATAATATAAATCTAATCCTTATCAATGTTGATTATCAAAAGCTTTGCTATCAGAGTTCCAAATAGTACTCATAAGTTTGAGAGTGCATCAGTAAGGAGTTTTAAAAAAATTAAGGCTTGAAGAAGAAATAATAAGAAAATAAAACTAAAGAAAGTTTGTTGGTAAACGTTTCTAGTAAAAACAATGACTACCCTATTGATACAACAGATAAGTTTATCCCTGTCATTTATCTAGTTAATTAACGAGGCATCACAACTTGTCTTGTAGATAAACGACTGGGATGTGTACATCCTCAATGGATACGAACGTCAGAGTGCGGTGTGCACTGTTTGAGTAATAAAGTATACCCACACGAGAAACACGTGTCAAGTGACAATTCACTTCTCCGTCGTGTGTCACTCTTGCTCTTAGTCCTAATCATTACTCTCATATGTCAAACGTACAAACTTTTTATTTCACTTTAGACAACAAATGGTTCGCTCATTCAAAGGTTCCCGCCACTAGTTAGTAGCACCTCAGACTCTTAAAAATTTGATATTAGCATGATTAGACAGTAATGTTTGAGATTCCTAATAGCTGAGACATCACAGGTCTCAATTCCCTTTCGACTTGACTATGACAATTATTGGCATCTTAGACTCAAAGCAGTCCAACTTTGCGATATCATTCCATCGACTTAGGTTCCCTTCTTTAATTCTCTACCAGCATATGCAAACATAATTTTTAAGCTCCTCTAAAATTGAATCCAATTGCAAACCTGGCTTACTAGATAATCAATTATCGGACAATAAAAACAAAGGAAATAACACTAGTGGATATACTTTTTTTCTTTCAGTAAAATCAATCTTATTCCTCAAGAGAGATTTTATTTGGTAAAAGTTTTAACATGAAATGTATGGACAACATATCTCAAGACTCTTATGAATCTAGATATAATTGGTTCAGTAGCTCTACCTGGCAAGGACGCATCTCTTTGTACAACTTGTTTGGGCAAGGTTTGACAAATAGCTGAATCGTGAGTTTCTAACAACTCATTCAAAAATGGTTCATTCTAAGATTAACTATTCCAAACTATAGTCCTTCCTCGATTGCAAAAACTACGAGCGATAATGACAATGATTTAAATTGCAATGGTTTTGCTATCAGATTTGAATCGATTGTTATAATGAGTTAGGCATAAATTAGTAAGACTTTAATAATAAAGTTGAATGTTGCACTAAAACTAATATGTAGAACCGTGTCTAGCATATTTTAAGTAATCAAGTCTGAAACCTATAAAAAATAGAGGTTTTTTGTAAAGTTTGTTTATAAATAATTGTTTGTTCGACAATTCTATTAGATAGGTAACACAAAGTTGATAATAATTTTTGTAGTTATTGGTTATGTAAGCTCTTATGCCCAAAATAAACATTAAAAATATAATTTGTTATACTTTTAAGACATAGCAACCCATCGTTATTCTATTTTTGGAACATTTATTATTATGTCTCTCTAATTCCTATCTCTCTACTATATATAATTATTTTATGAACCAAATCAAATATATCCGAACAACATCACCTATAATGTAATTGAATCCTTCATTGTTGAAAATTGATACTTAAAAATAAAAAATTTTTTTTTGCTCTATTTTTTTTTATCTCATCACTACTTAGATGTTACTATTCCGGTCAATAAAAGCTATCATTTATTGACTCAAATATGTAACGCTTATTGTAGACTATTTAAAGTCATTTTGTGCTGCAATTTAATAAAATGAGTCTTATTTTCTCTGCATATTACTGTTTAATATTTTAACATATCTGAGCCGACTCGTTGGGATGGATTATCGGTTTTAAAAATTCCTCACGGATGAGTTGTGGATTTCAAAATTTACTACCCGTCGGGTTTGAGATGAGTTATGGGTTTAAAACATTTCTCACGCGTATCCAACCTGAACCCGACCACTAGGTAATACCCGACGGGTACCGCTAAATTATTTAGTATTATTTATCAAACTTTAGAATAAATATATTAATATTAGTATATGTATTTTGTAACAAGAAAAACATATATTATTGTTAATATATACACTATACTTTTGAAAAATATTATTTTACATTTAAACATTAAATTTGATTTTTGAATTTTTTTCTTCTAATTTTTATTTTTATTTTTATTTTTCTCTACAAAACTAATACTATCGGTCTAATATTATTAATTAGATTAAAAAAATAACTAATATATACCAAAATGATATATTAATTATTAATAACATAACAAAAATATAAAATATTTGTTGATTATCATTGAATACAGTATATTTTGAAAAATATCATTCTACATTTAAATATTGAATTTCGTTTTTCAATTTATTTTTTAAAATATTTTTCAAGTTGATGTCTAATAATAATTTTATTAATTAAATAATTTAAAAAAAACATTTACTAATATATAACAAAACCATATAATAATTATTAATATATTAATATATATTTGATAATCATCACTACATACTATATATTTTAAAAATAATATTTCTATATTTAAATCTTCAATTTGATGTTTTTTAAACATATTTTTTCTAAATTACTATCAAATTCAAGACGGTCTAATAATATTTTGAATTAAATTAAAAAAAAAATTACCAACATATAGAAAAACTATATATTATTTATATAGATAAAATTGTTATTAAGTAAACATAAATAATAGTTTGAGTATTAGATGATAATATAGTGTGTGACTAGATACCTCTATTATAATTTCCTTAATTATTAATATATATAACAAAATATTTGATAATTAACACTAAATAGTAAATACAATTATTTTAAAAAAAATAGCATTTTATATTTAAACATTAAATTTGATTTTTTAAATATTTTTTAAATATTTTTTTCTGTACAAGTTCAAATTCAAAATATTATTATTAATTTAATTAAAATAAAAATATTTCATTTTTCTCTCCAAAATTGATAGTATAACTTAAATAAACTTCACTATTTTCTTGGTCCACTATTTTTTTGGTGGCATCACAAAATCAAACCAAAATAATGAAAAATTGTATTGGGTATTCGCAGATAAATACCCAAATCTATGGATTCGAATGTTAAAAAAAATATTATTTTCCAACAAATACGAATTAGAATACGAATTTTAAATGAATATACCGATAATAGATTTCGGGTTTAACTATACTCCCACGTAATCCGACGCATTATCATCTCTAATTTTAATAACTCACTTTTCATTACTTTATCTCGAATTTACCGTTTTTACCTTAGTTTTCTATCGTAAATCCAACGCTAGCTTAAATCAACCAAACCCATAAACATACCACCACGAATATACAGCTTCTAACGGGGTAGCCGATTTGGTTGAGTATGACATTCTTATGACCCAAAGATCATGAGTTCGATTCCTTCTACATACGCTTTCTCGGCTGAGTCTGTCACTTTGTGTGGTTTACCTTCTGGCGTTGGTTTGCAGGCTATCGCGTCAGACTGAGGGTTTAGCATGTGTGCACTTATTGCACTTTGAGTAGCGGCTGCGGGTTCCCTCCGGAAAAAAAATACCATGAATATACATTTACATATACACCGGTACATATATAACTTAGAACTCTTAACATTTTTATCAATACAAATGCATTATGTTGGGAATATTCTTTAGAGATTTCCGGATAAACTCTGAATTCTTGTTTTAACAATTTCAGATTGAAATTATTTTGGTGGTTCTCCAAAATTTTCAACCGGATAAAATCAGAGCGTATGCATTTGAACAACGAGAATGAATTTTTATTGTTGTTTTTTTTTCACAGAACCATACCTATTTATTCAACCAAATTTCAAAAACTGTAAAACAGTTTTAAGTCCAATAACGACTATAATTTTAAATGATAAAAACGGGCAAAAATATTCAAATTCAAATTTGAATTAATTTTCAAATTCAAAATTTCCATGAATATTTATAATACCCTTATCATTCAAAATAAATTTAACCACAGACAGGAGCCGCCCATTGGACCCACTAATCATAATATATTCTAACAAGCGTGTACTCCACACTCTCCGACTTGCTCGATAATATATTACGACTGCATTGGTCGACTAGTCAATCCAATTACACTAAAATATCCAACAATCTCCCCCCATTTTAGTGCAATTCATGATTAACTAAAACAAACTCACAACATATAACAAATTTATGCATAAATGAAATATCGTAACGATTGAATTTCATATTAGTATATTACACATTCCAAATATTCGAATATCAAGGTATCACTAAGGATTGAACCTTTACTATCCATAATGAATACTCGAAGATAATATACACATAAATTTACATTCTCAAATGTTCTTACTTGACACTATCTTTTACTAGCCTTGTGTCCTTATCCTTCTTAAGCATATCAAAGCCAAGTCCTAGCTTCTTGAAGCAGCTAAACTTCATGCTTAAATAGGTAGATCTTTTACTCTTGCACATGCATATGCAATTTTTCAAAAGAGCTATTAAGAAGATAAACTTCAACCTCCATAACTTGCATGTCTGAACACATACTTTGGGATAATACTACTAATGTGTTCCAATCTCCAGATGTTAAGCTTTCCACATTGAATTCAGCACCTAATGTCATATTAGATGAGAATTGAGTATCTTAACATGAGAGATTTCAAATGGACTTTTAATCCCATCCCAATAGCCGATTTGTGCACAAAATCTCTACTTAACCCTTTGGTTAAATTATCGGCTAAATCATATCGAGTTCTCACAAACTCTACTGCAATAACATCATTCATGATCTGCTCCCGAATCATAATCTGTCTGACACCTAAGTGTCTAGCCTTACCTTTGTAAAAGAATTAGGTGGTATCTTTTGGACCACAACAAAATTTCATACATTAAATTTCTTAGCCACTCAACTTCTTTACGAGTTGTTGCTAATGCCACAAACTCGGATTTCATTGTTGAATCAATAATTCAACTTTGTTTCTTAGATGCCCAAGAGATAACAAGTCCTCCAAGTAGAAATACACATCCACTTATAAAGGAGTGGACTTCCATATTCAAAAATATAACTCGCATCTGAATATACTACTAAGCATTCCAACAACAAATTCAATATCCGACCTAGTGCTAGTCATCACATACATATACCAAGATTCCTTTCAGCTTCTTCCAAATCTTTCATCTCAAAACTAGACGATAAGAATGTCTTGATTTCATAACTTGAGTTTGTGAATGCCAAAAATCAACAAGTCACTCACATATAAACAGATCAAAATTTACCAAATTTGTAAATTATGTTATATTCGAATAACATCAAAATTTACCAAATTCGTAAATTTTAATATATATGAATACCAATAAAATTGACCAAATACGTACAACTAATACTCAGTACATGCATAACACATTATTGACCAAATTTATAAATCGTAATATTATACATACAACTTATACTTACTACATGCATAACACATTATTGTACCATAAACTTTACCTGCATAAAATTATTTAACAAGTAACAATATACATTTAACAAAGAGAAGCAGTTTCCTATTACAAATGCTTTCAACGATTGAATATATATATATATATATTATAATTTTGTCACTTTTCTACGAGTGAGCATGTAAACAGACCTTGCAATCGTTTAGACTGTCGCGCATGCAAAATTAAGTGCGGTTTAGTTTTTTTTTTCTTTTTTTTAACTTGTATTAAAGAAACAAACTTTCAAAGTCTGCCGTTACAGACTGCAGTTTTACATGCCAAAGTTACTTTAAGTACAACATGCAAATTTATTTGGAATTATATAATGTACTGCATGTTTATATTACAATTTCCATGCAAAATCCAAATAATTAGCATGTTCATAGTACAAATTCCATGGCAAATCCAAATAATTACTGCGTGCACATATTACATTTGTCTTGCAAATAACTGTATAAGTAATTATTATTATTTTAGATGTGCGGCTCCCACGTCTGAATTGCACACAAAATTTATGCATTGAAACACTTGCATGCATGATTTGAAGAATTAAATTTCACCCATTTAATTATGGAGAACCACACCTCAACACCTTCTGCACTACCACATATGGGAAGCCGGAAGGCGAATTGTTCTGAGCCCTCTCTCCTAGGCCCCCACCGTCTAAACCTGCTAGTAGGCCGTGGAAAGCAATAGTACCGCTACCCCCAACAGCTGGGTATGCCTTTGATCTGACCCCATCACGGGAAGATCCATTAGCGCGCCGTGCCGCCGAGCACGTTTTCGGAAAACCGTACCTGGACGAGTGCTTCTCTCGCCTGCATCGAAGCACTTTGTCATACGAGGCGCAGCTGGGTATGCCTTTGATCTGACCCCATCACGGGAAGATCCATTAGCGCGCCGTGCCGCCGAGCACGTTTTCGGAAAACCGTACCTGGACGAGTGCTTCTCTCGCCTGCATCGAAGCACTTTGTCATACGAGGCGCTGATGTCTGACTTACAGGAGTACGATCGCCCCTTACCGCGCCGCCCTTCGGGTGACGCCGTCTACGCCATGGTCTTGGAATCAGTGCGCCAAGATCTGGCCTGCGATCGGAAACTGATACCGCAATACTACTGCAATTTAAAACTGCACAATTTGGTGGTTTTTTTTTCAATTCTTTATATAAACTGCATTACTGCAATTTAAAACTGCATAATCAAACTGCAGTGGCCGTTAATTGTTTTTCAATTTTTTTTTCATTTGCATGCAAGTATTATATATATATATATATATATATATATATATATATATATATATATATATATATATATCTTGCAAAATGTTTTCTATATATCCAAATTAGAGACAGATCATATAACGCATAAGCAGTTGCTTATGCGACCAACATCCATCTTCACTGCTCAAATATTTATTTCCATACTATATATGCCTAACTTGCATATATAATAAAATAACATAATTATATGTATAACAGAAACATTCAACATTACTTATTCATTTTAGTTATTTTGCGGATGAAACTTTTAACCATCATTTTATTTTGACAGAAAAACAAAACAGTGTCTGTATCATTTACAGAATTTAAAACAATTCCGAAATCATCACCATTTTCATCCATGAGTAAACGTCAAATGAGAAAAACTTACAGGACGATGATCCATAGTTCCAATGTTTTGATACTTGATTATGGACCAAAAAATCTCTTCATACCAATCTTCTTACACATCTTTGAAGAAAACAAGAACATATAATTTCAATCTTTTGTTGGGAATATTCTTTAGAGATTTCCGGATAAACTCTGAAGTCTTGTTTTAACAATTTCAGATTGAAATTATTTTGGTGGTTCTCCAAAATTTTCAACCGGATAAAATCAGAGCGTATGCATTTGAACAACGAGAATGAATTTTTATTGTTGTTGTTTTTTTTTCACAGAACCATACCTATTTATTCAACCAAATTTCAAAAACTGTAAAACAGTTTTAAGTCCAATAACGGCTATAATTTTAAATGATAAAAACGGGCAAAAATATTCAAATTCAAATTTGAATTAATTTTCAAATTCAAAATTTCCATGAATATTCATAATACCCTTATCATTCAAAATAAATTTAACCACAGACAGGAGCCGCCCATTGGACCCACTAATCATAATATATTCTAACAAGCGTGTACTCCACACTCTCCGACTTGCTCGATAATATATTACGACTGCATTGGTCGACTAGTCAATCCAATTACACTAAAATATCCAACACATTATAAATACAAACCATTTGGTCACCCTGTTATATAAGATTATAATCTCCGGTTCCTAAGGTGATATAACACATTAGATTTATTTTTCAAAACAAACTCAACTAAGTGATACAATATTATTATTAGTATTGGTGGATATAAATATATGAACATTTATGAGCTCAAGGTGATTAATATAAATGTAGCATGCAAATTGAACCCATGATCCACGTTATTGTGCTTGCAGAAAATGGTCACGTCACAACATAATTGGTTCTGTATGCCAGCCCCAACACAGAACACTTGCTCTTATAACAAGGCCACAATAATCCTTTGTTTACGAAATCCGCGTGCTTAAACATATACTACTTCAAAACTATTTGGGTGGAGGTGAAGTCAGACGCTACCATTTAGATATATTAATCTGGGTTTATATTCAACGGGTTGAAAATAGGACTGTTCACGCTATCGAGTTTTGTTAGGGTGGCGACCAAAGTCCCACATCTCACATCGGTTAAACACGGGAAGGATCAGTGGTATATAAGTAAGAACATACCTCAACTAGTATGAGGTCTTTTGATAGTGGACCAAATGCAAAACCGTGAGAGCTTTCGGGTGCCAAAGCGGACAATATCATACTAGTGTTGAGATTGGTTGTGTTCTTACTCATATACGAAGGCGGAATATGCGGACCGAACCCCATATTCCTAACAAGTTTTATCTTTGGAACCCTAATATTATCAAGTTACATTGATGATTCCCTCCTAGGGAGGTTTGTGCATAGGTTATAGTCGTTACAAAAGCCAAGAGATTAACACTTTTTTTGGGTATAAACTAGTACATTTGAAAGGGGAAAATCGTACAATATATTGAAATCCGAAACTAAAAAACGCATAACATAAGATAAGAGGTTTTAGTAAGAGAGAGGGAGAGAGTGCCATAGGATCATGCGCAAAGGAAGCCCGCGCACGCGCACTGACTCTTCTAGGTTCCTGATCACCGATACTGAGAGAACCATCATGTGTCTGGGACTGTCTCTCTAACATAGTATTTTAATTCTGATCATCGATACTGAGAGAACCATCATGTGTCTGGGACTGTCTCTAAAACATATTTTAATTTATAGGAGGAGGAGTGATGTTTTTGCATTTTTACTACTAAAAACAAACTAAGACTAAACAAGTAATAATACTATAAATAACTGTGTTCTTTAAATAAATGAACCTAACTGTATCACTCTCCTACAGTCCTACTCCTCTTTATGGTCTTGTTTTTTCGCACTCTTTTTAGTCCTCGGATCTCCCACTCATGCGTTTCCATCATTCTCTTCCTGCCACGGACTTATAATTATATTAATTGTTTGTCTTAATGGAGTAATATTTTATTTTTCTTACTTTCTTTGAGATGTTCAAGCAATGCAAACACAACCAAAACGTTTAAGAACAACTCATTTTATTTGGACATGCGTGCTTCTACGAAATTGCTCGGGTTATAATAAAATTATTTATAAATTATGTGATGCGGTGCCTAGACCCATAAGCATGGAACAAAAGCTAGGGTTTTTATTTTTTGAAAGAATAGGGTTTGGACAATACGGGTATTCAAATCGAAGGTTTTTTCGAATTTGTTGATGGTTGAGAACGTGATGACGGTGAAAGATCCGTTCAGAAAGTTTGAATTCTAAAAACCACGGTTTAGGATTCTGGATTATTGTTTTAATATTATTATGATTTATTTTAAATATTTTATCAAAATACATTGCATTTTCTTGTTTTGTAATAAATTTTGGACGATTTCTATTTAAAGCACTTTAAACCTCAGCATTATGAAAGAAAAAATTAAAATTTGTGTCTAAAAAAGCTGTTTGTTATTAGGATTTTGTTTTTCCTTAAATTTCTCCTATTGTATCTCCATAGATTTGAAAATTCATAAGTTAAAACATTTATGAAGCAAGTTGAGTCTATGGAGAAGATATCGGAAAAAACTAAACCGAAAATAAATAAATAAACTAAAATATTTAAGTCTTCCAGATTTGTTATGTTAGTTGAGAGTTGTAGAAGATTTGTTAGGATTTCGTTAATGTTAGTTGTAGATAAATTTCACTTCATATAAGGTTTTATAAGCCATTTGTTTTACAAAGAATAAAAACAAAGTTTTCCAAACAAATTACATGTGAACAGCTTTCGATATTATATCAAAGTGGTATCAGAACTTGCAAAATTTTATCATTGAAGACGAGAGAGAAGTCGCAACTTCAAATCCAACAGAGAGATAAGAGGCGATAAGATGAAATTGTTCAAATTTGATGGGCATTGTGACTATGGAAGTGAAGTTATGAAGAACTTATTTCGAGCCAAACGATTGTGGAGTATGATCGGTAACAGTTTTGATGAATCACCAAATATAACGATTCTTACACTGGAACATAGATAATTACTCAACGATGACAAAACCAACAATCACAAGGTTAAGCACTATATGTATCAATCAATTGACAGAATATCCTTTGAGTAAATTTTGGACAGTAAATCCTCAAAGATGATTTGGGAATCGATGAAGAAATGTTTTAAGATAAATGCAAGAGTAAAGAAGTTATTGTTTCAGAAGTTATGAAGAGATTTCAAAGTGCTTGAAATGAAGTAATGTGAGGGTAGAAGAATACTTCACAAGTTTGTTGGCTATCACGAATCAGATGAGAAGAAATAAAAAAGTTTAATCTCATTCAAAGATTGTGGAGAAGATTCTCAGAATGTTAAGCGAAAAAATTATGTATGTAGTGGGGTGAATTGAATAATCAAAAGAGATTGAAAGCATCTAAATTAATAAATTAGAGAGTTGTTTGGTGGTTCATGAATAAAAATTCATAAAACCAAACAAAAAATATGATTCTCATCGACTTGGAACTAAGTGTAACTCAATGAAGAGGAAGTGGCACAAGAGGAAGAGCTTTCAATGGAAGAGAAAAGGACGTTGTCGAGGCAGATCATTTTTAATAAAAGTATTGTGGAATGTAATAATTTTCATCGACTTGGAAATTTTCAAAATGAATGTCCAAAGTGGGAAGAAACAAATTATGAAACTTTTGAGGAAATAGAGGAGATATTGTTAATGGCATATATAGAAGATGATAAAAAGACACAAAAAATTAAATTTATTGTTGGTGACATACAGAGGATGGTAAGAAAATGTGAGAAGATTGGCTTAGTTTCTTAATTTAGGCTGCTCAAATCACATGAGTAAAGATAGAAGTTTGTTTTCAAAGATTGATGAAAACTTCAAGCATTCAGTCAAGCTTGGAAATAACAAGAGAATAAAGTTTATTGGTAAAGAAAATATGAAGCTCTAATTGAATAACATGCTATGCCGCATAAGTGAGGTCTATTGTGTGCTAGAACTCAAGAACAATATGAGTATTGGTCAATTTTAATAGAATAATCTGACAATCATCATAAAAAAAGAATATGCAAGATCTATTAAGAGGAGAAGGGGTTGGTAGCAAAAATCAAGATGAAAACTAATAGGTGTTCATGTTGTTTCATTAAAAAACAGATGGTAATAAATCTGGAGAACAAAAATGTTTGAAAATAACCTCAGAAGTTAAAGCTAAGGTCTGACATAAACGTTATGACCATTTAAGCCACCGAGAAATACAAACATTCTAGAGTAAAGGCATGGTACATGGTGTTCGTGTATTAAATTTACAAATTTTTACTTTCTCATATTGTTTAGCGGGGAGTCATCCTAGGGAAACTATTCATAAGAGAAGTACATATAGAGCAAAAAAAATCTAAAATTGTTATAGTTGGACATATGTGGTCCTATAAATCTAGTTTCAATAAGTGGGAAGAAGTATGTGCTATGTTTTATTGATGATTACAGAAAATCATAGGTATATCGCTTGAAAGAAAAATCAGAAGCATTTGTTCATTTGACAATGTTCAAAAGTAAAATAGAGACTACTGGTATGAACAGAAAGTAATTTCTTACAATCAACAGAGAGATTATTTAGAAGTGAATATTGTCTTTCTCCTCTAAAATTTGCATAGGCGTAATCAACCTCCCCAGCCTCTTTAAATAGGCCTAGCAAGCTAGTTACAAGAGCGGTTACAAAAAGGAATATTTACAGTTCAGTCCCTATATTTCTTATAAGGCTTAATTAAACTCTATATTAATAGAACTTATCAATTAAGTCCTCATTAATTACATTTAGGTCCCTAAAGAATATATTTCCTTATCAGTAGCCCCCCTAGTTCTTATACAGACAATTTATAAGAACTATTCACTCTTCAAACATTACTCCAAGTGAATAAAACTTCCTTCATCCAGCCCCTTCATTATGATTAAGCCCAATGACTTGCAACCTCACTTCGAATCTAAGAACAAGTGCAAATAAACTCCCCACTTACTTCGAATTTGCCAACTCGAAATACAACCTTGCCTCCACTTCGAATCTTCTGACTAGAGAGATAACTTTACTTATGCTTCGAATTTTCTGACCCCTACTTGAAAGACTGACTAGAACCTTCTTGATAGGTCTATGACACAACACGTTTTCCTCCACGTTTCACATTCCACCCAATGAGAACAATTCACTGGTTTTGCCTCTTCAAATTCTCAACGTCATTTTCTTTCAACTATAAATACTTAGCTCCACCTTCACTGAGAACTTTTTAAATAAACCACTTGTTTCTTAAGCCATCTTCATCTTGCTCTTCATCAACCTTCATCTTCATCTCCAGCTACCTTCTTCAGAGACACCATTTTGTTCAGTCACAGAAACAACTTCCCAGATCAGCACCTATTGTATGAGAAGATATCCCAAATACAAAAGATCTAAACCCAGAAAACCAAGAAAACCAAAGAAATCTCTCTTCCCAGGTTCTAGTAATCAAGTATTTGGTGCATACGATTATCTTTGTATTGGAGAGAGAGCTGAAGAATACAGAGCTGCTGGGTTGATCTACAACGGTCCTCACTTTTCTTCTACCACCTTCAAATACGGTAACTTCGATCCCAACCTTGCTACTTCATCTTCACCCTTAGCTTCAATCCCAGAATCTAGCCAACAACCTTCTCTCCCTCGAAATCAACCCACTTCTCCATCATTAAGACCACATCGAAAATCTAAGGTTATCACTTCTGAAAAACCACCAACTTCTAAAAAACTACAACCCAAATCACCTATCCTACAATTCGAAGCAGTTAAAGTTAAACTTAGCAAAAAATCAACCTTTGTAGCAATGGGTGACGATGCAGAAACCTCCTCTCCTCCCCCACAAGAAATGGTTGACGCTACACTAGAGAATAATCAACCAATTCTTGTGACTCAAACTGAGACTCAAACTCGAAGTCGTCACGATGAGGCTACCGATGAAGAAAATAACAAAGAAAATGATTCTGAAGCCACCGAATCCGATGCCGAAGGGGAATCCGAGGCTGATGGGGTAATCCCTCCAAAGAAAATTCGAGGAAAGAAACCTCCTATTACCCTTCCCGAAGATGTTGCTGCCTTGGTTCAAGAAAACCTTCAACCACTTTCTCCTCGATACATTCTCGCCCTAAAAAATGTACCCTACACCTACTACCTCGAATCAGAGAAAAAAGAACTCAAGAAACTATGGGGATTAACAGACAACATTGTTCTTCGACTACCAGTAGAAGGAGAAACACCTATGAGTTGTCAGAAGAACGAACTGGTAGTTTATCCTGAGCTTTTCAACTGGGGACTTCGATTTCCCCTCGATCCAATGATTGTAAGGTACTTCGAAATTCTTGGGTTGTGCCCAACACAAGTCACTCCAAACCAACTCTTCACCTTATTCTCCGCTATCATGGTGTCGAGGCTAGGAAGCATCCCCCTCGAAATTGAAGACTTCATCTCACTGACCAAAATCTCAAATGGGCCAGTTTTACCATTCTACTACTTAACATTGGAGGATGATCTGAAGATTATCGATGACCATTCTCTCCCTCGAAATCAACCCACTTCTCCATCATTAAGACCACATCGAAAATCTAAGGTTATCACTTCTGAAAAACCACCAACTTCTAAAAAACTACAACCCAAATCACCTATCCTACAATTCGAAGCAGTTAAAGTTAAACTTAGCAAAAAATCAACCTTTCTAGCAAAGGGTGACGATGCAGAAACCTCCTCTCCTCCCCCACAAGAAATGGTTGACGCTACACTAGAGAATAGTCAACCAATTCTTGTGACTCAAACTGAGACTCAAACTCGAAGTCGTCACGATGAGGCTACCGATGAAGAAAATAACAAAGAAAATGATTCTGAAGCCACCGAATCCGATGCCGAAGGGGAATCCGAGGCTGATGGGGTAATCCCTCCAAAGAAAATTCGAGGAAAGAAACCTCCTATTACCCTTCCCGAAGATGTTGCTGCCTTGGTTCAAGAAAACCTTCAACCACTTTCTCCTCGGTACATTCTCGCCCTAAAAAATGTACCCTACACCTACTACCTCGAATCAGAGAAAAAAGAACTCAAGAAACTATGGGGATTAACAGACAACATTGTTCTTCGACTACCAGTAGAAGGAGAAACACCTATGAGTTGTCAGAAGAACGAACTGGTAGTTTATCCTGAGCTTTTCAACTGGGGACTTCGATTTCCCCTCGATCCAATGATTGTAAGGTACTTCGAAATTCTTGGGTTGTGCCCAACACAAGTCACTCCAAACCAACTCTTCACCTTATTCTCCGCTATCATGGTGTCGAGGCTAGGAAGCATCCCCCTCGAAATTGAAGACTTCATCTCACTGACCAAAATCTCAAATGGGCCAGTTTTACCATTCTACTACTTAACATTGGAGGATGATCTGAAGATTATCGATGACCTCCTCGAAGCTGATAAATTTTGGAAGCAAAGGTTCGTCTTTTTATCAGAGGCTTGGGAAAATGGTAAAGAGATTTCCGATGACAACCCCTCAAAACTTACTCTCACCTGGAGAGATAGCAGTAAGTAAATCATTATTGTATTGTTAACATTTTTTAACTTATTAAGCCTAGCCAAATTAAACAAGTCTACTTATCTAACTGTTTATTCTCTTTTCAGAAATTCCGAGGAGATTCAAAGGTCGTCGAAAAACTGCAAAGGTAATCTTCCAGAGAATGGCTGAGTGGGCAGAGAAAGCCTGGGGAAATGGCTTTCACTCAGCCTTTCAACCAATCAACTTCGTCAACAGCCATCTGTGGCGCATAACCTTGGGAGCTGACTTCCCTGAAGATCCGATGCTCCCCCCATATCCCATCATAGCGGTCCAAAGAATTCTCGCACCAGATGGGAAAACCTACCTTCCCACTAGGAATCGATCTGACAGTCACCTGCCACTAAAGAAGAAGGGAAAACTAACCCTCAAAAAACCCAACACAAGCAAGGCTAACCCTTCCAAAAATTCGAAGTCTACAGGGAAACAAAAAGCGCCTGCATCTCAACTTCCTCCAATATCCGAAGAGGACGAACCTGCACTGAAAAAGAAAAAGAAAGAAAACAACACTCCAAAGAAGAAAAAGAGTAAGTCCACTACTCCAAAGAAAAAGAACGAAGTTGATATGCTCGAAGAGGTATTGGCTTCCGAGGTGCTTGAGAAAATCTTTATTGAAGAAAATCCTAAAGGGGGATTGGCATTAGGAGATAGCCAAGAAAATGAATATCTTAACCTCAAAGATTTCAACTCGAGCGGGGATTTCGCAATCACTGGTGAAGATTTTCGACCTATCAACACCATTCCATCAACTTCTACCGAGGCTGCCATAACTTCAACATCTAATGCAATCGTTCTTGTTCGTCATCACCCATCAAATGTGCCCAACCTTGACAGATCCGATGAGGTAACTTCAATCCTTCGACCTTTTACTAATTTGAGTGCTACAGCCAAAAAATTGTGTGAAGAAGTGAACAATTCTCATACACAATTGGAGCTCCTTGCACAAGAATTAATCAAGAGCAAAAAAGAAACAGAATTTGAAAAGGCTTCGAAAAATAAAGCACTTCAAAATTTTGGGGCTGAAAAAGGAAAGCTTCTTAAAGAGCATAAAGAAAAAATCGAAGCTTTGGAGACTTCTCATCGTCTGGCCCTTGAAAATATAAAATCTCAACATTCTACTGCCATTTCTGAGGAAAAGAAAAAATCTACCGATGCTGAAGATCTTGTTAAGAAAACTCAAAAAGACCTGGAAGATTGTCAAACTCAATTGACTACACTTCAAACAGGATTCGAAGAGGAAAAGAAGGTTGCCGTCAAGAAAGCCGAAGCTGCTGTTGGTTCTGTGATGCTTAATGGTATCAAGAAAGCTCAAACGGATACAACTATCAATCTTTTTCGAGAAATCCACGCTGCCTATCCACGGTTGAATTTAACAGAATTTTGGAAGCAAATCCCAGAAGAAGAACGTCCAAAGGAAGCATTCGAGGTGCCATCAAGCTCCTCGTAAGAAGATGATGCTTCTGAAGAATCATCGGAAGAAGAGGATGACTAAACAGTTGATTATGTATGTTGCGCTTGTTTTTTGTGTGTTTTAATTAAGTAGTTTTCTCCTTTTTGTGAGCTTCAAGTTTTATCCGATGAAACAAGCATTTTCTTAATATTTCAAATTTCTGGTGTACTTATTAAACTTGGCACTTCAAAAAATTAGATGCACTCATAAGACGTGGCACCTCGAAAATTAGATGCACTCATAAGACGTGGCACCTCGAAAATTAGATGCACTCATAAGACGTGGCACCTCGAAAATTAGATGCACTCATAAGACGTGGCACCTTGAAAATTAGATGCACTCATAAGACGTGGCACCTCGAAAATTAGGTTGTTTCTTCAAAGCTATTGCTTTGGAAAATTATTCTTGGTCAACTTTCAAAGATGATCAGTCTTTGCCAAGTTACCAAAATAATAAATCACCCATCATACTAAACAACCAATGGCCAAAAGAAATTTTATTATAAAATTCAATACTAGGCAGACACCTCATTAAAACCTTTCTGGGCCAACAGATAAGGAAATAGTATGTCTGTTTTGCAAAAATTCGAAGTTCAATTTTACTCACAGTACAATTTCAAATGCTCTATATTCCAAGGGTGTTTGAGCATCCTCCCCTCACGATCAGACAACCTGTAGGCACCTAGCTTGACCTTCATTTTGACTTCATAAGGACCCTCCCAATTCAGAGCCAATTTTCCGAGGTGCTTGTCCTTAGTATGAAGAAATACTTTTCGCAACACTTTATCGCCAACCTTAAACTCTCTCTTCTTGACTTTAGCATCGTACCTGCTTCTCATTAAGGTTTGATAATGAACCACATTCAAATGTGCTTTGACCCTTTTTTCTTCTAACAAATCAAGCTCAACCCTTCTAGCTTCATCATAATCCACTTCAGAATATCGCAATAACCTGTAGGAAGGCAATGTAGATTCAGCAGGGCACACAGCATCCATTCCATACACTAAAGAAAAATGAGTCTCTTTTGTGGCCTCTCTAGGGGTTGTTCGATATGCCCACAACACTTCTTGAAGATAATTTGGCCATTTCCCTGCTGCTCCCGCCAAATTTTTCTTTAAACCCTCCAAAATAGATCTATTTGTAACTTCCACTTACCCATTTGCTTGTGGATGGAAAGGAGTAGAGAAGCATTGTTGTATTCCTTTCGAAGAGCAAAAATAATCCATTTCCTTGTTATTAAATTGGGGACCGTTGTCCGTTGTTATTTTTCGAGGAACTCCAAAACGATAGCATATGTTACTTAGAATAAACTTGATCACATCCTTAGCTTTTGTTCCAGCTAAAGGTTCTGCTTCTGCCCACTTCGAAAAATAATCAACCGCGATAATAATCATCTGTCTTCCACCTGAAGCCATAGGCAATGGTCCTACTAAATCAATCCCCTATCTATCGAAAGGAACCGCCTCAGAGATTGTCATCAGGGGTACTGCTGGTTTATGTATTAAATGTGCATACCTTTGACAAGTATCACAGCTTCGAACCAATAACTTGGCGTCGTGCAATATAGTAGGCCAATAATACCCTGCCAACAATACCCTACGTGTTAAGGCTTTGAAACCACAATGAGCTGACCCGTCTCCATCGTGTAATTCAGATAGAATGTTTTGAGATTCATGCTTGCTCAAACATCTTAATAAGGGCCTCGACACAGACCTCTTATACAATATCCCATCCAACACTACATAACCAAGAGCTTTATTCCTTATTCTCTTGAGTGAGTGCTTATCAAGAGGTAATATTCCCTTTGTAAGAAAGTTTAATAAGTCAGTTCTCCAATCTCTTCGAATGCTCGTCGAATCATTTATTACCTCCTCAACAAATTCACACTGCTCAGAGCTTGATGTAATCGAAGGCAGTGGTTGCGTCACGATCCATGGATATTCTTCAGAGTAAGCCATTATTGCCAAAGAATCAGCCATTGTATTATTACCTCTTCGAATATGCTCCACCTCAACATTTTCAAACTGTGCCATCATACTTCGAAGTTCTTGCAGATACAAAACTAAACGGTCCTTTTTAGCCTCTGATATTCCTCTAACATGGTTAACTACCAACTGAGAATCTGTTTCTAAGCGCACGAATATTGCTCCACAAATTTTTGCTAACCGCAATCCTGCTAGCACAGCTTCATATTCAGCTTCATTGTTTGAAGCATGAAATCCAAATCTTATAGCTTGAAACATAAATTCCCCTGTTGGTGCCACCAATTCAACTCCTGCGCTTGACCCTTTATTACTAGATCCTCCATCAGTTCGTACTGTCCACGTCGGATTTGTGTTCATTTTTTCACCTTCTTTCTCTTCGGATCTACTCGAATGAAACTCAACAAAGAAATCTGCTAAGGCCTGAGCTTTTACAGCCGTTCGCGGAGAGAATAACACATCGAAATCTCCCAATTCAACAGACCACTTAGTCATTCTTCCTGAGATATCTGGTTTTTGTAATACGTTTTTCAATGGATAAGAGGTTCGAACCACAATTGTATGTGCTTGGAAGTAGGGACGCATTTTTCTCGCAGCCACTACTATGCACAATGCCAATTTTTCGAGCTTCAAATAACGTTTTTCAGCATCAACCAAACTTTTACTGACAAAATAGACAGGCCTCGAAATTCTTGAATCTTCACTAACCAGAACTGCACTCACTGCATAATCTGATACCGCTATATACAAAAATAATTGCTCACCTTCTCGAGGCTTTGATAATATTTCAGGAGAGGACAAAAGATTTTTTATCTTAATGAAAGCTTCTTCACAATCCGAAGTCCATTCAAAGTTATTTGGTCGACGCAGCAACTGGAAGAAAGGCAAGCACTTATCTGAAAAACGAGAAATGAATCTGTTCAGAGCTGCTAACCTGCTAACCTGCCTGTTAACATTTGCACTTCTTTGATATTCTGAGGTGAAGACATTGATATCAGGGCCTTCAATTGTTCTGGATCCATTTCAATTCCTCTTTCACTAATCACATACCCATAAACTTACCAGATCGGACCCCAAATGTACATTTTTCTGGGTTCAACTTCAACTGTATGGCTCTGAGATTTAAAAACGTCTCTTCTAAGTCATCAATGTGTTCATCATCACTTTTTCTCTTAACCAGCATATCGTCGATGTACACTTCGATATTCCTCCCTATTTGTGAAGCAAACGCTTTATTCATCAGCCTTTGATATGTAGACCCAGCATTTTTCAATTCAAACGACATCACTCTGTAACAGTGTAAACCTCGATCAGTGATAAATGTTGTGCTCTCTTCATCCTCTGGATTCATTCGAATTTGATTATATCCTGCAAATGCATCCATAAATGTTAGAATTTTGTTTCCAGAAGTAGAATCCACTAGTTGATCAATTCGAGGTACTAGAAAAGGATCCTTTGGGCAAGCTCTGTTTAAATCTGTGAAGTCTACACACATCCTCCACTTTCCATTCTTCTTTTTTACCACTACCGGATTAGCTGTCCACTTCGGATATTTGGACTCCCGGATATGCCCCATCTTATACAGTCTATCTACCTCAGCAACTATGGCCTCAGATTTTTCCCACGAAAAAGCTCTCCTCTTTTGTATTATTGGCTTGATCTTCGAATCCACCGCCAAGCTATGACATATAATATCAATTGGGACCCCCACTACATCCTCGGACCTCCAAGCAAAAACATCCAGGTTCTTAGACAAAAAATTCAACAATCTTTCTCGCACTGACAAAGACAATAAAGTCCCAATTTGAAGTACTTTACCATCATTGAAGACGTATTCTTCTATTTCTTCACTTACCACTACAGAACTTGGGGTTGACCTCGGATCATCAATTCCCTCATCTGTACCACCAGAAGGCAACCCCCCAAACTGCTATTTCTCCATTGGGTCGTCGGTACTTTTACCACATAGTCTAAACGCAGCAGCATAACACTCTCTAGCCACCTTTTGATCACTTCGAACTACACCGATTCGATCCCCAACCACATATTTCAGACATTGGTGAACTGTAGAAACTATAGCATACATTTTTGCCAACCATGACCTACCAAAGATGGCATTGTAGCTCGACGGACAATCTACCACCATAAAAAGTACTTGCACTTTCTTCTTGAAAGGTCATTTCCCCAAAGAAATTTCACCTTCAAACTCCCCTACTACATTCGTTGTCGCCCCAGTAAACCCAATTATAGTCCTTTCTGACCTTTCTATCCGAGGCGGAGCAGTTAGTCTATCGTATGTTGATTTAAACAACACATTAGCAGAGCTCCCGGTATCAATCAACACTCGTCGAATTTCCACCCCACATACTTCTGCTCCTATGACCACTGCATCTTCATGTGGCCCAGTAATTCCTCTCAAATCATCCCCATCGAAAATTATAAATGGGACATCCTTCTTTTTGCTTAGGTGTGCTGATGCTCCTCCCTCAATTTGATGCGTTAAATTCACTATATGTCTCTTCCTCGAATTATTAGTGTTATTAGTCATTGAATCTTCCCCAAATATTGTCAGTGACTCAAAGAACGCACACAAATCTCGAATATGTCCCTTACGCATCGGCTCATCAACTGACATCAGCAACAACAATCGACTAGGATTTGGGTCGACATATTCCGAAGCTACATCAAATTCATCTCCTGTAGCATCTAAAATCATCAGTGCACTTTCCTGCTTAGAATTTGGATTGCCCACCTTTTGAGTTATGGCTTTAGCATTCTTTTTGACATACTCTAACAATTTTCCATTCTCTATCAAAATCTGCATCTCCTTCTTCAAAGCAATACAATCATTTGTATCATGTCCAATATCATCATGATACCTGCAGAACCTGTTATTGCGCTCCTCCCTTGGCCTATTAATCGCTGCCGACTTTCTGAAATTTACTGTTCCCCTGGTTTTCTCATATATCGAAGCCACACTTTCAGTCAAATCCGCATAATATTCTGGTCTTACCCACACATTTGATCTTGATCTGAATTGGTGTTGATTATTAGAATTGTGCTGATTAGAACCTCTTTGATATGAGCTTGAAGAACCCCCTTGGTACAAGTTCGAACCTCCTCGATTAGAAACATTTTGGTTACCCCTCGGGCGCGATGAGTTATTATTCGAAGTGTTCACTTGACTATTCCCTTTCTGAACAGTGCTACCTCCTCCTCGAACCCGAGTAGACTCTTCAACTTTGATCTGATCTTCAACCTGAGCCATGAGAGCTCCAAATGTTAATGCCCTACGCCTCGTAGTCTCATCAGCTAAATCTCCTGGCAACAATCCTTGTCTAAACGCTGCCATAGCCACCACCTCCTCACAATCATCTAATCCAGCTTTTGTTGACACAAATCTTTTAGTATAATCCTTTAACTTTTCTCCCACAGCTTGCTTACATTGTATTATCGTATCTCCATTAGCTCTCATTCCTTTGCTTCCCATAAACTGTCTTCGAAAAGCTGTGTAAAAGTCTCTAAAATTTGCAATGGACTCCTTAGGAATCTTGTTGTACCATTTTAGTGCAGTTCCTTTGAATGTCTGAGAGAATGCTCTTTCATTAGAATCCTCCTCTTTACTAGAATCTATATACCGCTGCTTCTGTAATTTTTCTTTTCTTTTCATTCCACTATGCTCTTTCTTACGCTCAAAATGTATTTTATGCTGCACATGTTGAGCGTCACCGTCGTCATTTGACGGGTCCGACTGATCATCCCGATCACCTCTTGCTATTTTAGACATAAGTCTAGCGCCATTGTTATCTTGCTTCTTTTTAATAAATTCATCAAGCTCTGCCACTTTTCTTATCATCTCATTCATTTTACCTTCGAAATCAAATTGGTTTGATTGAATCGGAATTGACTTACCTGCCTCTTTCTCTTGCAGATCAGATTTCAACGTCTCCAAAGCTTTTCGAACAGGTGGATTATCTTCTTCCTCTGAATTCATCTCCGATCAGCAAAAATATAAACAAGATTCTTCAGAAAACGAACAAATTCGAGACTCGATTTTTTATCTATCGATCAAGGTATTTTCGCCCCCTCTTTCTAGCGCCAATTTGGTATGAACAGAAAGTAATTTATTAGAATCAACAGAGAGATTATTTAGAAGTGAATATTGTCTTTCTCCTCTAAAAATTTCATAGGCGTAATCAACCTCCCCAACCTCTTTAAATAGGCCTAGCAAGTTAGTTACAAGTGCGGTTACATAAAGGAATATTTACAGTTCAGTCCCTATATTTCTTATAAGGCTTAATTAAACTCTATATTAATAGAACTTATCAATTAAGTCCTTATTAATTACATTTAGGTCCCTAAAGAATATATTTCCTTATAAACTACAACATAAAAGAAGATCAAATGCTTGAGGACTAGTATTGGAGTTCAATATACTTTAAATGAATTTTTCGATTTCTATAAGAAGTAAAAGATTCAAAAATAGCTGACTACTTCTTACACTCTGCAACATAATGACATAGTAGAAAGAAAAAACCGAACAGTTATGAACATGGGAAGATTAATGTTTTATGCAAGGTAGGTTTCAAAAATGTTCTGGCCATATGCAGTATTGTGGACATTCTATGTTCTCAAATAAATGTTCCATAGTTGTTGTAAGGGATATGAAACCATGAGAAACATGAAGTAGAGAAAACCAAGTATATAATATTTTAGAGGTTAGGGAAGTCTCAGTCATGTACACATCTCAAATGAAAAATGAAGTAAATGTGATGATAACACATAGAGTTAGAGTTTTTGTTGGTTTTTATGACGAATCAAATGGTTATAGGATGTTATATCTAATTACAAAAAATGTTATGATAAGCAAGGATGTTGTTTTAAAAGCAACAAAATGATGGAATTGGGTAAAAATCAGGAGAATGTTAAATTGACCTGGAATGATAATGATGTGATTTTGGAGGATAGTGAAACTGAAGCTAGTATGAGAGGAGAATCTAAATATGAAGAGAATAGTTAATTTGAACAACAGAATGATGAAGTCGCGGACTACAGCCAAAACTTTAAGGGGTACTAGACCCCCATGATATTTAAATGATTATGTCACATGAAATGAAAATAATGAAGAAGAAGAAGATGAGGTAAACATGGCTGAAATAAATATAGAGGATCCAATTTTTTTCGAAAAAATAAAGAAGTTTAAAGTGGAAAGAAGTGATGGATGGAGAAATAATCATCAATAATCAGATTTTGATATTATCAATTCTACTAGATAAAGCCAAATGCATAATATTGACTACGAAGTTGAATGAACATGAAGAGGTGAACAAATATAAAGCTCGACTCGTGGCAAATGGATACTCTCACGAGCATGATATTGACTATAAAGAGGTATATGCTCATGTTTCTCGAATGGATACAATTAGAACGGTTATAGCCATAACAGCTCATAAAGAACGGTGAATCTGCCAGTTAGATGTGAAGTCAAATTTTCTGTATAAAATTTTGATGGAGCATGTTTCCATTCAAAAACCAAATGGATATCTAGTTTAAAAAGAATAATATAAGGTTAAAAAATCCACACGACACTATACATTTTAAACAAGCATCGCGAGATTGGTTTAGTCGGATTTAAGAGTATTTTACCAAAGAATGATTCAAAAATCACATAATAAAGAAACTTTGTTTCTTAAGACCAACACACAAAGTCATATTCTGATTGTGAGCATCTATGTGGATTGATGAGAATTAGCTCTGAGTAGTTTTTTTAAGTATATCAACAAGAACATGATTAAATGACAAAATATCATATTATATATATATATATATAATTATTTTATTAAATATTTGTACATAATTTATTTTTTAACAAATTATTTTTGCCAGACTACATAATTATGTTAAGTTGTGTATTTGGATTCTTATAGCATCATTTCTTGAATTATCGGTTATTCATATTTGAAACTTTGAAAACATATAAAATCTGATCTTTTATTATTTTTTGAGTGTTTTATGTTTGATTCATATATTGTTAAGTATTGTTAGTTAGTTAATATATAGTTGAATTGAAGCTTATCGCATGTTACATTGGTTTTAAAGATGTTATGGGTTTTTTCATTGCAATTCATCGAAGGAATTTTGAACAAATACTGCAAACAAAACAAATATTAATTAATATGTTGTGCATCTCAGAAATAATTACACATAATATACGAATAAGCATCATAATACTGCACAAATTATTGTGAAAATGATAATGTATATTCGTACATTTTGTACAAACATTAAAGGTATATTCACACTAGTTTGTACAAAATTTATTGGTGGAGTGAATTATTGTTTGTTTGATTTTACGTTGTTTTGTGATAGTTTTATCAGTTTAAGTATATAATTCTGTAAAATAATAACTAATATGCATTTTATTAGTGCAATTTTAAATTGGGTGAAACTAATTTATTATAAACTTATATAATCTAATACTTGTTAATTTTGACATAGTGGTTCCATGTATATCGCAAAAACTTAGAAGTGTCTCTAGAGGTAGTGTTGGTTATGCTGTTAAGTCTGAATCACAATATCTAGTTGTTTTTATTGGCGAAACATTGCAAGTTATTTTCTCTCGTTTAAGATATTTTAATAAACAAGTTTCTATGTTTTGTTTAACTGTTGATTAATATACTTCTTCCATGTTTTCATCCTAAAATAGGAGGATGGTCGAGTATTGTTACTCATGCTGGTTCTGAAAGAGTACTAACGAGCACTTTTACAGTTTTCAATGAAGTATCATCTAACACCCCTGGTTTATATAAAATATACAAGAAACAAAAACCTATAATATCTTTGGAGGGGATGTAAGTTTTCCTAAATTATATATTTGATTAGTGCGTATAATTATATGATTTGATTAAGTATTGTTAATTGAGTTGGGTTATTTTTGTTACTTTGTTTGATTTATTGAAATAATTGATTGGTTTTATATAATAGTTTGATTGATTTGATTTTGATTAGTTATATCATATGTAACCGGCTAAACATGAATAATATTTTGGTATATTTAAATGGTTTCATTAATTTAGTTTAATCGGTTTGAAGTTATTAGTGTGTTTGTGCATTCGATTGATTTTATGATATGATTATTTTAGTTTTAAATGGTTTGATTAATTATATTTTTGTATTTGTATATTTCAGTACTTTTTAAGGATGTATTGTCTATATATTCTTATATTTTATATAAAATACTTCGTAAAAAGAATATGGACGACCATGATATTATCTGAGATGAGCTTTCTAAAACCATCATTCGATGATCTCATCAATGTCATATGATGTTAGACAACCAACGTGTCTCTTGTTGAGTCAATTATCAAATGATGTCACTTAGAAAATAAATTATTTCTACTTTTTTGTTTGGTGAGTTGATGGTTACACGGGAAAACGTCTATATTTCTATTTGTTTTCTTATGACTAAAATTATTTCAAAGACTGTGGTCTTTATCAATGATAAATAGAGTTTCTAACATTTCTTTAATATGCTCAAAATAAATTTTAGTTAACTAAAAGAAGAGTTTGTTTTATCAAACAAAATAACTAATAATGGTCATTTTCAATGGTTATAGGAAACCTATTTTTTGGTCTTGAGTATAAGGACAATGACATTCTTTTAGAAGCTAGTTCCATCTACAACATGTGCTTATCTACTAAAATATTTTCGATTATCTATATTTACGAAAAAAATGAGTAATAACACTTATGTAAACTATCTTCACTTCTTGTAGCATCCAAGATTGTTACTGAAATATAACTGAGGTACAACTATATTAAATTAGATATACCATTCTTTTGGGGGAACTTTACTTCACAAAATATATATATATGGAGATATTAGAAGCATGAATTTATGATTATTTTCATATGTTAGAGTCTTTGTTACACATTATTTATTTTATAATCTTGCAACATATTTATAGATATCCTTCGACTAAAGTTGGGTAAGAAACCACTACTCAATCATCTTATAGATTTGCGATCTAGATAGTTTACGAAATAAAATTAAGTTCAACTTTAAATATAAAATTTTATTACTTTTGTCGAGTTTTTAATAAATTAATATATACTTGAATTTTTATTATGTTAGTATAAATTATAATTGTATCATCAGTTACACATCAATGGGTTGCTTGAGCAAATTGAATAAATAGATGCGACTTGGAGAATGTTCGATAATATTGAAGTGTATTATCTACAGTGTGTTGTGCGACCCTTTGTCTATATTCAGATGATTGTACATACAATTTGAACAATTTACCTAAGAGTAGTCCCATAGAAAAATTTCCTTAGAATTGATACGTATGGAGAAATTAGTAGGATCATTTGATATATGATGAGCTCTTATGGGTATAATATAATGAAGGGCTTAATATTACAAATTTGAGGTATATAATTTGGTGCATGTTTAACTTGTGGTATATAATGTTTAACTTAACCTTAAAATGTATGTTGGATAAAAACTCTCTGAGCATGTATGCGGCCAACGTCACTCAAGGTTATCATGATATTTTTGTTTACGAGTCACAAGTTCCATACATGAACTGGAGAAAGAAATGAGTTCTTGGATAATTATTTTCTCATATTTATATGTGATGTCTAGCGTTTCAATATATTTCGGTAGTTTGTATTTAGGTTTCTGGATCCCAAACAATCTATGATGTAATTAATTTTATGTTACATATTGGTGAAGATAAAACTTAATCAGATGGAATTTTTTGTAGTTGTTTAAGTGGTGTATTAAATTCAGGGTGGATAGTAGAGAGATAATAATGGTGTTTGTATTTAATATCTAGAGAGAGAAAGTTCATCCTTTTAAATGTTATTTTTTGCTCTATTTATAAGACCACAAAAATCCATGGGCCAACGAGGTCGGTTAGTATACTCGGGTCAGCTTGGTGGGCTTGGAGGCCCAAGATAAGTGAAGTAAGTATCAACTGACTATACTAGACACACAGCTTACTCGGTATTATTTTTATTATGTGATCTAAATTGTTGGCCCAGATTCGACTGACTCTATCTAGGCCGATGTAAACCTTGTCTGAATTCCTTAGGACGATAGTTGGTCGTAGCTTGAGACAGAGTACTGGCTTGTTGGATAGAAGTTATGGGAATAGATTCTAACGTTGTAATCTTAACCTATTGGTTTCCTCCACTATGATTTATTTTTCGACATGGTTCAGTAATCATCCATAAGTCATCACTTTCTTCCGAGTATCTGAATCAGAAAAATAGTCTGGCATTAAGCCTTATCTTAGAGAAGCGATAGCTACTTTCTCAAAACAATCAGTCAATCCATCCTTGGTATTCACAAAACGGCTAATATAATCCATCAAAGACTCATTTGGTACTTGTGCGCAATGAATTAGGGTGTCCCCGTTTCCTTTCAGCTCTTTACTCCCTACAAACTGCCTTCGGAATACCATCCAAAACATATCAAAGTTTTTTATGGACCCTTGTGGAAGTATGTTATACCATTTCATAACACTTATTTTGGAAGTCTGTGAAAAGGCACTACACAACAACGTATCATCGTTATTAAAACTCATCATAAAAAATTTAAATTGTTCGAGGTGAATATCGGGATCTTGATTTCCATCATATTTCTCCATTTTCGAGCTATCAAAACTCCTCGATAGATGTCCAGAAATAAATATTGAAGACAAAGGTGAGTACCTCCAATTATGTTATTGGATAAACATATTATCTTCATCAGGAGTAGCAAAGATACTCGGTTCGGACTTGACATAGAACTTATCACTTAACAGATGATTAATATTGTGGTCTACCGAAAATTTCAATTTTTCTTGATAATATTTCTTTTTCCCTTTGCCATTTCTATCTATTTTCTTCCTCTTTGAATCTCGTTTACTTGATCTTTTCTTAGAATATTTTTTAGTTAATATTTCTTTCTTATTTTTGCGACCGTGATCACTACTTGACGAGGATGAACTATGGTTGAGTTTCCAAAAGAATCTGATGTGTTCAAAATTATTTACCTCAATGTTCTTTTTTTGTTCATTTACGATTTTTTGGGGACTGATCACTTTTATCTTGTTTGTGGTTGTTATATGGCTCATCACAATCAGGAAATCCTAATGAATTCTTCCCATTTAGCTCGTTTTCAACCTGCTTTCGAGCTTGCAAACCTTCAATCTCTGCTTGCAAGTGATCACGTTCTTCTTGCATAATAAGTCTTTCTTATGCATGCCAAATAAAATAAGTATATTAGAATTCTTGGATCGTAATCTAAATAATAAACGGTTCTTATCAAAATCTCTTAAGACTACTGTCACTTATATGCATGCCTTTATACTGAAATAAAATGAAGGTTACGAACATAAAAAATAGTCAATCTGGTCATAAAAATGTTAAAGGGAAATAAAACATACAAAATTATAAATTATTAAGAACATTATGAGCATTTTTTTCCCAAAAATGTCTATATCGTGTGTATATTGTTATACCTACGAGAATGAATGAAAAACATGTTAAAACACAACGAAAACTTGTTAACCGACGACGATTTTAAGAATAATGGAAGCGTAATAAGTGACATGAAATGCACTTATCAAACCCTCAAACTTAAATTGTTGCTTGTCCTCAAGCAATGCAAAACAGGTTTAACAATTGATGCATGAATGCAACTGAATTTAAATGAATGCAAGAAAGCAATGATCCCGAACGATTAACCGTAACTAATTCAGAATAAATGCCTCAACAAATGGAATGACCTCGGAATGTGAAATAACTAGGTACTCAAATGCTAGCAATACAAGTGTGGAAGCGTGCGTGTGTGCTTAACTTAATCGACATGTTTTTAGTACAAATTAATGGACCTTACTTGTTCTAATCATAATAACCACAAGCTTGAAAACGAAATACAACCTAGATTCTTCATAGTGAAGATGCACATCCATATTTCCCCAGGGTTGTCAAAGATTTATTATGATTTATTCTATATACAGACACACAAAGGCTTATTTGACCGTGCAATGGATGAGGTCCCCAAAAGACTTATACAATGGTGCCCATGTAGCGAGCTTTAGGATAGCGGATCCCAGACCGGAAAAGTCTTAGGTCACTAGGCACAAAGTCCCCTAGAACTTAATAACTCGAGTACCAAAGAGCTCATCCTAGCCAATTTTGCCTTTTATTTTTCATATTTTCTTTTCTTTTCTTTTTCTTCTTTTTTTTTCTTTTTTATCAATCGATTTGGAATGAGTGTGTTTCGCTCCATCTCATTCCACCCCTAGACTACTCGTAATTCGCAGCCCCCAGCGAGAGGACGTACGTCAACGAATGGCTACTAGCCTTTGCCGTCTAACTAAATAATACGCATATTTATCTTTTAACTCCCCCAAAATTATAGTTTTGCAATCCATGAGCTAATAAAGGATTAAGGTATGATT
Organism: Limnanthes douglasii subsp. nivea; assembly: GCA_036936605.1. Classification (NCBI taxonomy): domain Eukaryota; kingdom Viridiplantae; phylum Streptophyta; class Magnoliopsida; order Brassicales; family Limnanthaceae; genus Limnanthes; species Limnanthes douglasii. Next base: position 223,574,769 of record JAUPFV010000004.1, on the reverse strand, counting down.
CTGAACCTAAGCAAGGATTATGTATAACAATACTCAAATGTGTCCAAAACTAGCATAAAAAAAAATCGATGAGTCTACGTGTATTAATTGTACTTCTTCATCAAGCAAGATAACTTACAAGCAACCTAATTATATTTTATTCCAATTGTCATTCCAAACAATTTTCATTATTGGCTACTTCAGTAGAAACAACAGCTCAAGGGATCAAAGATTCAAAAATGCATGAACAAAATGCTATGCTAATAGACTAACTCGATCCTAAACACAGTCTATATGATCATGGCATGAATATGTAAATAAGCATGACTAACATGAAGATGCACTGTATATCATGAATAACTACTATGATGAATGCAACTACAAGAAATTAAAAGATACAAGAAACACTCCTACATTCGTCCAACAGTGTTGATCATTGTTTTCTAGTGGGTTGCCTTCCATGAAGTGCTTGTTTAATTTCGATAGCTCGATGATACCGCTAGGAATCATGTAGCGTCGAGGCTGATGACGAATGCCTCACAGTTCACCGCATCTCCATAGTAATGCTTGAGTCGTTGACCATTGACTTTGAATGCTTTGTCTGGCGATTCCTCATAGATTTCAACTGCTCCATGTGGATATACTGTCTAGAGTTTAAAAGGTCCAGACCATCTTGATTTGAGCATCCCAGGGAAAAGTTTTAGATGGGAGTTGAAAAGAAGAACCATTTGACCCGGCTCAAAAGCTTTGTGTAAAAGCTTTCTATCATGTCATTTATTGACTTTTTTTCCTTATGGATCTTCTGATATCTGCTATGGTCCAACCAATGGTTGATTTGAACTTCCTCAGAACTCTCAATAGCTTTTCTTCCTCACTACCTGAAAGGTTAGATGCAATAATAACAAGTATGTAGACTTCTCTCCTAAGAAAGTATACCTGAGATGATCTAGTAGTGGTTTGAGTTCAAGTTTAGGAGCTTCTTCTAGAGAAGGTTTAAGCCTTTCCTGAGAATCCGTAAGATCACCCAATCCAAGCGACTCATGTGGAATATTGAGCCTCTTTTGACATGGGGCTGCTTGTAGTAGTTGAACACATTCAGATATTTCTTCGTCTTCGAAGCCAGATTCACCATGTAGAACTCTTCCTAGAGCATCTGAACTCGCAAACTGATCCAACTCATTATTGTGCAGAGAATCGACCTATCCAACCTGAAACATTACTCATCCTCTATTGGAGATTCCATGGCCTTGAAAACGTTGAAAGTGACCTTCTGATCTTGCACTCTCGTAGTGAGCTCTCTTTTCTGGACATCAATCAAAGTTTTGCATGTAGCCAATAATGGTCTTCCCATGATTATGGGGATGTTTTTGTCCTCTTCGAAATCCAAGATAACGAAGTCAGCTGGAAAGATGAGCTTATCTACCTTTACTAAGACATCTTCTACGATACCACGAGGATATGTGATAGAGCAATCAGCCAGTTGCAAAGAGATGTTAGTCGGTTTTGGCTCAGGTAGCCCAAGTTTCTCAAACACGGATAGGGGCATCAGATTGATGCTCGCTCCCAAGTCATATAAACATTTGCTAAAATATAAATTGCCGATCGAACAAGGAATGGTAAAGCTTCCTGGATCTTTAATCTTGGGAGGAAATGTTTGTTGTAAGATCGCACTACATTCCTCAGTGAGCGCCACTAACTCAAAATCACCAAGTTTTAGCTTTTTCGAAAAGAATTCCCTTCTTGAACTTGGCATAACTAGGCATTTGCTCTAATGTTTCAGCAAAGGGTATGTTGATGTGTAGCTTCTTGAATACCTCTAAAAATCTCCCAAACGGAGTATCTAGCTTCTGTTTCTGAAACCTTTGCAGAAAAGATGGAGGAGGGTAGATCGTAGGCTCGACATCTGACTGATATAGCTTTTTAGGTGGCTGATCTTGATCATAATTAACTTCAGATGAGGGCTGATTTTGAGAAGATTCAGCCTCTTGTTCAACTGGGGGTTCTCGGCAACCTTTTCTGATCTCAAGGTGATAGCTTGGCATTGCTCCTTGCCGTCCCTTTTACCTAGATTATGCTCCGTGTCGCTAGGAAGAACTCCTTGAGATCTAATGATCATGTTACCATCTGCCCAATCTGATTTTCTAAGGTCTTGTGAGATACCATCAGACTTTTAATCATTAACTTCATCTCTTCGAATTCAGAGTCTCTCACAGAATGTTGATTCTGAGGTTTTCTTGGGGCATACTGTTGAGATTGATGTTGTTGACCTTGTTGTTGAAATCCACGAGGAGTGTATGGCTTAGGACCATAATGTTGATTACCTTGTTGATTATTACTCCAACTGAAGTTTGGATGATTTATGTTTCTTGGGTGATAGGTGTTTAAGATTGGTTGTTGATTCTGCCTCTGAAAGTTACTCACAAATTGCACTGACTCAGTAGAGATAGGGCATTGTTGAGTGTCATGCCCTCCAGTATAAAACTCGCACATACTAGCTACCTGATATACCCTTAGTTTAGTCAAAGAATCCACCTTCATGTTCAGAGCTACAAGTTGAGCTGCTAAAGCAGTGGCAGTGTCTACGTTAAGAATACCAGCTACTTTATATTGTGACAGTATCTGAGAAGGGTTCTGGAATTCATTAGCAGCCATCATCTCAAGGAGCTCGTGAGCCTCCTCGTAGCTTTTTGTTAATAAGGCTCCCCCAGATGCAGCATCGACCATGGGCCTTGTTTGCACACCCAAACCATTGTAGAAGCAATTTATTACTAACCAATCAGGCATCCCATGATGAGGACATTTTCTGAGCATCTCCTTGTAACGCTCCCAAGCTTCACTTAAAGATTCACCATATGACTGAGAAAACTGAGTAATAGCATTCCTCATGGCGGCTGTTGTTGCCATGGGAAAGAATTTTGAGAGAAATTTCTACGCTAGTATCTCCCGAGTAGTGATAGAGCCTACTGGTAAAGAGTGTAACCAGCTCTTAGCTTTGTCCCTCAGAGAAAATGGGAAGAATCTCAGTCTTATGGTATCATCTAAAACACCGTTGAACTTCAAAGTATCACAGATTTCAAGGAATGTCATAATATGCATATTAAGATCCTCAGATGAAGCTCCCCCAAACTGACAAGAATTCTGCATCATCTGAATAGTGTCGGGTTTAATCTCAAAACTATTCGCAGCAATATTGGGTCTGACAATGCTAGACTGAATATTCATGATCTTTAGTTGAGAGTACTCCATGAGTGCTTTTTGAGCTGGATCTCCCATTGTAGAATTAGTATCAGAATCTGAGACTGGTGACTATGTTCCTTGGCTTGTTTCAAGCTCCTTTTGTAGTAGTTCTCTAGTTTGAGACCGTGTTTGCATACACGCTCAAGTACTTGAAGCACAAGAAAACACTCGAAAAGCAAGTAACCAAATCAAGTGAGTAGTTTTATAACAAACCGTGATGATAAGCAATAAAACTTTCAAATAACACAGAGTCCTTGGCAACGGCGCCAAAAACTTGTTAGTCCTTTTCTCACGCAAGTATACGTGGTCAAATAGTAGCAAGTAATAAGTAAGTAAGTTCGTTCCCATGAAGACCAGGTGTATATAACAAGAATTCACTTATGCAACAACGTATGATTATTAGACTAATTCTTGAACGAGTAATAAAGTATGGGTGAATGAATATAACTAAGCAAATTAACTAACGAGATTAACTAACGAGTTTACTTATGCGAGAGAAAACATGGAACCCTAACTTCATTGTTTATTTTACTCAGAGTATTAATATACTTAATCAATATGTATGATAACAACGATTACTAATCAGATAACACGAAATCAGTATACGCTACCTTTCAGTACACGTAAACCAAACCACTTAAACAACCACAAAAGAGATAACAGCTAAGAAGACACTGTTTGCATGACAATCCTATATGTCTATACGAATTGAGGTACAATTGGTTTTAAGCACAAGTTATTTATTTCGATTACATAGGGTAATATGATATGGTTAGTGACATATTACGAATCATGAACAATCACAATACGAATCATTCAAGACCCTAGGCTAGCATGGCAAGTTCTAAACCCTTAAATCCACTTTCGCATTCATTAAAGATTAATAAACTAGATGTTCGCGACGCATCTAACGAGAAGCACAACCATACTAGGTAACCGATAAACGTATCTCACAAAGCAATCAATCAACCGTTAGAGTTCCATGACAACGATTAGTTCATAATCGAACGAATCATCATCATGGGCTCAAAAGTTAACATAACTCTAAGACGTATGTAAATAGATGAATAAGCGTTTAGAGAACGTCAAACCGAACAGTAGCCACTAAGTATCGCCTGAGAGAAACAATCCGTAAACTACTGATCGAAAACCACCGCAGCCGTCGTCCGCTTCTGCCGATCGGAAAACCACCGTAGCCGTTACTTCAATTGTCGATCGAAAACGACAGTAATTGTCACCTGCTGCCTCTCGAAAACCACCGAAGCAACTGCTTGCTTCCTGTCGTCTGGTTGTATGTTGCCGCTGCCGAAAGAAAACCCAAAAGTAGTGTCACATGTCGTTTTCTCTTTCTTGTGGTCTGTTGCCTATCGGAAAAAAAACAGTAAGTAGTAAGTTCCATTTTGATCTCATCTTTTCTCGTTCGTTCTGCTCCAAAAGAAACCTAGTGGTCAAATCTGTTTTCTCCTCTTTTTCTCTCACTTTAATCACCTCTCCACTTGTTTTTTTGTCCTAATCGAAAAGAACCCAAAGTCGGCACGCCCCTCTTCTCTCTTTTCCGTCTATTTATATATTCTGTCCATAAATCATAAAATAAGCAAATTTAGTTTTTTCTTCCTGCTGGGCTTTTTTATTTCTTCCGATTCATGAGCCCAATGAAGCCCATCAGACCCATAACTTGTTCTAAAATTTCCTTCAAGTGCATTAATTTTTCAGTTTCTTTAATTTCAACCCCAAATTTATTAATATTACCACAATTACCCGCAGCACAACTTTAGCCCTTTACTACAAATGTTATTTGCAACAGAAGGCCTAATGGTACAGGTAAAGGAACCAACATTTTCTTGCGATGCCAAATAAAATAAGTATATTAAAATCATTGGATCGTAATCTAAATAATGAACATTTCTTATCGAAATCTCTCAGGACTACTGTCACTTATATGCATGCCTTTATACTGAAATAAAATGAAGGTTACGAACATAAACAATAGTCAATCTGGCCATAAAAATGTTCAAGGGAAATAAAACATACAAAATTATAAATTATTAAGAACATTATGAGCATTCTTTTCCTAAAAATGTTTATACTGTCTGCATATTGTTATGCCTACGAGAATGAATGAAAAATACGTTGAAACACAACGAAAACTTGTTAACCGGCGAAGATTTTAAGAATATTGGAAGCGTAATAAGTGACATGAAATGCACTTATCAAGAATGTTTATCCACTAAATACTGTGTTTGGCTCTATTTATAAGACTACAACGATCTATGGGCCAACCGAGTCGGTTAGTAGACTCAGTCAGCTTGGTGAGCTTGGGGGCCCAAGATTAAGTGAAGTAGATACTCAGCTGATTACACACACAATTTACTCAACATTATTTTCATTATAAGTTTAAATTGATTTGTAAGAAAAATTCAAACCACTTTGTATTATAGACCTCTAATAGAATCTGACCCTGTCATTTACGATGTTTTATGTAATTTAAAATTGATATATTCTTACGATGTTATTTCAAGTATATTATATCTTTAGCTGATAAACGAGACCAAAATATAGGCTTAGATTTGCATGCTTTGTGCAAAAACATGCCCTGGATATCACACAAAGAGTGGAAGCTTAGGCCAAAGTCTTTGTCATGTATTTGTAGCCAGACTAATACTTCCGTATGGAATATATAAAATATGTGTATAGATTCACATATATTGTGTGAAATTATAGTTTTATTAAAAAATCGAGAGTCAAAACATAGACCAAAAGCATCATTCATGATAAAATAAACTTTATATATAAAAACTAAAATAAATTTCCGAAAGTAGTTTAAACAAAGAACGATGTCTAAAATTTTCCAACACATTTATCCAAAATGTACATTTTATAGTAAATTTATCTAAAATTATCAAAATAGCTAATATTTTGGATAAATGTTTATGAATGAACATTTTACCGTATATATTTTCAGAAGTAATTTTAAACAAGGAGAAATGTATAAAAAAAATTAAAACATATTACAAGAGGTTAATAAATGTGCATTTACTCAACATTCGTTTGTTTTCTATAGTTCTCTCGCTCGACCCCTATTCTTTTTGTCTATTTATAACTATATAAAAATATATAAATGAGTACTCTTGCACTAAATCTTGAATATCGAAAAATATATAAATATTAGTGTCATGTTTAGTACTTAATGTTTCTCAAAAGATTTCATATTTTATTATTAATTAAGATTAAGTAATGTTTCGACTTTGATCCATAAAATTACACAATTGGATTGATTCGAACCGATATAACGTTATAAATTCGAGTGAGCTCTCGATCATATAAAATATAAATAAAAGAGTTCTATTATTATATAAATTTGTTAAAACAAGTGCAAGTTAAATATTAAAAATCAATTACCAGTTGCATAAACATTAAATTTTGTAGTTTAAATGATAAAAAAAAATTATTATCGTATGATTTTATCAATAAATTAATAACATAATCAATTATATTATATATGTTAAGTGGATTACAGTTCTTTTAAGAACGACTATATATTCACATGAAACACATCCGACCAATCCATCTCCATTTTATTTTAGTTTGTGGGTTGTGAACGATCTTCAAAGTGCGTGGTTGATCGGTAGTTATATTTAGCGTATATAAAGGTTAGTCCGTAATAACTAAATCATCGGATTACAAGATACATTCTCAGTTGAAACAAAATTCTCCTTACATCATTCACACCAATATACGTTTTTAAAAATCATATCTCTCATATTTTTAAAATAAAGTATGAAACTTTTAATTTCGTCCATGATCGTAAAAGCTAATGATAATAATGTATCCTAACTCACGATCTATGCGTTGAACCCCTTATATCAACCTGGAAATACAATATTTTTGCATGAAAATCAAATATGGTAATCTGAACACAAACATTTTACCTCAATAGGTTTCTGCAACCTATATAAAAAGTTCACATAAAATCAAAATCTAATCGATTTTTATAGTTAGAATGCACGAATAAATTTAAAAATATTTAAAACTCCTAAACATAACGCATAAGAATTTCAAGACTTCGTCAAATTTTAAATGATCCATGCCGGTTCATTCTATAAAAAAGTGTACGTGCAATTTTTTTAAAACATATATAAATTTTATATTGATATTGTACAAATGTTAATTACAAAAGATTACACTATTACCATGGAAATATTAATTAGAAATTGCGCATGTATAATAAATCAGTCCTTTGTGGTATAAATTATCATATATATTTTTTTATTTTTTATTATTCATTATTGCATAAATAACATGGATGTAAACATACTCAGAATTTCAAAACAAAAAAGTGTAGACATAGGGCACATCAGATAGTTGATAACTTTGCGATTAAGTTTCTAATGAGTATGGATGTGATAAATCATTTGTTTACGATGGCTTCACAGTTTATAGGTAGACCAAAAATATACTCCCTCAATAGTCTCAAGAGACAAAATCATTCAAATTCGGATTTAAATACCAATTCGCTTAAGAGACAGGTTTCTTTTTTAAACAAAACCAAACTCTGAAGTTTGTAAAATGGCACAGCACATGCATGCATCAACTATAATAAACACGAATGAACACTCTGGTCAGCACAGCAGTTCGTGTTATGTGCAAGTTGAAGTACGATTCTGAAACATGATATTCAAACTAACTATTTTTTTTGTCAAATGGTTGGATTATTCTTTATTTCTCATATCATGTAGTGGAATGCTGAACCATGCAATGTATTGATGAACCAGAAGCATTATTTGAAATCGAACTAACTAATTCTTTGTCAAATGGTTAGATTATATGTTTATTTTTCATACCATGCACTGTAATGCTGAACTAATACTATTTGAAATCGAACATGTAATATTATTAATTAATAGTGTTTTGTGAATACTAAAGATAAGAATTATGGATTATCATTAAGTATTTATTTTTTAAATATATAATAATATTATAATTATTATTTTTATAAAAAGCTATTAAATATATGGAATTAGAGTTTTCAGATCCACTGGACATATACCGGATTTGGTGAATTAGTAAGATTATAGTTGTTATATAGATAACCGTGTTAAAAAATGGAGAAAACAAAAATTACATTTTCATATTATTTATAGGAAGATAACTAAAAGACTTAAGAGCTATTGTTCAAAAGAGTATTTATTTTCGCGGAACCAATAGCAAATGTCAGAGAGAATTTTATGGTCTAGTGCGGAGCAGAGACAGGTGGTGTCTCTGAAAGGGAAGAGGACCAGTTTGAGACTTCATTTAGCCACAATTGCACGTAGCTGGAGCAGAAGGCAAGCTGAATTTCCTACTGGCAAAATCATATTCGAATAGGATATGGGTGATCGATTATGGATTACAAGGATAAAGGACACAATCAGGGCTCGTACATAGCTTCAAAAGATTAATTTGTCCCTAGTGGTGAGCTTGCCCTGAATGGAAAGTCAAAAGATGAAGCTGTGTCTAGGCACATTGAATGTGTTCCAGAGTAAGGATGTTCATCATACTTTTTCGGAAGAGGGACGAATGTATTTTTCCGTAGGCTGATGGTGAAGTTGTCTTTACTATCATTGGGGAGCCCGAGAAACATGTCCTCCATGTTAGAGGAGGCGAGAGTTGGTTGATGGCGTTGCCGATATTAACCAAATGCTGGTTGTGAGATCTTCGACTTGAGCGAATGAGGTTGGGCCATGTCCAAGAGCCATTGCTGATAATGTTGAAGACTTTGGATTTGCCCTAAAGTTTGGCGTATCTTATAATAATCCATAGAGATTCGCCAAGGAGTTAGAAAATAGCCATAGGTCATACCACATGGGGGTAGGTGATCCGTTACGAATTCTTACTTTGTAAAGGGACGCACCGATGGGTCTAAACTTGAAGTTTTTTTCTCAAACACCAGCTTAGGAACGAGCCAATGAGGAGGCTCCATATGCTCGTGTCCTTACAAGTTTCTTGAATGATCCACTCGATGCAAATTGAGGAAGAAGTTTTAGTTATAATGGACCTCAGGTTCTTCAGGGTGACCGCCTGATTCCAAACTTTTAAGTTCAAGAACCCAAGGTCGCCCTCCTCCAAGGACAAGGTGGTTTTATCCCATGCGATCTTGGCTCCAGTTATTTTTATCTCCAAGTCTGTCCAAATGAATCTTCTGAATAGCTGCAAAAGCTCATTCAAAACTCGTATTGGAAGGAAAAAGACTGAAGCCTACTAAATATGGATGACAAAGAGGATAAATGTAAGGACTTTGAGTCTTCCGACATATGAGAGACGCTTTCCAGTCCATGAGTAAATATTGTTGGTCTGGAATAGAGTAAGGCATTCATTATAGGATAGGCGAGAGGTCATTAAGGGGGACACCTAGATATCTTATGAGGAGGGCACCTTCATCAAAACCTATAATATCGATGATGTCATGACGAATGTCATTCGAAACATCAGAGAGATAGATTATGGTTTTGTTGAGATTTATTTGGAGTTCGGAAAGAAAAATGAATTCATCCACAACCTCCTTCATTAGGTTGATGGACGAGGTGTTTGCGCAACCGAAGATCATAAGATCATTCGCAAAACAAAGGTTGATAATCTTCAGCTTGTGAGACTTCCATGGGATGCCAACCTGTTGGTTTTAGCTTATTTCTTTCAGGATGTAAGTAAGAACCTGCATGACAAGAACAAAAAGATACGGGGAAAGAGGGTTTCCTTGGTGAAGGTTGTTCTTACCCTTAACTTACGAAGTGACGTTCCAATTTATGCGGATAGAGTATGAGGGTGCGGTAACATATTGAATGATCCAACCAATTATTTTGGTTGGAAATTCCATCACATACAAGATATCTAATAGAATGCATCATCTTATATTATCAAAATATTTCACTAGGAATATTTTGAGAGCACACTTAGGCCTTTTTCTGCTTGTATGATAACCATGCATGAGCTCCTGGGTAAGGTGAATGTTTTCAAATGTTTCTCCTAGGGACAAAAGAATTATGAGTTGGGTCAGCCAAATTGGGAAGGGAGTCCTTGATATGATTTTCTAGGATCTTAGAGACTATCTTATAAATGACATTATAGTAAGCAATGGGGTGAAAGTCAGTCGGGGATGGGCTCTGAGATTTGGGGATATAGGAAATTAGCGTCTTGTTCTAGGATGGGTCCATTTTTCTATTTTTAAGAATAATTTAACCGCGTACCAAAATAATTGGCTGATTGTAGCCCAACAAGTTTTGAAGAAGCTGACGTCGGAACAATCAAGGTCGGGGGCCTTGCTGCTGTCGATAGAAAATAATCCTTTCATTATTTCCTCATCGTTGATGGGTTTTATTATATTAATCTTGTGGGTCGGGTCAAGTCTGGAGGAGATAAGAAGTCTAATTCTTTCAAGGCCACGGTAATTAGTCGGGCTTGTAAAGCCAATCATGTTGGTGAAGTGATTGTTGAAAATGTTAGTTATTTCCCTAGGGTTGGACGTGATGTTACCATTGGAATCATTGATAGCTAGTATTTTATTACAAGATCTTCTAACTCTAATATTGTTGTAAAAGAATTTAGAGTTGTGACCTCCAAGCCTGAGCCAATTCTTTATTGATATTGTTTTTAAGAAAGACTCATCAGCTGTATTAATGAAGATACGAGTATTAGAAGCCTGGATCTCCATCTCTATCAGAGAGGGGTTAGAATGGTTAAATGCAATATTAAGTTGGGATTCAAAGAGGTCCTTCTGAGCTTTGTCTACCATGTCACTAGTATTTCTGAAATTCATCTTGTTTAATTCAAAGAGAGGGTAATGAAGTCTGAGCAGTTTATGGTTCAAAGAGCACATTGGGTCATCAATGTAAGGAATGGACCAACTATTAGTTACTATATAGGAAACACTGGGGTGGGAGGTGCACATATTAAATTATTTAAGAGTCTTTTTCACTTGGGGGAGCGGAGAGGAAATTTCGAGGGTGATTAGTGTATGCTCGGAAGTGCAAAGAATGTCAACGTGAGCGTATAAATTAGGGACGCAATCGTCCCATTTTCTATTAAAGAGGGTACAATATATCTTGAATAAGATAGGTCTGTCTGCTTGCTTATGAGACTAAGTGAATTGGAAGCCAGAAGATAGTAAGCCATTAAGGCCACTAAGATAGCAACATTCATTGAAATCCGCAATGGGATTCATCCACCGGTCAGAGCTACCAATCTTCTCTGAAAGGGGTAATCTTCTCTGAAAGGTGTTGGATAACATTTAATTCTCCCATAGCCACCCAATGGAAGGTTTACCTATCGGAGGATATGTGGGAGATGTCTTACCAAAGGGATGCTATTCATTAGGGTCATTAAACTTGTAAAACTTCGTGAAGAGCATATGGTTATTTTTGGAAATATATGTCAGTTTGTAGTTAAAACATTGAGGAGATATGCTTTGAATATCAAATTTGAATACACTAGGTTTCCATGAAATCTAAACCAATGCTTCGTGATTGGTTGCATGCTTCCAGTAAGGGAGCATGGAGCTCATAATATGGTCGACGTTATCCATATTAACTTTGGTCTCAAGCATGCATATGATGGTGATACAGTTAGCAACATCATATTCACGGACATCTCTGTGTCTAGTGGGGTCATTCCCACCCCTACATTCCAAGTTATGATATTCATAAATAAAATACAAAATAAATGAGATAACAATTTAACTAACGATGAAGCATAGTGTTGTTCATAATAGTGGACATTACAGTAGATGCAACTAAAGTTTGCCAAGCCTGTAGCTGGGGGGAGATGACTTCATTTTCCATGTCCTTATCCATCGGTTCCTGATCGAGCTATCCAACAATCTTGCTACCTTGTATTTTGATCGAGTTCAATTATATATATTTTTAGTATTTTGATAAAACATTATTTTAATTGTAGGATTCTGATATTTAGGATTTATTAAATAATTTATATACAAATCATAGACGATGTGATGGATTTTTAATAATTATGTACAAAATTATAAATAAATAGTTTATTTATGATAGTTATTTGAGGCTAAAAATCACTGTTAGTCCCCCCATGTTTACCCTTTGTATCAAACTAGTCCCTCACCTTCACTTTTGTCTCCCACCCATCCATTTCATTAGAGAAATTTGCACAATCAGTCCTCCCATACATTCTGGGGGACCAAAAGTGACACAAAACTTAGAATTTCAGGACTAAAAATGATACAAAACTTTGTATTTAGGTGCCACGTGTCAGTTTTTAAATGGGTTACATGTTCGGGGGGACTAATCATGCAAATTTCTCAAATGAAGGGGATGGGTGGGAGACAAAAGTGAATGTGGGGGACTAAATCTATACAAGGGGTAAACAAGGGGGACTAACCGTGACTTTTAGCCATTATTTGAGATTTGTTAGATTGTTATTAAGTATTTTTTACAAAAATATCAGCAAGAATTTAGATGGTTTGCCATATTCAAGAGTTATTTTTTTTTCTATTGATTGTATAAAAAATGGGAAACCAAATCATAAATTTAATTTATCAAATTGTGCTACGTTTTTTATGATTCAGATATGTAAATTGAAGTGTAAGTAAAATCAATAATGAAGGCTTAAAAACTAGAGTTTTGCTTACTTTTTTTGTTTGTAAAATTTGTTTATGTTCATAATTTTGTGTTTGCTGGGTGGAACTGTGTGAGATGAGAATTTTATGTGACTCTCTTGATATTTGAATATTATATATTTATCTACGTGCAAATGCATCAAATTGGTATTTAATTTATGTAAGGATATCTTGAATTAGAATATCTCATCCATATGGATTCAGTATACTTTAACTATCATAATTATACTTAACTATATGTATAGTGGACCAATGGGTAATTAAAGGAGCATCATGGAATGTATAGAATAAACAGTATTTGGATCGATATAGGATCTAGAATAAGGGTCTGTCAATCTAAGACCATAGATATAGGGACCTAATATTCTGATATGAGTATGATTTCTAGCCGACATAAAAGTTTCGGACTAAGCAGTATTGGTCGTATGGGGGTTAGTAGTAGAAATATTATATTTCATACCTTATATATATATATATATATATATATATATATATATATATATATATATATATATATATTATTAAGCCTAATAAATCAAAAGTAATGGAATATAAGTAAGGATACTAAAGAATGAATACATAATCACATATTTTTTCTTACAATGTTTTACAAACTCTGTTTATCTATTTTTTAAGCAAAACACTTTAAACAAAATCTTATGTTGATCTACCACTGCAATACATTCAGTGATATCAGTTTATTTCTTTCAAGAACTAAAATGTTCATGCAAAAAAGGATTATCCGCGACCCTCGAACTTAAATTCGTAAATCTAACATCAGTAGTTCTTTTATCGGGTTCATCAATTTTATTGTTGGTGTCTGAATTCGGCTACCTAGTTCGATCAACTCATTAGGAATGATTATTAGCAGTCGTTCAATCTTATGGCGTTATTCTTCACTCATATGCACAAGTGATATTTGTTGTATGCTTCTATAAGTATATATATATATAGACTTTAACTCTTACTATTTGCAATAAAGACTTTTTATGGATATTAAGAATTTTATAATTGCATGTTTATTTTTCGGATATCAATTCAATTGATTCATTCGTTTTTCTCAATGAATACAGTATTTTTTTTATGATTTGAATGTATATAAATATTTATCATGGAACTGTTCTTTTTATTATGGATTGAGTGTTATCGAAAGACATTTTAGATTTTGGATTTGGGAATCAATTACATGTATATGTGTATTATGAAGCACGATTAAATTCTATAGACATTAGTTTTTCTCGGATTGTTGTAGTAGTTGTATTGTGACACTCACATATTATTTTTTTATAATCAGGAGTCTCGTTGACCTCATGTGATTCATCGTTTTATAGGTTGCAGCGCAAATTCATTACCACAACATACATGTGTATTTTTTAGGCAAAAAGCATACAACAGTGATCACATCACAACGATATGTAGCGTCATTATAGTGATATCTTCTTGGTTGTGACTCAGTATTCAGTTTTTTATCCGTGTTTTGTTTCATATGAGTTTGGTATCTTGAACCCTAGTAAGGCCTGTATAAAACTATTAAATTGTAAACATATTAGTTTTAGTTAAGTTTGATATATATAGTATTGCATGATTAGGACGTGATCTAATGTTTCGAGTATTTATAGTTATGTTTCCCATTCTGTGTTTGTTAAGTTATCTTACAGTATTGTAAATGTATAACCTTTAGGATGAAAGTGATGACCGATGTTTGTTGAGCACTTGGACTCTATGATATACATTACAATGTTCTACACACCTATGGACTGCTTATTTTCATTTTTATATTTGATATTTGAACGAAAATCATCCATCTTAAAGTATATGGAAACTTAAAGAGATGTATTAAACCCTAGAGACTGATTTAGATGTCCATGATGCAATTAAATGAAACACAAAATATATTTATATTAGGAATACTATTGCCTGCTATGATTTACAGATAAGAAATTCATATGTTCTTAATCTAGAATTGTAGGGAGGACTTGGCATTCCACCTAAATGGTCTATGTATCTGTGAGCCTTACATGAAATGATTTTGAGTGTTTATGGTCAAAGAATAGTAGTTATTTTTATAGATCCACATATAGGATAAATATATACATATTTGTATGAAGCTAAGCAAGCCGCTACATGATGGCGTTGCTGCATTATACACGATATACTCATGCATAATTAGACTTCATGGTTGTATGGTTTCGATTAAGTATGCCACAAAACTATCATGGGCACACGGGAAGCTCGGTTATTTACAGATATAATCGTGAACAAACATCGTTACCTTTAAATAAATGTGTTATATAAATAGTATATGGTACGTTGGACTGCCTCCAATAAGGATTATGACAAGTCAGTTCAAATGAAAGTTTATTATAACTTAGAACTTGAGAAACATTTAGCATATATATTAATATATATTTGGATTAAATTAAAGTTTTTCAATAATTGAGTGTTTTCGTTTTTATTTGAATGTTCTAGGATTGTCATTCAATCGAGAAACACCATTCAGGTCCCCTATTTATAAATCATGCTCCTGTTGGGTCTAAATAATATAGATTGAAGGATTTTAAGGAAAACCCCCTCATCTTTTGAGATGTATGAATGCTCTAATCGTCTTAGTCGATATGTGTTGCTGAAAGGAGTCTGCATGTATTTTAATATCTCTATACACTAAGATAAAGTATGCCAAAATATTCTCTTTTATTTAGCGAACAACGTTATAAAGTCTCCCCCATGTTGAAATTAAGGTCCTGATAAGGAAGTTGTCCATAATAAAATACATAAGGCATGGAAAGATAAGAGATAATATCAAGGAAATAACCTATATTCATAGATGTTAAGACTCTGGATGTGGAACTTACAAATGAAGTAATAGTGCTTTACATATTCAATTTATTCTTTAACACTATAATGTCTTTAAGATAATTTATGACTTCTAAAATATGAAATGGAATATTAGCGCTTTGATCACTAACCTTGTACATGAGTAAGAAAAACATGGTCACGCGAGAAAAAATATCAACATGGTTAGCATTGGTAAGTATGACGACAAGAACAAGCCCAAGTGGACTTCAGTTGCAACTAAATAGACTATAACAGTCAGTTCTGGATAACATAACACTAAAGAGGGAAATATCGGGTCTTCTTTTCACTACAAGAGTTCAGATTGCATGAAGAAGGATTGCAAGGCATGGAAAGACTCAATGGCTAAAAAAAGGTAAACCTAATTTTGGTATCATATCATAAATTAATTTAGTATAAGTACCAAAGGATATTTTGTAGGTTTATACATCAATATCAACTCATGTTTTTGTTTCTTTACAAGGTACACTTCAAAGACAAAGTCTCATTGATGGAGAGATTTTATTTTATACTGTTGAGTAGTATGCGCGCCCTATAATGTCCATATATAGTACTAATTTGGCTTTATATACTAAATATATTCTATTTTTAGATGATATATCATTTGTACATTTAATGATATAAAATTAAATTTCAATTTTTCTATTAGAGATGTTTGTTTATTTGGCAATTAATAATTTCAATTGTCCTATGACAATCGTTGTTTTGGTACAATCTACTAGATAGTATTCATAATTTGTATATTCTTAATGATATTACCAATTATCATCTTGTTATGAATGTTTTTTATAAAATTATTTGTGATAATTTAGCATCTCTCTAACATATGCGTTTAGGTCATATCTCTAAAAACATAAGTAACAAGCTTGTTTTCGACGATTTTTCAGACCATATTGACTATAGTGCATTTGAGACATGTAGGCGGTCTATCAAAGGAAACTAAACAAAACAAAGAAAATTTGAAATCTTTCATACAACATACGTTTTAGATTTAATTTATACAAATATTTACGGCCTTTTTCATAGCTTTGTATAATGTTCAAACATACTTCGTTTTATTTATCGAAGACTATTCACGATACAGATACCTTTATTTGCTTAACGAGAAATCTAAGGAAATAGAAAATTTTAAGTCTTTCAAGGCCGAGGTTGAGTTACAGCTTGGTAACAAGATGAAAACTCTCAAATCTAACTATAGTGGTGAATATTATGGTTGATATGATGGTATGGGTGTATAACACCTTGGATCTTTTGCCCTATACCTGTATGATTTTAGAATTATTTCTTAATACACCATGTCTGGCTCACCCACTGTGAATGGTATGTCTGAACAAAAAAACTACACATTACAAATAATAGAGAAGCACGATCGCTCAAAAAACATTACCCACTTCACTATTGGGGGAAGAAATTAAGTGTGCGACATATATCATTAACAGATTCCCTACTACAACAACAGTTAAAATATCATTTGAGTTTTTCAAAATGTATATGCCTATTTTCAAACAACTACATGTATGAGGATGGCCAACTGAATCAAAGTCTTAGAAGTCGAGCAAACAAAAGATGAAATCTAAAATAGTTAGTTGTCATGTTTTAGGTAATTCGTACATTCACGAGGTTTTTAGTTTTATTATCCCACTGAGCATTTGATTTTTAAGATGGGAACTATAAAAAAAATTGAGGATTAAAATAACAAATTATCTTTAGGATGAATTGGAATCAATTCGTTTAAGCTCAATACATAGAAGCACTTATCAAAATTTATTTTATGATCATCTTCATGTTAGGGAATCAGTACCGCAGACAGATATTATACTTCCGTCTCAAAAAGAAAGTATTGATGTTGTTCTTGTTTATTAAACTCAACAACCTTAAGAAACTGAGCAACTATCTGCTAGAGAAAGAAGAAGTATCTTAACTTCAAATTATGTGGCATATCTAAATAAACATCCATAATTTTTTTAGAATTTATAATATTATCCAATTACCTTTCAAGATTTAATAAAGAATTAAAACTCTAAATTTGAGATGAATATTATGAATGAAGAAGTACAAGTCTATGCAAGAAAATTCAGTATGTTATCTTGTCATGTTACATTAAGGGAAAAAGGATTTGTTACAAATTGATATTTATAACCAATTGTGATGCTTCAGGATAATTCAATACATTGAGATCATGATACAACGTTATGGTGTGAAGAGAGAAAAACCTATCGATACTCTCATAGCCAAATGTGATTTGTTTTCCCTCAATTAGTGCCCTAAGGCCTATTTGGACATTCTGGCAATGAATACGTGCATATACGCTTCATTTTTTTGACAATCTCATGTATGCTCATATGTGTACTAGACCAATTATATATTTTATAGTGGGGATGCTGGAAAGTTACGTGAGTAGCTTATGAGTTGTCCATTAGAAAATAGTGAATAGTGGCTTGTTGTATTTGAAGATGAACAAACACTAAAGACTTATATATATAGCTAATTGGATAGCTTGAAGATTGTAGACTAACTTTATGTAGATTTTACTAATTATATGAACCTCAAACAATCCATATCCGGTTACGTATATATTTTTATTAGAGGCATCATCTCGTAGAAGAGTGCAAAATAGACTCGTGGTATACCTTCAACCATAGCGGCTAAGTATTTAGAATGTTTTGAGGCTTATATCCATGTGATATGGCTGAGTTTGTCACATTATTGTGCGTGATAGTAGATCAATTTATCTCAAACAATTACTGTAGCATGAGAAAGTATAAACATATAGATATCATGGTTATCACCGTTAAAATATAATCTATAATGGTGATGTCAAGGTTGAGCACATCGACACACACTCCATGGTTGCATATTTTTCTATAAAGAAATTTTCACCCTCATTCTTTCACGAATAAAAAGTTCGCATAAGTATCCTTAGCTTATAATCAATTAAGTTGTTTATCAATTACATTTTAGTTTTTCAAGTACAAGTTGTAGATTTTATTTTTCTTTGAGATTTGTATGTACACTTTTAGTTAAATACTATAATAATTCATCTTTATTTTATTCCTTTAATTTGAATTTTAGTTTAGTGATCTCAAATTCAATACAATAGGACTAGTTCGAAAATGACATGTAGTGATTACAATTTTATGTTATGTCCATGTCGTACTCCATGAGAATTCAATGTGGTTGTTGGCAATGATTATTAAAGAAACTTTTAGATATATATATAATTCATGGTGATACCTCCTCTTTTTTTGCAATCACATAAATTGACATGGTGTGTTGGGTAATCAGTAAACCGACAATATTATATAGCGTACAATTTGATTGATAAAATTTAGTGCATGTGATGATCTACGTGAGAGATTGTAAAGATATCACGAATTATAATATCTCATCCATGTGGACTCGTAGTATCCAAAATGTGGTAATTGTAGTCTAATTAATTAAATGTAATCAACTATAAATATATTGGACCAAGGGTAATTAAAGGAGCCTCATGGAACATATAATATAGATACTAGTTGGATTGATGTAGGAGTTATAAGAATGATCTATCAAGTTGTCACTTTAGACATCAGACCCTAAGAGTCCAATATAGTTATAATCTACAACTGAGGTGAAATTATCATATTACAATAGTATTGACTTTATTGGTTAAATCAATAGTATAATAGTTATATTTAGAGCATTTTGATTGAATCTATCCACTATTAAGATCATGTACATTCACAAGTATACGGATATAAATATGGATAGTAAGGAATAAATATATGGTCGTATATTTTGTTTCTCACGCTTATTTATAAACTGTCTCTTTATAATAGAAAAGCCTATAACGAAATCTTATGTTGCTCTACCACTACAATAAAGATCAAGGTTAGTGAATATTGTCTACCATCATTTTTCGTTTGGAAAATACTACAAAGATTAAATCTTATATAATGCAATTTTGGTGGATACATATGATATGATTTTAAAGATCTTGGCAATACGATAGAAAAGTCTTACATGATGGTCATCTAAATACTTACTCTTTTGTAAAATATGGAGTCAATATAAATTAGCATTCATGTCAACTTGCATATAGTCATGAGTTGTTTAAAAGTATATCAAATCATTTTTTACTCGCTTAGAATTAAATGACACCACAATTAAAGAGAAATTATATATGAGTTGATATCATTAGAGGAAAATATAATGAAATATATTATTTATCCAAAATTTTAGCAATTATTTGAAAAGTTTAATGATATTCTTTTTAAATAATTACCAATAAGCTCGTCATCTACTAATATCCATGTAGCATCATAGAGACATACTCTCATGTTCTTCATGTCCAAACAAGATTATCAATTACATGGGTCTCATAAAAAAATAAGAACTACAAAGACGTGGAGAATAGTTCAAAGCTTGTAAAGTGATTAAAGATATTGGGAATCCATGCCCAACACACACAAAATAGCTCACAAAATGTGGATAATCAATCAAACTCACTTGAGAAAATGTTATGAATGGAACATTTCTTTCCAAATAGATTGAGATTTGTATGTGTAGCATAATATATTACTTGCGATATTAAATGTCTCAATAATATTTATGAGGTTAACAACTCTAATTTTCTTACAAAAACATGGTTTTAAGTATTTTTGAAGAGCAAAAGTATATATAATAATATGAATAAGTATGAACTCTCTAACAATAACTGTTTTTTTATAGATTATATAAGTACTAGTTCGGAGATACAAACAGATCCAACTAAAGAAAATACAATAAAAAGTTATATAATCTCAAATAATCTTAAATTTTTAAAATTTCATGGTATTATTTATTTATCCTAAATATTTACTAAGAATTTCATTTCGTTAGAATCACCTAACATTGAATGGTTAAAAATAGGATTTTATAAGCGAATTAAGATATCTTATATCAAATTGAACTACAATAAATATATAGTATCTTTCCTATTTTTAATGTTTCTAATCTTTATTTCTATGTTCCAAATGAGCTCATGAACTCGAGGTAAAGTTCTCTCGAATAAAGAAAGAATGATGGAAATGATTTAATTTTAAATAATCCAATCTAAGTTAGTAAGTGAAAGAGTAGCATAAGAGAGTGATTTGAGACTTTATAAATCGTTACAAGTATGTGTCTCATGTATACAGACTTGAATTTATAGCAACTTAAACTTTTATCTAATTGTTAATTATTTATGAAACTCTTTATCTTTATAGTTCTAGCTTTTCTGAGTGAATATGAGTTTTAATAAGCTTTGTAAGAAGAGAGTGACTCTTGATCTTTGGATTTTCAATGTTGTTTTATTTATTTTTCTATTTTTCCACCGGTAGACGTATCAACAGGCCACACATGAAGGAACGTGTTTATATATCGCACATCATTTATGTAATATATTGTGAGGATAAAAAAATTCTTGTAAATTACTTTTTGAAATGATTTAGACTCGTTATTCATTTTTATATATGAGAAGGTGTGTTGATATCTCAATATAAATCTCAATAAATCAAATTCTCCGTAAAAATGGACATCGTTATGAAGCAATCATGAAAACCAATTTTGGTTAACAACTCACTCGAACATGAATATTAAACAATAACAAATTTTTGGTTGGAACGGTGTAAGAAAATAAAACCCATAATATGATGTGTGTTTATTTGTAACTTTATTACAAACTAAAATATTCAAATTGAGTGTGTATTTGTCTTTTATAAAAGTTATCATTTAAAAAACACTATATATATATATATATTAAGTTATGATTTTCTACTCTATCAAATATAATAATCATATTATTATATATTGAGATGACCATATGCATATTTCACCGACCTTAATGGTACATTATTGTAGTAATCTCATGCGATTATTTCAATATAGTAACTAATTTGGTTAAAAAAAAGTTTTTTATATTGAATCTAATTAGTTTTTCATATTTATTGATAAATGTATGACACACGACAACATATCATGAACCAAACTAATATTTTGTACGAGTTTGGTGTTGATAAATAATCAAACTAGAAAAAAAAATACAATATGCGTTGACATAAAACAAATTGAATAAGCAAGTGAAGTCAAACTTTAGTGAACAAATAATAATTTTTGTTGAGTAATTTTTATAGATTCTTATGTGAAATAAACATTAATCTTTTTATTCTTTAAGATAAATGGTATTAGAGACATGAGAAATCCAGTTGTTATCACATATGTAAGATACGTATATAGAAAGCTTTTAAAATGTATAAGCAGATAACTTGATGAATCTTTTGATGGTTCTATTATACCTCAATTGAAGACCATAAATTGATTTTTTATGTTTGTTACTCTTGAGAATATGGGTGTTATGAATTAGGGGTCCGGTCGACATATTCTGCCTCCATATATAAGTAAGAACAAAACGATCTCAACACTAGTATGATATTGTCCGCTTTGGCACCCGAAGGGTGCTCACGGCTTTGCATTTGGTCCACTACCAAAAGGCCTTATACTAGTTGACATATGTTCTTACTTATATACCATCGATCTTTTCCATGTTTAACCAATGTGGGATGTGGGACTTTGGTCGCCACCCTAACAAATCCTCCTCTCGAACAAAGTACCACCTTAGCCTCCTATCAATTGACTTTCATCCGCCCACTCTAATCAGGTTGGAAGACTACCTGACCATAGAGGCACTACGGATGTTACTGCTCACCTCTTATTAGACCACTCTGTCTTGTTCTTTAGCGCCACTCCAATCAAGCCATACTACTTGATGAGCCACAGGCACTCCAAACTAGGATCTCTAGAGCAGATCACCTTGAGCATGGCTATTGGTTTATCATGTTCGACCTCCGAGAATATTACCACCATCGCGTTCTGTTTGGGTCTGGCTCTGATACCACGTGTTAGGAATTTGGGTATCGCATATTTTGTCTCCGTATATAAGTACGGAACAACTCGATCTCAACACTAGTATGATATTGTCCGCTTTGGCAACCGAAAGCCCTCACGATTTTGCATTTGGTCCACTACCCAAAGGCCTCATCTAGTTGAGGTATGTTCTTACTTATATACCACTGATCATTTCCATGTTTAACCAATGTGGGATGTGGGACTTTGGTCGCCACCCTAACAGTTACATTTGAAAACAAGAACTCTATTAAGCAAAATAACAAATCTAATAATAAATTTCCTATCATTTTATCATTCATCAAATGATTGAATATGCACAATACAAGAATACTCACAATACTCTATCAATAAAATGTGTAATATTCTTTAATATTCTTTAAAATATCAAAAAATAAAAAATTACTTAAAAATAGTTTACTTGAAATATCACAAGGTAGATATAAGTGTTATAACTACTAGTTAATCTTATAAACATAAATTTAGTGACTTTAACCTTGCAATTAGCGGCGACCACAGTGGGAGCCTACAGAGGTACCCAGCGACATCCAAAAACTTAAGTGTTTGAATTATTCTTTGGAATATAATGAAGAATGGACTTTAAAATGTTGGTGGATCATGCCCAGATGACCGAGGTAGTTATGATCAGAGAGAGGATTGGCAAAATACCGCATATGACTAAAAAAAATCAGGAAGAGTTGCTCATGCAAGAATAGTATGACCAGTTGCGAGGGGAGATAAATGTTATGATCCCCAAAAGAAGTAATAATAACCTTCAGGATAAAATATGACCGGGAGTCCAAAAACTAGAAGGAAAATAGGTTATGAAGAAGAAGTTGTAGACTCAGGTGCTTAGCATAATCCATAAAAGTATCAAAAAAATCAATCATGTAAAATTCATCATTCCTTAAAGAGGGAGCGTAAGACCAGAAATCGATATAGTCCTTCATATTCTAGCAAAGATTATGTGTCTAAGCCCGAGAAATCTTCGTCATTTCCTAGTTGCGATCATCATCATAAAAAGAGAAAATATTATGGTGACAAGAATTATTCGAACAAAAATTCCAACTGACATTAAAGGTCGAGCAAACAAGATACTTTCTCGAATAAACGAGAACATCAAAGAGGTAAAGAAAAAATAGAAATTGAAGAAAAGATTGGCGGTTCTAGAAAACCATTTTGTTGAAAGTCAAATGAATGACCAGTCTACGATATACTCCAAATAAGGTATTTTTGCGACAATTAATAAGGGTTACCAATATAGACAGAGACATAATTAGAAACAGTCTCCTCTCTCTATAGAAATTCTCTCTAGATATTTTCCCACACTATTTGATATTTCTAATTGATAGGTTTGGATATTTTTGGAATTCCATTGGAACAAAACCCGAAGGGGTAATTCGGACAAACTCTATATTAAATTTTTGATGGAAAATAGACCCAAGTGCACTATAACTCAGCTGTGTTCTACACCTTTATGGTTTTCGGCTTTCGAAACCTTGAGGTGGATCCGAGTCCAAGATCCAACCCGAACGGCCCATGGGTCACAAACCAAGAGCATAAATACCCTAACCAACCACATTTAATAGGTTTCATTTTTCTAATAATCTTAACTATAGACACACACCTCTTTTATTTTTCTATCTTCTATATCAGAAGTTATGACCTTATTAAACACAGGACTGAAAATACCCTTTGATCATAAATAATCCACACTACTAATATTAAAAAAATTTGATAGGAGTAAAGATCCGGATAACCACATCGAATAGTTCAAGAACTTTATGATTAATTATGAAGACTGTATAAGTTGTTATGCTGGGATTTTTCCTAAGAATTTTGTTATGTTTTGGATTGCTTCTTGAAGGCGGTTTGTGGGAAGAAAATAAAAAAGAGCAAATTGAGACGGTACAACTGCCATCAGTTGATTACGGAATGTTTAAAGGATTACACTATACGCTTTGTATAAACTAAAAATAGCTTCGAAGATTTCTTCGAACAAGTGGTTATAGATTCTTTTAGGTAGAGGATTCTTCCCGGATAATTTGTTGATAATGTTACCATGAAAAATTAATGTTCTTCATGGCATTTTTTTCATAGGTTAAACACATATTAAGGTAGAAATGACAAAGAGGTTAAAGTTTCCTCATATACAGAGGCAGGTTCCACATAATAGCGCCATTGTCTCTTAACAGCAGCATGCTTAAGCAGTCATAAATTCCTATATGAAAGATATTAATCAGAATTTACCTCAACATAAGGTAAACCAACACCCACAAGGTCAGCAATATAGAAGGAAAATCAATTCGTTCGACCTGACCACTTTGCAGAACCCACAAAGAGTGTAGTCACTATCTTTAACAATGCAAAGAATTTTATTGAGTTTAGAAAGGCACTCGACATCCAAACTCCGAGGGAGAACCAAAATAGTCATTTTTGCAAGTATCATAATAATGTGAACCATGATACGAAGGACTGTATTGCTCCAAAACGAGAAATCATACTCTAATTAATAATGGAAAATTAAATACTTTTGTCAAAACGCAAATAGGGGGTCGGTTAGAAGCTCTAGTTGTTGGACAAGTTATTGTCTGAAATAAGGCAATTGATGCTACCTCTATAGTAAAATATTATGATTATAACTCGATCATTAATGAGTTTGATGTAGATTCATAATATGTTTTGTATCATGGTGATAGATAAGCCTAAAATATACGAAAAGGTTAAATATTTGTGTGAACTATTTCAATCGTTAACCACCTTTGGTGGGGATATGGTGTCAGGGCCTTTCGGATGCGTACACAAAAATAATATTATGAGTTTGGCCATCTTAACGAGGATCCAATTTCACTTATTGTATTCGATGGTGATAAGTTGAGAGATGTTGTTGGATCACATGAGGTTGTTGCGGTGATCGGAGCGTCAGTCGAGGGGACTGAAATTCGAAGGATCCTAATTGATACAAGTAGTTTAGAAAATATTTTTTCATTTCTACCTACAAACAAATGAAAAAACCTGAAGTTATAATACATTTAAATAGAATGATAGTGGGGTTCACAAGGATTACTGCAAATGTAGTCGGGGAATTCAAAGGTGATGTTCTACTTGGAAAATTACCATTTAAAAACATAGGGTACTATTTAGAATCATGGATGACCCGACTTTGTACCATGCTATTTTCAATAGATCTTGGGTATCGAGAATGCATGTTGTTGCCTCGACGGTCCATCAGAGTTTGAAATATTTCGTTTGGGGTCAGGTTGTAATTATCTGCAGAAGATAGATGGTGGCTAGAGAGTGTTATATTACCGCTCTAGATACCAAGAAACTCCAGAATATGGACACCAAAAATGAATAAGACACCGTAGATGATCTGAGTGAGACTTCTAGTTTAGTAATACCCGGTGAGGACAGTTTTTATAGGTTGTAAGGGAATATTAATTATCTTTTTAATCGGAAAATTTGCACATGTTTGCTTGGTGTACTAAGGATGTATAAAATTATCACAGCAAGTATTATTTTTCAGAATTTAGCAATACGACCTAATGTATGACTCGTTATACCAAAATCAATAGTATTTTCCGTTGAAAAATCAAAAGTCATTGTTGCAGAGATAGATCGGTTAACAAAAGTAAGACATATTCGGCAATATCAATGACCTATATTGACAGAAAAATCAGTACTCGTTAAAAAATGAGAATTGGTGTATGTGTGTTTACTTCACATATCTAAACCAAGTTTGTCTGAAGGATCATTTCCGTATTCATGAAATTGATCAACATATAGACTCAATTTCTGATAATATGTTGTTGTCATTCATGGATAATTTTGCAGGATATAGTAAGATACATATATATATATAGGACCAATATAGTACCACATTTATTACGGGTAGGGGTGAGCATTCAGTCGGTATGGTCCAAAAATATACCAAATCGAAAAAACAAAAAACTGGATACATTTAATTTGTTTA